>CM036770.1:10913429-12113429 GCA_020796225.1 Arion vulgaris
TTCGGGAGAGAGAGAGAGATCTATCTTTAGTCATCTCCTGCTGTTTCTTCCAGCTTTACTGTATCCCACTAATCTTTGTCTCCAAATCTGTACTCCAGGGGAATTTAGCAGCCCTTATCTTTTGCTTCCACCAGTGTTCCAGGAAAGGCTTTTCTTGTTATCTTCTCTCGATTTTCTCAAGAGGTGTCCTGTTCAGGCCACCGTTTTTTGTACCTTGTTTCACTGAATCTTTTTGTTTTCAATAAGATGCTTATTTGGAATAGAACATATCAGTCCTTTTATTTTGTGTAAAATACGAGTTATAAATGTTTTAGTTTATTTGTTTATGTTTAGTCGCCTTCATGAGTGATCCACAGAGAACTTTAAATATTGTAGTTGAACATTCAAATTTTGGTTCTATATAGTATTCTGTATTTGTCTACCTTTTAAAGTTGGTTAATCCAGAAAGACCGGGATTGTGTACGGAATTCTCATCATCTGTGTCTTGTTCCCCATGAATGTTTAACTCTAGTTTATGATCTTCAACAGAGTATTTGGGTGATTCTACATCTGGCTACATCATGAGACAAGATGGTTGTATCATCAGTTGTAATCCTACCAAATTATTTTATCAAATATATCATAATACAACATATAACAATACACACGTAGAAACAATTTAAACCCAACGATTATAGTTATTCTCAAAATGTTCCACTAGACTAATTATTTTATGTTGCACATCTGTTCATTTACATCAGGCCGTGCTAATTTCTCAAAATGATGCAGTTTTCCAAATGTCGCTCCTCATAAGTTTTCTTTAAAATAACCATTATTGGATAAGGGATTCGATCATTAATGATCATCATTAATGATCTATAAACAATACCTATTTAATGGCGTAAATTGTGTATTCATTTTGCATTTAAGTTCGTAAAATGTATGTTAACTAATGCAGAACATATGATAATTTCATAAATAATTGTAAAAATACGGAATTATATATTTTTTAGATGTCTAATCTTGTTGAAGGAAGCACACCTTATTTCTCACTTGCCCTTTTGTAGAAATGCCCAAATTGCTCCAGCCAAAATCACAAATTATGTGATAAAATGGATTCTAATAACTCAGATTACTGTCCTTATTGATTCACCAGTGATTCTTCAATTATATGTGCTTGTGTCAGATGAACATTATGTGCTTGAGTCACTTTGAGTCTGTTTGCAAGATCCATAATTTCGTTTCCGATTATTTTGTCTATCAAATATCTTTTGCTATTCATTTTTTTTTATCAATACTATCCTTTAATTGCAATGTTTAGAAATGATATACCTTTTTAATGTTTATGTATGATACTATAAGTGTTAGTTCTTATGGGCTCTTACGACCAATTCTGATCATTTTCTTGAAGCCATAATTTATTGAATTTTTCTAAAAATATAAAAGTTTGATATTTTATAAATTTACACTATTTTTTCATTTTTTCCAAACATGTTTAAATTCATATATGTTTTAAAATATGAAGATTTTTTAAAAGAATGCAGTAAAAAATTTCACTATATCAATCATACTTTTGTCCCTTCTTTGTGACTGTAAAAATTTTTTGTTATATGTGATAAACTATTTTAGACTTTTCCTAAGTAGGTCAATATATCAAATATATCATTGACTTATGTTAAACCACATATCCTGATAGCCATCCAATTAGCTTTTCCCAAACCCTATATAACATGTCTATTTTTAGCAAAGTGGGATGGTTGCTAAATATAGAGGAGGACATACAAAATAAAAAAAAACTTAAAAACCTGCCAATGTTTACTAGTTATGATTGTGAATTTTTTTTTAACTGCAGAAAATTTATGAATACTATTTTATGTTGAAAATATATAATACATTAAATAATGATATCAACTATAAAATCTACAACAATTTTGCCCCTTTCTAACTTTAACTTTATCAAATGCGTTAATTAGGATGTTAGTCTAGAGTGGCAGCCAATGTAGAGTCAATAGTTAATAACATTTCTCAGTTTTATTTGGCTTATTGAACTTCTTAAGTAGTGTTTTATGAATTTGAAATTGGAAAGACATCTTCTTACTGCTATAGAGACATACAGAGTTAATATATTCTAGAGCTACAGTAGTAGTCGGATACTTTTTCTTTCTTCTTCTTCTGTGAACGCACCTTCGACCACTTATTAAACCACTCTTTGTGGGTTTTTATATGATCGGGGCCAAAGAGCGGAATTGTGCATTGTACCAACTATGCGCCTATGGTGACTAGGCCAGTACATCCGGGGTATTGAGCATTTGATTTTCTAGGTAACTTGCCCTAGAACGCCCCTATCTGAATATGAGGTCGTTCCGATTAGAACATTCTTTAGTCAGTGGAGAACATGTTCTTTTCACGCAAACAAACATTTTTGGCCTTTATATTTGACCCTTTTTTTTAAGCCATGGTGTTTTGATTGACTTACTCTGCGTCGGCGTCCGAAAAGTGTCGCCTCAGCCAATGCTTGGGTTTGTAATATTTGGATACATAGTAATTAAGTTATTTTGGCACAGACAAATTTTAAACTGCCAAAGTTTCATCCTCCATGAGGCCATTATTGTAGTGGTGGGGAGGCTTCGTGCTCCAATGATACAGTGAGTAGGACGGCGGAACTTATGTTCCCGGAAGGGTTACCAAGCCGGAAAGGTCACTGAAGGGGGACAGACGAAGCATGGTCTCCTGGTCCCAGGTTGGGGGGGCTTGGGACTAACGATCCCATCCTTTAAAAAAAATTAAATTTAAAGGAACAACAACAAACATCAACCTATCTACGGGCATGAAGGCTCAGAGTCATTGACTCACATGACTGGAAGTGGTGAAAGCTGAAAGGAAGCTACTTTCATGAGGACGGAAGTCCTGAATGCCAAAACCAAGACCAAAATTTGGGATGCGGGAATGTAAGAACAATGTACGAAACCGGAAAACTGTCACAAATAACAGCAGAAATGAGAAGATATAATCTACATATCCTAGGGTTTAGCGAGAGCAGATGGACAGGAAAGGGAAGAAGTACCACTGCAACAGGTGAAACAGTCCTTTTTCTGGACGAGACGATGACCTACACCATGAAGGAGTAGCAGTAATCCTAAGAAAAGGCGTGAAAAGTGTTATTGAATGGAAACCCCACCGAGCCGCTTGATTAAGATCAGACAAAAGGGGAAGCATACAAACATCACAATCCTAAATGCATGCGCCAACTAATGATAGCGAAGATACAAAGAAGACTTTTACTACGAAAACCCTAAAGCAGAATTAGAAAGTCACCATCCATGATGTTATCATTGATGGGAGATCTAAATGGAAGGTCGGACAAGAAAACACACATAGTTATAGAACTATGGGAAAATATGGATGCGGTATGATGAACGAAAATGGGGAACGTTTAGTAAACTTCTGCAGCATGAACAATCTCGTTATAGGAGGAACCCTTTTTCAACATTTAGATATCCACAAATTAACATGGTATTCCTCAATGGCAAAATAAAAACCAAATAGACCATAAAATGATCAATGGACCCGGGAGACGCTCCTAATGTTGAGTCAAGAGGTGCAGATGTTGGTAGCGACCCCCACCTAGTCACGCTATGTCAAACTTAACTAAGAAAACAGGACAACAGAAAACTTCCAAAGAGGTTCGAGGGGATAGACTAAAAGACACGGAAGTAAGGGATAAGTTTATAATGCAGATAAAGAACAGATTCCAAGCCTAAAAGTAATGAAACTACGGATGAAACGGACAAATAGATAAGAACATGGGACAACATAGCATCTATATATAGCAAGAGCAGTGAAACATGTCTAGGGTACGCAAAAGAAAAGAAAAGAATGGATAATACCAACAACATGGAAAATAATAGACAGCCGAAGAATATTAAAAAAGAAATTGTTAGAAGCAAAGTCCGAAGACTGAAAGCAGATCCCAAGAACAGTAAAAAAAGGCAAAAGAAACCAAACGGGCTGGGAGCTGACAAAAGAATGTATGTTGAAGACCTGGCAGTACAGGTAGAAGAAGCAGCAAAAAGGGGATAGGAAACAGGTAAATTACAAAGTAAAGTGGAAACATTAAGGAGATCAAATACTCTATAAAGGATAAGAATGGAATACTATTGACAACGGAAAAGGAACAAGAAACAGATGGACAGAGCATTTTAAAGAATTCAAAGACCACCGCCAACTGTAGAGAGACATACCAGAACCAACAGAGGAATTAGAAATTGGCATTGAAACACCCGGCCGGGATGAGATCATTACAGCAATTAAATCTCTTAAGAATAAAAAGGCACCAGGGAATGATAACTTAAACGCAGAACTATTCAAAATAGACCCAGAACTTGCAGCTAATATATTCAACCCTTTGTTACTACTATATGGAATACCCAAATACCTGATGATGGAACGAGGAGTCATCATCAAGATCCCCAAAGGCTCCTTGCGATTGTAATATGGCGGGAAACACTGCTTTCTGTCCAAGTAAAACTTACAAAATCATCGTACAACGTATTACTGATGCTGTGGATAAGAAACTGAGAAAGGAACAAGCAGGATTTCGAGAAGGAGCGATAGGCCAAATATTTGCTCTTTGAAATATCATGAGAGTGCACAGAATGGCAAAAGCAAACTCTATATCAACTTTGTAGATTTTGAAAAGGCTTTTGATAGCATACACCGCGAAAGTCTATGGCGGATCTTAAGATGGTATGGAATCCCACTGTGTTTTATAAATATTATAAAAAGCTGCTACAGCAAATTGCAGATGTTGAAATCAGAACTAAAGTTTGAAGTAAAACAGGCGTGCGACAAGGATGTGTTATGTCAGCCCTATTATTCAACACCGTCATAGATTGGGTGATGCGTAAAACAACGGAAGATAAGGCAAGAGGTATTAGGGTGGACGCTCAATCCACTCTGGAAGACCTAGATTTTGCAGATGACATCGCACTCCTATCTCATACACAAAGAGATATCCAGGAAAAGACCTGCCGCCTTAACCAATATAGTGAGATGGTTGGGCTGAAAATAAATCAGAAGAAAACTGAAGTAATGACCCTGAACATAGCAACCCCAGCACAGTCAAACTGAAGGTAAAACCTCCGAGATACAACCGCTTTCACATACCTTTTGGGAAATGTGATAGCAATGAAGGAGGCGCTGGATTGACATTAAAAACAGACTGAGGGGCAGAAGTGCATTCATGACCCTTCAGACCCTGAAATCTGCCCAATACAGCATCAGAACCAAGACTAGTATCTATAACAGCTGTGTCCTGTCAACATTGCTGTACGGATCGGAATGCTGGAGAATGACAGAACATGATATGTCCAGACTCTCCGCCTTCATACAACCTTTTCCGCGAAAAATCTTACGCGTGTACTGGCCGACTACTATCTCGAATCAAGAATTGCTTGCACGATGCCAACAAGAGAATATGGGCACTATCATCCGAAGACGACGCTGGAGATGGATTGGACATGTGATGCGCATGGAGACTGGCTCCGACACGAAAACTGCACTAGATGGACTCCCGAGGGTAGGCAAGCGGAAAGACCCAAGACGACCTGAGGAGAACGATAGAGCAAGAGTGAAGGAAATGAATCATAGCTGGGAAAACATACAGAGGGGAAAGGGCCCTGAACAGAGAAGAATGGTGTACGTTTGTTGCTGCCCTAAAAGCCAAGGGCGTAACAGGCTAAAGAGAGAGAAAGTTTCATAAAAAAAGGTAGCATTCCCGGATTCTTCTTGAAGATCAATTGCATTTATATCTGATTTATTGTCGACCAAAAAATATAGACCAGTACATAAATTTTCTAGGGGTTGGCAATATCCTTTAGTTCTAAATGTCAAAAACGGTTTTGCATGTGTTTCCCAAAGGGGAGCTTATTTGGAGAATTAAAACCAGAAAAAAATGAAACAATTTTTTCACTTTATTTTCCCCGTTGGGTCCCAAAAAAAGCTTCTTCAAATCAAATTGACGCTTTTTTTTTCTGGGGAAATTTTCCGGAGAAAATTAGTACTAATCGATTTTGAATTCATAGTTAAATTTTATTAATAATGATTTTAATTTTTTATATTCATTTTTTTTAAAAAAAAAAACTGAATTAGTTTAAATGAAAATATTATACTGATACAGATATATTTTTATCTATTTTTATTTAAAACCACATACTTCCCCTTTTTTGGGGAAATCAAACAATAAAATCAAAATTGTCAATAATTTTATCTTAAAGCAGAAATATCAATAAGAACACGTGCAATTGTCTTTTTGATAATTGCTCCATCTTTTTGGAGTTTGTTTTATATTAGAACATAAGTAATAGCTTCACGTAAGTAATAAGTAATAAGTACACGCTAAAGCAGATGCGTGCGATAAATTATAAATCGTATACTTCAATACGTAATAACATGACCAATACAGAAAAACATTGTTTTAATATTTTTTTATGAAATGGTTCAATTTGTATTTTGATTTCGAGCTTTGTCGCCTCTCTCAAGGCGCTGCAAGATTTGGGGCCCCTCTGTACAAGTACAGTGTGGGTCTGATGTACATTCACTCCCCCTCTCAATCTCTTCATCACTCTCTTGCTCTGTGTGTGTGTGTGAGTGTGTGGGTGTTTTTTTATCTTGAAAGGTGTGAAAATAAACATATATTTGAATTGTATTATTATTGAGTGTTCATATTGTGTCATTGTTTATTTTTAAAATATGTAATCTAGTTTGTTTTAATTTAATTTTAAATAAAAATCGTGTAACTTTAATTAGTCAATGAAAAAAATTTACACGCAAAAAAACGATACCGAACCATAATAAATAATATTTACTTCGTTTCATGTTTCAGATTAACAAAATTAAGTGCATTCCTTATTTTGCTCAAATACATTAATATAAAGGAAAAGTACAGTAAAACTAGGTCGCAATGGTGATACGCCAAGTACTTTGTTTTACGTGTTCCATCAGATATATTAACCAAAACTATGTTACAGTTAATGTTTACTAAACTACGTTGTATATATCAAAGTTGTAGACTCTCTAGATAAAGCAAGACTTCAATACAAACTTGTATTTGGTGATGTCAGTGAAATTGTAAGGCGTCACAGAAATCGTGCCATCATTTTCATGTCTGACCACGCCTACCGCCAGAACCCGGACAATACCGTTCATCGTTGACTTTATGAACACAGTTGCCGCCTAGAATGGAGAGAGAGAGAGTCCAAGTCTCAATGTACCAAATAAAATAACTATAATATATTTGTATATATATTCTTTATGTAAATTAATAATGATGGTGGAAGAAGATTATCAATGGACAAGGCGATGGAGCAATGTTACTCTGATACCACACAAAAGGTAAACCTCAGAGTTAACAGAAGCAACGAAAGCCACTGTTAATGAAGCGCACACAAGAGCCCTTTCTAGAAATCTCTTCCTATCTAGACGCTGTCGAACAAAACATGATCGGAGAAAATAAAATAAAAGAAAGAAGAAAATTAAACGAAAAAAAATCTTGTCTCATTGTGGCCAAAATAATGACACATTTGTTAGAAAGCAAAACTTTTTTACTCCCGGTAGTATTGTTTTTATGGCGGTCTATAAAGGTGATGGATTTACTAGCCACATGGCTAGTGCAGTCGTTCGAAACTGTTCAGGTTAGGTTTTTTCTTGTTTGTCTCCGATGGAAAACAATAATTGGCCTTACCTGGATTACACATGGGTATCATAGAAGCCGCCCTAATCCATTCGACCAGACGCTACTCTAAAGAAACGGAAAGGGGTAATTTTAATCAACAGGAAGAAGAAGAAAATGTAAAACGGTTTACAATATCTCAGTCTATTACTAATAAAAGATGAAAATAGAATGATTTAAATCAAAAGAATAACAAACAAGAACTAAAAGAACTAAAAACAGTTTGAGATGTCACTATTATAAAGTTTTCCCGGTGTGTGGCCAAGATGCAGGACGTGTTTTTTTAGCTTGGCCCACAAACTGTTGATCGTCGGCCCGACAAGTCGTTATTAAAATCACCCTGTTTGAGAAACAGGTTTAGGCTCTAAATGCATCGATGATTCTTCAAACTTGTTTAATTTAAGACATCTCAAAATTTTTACTGGAATGTAAGAACCATGTTTCATTTGGGGAAAACAGCCAAGTGTGTGTGTTATGAGCGATTTCAAACTGGATATACTCGGGGTCAGTGAGTGTAGGTGGACTGGCTCAGGTAAGACGTTTCTTAACAACGAACAAAAGCACGTAATTTATTCAGGAGACTTGAGATCATCATTCAAACGGGTTGCTATTATAATGTCATCCATTTTGGAGAAAGCACTAGTTAGCTGGGAACCAGTCAATACAAAGATATTCAAATGAAAACAAACCTTCCAAAATATCTCAGGACAAATTGGTCCCAAATCAAACCACAAAACAAAATTCTGACCTTACCAGCAGTCCAGAAAATATCCAACTAAAAACTACACTCTTGAAAAAGTCAAAAGTTTTACATACCTAGGGAGTAGATGACATCTACGGGAGATACAGCGCCAGAAATTCCATACAGAATCGCATTGGCATCAAGTGCTTTTTAACAAATTGTCAAATATATGGAAGTCCAATTCACTCAGCAAACACTTAAAATTAAAGATCTTTAACTCTTGTGTGATTCCAGTATTAACTTATAGATGCGGGGTTGGAAAGCAACAAAAGCTCTAGAAAGAAAATTAGATAACTTTGAGAATAAATGTCTTAGAAGAATACTGAACCTCAAGTGGTCAGATTTCAGACCTAATACACAAATAAGACAAGAGACCAAGCAAGAAAATGTATCAAATTTTATAAGAAAGCGCCGCTGGAACTACATCGGCCACACACTTAGAATGGATGAGAGAAGACTCTTACCAACCCCTCAATGGACACCAGGGGGAAAAAGAAAACGAGGAAGACAAGAGAGACTGGGTAGAACCATCACGAGAAGGCTCAACGATGGGCCTAGTAAACATTAAAGACCTAAAACGAATAGCAACGAACCGCGAGACATGGAGAGCTATGACCTCTGCCCTGCGCCGCCACAGGCCCAAGAGGAAAGACTAACTAACTAACTATTATAATAATAATGATTAGAATAATAAGAGCTTGCATAATCATTGAGGTAATGTATGGATGTGAAATATAAACATGTTAACAGAGCAGTGAAGAAACATGTCAAAAGGGCAAAAAGCTGAAGGATTGAATTCATTGCACTGGGAATCACGCGATATGGCTCGTTCCCTCTCCACAGAAATTGCATGCCATTAACCGAGAGTATTGCACAAAGCACACATTTCATAGCTCCAACAACCGTAGAGTCTAGAGTTTGGAAAATGCATTCGTTAAGGAAAGATTAATTTTCTGTATTAGAACTAATGACCTTCGGGAAAGCAAGGCAAGGTGCAACCATTTAACCACAGAGATCCCTATATGAAGTATTAAAGAAGAGTTATACAGAATCCCTATATAGAAGGAAAGAAGAGTTATACAGAGAGGACAGAGATCCCTATAAGAAGGTGTTAAAGAAGAGTTATACAGAGATCCCTATATAGAAGTGTTAAAGAAGAGTTATACAGAGATCCCTATATAGAAGTGTTAAAGAAGAAAATTATACAGAGATCCCTATATAGAAGTGTTAAAGAAGAGTTATACAGAGATCCCTATATAGAAGTATTAAAGAAGAGTTATACAGAGATCCCTATATAGAAGTATTAAAGAAGAGTTATACAGAGATCCCTATATAGAAGTGTTAAAGAAGAATTATACAGAGAGGACAGAGATCCCTATATAGAAGTGTTAAAGAAGAGTTATACAGAGATCCCTATATAGAAGTGTTAAAGAAGAGTTATACAGAGATCCCTATATAGAAGTGTTAAAGAAGAGTTATACAGAGATCCCTATATAGAAGTGTTAAAGAAGAGTTATACAGGATCCTATAAGAAGTGTTAAAGAAGAGTTATACAGAGATCCCTATATAAGTGTTAAGAAGAGTTATACAGAGATCCCTATAAGAAGTGTTAAAGAAGAGTTATACAGAGATCCCTATATAGAAGTGTTAAAGAAGAGTTATACAGAGATCCCTATATAGAAGTGTTAAAGAAGAGTTATACAGAGATCCCTATATAGAAGTGTTAAAGAAGAGTTATACAGAGATCCCTATATAGAAGTGTTAAAGAAGAGTTATAGAGAGGACAGAATCCCTATATAGAAGTGTTAAAGAAGAGTTATACAGAGAGGACAGAGAAGAGAACAAATAGATCTTTCAAGTAGAAAATGAAAATCAAAGATAGTTTGCTGATGCTACAAATAAGAATGAAGACAGTGAAGTATTTTGAACATAGAAAAAAGTTAACAAAATTTGAAAAGACCATTACGGAAGATTGTTAAGTCGAAAGACCATACATATATATATGCGGGTAAGTGGTTAAGGCCTTGCTTTGCGAGTAGGATGTTGTGGGAGTGCATTTTTATTTCAGAGACTCCTAGGCATGTTGACGTAGCTACGGAGTCGGCTCTGTGCTATAATCTGGGCAGATGGCATGTCATATGGTGGAAACCCCGTAACAATGAAGTCAATTTATCGTCTTTCAAACCTCATTTTAAATATAAATATATACATAAATAGATACAACGTTACCGGGCGAATGGCTATTATATCCACATGTATGAGCCTGGCTTGATAGAACTCATGGTCTGTCCCATTCTCAAACTTAACCTTGTTGTTACAATTACAGTTGAAGATAGTTAGAAAATCAAGAATTGTATCTCATAAATCTGTGGACAATCGAGATAGTTATTTTTCATGGTTAAGTTAATGTTCAACTGTTTTTGAGCAACGAAAATAGATCTTTGTTTAAGTCCTGTAAATCCTAGAAAGGAAAGTTTTCTTTCTTTTTCCTCGATCCAGAAGCACTTGAGCTGAAAGCTCCTCGGCTCGGTGTCATGGACATCGTAACCCATCGGTTCGGTGCCACGAGCACTCGTAATTCTGGGAACCTGTAGCTTTTCTGCCAGTCCTCGGAGTTGAACCCGCACTCACAGAGGACTTGTCACCCGTAGTCCAAACTCGCTACGAACACGCTGGGCAGGCGGGCATGGCATTTCTTACAGACTCACTGTCAGCTATACAAGCCATGGATGCTAATTCCACTGACAGCACAGTACAAAATCTAAAAAGAAAACTTGCTCAGCTTTCAGAAAAGGCAGAAATTCACTTGCAGTGGATTCCATCTCACTGTGGCATTGCAGACAATGAGAGTGCTGATGTCTTAGCTAAGGAGGGCAGTGCCAAAGAGCAAATTAACAACCCTGTCTTTTCAAGAGGTCAAAACCCTCATACAGAGAAAATCTGCAGTAGACTGGAAGACAAACACTGGATATGATTATGAAAAGACTCCCTCAAAGACATAAGCAGAACAGACCAGGTCATTATATTTCGACTACGCACCGGACAATGCAGACTCAATAAACACTTATATAGACTAGGAATAAGTCAAACAGCTTTCTGCCAGTGTCAACAGGCGGAAAGTACACCGGAACATATCCTGCAAGACTGTCCTCTCCTGGGTGAGCTGAAAAGCAGCATGTAGCCACACCCAGTAGATCTGAAAACTATACTTTGGGGAAAACTGACAGACCTGAAGCTGACTGCCCAGTTTGTAGTCCAAGTAATTTCACAGGCAGCTAAGCAACAGATGATCAACAGCATTTTATACCTACTTTGTGTTACCAGAGCCAAACATGGACATTGAGCAAAGCGCAGTCACAAAAATAACTACATGTGAAATGCGTTGCCTACAAAAAGTTACCAATAACACAAGAAAAGACAGAATCACCAACATCAGCATAAGAAAGAAAGTTGGCACAAACCGTGCTTGAATTACATAGAGAACAAAGAATGAAGTGGTTTGGCCACTTAATAAGAATTCATCCAAACTCCAAAGTATACAGTCTTCTACAACAGAACATCGGGAAAGAAGGCAAGAGGAAGACCACGGAAAAGATGGTTAGATGGCGTAGCAGAATCCTGTGAAAGAGCAAAGATAACAATCACACAAGCCACCAGAACAGCGCAAGACAAAAACAGAAAACCACGACATTGGGCAACAACCCGGTAGCAGTGTGGCGACAAAAGAAAGAAAGAAGAAGTAAATTAAGCGCATGACCAGAGATCGCTGAACAAGAAGAAGATATATCTCAATGCTGCAGAAATACAAATAATGACAGGAGTCGAAACAAGCATGACAAATGTTCATTTTTTAATCAAAGGTTAGAAATAGTAAATGTAAACGATTTTAAATATCACGATACAATGCTAACAAGAGCTTGGAAGGGGGACAGGAAATTAAATAAAGAACAAACACAGTTTTTTTTGGTTATTTTGGACATGTTGAAAGAGGCTATTGACCAGAAGCTTAGAGATGAAGGGATGGATTTAGGAAAGATAGAGCTTGTAATGACCACATAGCCACCATGAGAATCATTGTAGAAGCAATAAAGTGGCAGACTCTACTCTACGTGTGCTCTGTTGATTTCGAGAAGGCAATAAACATCATAGGAAATCAATATGCAATATTCTGAATCACTATCGGGTACTACAGAAGATATTTAGCATTATTTGGCAACTGTATGAGGGAGTGTGCCTGTCAGGATATATATGATGGTAGACTGTCCTATGAGTCCCAGGTTAGTAGGAAAGAATGCCTGCTGTTTCCCCTCCACTTCTTGGTGCTATTTGATTGGTGACATGCATGGCATATTCCGGGTCCGGAAATGTCATTTAGTGGACGCGTATGTCAAAATTAAAAAACATGGTCTTCTCCGGATAAACTTTTGGAGTTTGAAAACAGAAATTGTGGATGTTACTGTAAGGAGTTGGCACAACAAGCTACGGTATTGGTTGTACGTTGAACATTTGCAAGGTTTTCCCTCGCTAGTATCTTTAACCGCACCATTTCAACCATAGACATCACATTGAATAGAAAATAGAGAAATCATACAGTATTGCCTCTCTCTCCCTTTTTAACCAGAATTGGGACATATGCCCTCAAACCAACTCATGCCAAGGCTTCATTTCTCTAGCTATCCCCTCCATCACTTCTTTATAATGTTGATCTCTGCCTCCAAATCTCGTATCCATGTATTTCTATGCCTCCCGTTCTTACGTTGCCCCTGTGGGTTCCAGGCCTCTAATTATTATTCTGATTAGTCTGTTGAATGTAATCTTCGAGAAAGGTCATTACTTTATCGTCGTCTGTTTTCTGCAACATTTAATCGTGATCTTAAAAGTCTTGTATACGACTCTGTGTCTTGTGCTGGTTATATCCTGATGAAAAACCCTCAGCATTTCGGAACAAAGAAATCAGAGGAACAGCTTCAATATCCGATTGTTGAAATGTATTTCAAGCAAACACTCATTTTCACTTTGACAAACGCCCATGTGGTGCCAGGTCCCGCAAGGAAAGCAAAGGGTAGTACCATTGCAGCCTACAATGCATGTCGTAAGAGGCGCCTGATGTAGGCCCTAGAGATGCTTTCCTAAAAAATAAAACACAGCGCAGAAATCGGATGTGCTGGCCTACTTGTAGACGCATAACTGGCACAACGTACACTCGTTCTTAGGCTCTTATCACATACAAATCACATAGAGTGGTTGACAAGTGGTCGATATGTAGCGTTCAAAGAGGAAGAAGAATAATTTGACAAAGATTGTCTGAAAATGTAAACATGATCGATATAGAATAGAATAATTCATACAATAGAAAACAATGATCGATATAGAATAGAATAATTCATACAACAGAAAACAATGAACTGTCCACATAAAACTAGAAGTAACAATTCGTTGGAAACAAAGAACTTTTGTTATTAATTGTATGTCCATCAGTGGCTAGAAACTAGACATTAAGCATAATCATAATTTATGTTCACAAAGAAACCTTTGCTACATAGAACTACTTGTTTCACTTGATATTTCACGATAGCTTACTTGTTTTCTCACTCGCTGCTAGCACGTTTGTCAACAGCCGTGTGGAACTTTAGGAATACATTTAATGGAATGTTTAACAACCAAGATGAGGTCAACGATGGAGTTAAGGATCATGATCTTATTGAAGTAAAGTTACAACCAGTGGATATACCCGTCCTTCGTCCGGTAAGATGATCTGATTCATATATATATATATATTTCACTGCTATACATACTGATGTATTATCTACATACATAACTATCTATCATATGTCTACATGTCACACACGTGTACACACACATACCTAGACACACAAACACACACATATATGTGTGTGTGTGACGTGTCTGAACGTTAAATACAAAAGTCCACATAAGATTTAAAATGCAAATGTCAACAATTATAACAATTAACAAAATGAACTTAATTTTTGCATTTTAGATGTAAACTGTTAATTGCAAATTGCTAGTTCAAAGTTCAAATAAACTTTTCATCAATCTCTTCTAAATAAATGTTCTTCGCTCGTGATTTTGAGAGCAATTTAGAGACAACCATTACCCCGTATGTTTGTTAATATTAAACAACTAGATGTACCCTGCGTGCGTTGCTACGCCTCCAAAAGAAATTGAATTTAAAGGAAACTTGGTATAACAATATTTAATAGTTATTTTGGATCATTGTCCTTTTGTTCATTTCCTTGGAAAAAAAACTTACAATTTAACTTTTCATTTTAATTCTGTTTATTGAAGTGCTTTTGGATATACAATATTCTTTGTTTTTCCGTCTGGTGCGTACACGAATAAATCAGGTTTTCCGACGCGTGAACAGACCACATATAGCTGTCCATGTGAAAAGCAGGGATTTTCTAAATGTAGTCCACACACTTGTAGCGATTGCCTTTGTGATTTGTTGATGGTCATTGCAAAGGCGAGTCGCACCGGAAACTGCAAGAGTTGAATTCGAATGGCATGTCTGTTGGCATCATTGGGATGCGTGGTAATAGTATGTCTTCTCCTTTAAATTTTCCATTTTGAATGTTAACAGAGACATATTATGGGATGTTCTCGAAAACTACGGAATAAAAGGAACGCTGCTAGACTGTGTTAGAGCCATATATATGGAAAGTGAAAGTGCCATACGAACAAAACTACGGAATAAAAGGAACACTGCTAGACTGTGTTAGAGCCATTAATATAGAAAGTGAAAGTGCCATACGAACAAGCGCCGGACTCACAAATTGGTTTCAAGTAACATCAGGAGTACGGCAAGGATGTGTTTTATCACCTCTCCTCTTTATTATATACATGGATAGTATCACCAAAATAGATGAAGCATCACTCAACGCAGACCAACAAAATGAACTGCTCTTTGCTGACGACCAGTGTTTATTCCATAATAATATTGAACAGCTTCAAGAACACATAAACTTACTCAACAATAGCTGCCTCAAATACAACATGAAGATCAACATTCAAAAGACAGAAGTCATTACTATAAGCAGAGAACATAAAGATATCAACATACAAATAAATGACCAAACGCTAAAGCAGGTGAGAGAATTCAAATACCTTGGAAGTATCTTCACATCTGATAGTAGACTAGACAGAGAGATCGAAACTAGAATCCAGCAAGCCAACAACATTACATACCAGCTTACCCCAATTTTGAAACACCCAGCTATTCCAGTAGTGACTAAAAGACAGATTATAAATTCAATCTTATACCAACACTGTGCTACCAGAGCCAAACATGGGCACTGACAAAAGAACAAGAAAGGAAAATTACCACATGCGAAATGAGATGCCTGAGGAAAGCAGTAAATAAAACAAGAAGAGACCATATAAGAAATGAGGAAATTAGAAGAACAGTCGGAACAACACCTGCTATTAGATTTATTGAAAAACAGAGACTCAAATGGTTTGGCCGCTTGGTCAGAATGAACCCAAATACGCCAGTTGCAAGAGCGAACAACCTGAAAATGGAATCATCAAGAGGAAGGGCAGACCAAGAAAAAGATGGGTTGATGGAATTACAGACATCTTAAAACTCCACAATACCACACCATATCAAGCGACCGAGCGTGCATTATCTCGGAAACCGATCATCAGTTAAATCTGCTAAGCCTAGCGGAAAAAAAGCAGAGAAGGACAAAAGAAAGAAAAGAATTGTACCTTCGATGATATTGTTCATCATATTTTTCACTAAAAGTCTGGTACCGTTGCAAAGTCGTGGTGGATTGATGTTTCGGAGAAGAATGATAGGCACGCCAATTTTCAATGTTAAAACGTGTGGTGGCATGCCTGGCAAATCAAGTGAATTCAAGAATTCAGTTGGGTAATTGACAACTTCGTCCCGATTCATTACAGTATCGATGGACTTATACGTTGTCACTTCGCCTGGTATTTTGTTTTGAATGCTCAAATTCATGGCATATACATCCTTGTTTTTTGTGCTAATATTGCACGTGCACTGAGCCACTGATGATTTTTGTAATTATGTGCAATATTTGGGAAAACTTTATGAATCAATTCGTCTGTGGTAGCAATGATGTTACAGAAGTTTGTTGGCAATGTGATACATCGTGTGGAATCATCGATTGACATTTTCCCATTCCCAATATCCAACAATTGTTTTGCGAAAAGTTCAGCGGTTTCATCATGTTGTAGTTGTATACGCATATTGGTCTTCAAAGTCAATTTCTGTATGTGGTGCCATAAAACTGATGATTTCAGACAAGCATTAAGTTCATCAGCGGGTGTTGATCTTGGTATAACTGGTAGAGTTTGCCGGAAATCGCCAGACAATAAAATGAGTGCGCCACCGAAGCGCTGGTCATTTCCTCTCAAATCTTTTAGTGTACGATGAAGCGCTTCTAATGCTTTTTTTGCGCCAAGTACATTCATTCCATATAATGAGTTGACATAATTGGAGTACCCATTGCAGAATGTTTGTTGATATTGAGTTGGTTGGTGCCCAGTGATTTGCATATTCAACGGCAATTTCAGCGCTGAATCGCTGTTCCCCCCATCAAAAAGAGTTGCCGCAATTCCAGAAGATGCATTGCCAGTGCAATATTATTTCGTGATCGTTGGTTTGCCAAAATAAGTGAAATGAAAATTTTCCTTCCCCCGGCGCATCTATGAAATAACCCACCGTATTGACTTGTAATTGCATGCAAATTTTCTATGTTTGCGTTGTTGTGGAATCAATTTTGGAAGATTCATTTGAACAAATGTACTCAATTCGTTGATATCAAGGTGTGTTTCTCGTTCCCTCAAATCGAAAAGGTTGTTTGCAGATCGTTCTGGCGCACCCTTTCCCCAATTGCACAAGTGCTTTATTAGTGATTCCAAACATATGTCCTCAATCGCCAATGCCTCATTATATACGTTTGGGGGAATTGAATGTCGGGATTTTTATTTCGCAGCGGATGGGGTTCTTCACTCATGTAGTCTTTGTTTTTTCCCAAAAGTTTTTTTTGGATTGGAGGGGAACCCGTTGTTAATATTCTAAATTTGATACTGGGGTCGTGCAGTTTGGATGCATCAGCAGTGAAGTGTCCCAATGTGCATCGTTTTCGAAGATTTAATTCTTGGCAAGCTTCACGATAAGTAGCATACGTGACCTTTAAATTTTCTAAACGGAAGGATGTTGGCCCCGTTTGTTGATTAACAGAATCGAAGAAAAACATTCTGCATTGTTTGGATGAAAGGTACAAACGCAACGGTTTCGAATAAAAATTGGAATGTCCTTCAACTGTTTACTTTTTTTGGGAGTTGAAACTTTTCGCGTTTTCCATTTTATTTGTTCAGTTCAGAGTAAAGTGCGTTTTTGAAAATTATCATCTCTACAAATAAAAAAATGCAGTTAACGTTGTTGGGATGGTGACAATGCTTGTGCAGGGCTTTTTCTGTTCGAAGTCCCGCGCTGTCCTTTTAAAGGGTGCCTGCCAAATGAAAACTGTTGGATATCTTTCTGGATTGGAAATGATAAAATGCGCAAACTGCTTCATTGCTACTAATGTGCTCCAGTTGAAAATTCGATTTCATCGATGGATGCGTTATATTTACCCCAAAAACTGCCATATCGTTCCTTTTTCCTTTTTGCTGTAGGATCAATTTCACCGAATTAATACTCGATCAAATGTACTTGATTGGCAAAGATGATGAAAACGAATATCAGGTTTTGATTAAAACGTGCAATCCCACGCATAATCTACCCATTTTTCAAATAACCACAGGATGAAAACTGTAATCATAATTATATTTTAAAAAGGGCATTGATTTAAAAACGCGGGAGTGTTCGTCTGGGTAGAGAAAAGGGGATTTAACGGGTTTCAGTCTTGCTTCCCGTTTTTCGTCTGTTTCTGAAGCTAATAATGCCTTTCTCTTTTGTCTCAGGTGTAGATAAAATTTCTTTGGGGGGGGGCAAATTTCAAATGTGTGGAAAATTCGGAAAGGGATGGAAATAACTGCAGCTTTTGTCTTCCCCGGGAAATTAAAAAATCACTGTTGATTTTGCTGGGAAAAAATAAAAAAATTGCATTTGATTAAAATTCAATAGGATACAAAAACCGCGTAAAAAGTTTTTTAAAAATCAGGTAAACTGTTTAATCATTTGTCGAAACTCTCACTACTCGGCGCCACCTATTCAAATGGGTTTATTTAAATTCACGCCACTAAGCTGTCGGGATGGGTTGATTTCAAAATAATAATGGTCACCCGTTTCTGTCATTTAAACTAATATTGGGTAATTTTATGCATAAAGTACCTAGGTAAACGTTGATGGCAAAAAAATCTTGCCATAGTTGTTTGCCTTTCCCTCTTGCAATGCCAATAGCTTCCCCAAATGAACGTATTCCCCTGATCGTAGTTTTTTTTTTAATCGAATATAGAGCAATTTTTTCCAACATATCTAACAAACAGATGGAAAATTGGCGATAACTTCAAATATGATTTGCAGTATCTATGATCATGATTAGAAATGAGTAAAACAAACCGGCTTGGGATTTTAAATTCAGCTAGTTTGAAAAAATTATTTAATCATATGTCATCGAATCTTTGTATATATGGGATACCGTAGACACCGGAAGAAACCTCGTAAATTTTCGTGTTTTTGATTTTTTTTTATTTTTTTTAAAAATTTTCAGCGCTACCTATTTCAAAAATTTACAGGTGCATCCCCAATAAACAACATAAACAAACATATCCTGTAAATTTCAGCAAACTGATGTGTATATATTAATACGTAAACCCTAGACTTCCGGGAAAATTAATGCAATTTGTAAAAACTCTCGATGAAATGAGCGTGTTATTATTTTTTTTGATTTTTCAAAAACTTCAGCGTTACCTATTTCAAACTTTACGGTAGCATCCCCACATTAAAACAAAAATATCCTTAAAATTTTATACATCTGTTCAGTAGTTTCCGATCTATAGGGAACAAACATCATACATACCTCATTTTTTTAATGTATAGAATATTTTACAACATGATGTTTTGGGAAATTGTCGCCGAAGAATTATCCGGATTCTTTGAACAGTGACCCAAACACTTAGTATGGAACACCTATGATGGCTTTCTTCCGTCCGTGTATCATAGATACATCGATGATTGTATTGGAGTTACCGATATGTCTGAAGCCGATTTGTCACGCTTCATTACCTTCATCAATGCCTTCAATCCTGCTATTCGGTTCACCTCTCACATCTCTACCTCCTGTGTCAATTTCCTTGACATCACTATCACCATCAGCCTATCCACTATCACTACATCAGTATACTACAAGCCTACTGATACACATAGCTTTCTTCTGTATACCTCTTCCCATCCCCAGGCTTGTCGTGACTCTTTACCTTTCTCTCAACTCTTACGCCTTCGTCGCCTCTGCAGCGAGGACGACGATTTTCTTGATAGAGCTCATGAGATGCTTGATTTCTTCCGCCAGCGCCTATACCCGGAGAATGTGCTTACATCTGCCATGCATCGGGTTCAGCTAGTTGCTCGCCAGGAGGCCCTCTCTCACATACTTAGAACCCCCAAGTCTGACAGGGTTAAACTTATCTTAACTTTCCACCCTCATAGTTCCCCGGTGAAAAAGGTCTTATTCCATCATCTCCCTATCCTTCAGTCTGATCCTGAGACACGTTCAGTCTTCCAACACTATCCTTTGGTGGCATACAGACAGGACAGAAGCCTCAAGGATTTGTTGGTACACAGTCGCCTCAGCCTAACATCCAGAGTCACTTTGGCACCATCCAATGTGGCTGTCGGCGCTGTAATACATGTGCATATGTAATACAGACCCGTACTGTCTCTTTTCCAAAAGCTACCTATATCATTCAAGACAGTTTCACGTGTGAGTCCCGCAATATCATCTATGCTATCACCTGCAAAACGATGCCATAAGGCCTATATTGGTGAAACCGGTAAGAGGGTCAGTGACCGATTCGCCCAACACTTACACGATATTCGCCAATGCTCTGTGACTCCTGGCCACTCATTTCAATGATACTGGCCATTCAGGAGTTGACGATGTCCAGGTCACAGCCATCCGATCATGTTCCTCGATGATCGCAGTCGATTCGCCCTGGAGAACCGTTTTATTTCATTCTATGGCACTTTGCGACCTCTTGGACTCAACACATTACATTCCTATGCTTCTTAGTACTGTCTTATCTCGTGCCCTGTTATCTATATGTGTGTTTGCTCCATATATGTGTCATTTATCCACTATATTGTTTATTGTTCCTCTCCTTTTCCACTTTCGGTTTTTGTGTTGCACTCATTTCGTTGTTCGTTTTTATTCCCATATTTTCATCAGATAGGTTTATGTTTCCACATGTAATCGTCCATTTGTAGTGTTCCTCGAAATTCGTCATTCTTGTTGTATTGTTTGTTTGATAAAGGCCTTTTGGTCGAAACGTTGCTGTTTATCGTCACTGTTTATGTATTTTGCAAAACTGTAGTACTTTGTTTTTACGTGTTTACCTATTTTCCAAGTTTTACTGCAGTCTCCACCCTTTTTCGATCTACCAAATACTGAGATCACCCGACTTATGTGTGTGTCTGTTCCCATTGTTTCGAGATATCTGAAAATCCTACGGACTTGAAATTTGGCAAGAGGGTAGCTTTCATAGAAGGGACGATGAAAAATTATAAAACGGACTATTGGTTCGTATCTATAATTAAATTCCAACTTATCAAATTGGTCATGACACGTTTTAAACTGAAAAGTTGTATTCATGTTTTTCCCTGCCGGTCACATTTTAAAGCTATGAAGTCACATGCCACCATAATATTTGATGCTATATAGTGGTACTCCAAAATTTATGGCAACGGTCGAGTGGTTTAGATTCTGACAGCCATGCAGGAAACCCGTGTTCAATTCACGGGAAGGCTCAATATTTTTTAACCCTTTTTTATATTAAAACATTTTTATCAACACAATTTCGATTACTTTATAATCTGAATAAATTCAATTTTCCAATTGTTATTTGTCAACTTCCCTAGAATTATTTTGATCGATATTCATCAAGCATCAAAATTCGATAAGCATAAACAATATCAATGAAAAAATAAAACGTAAGAGACATAAGTGGCTGGTTAAGAATGCATAAGAAGACCAGACACCCACATGTGGATTTGAAATGATATACGAGAGGCAAGAGAGGTAAGGGACGACCGAGAGAGACATGGAGACAGAGAAAGAGAAGAGACGAGAAAGACTTACAATGAATTAAGCTTGCTTGCTCAAGACAGATCTGGTTGGGGGAAATGTGTTGATGCATTATGCTTCGATGGAAGTTAGAAGACGAAGAAGATATATAAATACTAGCTAATTAATCTGGCTTCGCAAGGATGAAAGTTGTTATTAATCCTTGATGAGCAATTGGGTAAGACTTTCCAAAAGATGTCATCTAATAGCATGAATTGTATTTTCTTATATTTTTTAAGAAGTGGCTTGAATCGGCTATGTCGTCGTTAAACGATGTTACCGGTTCAGTGGTTCTTGATAATGCTTCATGTCTAATCAAAGTAGCGTCTTCGCATTCCTCTTAATTATTTATAAATTTGTATAGCGTAGTTTGAAACAGAAAAGTGAAGCTATAATGACATGAAAATTATAAATTTTGCAGAAACTGAAAAACTCAACGCAATTGATGGTGAATTTTTGTAAATATGATAAGCATTAGAAAGATCAAAAAAGATAGTGTGTTTATTATACGATACAAGTACATCTGAAGACGACAAAGGACATGAAAATTATACCAAACAAAACTGATGGGTTTTGTGTGTGATTGTGTGCGTATGTGTGTGTAAAATTGAGGTCCCCAATGATTCAAAATATCGTTAGATGTATATGCCAGTGGTTACGTGGTAGCACGTTAAGGGACGCAATCCATGTCTATGTTGTGGTGGCCATCTGGCAATTTTGTGGATTATATCCATTTTCTTCACCGCGTGTCTGGATGTAACAAATATGGTGGATTTAAATGTCGGATCAGACATCAAAAATTCGATTTTATTTATTTTTAAAGCGAATATTGATCTCATTTCGAAACTTATTCTTTAGCTTATCTAAATAAAGCCCAAAAAATATTTGTACGAAATATGGTGAATATTGGATGTAAGCTGATGCGTGTTTAGGTGGACAGCACATCCGACCATAAGGATTATATAGCAGATACTTAACTTAGGTACTATAGTTCATTCCAAAATTCGCGAACACAATATGGTTTAATATGTACGAAATCTACCTGATTCGCACGTTTGATTTTTTGTAAGCAGTCTTATATACGTCATGACCTTATAAATATATGTTTAACTAATTGGTAGGTAGCTTGGTTGATCAAAAACTTTTTGTTAGATAATTTTGCATTAGCACAAAAAGTGACCATCAAAGTTTAGAGTTTACAGTAACACACAAAATCGTGGCGAATGTTTGCAAAGGCGTATCCGTATTAAATATTATAAAAAGCAAATGTGACATTGTGAACAAATGGACCCTTCCACTTCTATCAATGAAAATAAATTGTGTGGGCATACGTCAATTACAGTTGTTAGGATACATTGTGAACTAATTAGTTCCATGTGATTCCCGATTTTGACATGCATTGAATTGCAGGTGGAGCGGGGAAATGCTTAATTATAGAAAAAACTTGACAATCGTACTGCTAAACTTTCACAAGTATTTTAAATCAACATCGCTGTTATTTTAGTAATAATATATAATAACAATCTTACATCAGTAAAGGTGTGGGTGGGCAACAAATACTTAGGAAGGTCTCCACTGTTACCTATATAAAAATTTAAAAATCAATCATTTCTGTCAAGTATATGATTTTATATCGGTTGGTAAAGATGTTCACGAATTTGGGATCGAACTATAGTATCTGGTTATATGTCTATCGTGCTATATTTTCCATGTGCTAATTTCTTAGTGTGCATGAAATTTTTATACATGGCTTTACAAAAAGGTAAACAACTAAACACAGTATGAAACGGAACTGATAAGAAAACAAATATCAGAATACTAAGAGCATGCATATTCCTAGTGGCAACGTATGGGTGTGAAACATGGACGTTTAATAAGGCAGTTGAAAAACATATATGGGCTTTTGAATATAAGTGTTACAGAAGAGTCCTTCGTATATCATGGACAGAGAAGAGAACAAATAGATCTATACAGAAAGAACTCAAAATCAAAGAACTGGCTGATGTAACAAATAAGAAAGAGAAATTGTGGTATTTTGGACATATAAAAAGACATGAAGGGCTGGAAAAGACCATCATGGAAGAAAGCATACCGGCAAAGAGAAAAAGAGGAAAACAACGGAGAAGATGAATTCAGGATGTAACTGATGGTGTGAACACAAAGGCTGCAGATGCAGGACATCTGATCTATGAGAGAGAGAGAGAGAAATTCCGAATTATTGTTGGGGTAGCAAAGTACTGCACAGTACAAGCTATTTGATGAGGATGATGATATGTGTATATGTATATGTGTATATGTGTATATGTGTACATATGTATATATGTATTTGTGTGTATGTGTACATATACAGAAATTATTGTTGCAATAGTTTGTTCTCATCTGGTGCGAAATCTTCTTCTAACGCTAAATATTGACCTCTTGTTAACCATTCTGTGGGATTTGTATGTGATTTGAGATTATTAAGGATTGTAAGCTTTGCCATTTATGCGCTTACAAGTAGGCCAGCACATCCGACTTCTGTGAAGTTTTTATTATCTGAAACTTCCTAAGCCCCTACGTCGATCTTCTTGATGTCTGTAGGTCGCAGTGTTTCATTTCTGTGCTCCCTTGAGGCCATGCAACACACGCGCTGGTGAGGAGATAAATGTGATTACTATTTTAAAACAAAGTTTGCATTAAACAAATGCTTTTGTTACAGGACATATGTACTGCAACAAACATACAATAACACACTAACTAATTTATTAAAACAATAACAACTTTTCATCAACAAACATATTTTTGTTAATCATTGACATAATAAACTGTTTTATTTTAGAATCCAGTTATGTTGAGTGGAGGAAGCAGTCAATGGTAAAATCAACATCCTTGAGCTGTGTATTCTTACAGACGGCCATGACAACATTATTAATGTGCTTCGATACAACTTTTCTACATAAATTGGTATTTTCTTGTCACTATTCTATTTAACAGGTTAATAAAATGTGGTCTGCGAGTCTGATATATTTAACAAAACATTTGGTAACTAATATATGACCTCTGAATATAAGTGTTATAGAAAAGTGTTCTGTATAACATGAGCAGAGAAGATAACACAATAGTTCTCGCTAGAGGAAACTCAATATTAAAAAAAAATCTAACTGATCGTGGCAAGAGGAGCGGAGAAATACCACATAAAAGATGAATTCAGTGTGTGACTGATGTTTTAATCAAGACGGATGTAGATGTGGGGCATATAACCTTTGAGAGAGGACATTCTGAAGGACAGTTGAGATGTCAAAGTTGTCTGCTCAGGAGAAGCTATTGATGATGATGAGAATCATTGTTGAAGATATTACTAAACACACTAATTGATTTCTGATATTACAGTCAGGGAGAAAATGCTTACTCTAGTTCATGATTCGACGACTTCAGGTCAATTGATGTTGGTAAGGAAAATTATAGCAGTAGATCAGCGTTCAGCAGCGAAATCAAAGGACTCGAACCAAACCGGGCTCTAAATATCGGACATGACAAAATGAAATATTATTAGAAGTTTCCGCAGTGTGAGAAATTGGAACCAGCTTGATTGTTGGTGTGGTGTAAGAATAACTACATCTCTAGAAGATTTTCATATATAGAATCTATTGGTCAGCGACAGCATATTTTATTAAAATGTATCCGCAATAATGCAAATTTTGGGAACTGCTGCTGTAGATCAACGTTTTCTTATATTATAGTGCACATCTGACTACTGACTATAGAGATCGCCGGGACGTTGTGTGACAATGTTATATTATAGTGCACATTTGACTACTGACAATAGAGATCGCTGGGACGTTGTGTGACAATGTTATATTATAGTGCACATTTGACTACTGACAATAGAGATCATGGGGACGTTGTGTGACAATGTTATATTATGGTGCACTTCTGACTACTGACTATAGAGTCGCAGGGGACGTTGTGTGACAATGTTATATTATAGTGTACATCTGACTACTGTCAATAGAGATCGCTGGGACGTTGTGTGACAATGTTATATTATAGTGCACATCTGACTACTGACTATAGAGATCCAGAGGGGCGTTGTGTGACAATTATAATTGTAAAAATAATAGTAATAATAATTATACAGTAATATTAATAGTGACCTACGGATGCAAGTCTCGGACAATGAACACACTGATCAAATATCTATGAGGGCCACAGAGATGTGGTTTTACAGAAGAATAATGAGAATGCCGTGGAATGCTAAAATGACTAATGTTGAGTTGGCCATCTGGCAATTTTGTGGATTATATCCATTTTCTTCACCGCGTGTCTGGATGTAACAAATATGGTGGATTTAAATGTCGGATCAGACATCAAGAATTCGATTTTATTTATTTTTAAAGCCAATATTGATCTCATTTCGAAACTTATTCTTTAGCTGATCTAAATAAAGCCCAAAAAATATTTGTACGAAATATGGTGAATATTGGATGTAAGCTGATGCGTGTTTAGGTGGACAGCACATCCGACCATAAGGATTATATAGCAGATACTTAACTTAGGTACTATAGTTCATTCCAAAATTCGCGAACACAATATGGTTTAATATGTACGAAATCTACCTGATTCGCACGTTTGATTTTTGTAAGCAGTCTTTATACGTCATGACCTTATAAAATATATGTTTAACTAATTGGTAGGTAGCTTGGTTGATGCAAAAACTTTTTGTTAGATAATTTTGCATTAGCACAAAAGTGACCATCAAAGTTTAAATTTAAGTAACACACAAAATCGGAATGTTTGCAAAGGCGTATCCTATTAAATATTATAAAAAGCAAATGTGACATTGTGAACAAATGGACCCTTCCACTTCTATCAATGAAAATAAATTGTGTGGGCATACGTCAATTACAGTTGTTAGGATACATTGTGAACTAATTAGTTCCATGTGATTCCCGATTTTGACATGCATTGAATTGCAGGTGGAGCGGGAAATGCTAATTATAGAAAAAACTTGACAATCTCTGCTAAACTTTCACATATTTTAAATCAACATCGCTGTTATTTTAGTAATAATATATAATAACAATCTTACATCAGTAAAGGTGTGGGTGGGCAACAAATACTTAGGAAGGTCTCCACTGTTACCTATATAAAAATTTAAAAATCAATAATTTCTGTCAAGTATATGATTTTATATCAGTTAGTAAAGATGTTCACGAATTTGGGATCGAACTATAGTATCTGGTTATATGTCTATCGTGCTATATTTTCCATTGCTAATTTCTCAGTGTTGCATGCATTTTTATATGGCTTTACAAAAAAGGGAAACAACTAAACACAGTATGGAAACGGAACTGATAAAAAACAAATATCAGAATACTAAGAGCATGCATATTCCTAGTGGCAACGTATGGGTGTGAAACATGGACGTTTAATAAGGCAGTTGAAAAACATATATGGGCTTTTGAATATAAGTGTTACAGAAGAGTCCTTCGTATATCATGGACAGAAGAGAACAAATAGATCTATACAGAAAGAACTCAAAATCAAAGAAAACTGGCTGATGTAACAAATAAGAAAAGAAAATTGTGGTATTTTGGACATATAAAAGACATGAAGGGCTGGAAAAAGACCATCATGGAAGAAAGCATACCGGCAAAGAGAAAAGAGGAAAACAACAGGAAGATGAATTCAGGATGTAACTGATGGTGTGAACACAAAGGCTGCAGATGCAGGACATCTGATCATGAGAAGAGAGAAATTCCGAATTATTGTTGGGGTAGCAAAGTACTGCACAGTACAAGCTATTTGATGAGGATGATGATATGTGTATATGTATATGTGTATATGTGTATATGTGTACATATGTATATATGTATTTGTGTGTATGTGTACATATACAGAATTATTATTTGCAATAGTTTGTTCTCATCTGGTGCGAAATCTTCTTCTAACGCTAAATATTGACCTCTTGTTAACCATTCTGTGGGATTTGTATGTGATTTGAGATTATTAAGGATTGTAAGCTTTGCCATTTATGCGCTTACAAGTAGCCAACACATCCGACTTCTGTGAAGTTTTTTTATTATCTAGAGAAACTTCCCTAAGCCCCTACGTCGATCGCTTCTTACGGCATGCTCTGTAGGTCGCAGTGTTTCATTTCTGTGCTCCCCTTGAGAGCCATGCAACACACGCGCTGGTGAGGAGATAAATGTGATTACTATTTTAAAACAAAGTTTGCATTAAACAAATGCTTTTGTTACAGGACATATGTACTGCAACAAACATACAATAACACACTAACTAATTTATTAAAACAATAACAACTTTTCATCAACAAACATATTTTTGTATCAATCATTGACATAATAAACTGTTTTATTTTAGATCAGTTATGTTGGTGGAGGAAGCAGTCAATGGTAAAATCAACATCCTTGAGCTGTGTATTCTTACAGACGGCCATGACAACATTATTAATGTGCTTCGATACAACTTTTCTACATAAATTGGTATTTTCTTGTCACTATTCTATTTAACAGGTTAATAAAATGTGGTCTGCGAGTCTGATATATTTAACAAAACATTTGGTAACTAATATATGACCTCTGAATATAAGTGTTATAGAAAAGTGTTCTGTATAACATGAGCAGAGAAGATAACACAATAGTTCTCGCTAGAGGAAACTCAATATTAAAAAAAAATCTAACTGATCGTGGCAAGAGGAGCGGAGAAATACCACATAAAAGATGAATTCAGTGTGTGACTGATGTTTTAATCAAGACGGATGTAGATGTGGGGCATATAACCTATGAGAGAGGACATTCTGAAGGACAGTTGAGATGTCAAAGTTGTCTGCTCAGGAGAAGCTATTGATGATGATGAGAATCATTGTTGAAGATATTACTAAACACACTAATTGATTTCTGATATTACAGTCAGGGAGAAAATGCTTACTCTAGTTCATGATTCGACGACTTCAGGTGAATTGATGTTGGTAGAGAAAATTATAGCAGTAGATCAGCGTTCAGCAGCGAAATCAAAGGACTCGAACCAAACCGGGCTCTAAATATCGGACATGACAAAATGAAATATTATTAGAAGTTTCCGCAGTGTGAGAAATTGAACAACATTGTTGGTGTGGTGTAAGAATAACTACATCGCTAGAAGATTTTCATATATGAATCATTGGTCAGCGACAGCATATTTTATTAAAATGTATCCGCAATAATGCAAATTTTGGGAACTGCTGCTTAGATCCGTTTTCTTATATTATAGTGCACTCTGACTCTGACTATAGAGATCGCCGGACGTTGTGGGCAATGTTATATTATAGTACACATTTGACTACTGACAATAAGATCGCTGGGACGTTGTGGACAATGGTATAAATTTTAGTGCACATTTGACTACTGACAATAGAGATCATGGGGACGTTGTTTTGACAATGTTTTTATTATGGGGCACTTCTGACTACTGACTATAAGAGTCGCGAGGACGTTGTGTTAATGTTATATTATAGTGTACATCTGACTCTGTCAATAGAGATCGCTGGACGTTGTGTGACAATGTTATTTATAATGCACATCTGACTACTGACTATGAATCCGGGGACGTTTGTGACAATTATAATTGTAAAAAAAATAGTAATAATAATTATACAGTAATATTAATAGTGACCTACGGATGCAGTTCGGACAATGAACACTGATCAAATATCTATGAGGGCCACAGAGATGTGGTTTTACAGAAGAATAATGAGAATGCCGTGGAATGCTAAAATGACTAATGTTGAGTTGGCCATCTGGCAATTTTGTGGATTATATCCATTTTCTTCACCGCGTGTCTGGATGTAACAAATATGGTGGATTTAAATGTCGGATCAGACATCAAAAATTCGATTTTATTTATTTTTAAAGCCAATATTGATCTCATTTCGAAACTTATTCTTTAGCTGATCTAAATAAAGCCCAAAAATATTTGTACAAATATGGTGAATATTGGATGTAAGCTGATGCGTGTTTAGGTGGACAGCCCTCACCATAAAGGTTATATAGCAGATGTACTTAGGTACTATAGTTCATTCAAAATTCACTTGAACACAATATGGTTTAATATTACGAAATCTACCTGATTCCCCGTTTGATTTTGTAAGCAGTCTTATATACGTCATGACCTTATAAATATATGTTTAACTAATTGGGAGGTAACTTGGTTGATGCAAAAAACTTTTTGTTAGATAATTTGCATTAGCACAAAAGTGACCATCAAAGTTTAGAATTTACAGTAACACACAAAATCGTGGCGAATGTTTGCAAGGCGTATCCTATTAAATATTATAAAAGCAAATGTGACATTGTGAACAAATGGACCCTTCCCCTTCTATCAATGAAAATAAATTGTGTGGGCATACGTCAATTACAGTTGTTAGGATACATTGTGAACTAATTAGTTCCATGTGATTCCCGATTTTGACATGCATTGATTTCAGGTGGAGCGGGAAATGCTTAATTATAGAAAAAAATTGACAATCGTACTGCTAAACTTTCCAATATTTTAAATCAACATCGCTGTTATTTTAGTAATAATTTTATAATAACAATCTTACATCAGTAAAGGTGTGGGTGGGCAACAAATACTTTGGAAGGTCTCCCCTGTTACCTATATAAAAATTAAAAAATCAATAATTTCTGTCAAGTATATGATTTTATATCGGGTTATTTAAAAATGTTCACGAATTTGGGATCGAACTATAGTATCTGGTTATATGTCTATCGTGCTATATTTTCCATGTGCTAATTTCTTAGTGTGCATGCACATTTTTATACATGGCTTTACAAAAAAGGTAAACAACTAAACACAGTATGAAAACGGGAAATGATAAGAAAACAAATATCAAATACTAAAACATGCATATTCCTAGTGGCAACGTATGGGTGGAAACATGGACGTTTAATAAGGCAGTTGAAAAAAATATATGGGCTTTTTAATATAAGTGTTACAGAAGAGTCCTTGTATATCATGGACAGAAAAGAGAACAAATAGATCTATACAGAAAGAACTCAAAATCAAAGAAAACTGGCTGATGTAACAAATGAAAAGAAAATTGTGGTATTTTGGACATATAAAAAAGACATGAAGGGCTGGAAAAGACCATCATGGAAGGAAGCATACCGGCAAGAGAAAAAAGGAAAACAACGGGAAGATGAATTCAGGATGTAACTGATGGTGTGAACACAAAGGCTGCAGATGCAGGGACATCGATCCTAGAGAGAGAGAGAAATTCGAATTATTTTGGGTAGCAAGTACTGCACAATTTCAAGCTATTTGATGAGGATGATGATATGTGTATATGTATATGTGTATATGTGTATATGTGTACATATGTATATATGTATTTGTGTGTATGTGTACATATACAGAAATTATTTTGCAATAGTTTTTTTCTCATCTGGTGCGAAATCTTCTTCTAACGCTAAATTGACCTCTTTTAACCATTCTGTGGGATTTGTATGTGATTTGAGATTATTAAGGATTGTAAGCTTTGCCATTTATGCGCTTACAAGTAGGCCAGCACATCCGACTTCTGTGAAGTTTTTTTTATTATCTAGAGAAACTTCCCTAAGCCCCTACGTCGATCGCTTCTTACGGCATGCTCTGTAGGTCGCAGTGTTTCATTTCTGTGCTCCCCTTGAGAGCCATGCAACACACGCGCGGGTGAGGAGATAAATGTGATTACTATTTTAAAAAAAGTTTCATTAAACAAATGCTTTTGTTACAGGACATATTCTGCACAAACATACAATAAACACTAACTAATTTATTAAAACAATAACAACTTTTCATCAACAAACATATTTTTGTATCAATCATTGACATAATAAACTGTTTTTATTTTAGAATCCAGTTATGTTGGTGGAGGAAGCAGTCAATGGTAAAATCAACATCCTTGAGCTGTGTATTCTTACAGACATGCCATGACAACATTATTAATGTGCTTGCTACAACTTTTCTACATAAATTGGTATTTTCTTGTCACTATTCTATTTAACAGGTTAATAAAATGTGGTCTGCGAGTCTGATATATTTAACAAAACATTTGGTAACTAATATATGACCTCTGAATATAAGTGTTATAGAAAAGTGTTCTGTATAACATGAGCAGAGAAGATAACACAATAGTTCTCGCTAGAGGAAACTCAATATTAAAAAAAAATCTAACTGATCGTGGCAAGAGGAGCGGAGAAATACCACATAAAAGATGAATTCAGTGTGTGACTGATGTTTTAATCAAGACGGATGTAGATGTGGGGCATATAACCTATGAGAGAGGACATTCTGAAGGACAGTTGAGATGTCAAAGTTGTCTGCTCAGGAGAAGCTATTGATGATGATGAGAATCATTGTTGAAGATATTACTAAACACACTAATTGATTTCTGATATTACAGTCAGGGAGAAAATGCTTACTCTAGTTCATGATTCGACGACTTCAGGTCAATTGATGTTGGTAGAGAAAATTATAGCAGTAGATCAGCGTTCAGCAGCGAAATCAAAGGACTCGAACCAAACCGGGCTCTAAATATCGGACATGACAAAATGAAATATTATTAGAAGTTTCCGCAGTGTGAGAAATTGGAACCAGCTTGATTGTTGGTGTGGTGTAAGAATAACTACATCGCTAGAAGATTTTCATATATAGAATCTATTGGTCAGCGACAGCATATTTTATTAAAATGTATCCGCAATAATGCAAATTTTGGGAACTGCTGCTGTAGATCAACGTTTTCTTATATTATAGTGCACATCTGACTACTGACTATAGAGATCGCCGGGACGTTGTGTGACAATGTTATATTATAGTGCACATTTGACTACTGACAATAGAGATCGCTGGGACGTTGTGTGACAATGTTATATTATAGTGCACATTTGACTACTGACAATAGAGATCATGGGGACGTTGTGTGACAATGTTATATTATGGTGCACTTCTGACTACTGACTATAGAGGTCGCGGGGACGTTGTGTGACAATGTTATATTATAGTGTACATCTGACTACTGTCAATAGAGATCGCTGGGACGTTGTGTGACAATGTTATATTATAGTGCACATCTGACTACTGACTATAGAGATCGCCGGGACGTTGTGTGACAATTATAATTGTAAAAATAATAGTAATAATAATTATACAGTAATATTAATAGTGACCTACGGATACAAGTCTCGGACAATGAACACACTGATCAAATATCTATGAGGGCCACAGAGATGTGGTTTTACAGAAGAATAATGAGAATGCCGTGGAATGCTAAAATGACTAATGTTGAGTTGGCCATCTGGCAATTTTGTGGATTATATCCATTTTCTTCACCGCGTGTCTGGATGTAACAAATATGGTGGATTTAAATGTCGGATCAGACATCAAAAATTCGATTTTATTTATTTTTAAAGCCAATATTGATCTCATTTCGAAACTTATTCTTTAGCTGATCTAAATAAAGCCCAAAAAATATTTGTACGAAATATGGTGAATATTGGATGTAAGCTGATGCGTGTTTAGGTGGACAGCACATCCGACCATAAGGATTATATAGCAGATACTTAACTTAGGTACTATAGTTCATTCCAAAATTCGCGAACACAATATGGTTTAATATGTACGAAATCTACCTGATTCGCACGTTTGATTTTTTGTAAGCAGTCTTATATACGTCATGACCTTATAAATATATGTTTAACTAATTGGTAGGTAGCTTGGTTGATGCAAAAACTTTTTTGTTAGATAATTTTGCATTAGCACAAAAAGTGACCATCAAAGTTTAGAATTTACAGTACACACAAAATCGTGCGAATGTTTGCAAAGCTATCCTATTAAATATTATAAAAGCAAATGTGACATTGTGAACAAATGGACCCTTCCACTTCTATCAATGAAAATAAATTGTGTGGGCATACGTCAATTACAGTTGTTAGGATACATTGTGAACTAATTAGTTCCATGTGATTCCCGATTTTGACATGCATTGAATTGCAGGTGGAGCGGAAATGTAATTATAGAAAAACTTGACAATCGTACTGCTAAACTTTCACAAGTATTTTAAATCAACATCGCTGTTATTTTAGTAATAATATATAATAACAATCTTACATCAGTAAAGGTGTGGGTGGGCAACAAATACTTAGGAAGGTCTCCACTGTTACCTATATAAAAATTTAAAAATCAATAATTTCTGTCAAGTATATGATTTTATATCGGTGGTAAAGATGTTCACGAATTTGGGATCGAACTATAGTATCTGGTTATATGTCTATCGTGCTATATTTTCCATGTGCTAATTTCTTAGTGTGCATGCACATTTTTATACATGGCTTTACAAAAAAGGTAAACAACTAAACACAGTATGAAACGGAACTGATAAGAAAACAAATATCAGAATACTAAGAGCATGCATATTCCTAGTGGCAACGTATGGGTGTGAAACATGGACGTTTAATAAGGCAGTTGAAAAACATATATGGGCTTTTGAATATAAGTGTTACAGAAGAGTCCTTCGTATATCATGGACAGAGAAGAGAACAAATAGATCTATACAGAAAGAACTCAAAATCAAAGAAAACTGGCTGATGTAACAAATAAGAAAGAGAAAATTGTGGTATTTTGGACATATAAAAAGACATGAAGGGCTGGAAAAGACCATCATGGAAGAAAGCATACCGGCAAAGAGAAAAAGAGGAAAACAACGGAGAAGATGAATTCAGGATGTAACTGATGGTGTGAACACAAAGGCTGCAGATGCAGGACATCTGATCTATGAGAGAGAGAGAAATTCGAATTATTGTTGGGGTAGCAAGTACTGCACAGTACAAGCTATTTGATGAGGATGATGATATGTGTATATGTATATGTGTATATGTGTATATGTGTACATATGTATATATGTATTTGTGTGTATGTGTACATATACATAAATTATTGTTGCAATAGTTTGTTCTCATCTGGTGCGAAATCTTCTTCTAACGCTAAATATTGACCTCTTGTTAACCATTCTGTGGGATTTGTATGTGATTTGAGATTATTAAGGATTGTAAGCTTTGCCATTTATGCGCTTACAAGTAGGCCAGCACATCCGACTTCTGTGAAGTTTTTTTATTATCTAGAGAAACTTCCCTAAGCCCCTACGTCGATCGCTTCTTACGGCATGCTCTGTAGGTCGCAGTGTTTCATTTCTGTGCTCCCCTTGAGAGCCATGCAACACACGCGCGGGTGAGGAGATAAATGTGATTACTATTTTAAAACAAAGTTTGCATTAAACAAATGCTTTTGTTACAGGACATATGTACTGCAACAAACATACAATAACACACTAACTAATTTATTAAAACAATAACAACTTTTCATCAACAAACATATTTTTGTATCAATCATTGACATAATAAACTGTTTTTATTTTAGAATCCAGTTATGTTGGTGGAGGAAGCAGTCAATGGTAAAATCAACATCCTTGAGCTGTGTATTCTTACAGACGGCCATGACAACATTATTAATGTGCTTCGCTACAACTTTTCTACATAAATTGGTATTTTCTTGTCACTATTCTATTTAACAGGTTAATAAAATGTGGTCTGCGAGTCTGATATATTTAACAAAACATTTGGTAACTAATATATGACCTCTGAATATAAGTGTTATAGAAAAGTGTTCTGTATAACATGAGCAAAAAGATAACACAATAGTTCTCGCTAGAGAAACTCAATATTAAAAAAATCTAACTGATCGTGGCAAGAGGAGCGGAGAAATACCACATAAAAGATGAATTCAGTGTGTGACTGATGTTTTAATCAAGACGGATGTAGATGTGGGGCATATAACCTATGAGAGAGGACATTCTGAAGGACAGTTGAGATGTCAAAGTTGTCTGCTCAGGAGAAGCTATTGATGATGATGAGAATCATTGTTGAAGATATTACTAAACACACTAATTGATTTCTGATATTACAGTCAGGGAGAAAATGCTTACTCTAGTTCATGATTCGACGACTTCAGGTCAATTGATGTTGGTAGAGAAAATTATAGCAGTAGATCAGCGTTCAGCAGCGAAATCAAAGGACTCGAACCAAACCGGGCTCTAAATATCGGACATGACAAAATGAAATATTATTAGAAGTTTCCGCAGTGTGAGAAATTGGAACCAGCTTGATTGTTGGTGTGGTGTAAGAATAACTACATCGCTAGAAGATTTTCATATATAGAATCTATTGGTCAGCGACAGCATATTTTATTAAAATGTATCCGCAATAATGCAAATTTTGGGAACTGCTGCTGTAGATCAACGTTTTCTTATATTATAGTGCACATCTGACTACTGACTATAGAGATCGCCGGGACGTTGTGTGACAATGTTATATTATAGTGCACATTTGACTACTGACAATAGAGATCGCTGGGACGTTGTGTGACAATGTTATATTATAGTGCACATTTGACTACTGACAATAGAGATCATGGGGACGTTGTGTGACAATGTTATATTATGGTGCACTTCTGACTACTGACTATAGAGGTCGCGGGGACGTTGTGTGACAATGTTATATTATAGTGTACATCTGACTACTGTCAATAGAGATCGCTGGGACGTTGTGTGACAATGTTATATTATAGTGCACATCTGACTACTGACTATAGAGATCTGGGGACGTTGTTGACAATTATAATTGTAAAAATAATAGTAATAATAATTATACAGTAATATTAATAGTGACCTACGGATACAAGTCTCGGACAATGAACACACTGATCAAATATCTATGAGGGCCACAGAGATGTGGTTTTACAGAAGAATAATGAGAATGCCGTGGAATGCTAAAATGACTAATGTTGAGTTGGCCATCTGGCAATTTTGTGGATTATATCCATTTTCTTCACCGCGTGTCTGGATGTAACAAATATGGTGGATTTAAATGTCGGATCAGACATCAAAAATTCGATTTTATTTATTTTTAAAGCCAATATTGATCTCATTTCGAAACTTATTCTTTAGCTGATCTAAATAAAGCCCAAAAAATATTTGTACGAAATATGGTGAATATTGGATGTAAGCTGATGCGTGTTTAGGTGGACAGCACATCCGACCATAAGGATTATATAGCAGATACTTAACTTAGGTACTATAGTTCATTCCAAAATTCGCGAACACAATATGGTTTAATATGTACGAAATCTACCTGATTCGCACGTTTGATTTTTTGTAAGCAGTCTTATATACGTCATGACCTTATAAATATATGTTTAACTAATTGGTAGGTAGCTTGGTTGATGCAAAAACTTTTTGTTAGATAATTTTGCATTAGCACAAAAAGTGACCATCAAAGTTTAAATTTACAGTAACACACAAAATCGTGGCGAATGTTTGCAAAGGCGTATCCCTATTAAATATTATAAAAAGCAAATGTGACATTGTGAACAAATGGACCCTTCCACTTCTATCAATGAAAATAAATTGTGTGGGCATACGTCAATTACAGTTGTTAGGATACATTGTGAACTAATTAGTTCCATGTGATTCCCGATTTTGACATGCATTGAATTGCAGGTGGAGCGGAAATGCTTAATATAGAAAAAACTTGACAATCGTACTGCTAAACTTTCACAAGTATTTTAAATCAACATCGCTGTTATTTTAGTAATAATATATAATAACAATCTTACATCAGTAAAGGTGTGGGTGGGCAACAAATACTTAGGAAGGTCTCCACTGTTACCTATATAAAAATTTAAAAATCAATAATTTCTGTCAAGTATATGATTTTATATCGGTGGTAAAGATGTTCACGAATTTGGGATCGAACTATAGTATCTGGTTATATGTCTATCGTGCTATATTTTCCATGTGCTAATTTCTTAGTGTGCATGCACATTTTTATACATGGCTTTACAAAAAAGGTAAACAACTAAACACAGTATGAAACGGAACTGATAAGAAAACAAATATCAGAATACTAAGAGCATGCATATTCCTAGTGGCAACGTATGGGTGTGAAACATGGACGTTTAATAAGGCAGTTGAAAAACATATATGGGCTTTTGAATATAAGTGTTACAGAAGAGTCCTTCGTATATCATGGACAGAGAAGAGAACAAATAGATCTATACAGAAAGAACTCAAAATCAAAGAAAACTGGCTGATGTAACAAATAAGAAAGAGAAATTGTGGTATTTTGGACATATAAAAAGACATGAAGGGCTGGAAAAGACCATCATGGAAGAAAGCATACCGGCAAAGAGAAAAAGAGGAAAACAACGGAGAAGATGAATTCAGGATGTAACTGATGGTGTGAACACAAAGGCTGCAGATGCAGGACATCTGATCTATGAGAGAGAGAGAAATTCCGAATTATTGTTGGAGTAGCAAAGTACTGCACAGTACAAGCTATTTGATGAGGATGATGATATGTGTATATGTATATGTGTATATGTGTATATGTGTACATATGTATATATGTATACATGTATATGTGTATATATGTATATATGTATTTGTGTGTATGTGTACATATACAGAAATTATTGTTGCAATAATTTGTTCTCATCTGGTGAGAAATCTTCTTCTAACGCTAAATATTGACCTCTTGTTAACCATTCTGTGGGATTTGTATGTGATTTGAGATTATTAAGGATTGTAAGCTGTGCCATTTATGCGCTTACAAGTAGGCCAGCACATCCGACTTCTGTGAAGTTTTTATTATCTGAGAAACTTCCTAAGCCCCTACGTCGATCGCTTCTTACGGCATGCTCTGTAGGTCGCAGTGTTACATTTCTATGCTCCCCTTGAGAGCCCTGCAACACACGCGCTGGTGAGGAGATAAATGTGATTACTATTTTAAAACAAAGTTTGCATTAAACAAATGCTTTTGTTACAGGACATATGTACTGCAACAAACATACAATAACACACTAACTAATTTATTAAAACAATAACAACTTTTCATCAACAAACATATTTTTGTATCAATCATTGACATAATAAACTGTTTTTATTTTAGAATCCAGTTATGTTGGTGGAGGAAGCAGTCAATGGTAAAATCAACATCCTTGAGCTGTGTGTTCTTATGGACGGCCATGACAACATTATTAATGTGCTTCGCTACAACTTTTCTACATAAATTTGTATTTTCTTGTCACTATTCTATTTAACAGGTTAATAAAATGTGGTCTGCGAGTCTGATATATTTAACAAAACATTTGGTAACTAATATATGACCTCTGAATATAAGTGTTATAGAAAAGTGTTCAGTATAACATGAGCAGAGAAGATAACACATTAGTTCTCGCTAGAGGAAACTCAATATTAAAAAAAAATCTAACTGATCGTGGCAAGAGGAGCGGAGAAATACCACATAAAAGATGAATTCAGTGTGTGACTGATGTTTTAATCAAGACGGATGTAGAGGTGGGGCATATAACCTATGAGAGAGGACATTCTGAAGGACAGTTGAGATGTCAAAGTTGTCTGCTCAGGAGAAGCTATTGATGATGATGAGAATCATTGTTGAAGATATTACTAAACACAATAATTGCTTTCTGATATTACAGTCAGGGAGAAAATGCTCACTCTAGTTCATGATTCGACGACTTCAGTTCAATTGATGTTGGTAGAGAAAATTATAGCAGTAGATCAGCGTTCAGCAGCGAAATCAAAGGACCCGAACCAAACCGGGCTCTAAATATCGGACATGACAAAATGAAATATTATTAGAAGTTTCCGCAGTGTGAGAAATTGGAACCAGCTTGATTGTTGGTGTGGTGTAAGAATAACTACATCGCTAGAAGATTTTCATATATAGAATCTATTGGTCAGCGACAGCATATTTTATTAAAATGTATCCGCAATAATGCAAATTTTGGGAACTGCTGCTGTAGATCAACGTTTTCTTATATTATAGTGCACATCTGACTACTGACTATAGAGATCGCCGGGACGTTGTGTGACAATGTTATATTATAGTGCACATTTGACTACTGACTATAGAGGTCGCGGGGACGTTGTGTGACAATGTTATATTATAGTGCACATTTGACTACTGACTATAGAGATCGCCGGGACCTTGTGTGACAATGTTATATTATAGTGCACATTTGACTACTGACAATAGAGATCATGGGGACGTTGTGTGACAATGTTATATTATGGTGCACTTCTGACTACTGACTATAGAGGTCGCGGGGACGTTGTGTGACAATGTTATATTATGGTGCACTTCTGACTACTGACTATAGAGGTCGCGGGGACGTTGTGTGACAATGTTATATTATGGTGCACTTCTGACTACTGACTATAGAGGTCGCGGGGACGTTGTGTGACAATGTTATATTATAGTGTACATCTGACTACTGTCAACAGAGATCGCTGGCACGTTGTGTGACAATGTTATATTATAGTGCACATTTGACTACTGACAATAGAGATCGCTGGGACGTTGTGTGACAATGTTATATTATAGTGCACATTTGACTACTGTCTATAGAGATCATGGGGACGTTGTGTGATAATGTTATATTATGGTGCACTTCTGACTACTGACTATAGAGGTCGCGGGGACGTTGTGTGACAATGTTATATTATAGTGTACATCTGACTACTGTCAATAGAGATCGCTGGGACGTTGTGTGACAATGTTATATTATAGTGCACATCTGACTACTGACTATAGAGATCCTGGGGACGTTGTGTGACAATTATAATTGTAAAAATAATAGTAATAATAATTATACAGTAATATTAATAGTGACCTACGGATGCAAGTCTCGGACAATGAACACACTGATCAAATATCTATGAGGGCCACAGAGATGTGGTTTTACAGAAGAATAATGAGAATGCCGTGGAATGCTAAAATGACTAATGTTGAGTTGTTGAATGAGATCAAAAACTTATCATCAATATAAGAAAGAGGCAGTCATCATTTGTTCTGACATGTGATGAGGAGGAGGTTTAGAACACATTGTGACAACCGGTAAAATCGATGGTAGACGAGCCATAGGACGACACAGAGAGAGAGGAAATGTTGAATAGCCTGACTTCATCGAACAGTAGAGCGTCACCATTTGAGTTGATAGCAAATACTAAAGAAAGAGATTTGTGGAGATCCATGATCGACTACGCCAGACGGCACGGCACCTGATGAGGATGAATATTAACAGTAACATTACTAAAAATATTAACCGATGAAAACTTAATCCTAACAAAACGTTCAAAAATAAAAATATTGTATTTATCAAAATCTGAAACTCATTTCAGAAATGCTTCCTTTTAAAAACAAATAGGCTAACCACCGCTGTAGCACTCAGCAAGCACTTAAAATTAAAGATCTTTAACTCTTGTGTGATTCCAGTATTAACTTATGGATGTGACAACAGCATTTGTCTAAAGATTATTGTACGATATAACACCTCCTGCCAGAAGACAACTTTGGCTTTCTTGACAGCATCTTATCCAGATTGGTAACACATAGACTCTGTTGGTTGACATTAGGATCTCCAAAGCCAGTGTTGCAGTTGGAACCATACACAATATTCATCTTTTGTATCCGTCGCTTTTGATTTAGTTTGACCATACTCTCATCACTTTTTACATGAACATTTCTTGTATGTGTTTGTATTGTTGTAATAAATTATAATCATTGTAAACATTAATAGCTATTGTTTGTGTATTGAACGATTTCGTCCTTACTCATGTAGAACTGTTGTCTAATTTTGTCAACATCGCCTGTTTGTACCGTTTTACGACATCATCACCACATTTTAAGATATCGTGTTTTGAACTGATCTCCTCCGCATGTCCTGTGCTCATGTATGTATCGTCATAGAAACTGCAGTAGCTCCATTTTATTTATCTATACATGTCCGTGTTGTTTTTAAGCAATATTGTCTTCTATATTTATACAGAATAAAATTGAATACATATTAACATGGATCAATATTGTATACAATGAACAATGACAGCATTTATAGCACGAATGTCACGAATATTTTACTCGGCTAGCTTTAACGGTGGTTAGATAATTTTTTTTTTTTTAAAAAGGAAGCAATTCTGAAATGGGTTTTAGATTTTGATAAATACAATATTTTTATTTTTGAACGTTTTGTTAGGATTAAGTTTTTATCTGTTAGTATTTTTAATAATGTTTATATTAATATTCATCCTCATCAGGTGCCGTGCCTGCTGGCGTAGGCGATCATGGATCTCCACAAATCTCTGTCTTTAGTATTTGCTATAAACTCAGATGTTGACACTCTACCGTGCATGAAGTCAGGCTATCCAACATTTCATTTCTCTGTCTTCCTCTGTCTCGTCTACCCTCGATTTTACCGGTTGTAATAATGTGTTCTAAGTCTCCCCTCCTCATCACATACCCGAAAAATGATGACTGCATATTTCTTATATTGATGGTAAGCTTTCTCTGTGTCTTCAACACCTCAACATTAGTCATTTTAGCATTACATGGGATTCTCATTATTCTTCTGTAAAACCACATCTCTGGGGCCCTCATAGATATTTGATCAGTGTGTTCATTGTCCAAGACTCGCATCATCACTATTAATATTATTATTATTACTAGTATTTTTACAATTATAATTGTCACACAACGTCCTCGCCCGAGTGGTTACCGGGGCCCAAATTTGGGGTGTAAAGAATAGAAGCACTGTTACCTGCCACGCATGTCGTAAGAGGCGACTAAGGAGGTTTGGCTGAGATCGGATGCATGTGTCCGCTAGGGAATGCTAAACCGAAACAAATGCTTGCAGAAAACGGATGCACCAGGCCATAAAGGCGCATAACATGGTGCAACGACCCTCACAATGAGGAATGGGATAACGGATTCTACGGTCGCAAATCTTCCTCGGAGATTTTGCTACGCAGTAAGAATGTCAGACCCACCATTACGTGGGTGGCCAAAACTTACGGCTGGAAGAGGTCGGCACAAACGGAAAGCAGAAATCATAGGAATTATATCCTACAGAACTGCCCTCAGTGTGCAGACTTAGAAGAAAGAGGTGGCCCACTTACACTAGCGTCCAAGACAAACTGTATGACGTGACTAATAATCTGAGGCCGATGGCTGCCTTTATTAGAGAATCTGAAATCCCAATCCAGTGAGAACGCAGAAGACAAACTGTATGGCATGGCTGATAATCTGAGGCAGATGGCTGCCTTTATTAGAGAATCTGAAATCCCAATCTAGTGAGAACGCAGAAGAAGACACAACATCCCCGCGACCTCTATAGATAGTAGTCAGATATGCACCATAATATAAGGCGATGTACTAAAATCAACAAATCTGAGGTGGTCAGACCGGATCAGATCAGATCTGAAGAAAATCGTTTGGGTGGCTGCGGTAATACTGAGTAAATAGGCGATTGAACGAAGACAGATATAGGCAGTATTACATCAGTAATGAAAAATTAATTATAAAATATGAAAATAAACAATACTCAACGTTTCGGTGCTTAGTCCTTTATCAAGAATAAAAACTCACACAAAAACTTAATTAACTAAAACATAATACTAACAAATGATGTGAAGCAAAGATACTGGCATACTTACCTGCTCCTAGAGCGTTGAGATATATCTTCTTCTTCTTCAGCGATCTCTTGTCATGCGCTTAATTTACTGTGGACCACAAACTGGGCAGACAGCTTCAGGTCTGTCAGGTTTCCCAAAGCTTAGTTTTCAGGTCGAATGGGTGTGGCCACATGTTGCTTCTCAGTCCACCCAGGAGAGGACAGTCTTGCAAGATATGCTCCGGTGTCTGTTCCTGCTGACACTGGCAGAGAGCTGTTTGACTAATTTCTAGTGTATATAAGTGTTTATTGAGTCTGCAGTGTCCTTTTCGCAGTCGAAATATAATGACCTGGTCTATTCTTCTGAGGTCTTCGAGGGAGTCTTTTCTCATAATCATATCTAGTGTTTGTCTTCGAGTCTACTGCAGATTTTCTCATAATCATATCCAGTGTTTGTCTTCGAGTCTACTGCAGATTTTCTCATAATCATATCCAGTGTTTGTCTTCTAGTCTACATGCAGATTTTCTCATAATCATATCAAATGTTTGTCTTCCAGTCTACTGTAGATTTTCTCATAATCATATCCAGTGTTTGTCTTCCAGTCTACTGCAGATTTTCTCATAATCATATCCAGTGTTTGTCTTCCAGTCTACTCAGATTTTCTCATAATCATATCCAGTGTTTGTCTTCTAGTCTACATGCAGATTTTCTCATAATCATATCCAGTGTTTGTCTTCCAGTCTAGTGCAGATTTTCTCATTATCATATCCAGTGTTTGTCTTCGAGTCTACTGCAGATTTTTCATAATCATATCCAGTGTTTGTCTTCCAGTCTACTGCAGATTTTCTCATAATCATATCCAGTGTTTGTCTTCCAGTCTACTGCAGATTTTTTCATAATCATATCCAGTGTTTGTCTTCCAGTCTACTGCAGATTTTCTCATAATCATATCCCGTGTTTGTCTTCCAGTCTACTGCAGATTTTCTCTGTATGAGGGGTTTGATTTCTTGAAAAGACAGGGGTTGGTAAGTTTGCTCTTTGACACTGCCTTTCTTAGCTAAGACATCAGCACTCTCACTGCCTGCAATGCCACAGTGAAATGAAATCCACTGCAAGTGAATTTCTGCCTTTTCTGAAATCTGAGCAAGTTTTCTTTTTAGGTTTTGTACTGTGCTGTCAACGGAATTAGCATCCAGGGCTTGTATAGCTGACAGTGAGTCTGTAAAAATACCATCTTGCCTGCAAGTGCTTGCTGCTTATTCATGTGATGTGCTGCTATCAGAAGGGCTAGGCGTTATGTTTTGTAGTTGGATCATATTCTTCCAGTAGGGGCCACTAGAGACACAGTAGTAGCATATGGGTGCCTAATGTACACTCCTGCTCCACCATTCATGGTTGCCTCCATTGCCGATTCATCTGTGTAAATTCTTATCCAGCTGTCTTCTGGAAACATGTAATGAAGATGTTCCTTTTCATTTTCTTCAATAGATTAGGCTCTGCGTCTTTGCTTAACAGTTTAGGGATGGAGGATGAGCACTTTAGTGCCACTGAGTCTGGTTCCCAGTGATTCTTAAAAAAGTAATTCTTCTGGTATGGAGTTATGATTTAGTAGTTCCAAGTATGATTTTCCTGTTTCGTTTGCTTTGTGGTTTAGACTTGTACGCTTTAATTTATTTTTTTTTTGGTACTAGGCGCCATTTTTTCATGTAGTGGATGGTGAGGCATCCTTTTGATCCTTTCAGTCTGTAGAATCACTTTTTTCCTTATTCGGTCTTCCAAGGACTGGATGTTGTCTGCATTTTCCATTTCTACAATTGGTGTAGATTTGATGGCTCCCAAAATAGCGCGCAGACACCTGTTTTGTGTTTTTTCCAGTATCAATTTCTTTGAATATGCTGCTGATATCCATGATGATTATGCATATTCCGGGGTCGGTCTGACTGCGCAGTGTATACCTGACTCAGGATTCGACTATAAGCTCCTCAGGTAGTTCCAGCCAGCTTCTGCATCACGCTTTGTTTCCTCATAGCCTTTCTGTTTGTTTCCATTATGTAGTGTTTCCATGTTAGAAGACTGTCAAGTTTAACTCCCAAGAAGGTTGGAGTATGGGAACAGGGAACGATATCATTGTTAAATTTCAGTCTAAAGTGTTCTTCTTTTGTTGACAATGAGAAAATCGTTGCTATAGTTTTGATCCGGTTTATTTCAAGGCCCAATTTACTTGCCCACATTATGACGCTGTTCAGGCATTCCTGAAGTTTAAAGATGGCAGGACCACGAAACTCGGAAGTGTACCACACAGCTAGATCATCAGCGTGGAGAGAATGTGATACATGTCTGGGCAGAGCTTGTGGCAGGTCATTGATATATGCCAGGTAAAGCAATGGGGATAGAACGCTGCCCTGTGAGACTCCTGCTCTTAATTTTAATCTAGGACTGTGCACTCCATCTAATTTTACAGATGCTTGTCTATGGATAAGAAAGTATTTTACCCAATAGTACATTCTACCCGTAATCCACTGCGTAAAAGCCTGAGTGAAAACCATCTTTCAAGACTTTGTCGAAGACCTTGGACGTGTAAAAAATAATGTGAGTGTTTTCTTCTTTTTTGGAAGTCATTTTCTATATCCTGTGTGAGGTATGTCATTTGGTCATCAGTGCTTCTATGCTGTCTGTAGCCTGTCTGGGCCGGATCCAGTTTAGTGTTGGATTCTAAAAACCACTGGATTCTAGTGGTTATCAAGCTCTCCAGCAGTTTTGCGGTGCAACTTAGCAGACTTATAGGTCTGTAGCTCTGTGGATCCTTTTTGTCTTTTTCACTTGGGTGGAAAATTGGGTGGATTGTGGCATTTTTCCAGATGTCTGGAACTCTCCCCTGTCTCCAACTATTGTTAAATATCTGGAGTAGAAGACTCTGTGCTATTGGGCCTATTTGTTTGAGCATGTCGTTTGATACTCCTCTGGTCCCGGGCCCTTTTAAGATTGATCTTTTCAATGCTCTCTGCATCTCAGCAAGTGTGATGTCTACCTCCATACAGGGTTCATTTGTTGCTTTTTTGAATGTAGTATTTATTTCATTTCTGACTTCTTTTTCTTTGCTCCTTACTTATTGAGCATGAGCTTTCTTGCTTGTAACACTGGGCCATCAGGGTCGCTGCTAGCTTCCATGTGAGAAGTTGTTCTCCTTGCTGGAGAACTGTTTTCCCTCTAGATGGGTTGTCATCGTTCATGACTTTTTTCAGTCGCCACAACTTTTGAGTATCCTTTTCCATGTTCAAAGAGGCTGTCTTTTCTTTCCAGCATTTTCTACACTGTCGATTTCTTTCTCAAACATAAAGGGCCGTTGCTCCATTGTGTTGCATTACATTTTGGTCCGTTGGTGCGAGTTCCATTGTATTTCTGGCACTGCAAAGGGAGCTATGGAGAACTTCCATCTTTGGTGTTCAATATGGCTTGTAGTTTTTTCTCCTCCCTCTGGGTATAGCTTTTTTCGCAGCATCTAAAATGGCTTTATTGAATGCACGTGCATCTCTGTCCACTTTTCCTGATTGATTAATTTCTTTACAGTACTTGTCTGCTAGTTCTTGGAATAGCTTCCAGTCTGACTTTTTGTAATTCCAACTAGTGTTTGTTTGCTACGTTTCCATGTGCTTGGCTTCTCTTGCAATCTGCTTGAAATGTATATCCATACTGTTCTTTCTTTCTGTCAGGGCTCTTCCATGTTCCTCGGAGAGATTTTGTGATTTTCTGGCTTTTTCCCACGCTCTGGTTGCCATCCTTTTTTCCACCCATGCCTGCGCAACTTCAGGTGTCCACCATGGTGGTTGCTGGAAAAAAGTTCTTGTTTTAATTGGTGAACAATGTACCTTTAGCCGCAGCTGACTGATGACATTAGGTTGGTGTATGTCATAGTGGAAAGCCGAGGCACGATTTTGAGTTCTCATCTTGGCTGATTTTTTACCAGTATTACACAAGGTAGATGATCACTGCTATGGTGTCCGAGAACATATCACCGATACGATGCATTCAAATCTGGAGAAAACAGAGCGAGATCAAGTACACTATCTGTGTCACCCTATCTGTCAGGTATACGTGTGGGCCTGCCATCATTCAGACAAAGTCCGTCTTAGTTAATACCTCCTCCAGTGCCACACCCTGCTCATTAACAATACTATTGCCCACAACTTTCCCTGTCGTTGAAATCACCGCACATAATGACACTTGATGGAGCCTGAAGACAGATTGCTTGTAATATCTTCCACCTTTCTTTGTCCATTTTGTGATTGCAGGCATAGATATTAATAAGTGTGACCTTTTTTGGTGTGGTAATTGTTACTGCCTGGACCTGCACGTCGTCAGAGTTTCATGCAGAAGTGTCCATCTTCGAGGCATGGAGATCTTTCCTAACCAGGACTGTTTGATCCAAGTGAGTGTCATTGCGGAAGCGTTGAAACCGCAAATTTTAATCTATCCGCCTGGTGTAGACGAGTCTCTTGGAGCGCGATTATGTCTGCTTCATAAATAAGTTTCTCCAAGGCAAGCCCTCGTTGACGGACACTCCTGCAGTTCCAGTATAGGATACATATGTTCTTCAACCCAATCCTCTGTTTTTGGCATACTTTTCCTGACACCAGAACGTGTCTTCCTCCTTCGTCTTCCAAGTTGTCCTCTTTCCTGTTTTTCTTTGGTGTTTCTGCTGCATCGGTTCTCAGCACAAATGCACGTACTCCGTAGCTCTGGCGAGGATCGATTAATTTTATTTGGTTACTCATGATTAGTTGATAATATGGTGAGGGTAATATAGGTCACCCCAGCGGTGCCCTCACGCTGGGGAAGGGGTCGGGTGCATACTTCCCATCAGCCAGATGTCGCCCCATTGATAGCCTGACTGCCTCCGTTAACAAAAGTGCCTCTCCACAGCCATGCAGCTCTTTGGTACGAAGGATACACCTTGAACTTGAGTTTAGTGTTGCAGTCACGTTACAAATATTGTTCCGGCTGCTGTGTCTGAGTTTACATTTTCACTGTAAACGCGGTTTCAACAGGATAGACCTGTCCTCGTAATTGTGTCCGTCTCCAGACATCCCTGGACAACACTCTGCCACAAAATGTGCTGACATGTTTCATCTACCCAGACGCATTAAGCCATGGTCAGGTCCCGTACGTGACCTTGACCTTCCTGTCGACCGGAATGTTAACGCGTGATGCGTTTCTCTTGTTGCTTGAGGTCATTTGGCTGTTGAAAGCACTTAAATTTGCTATCGGTAATTGTTCGCAGGGAACACACGATCTTTTTTTCTATTTACTATCACACAATTGATGAATTTAATAACCCTTTTAATAACAATTGAATTCTTTCACTATATATGCAAACGTGATGAAAACTTGTCAAGGGAGAGAGAGGACAATTGCTATTTATCTCATAGCTGGGGGATGGGTTGGTTGCAGCCAGAGCATTTTCCACTCGCCGGTGGTTCTGCGCTATCACCTTATGAGGCCCCATGCTGCTCCCTGCCTTTAGTCTAGCCTTTCACCTTCAGTCTGTTAGGCTTGGTTAGACCTGCCAGGAGTTAGACTCCCGCCGACATAGCCTGAAGGATTCTAAAGGCACACAAACCCTCCAACTACGATAATGTATTGAGATATATATATATTCTCTTTTTCTGTTATTTGCAATTTGACAATCCATTATCATATGTGTAGACATAAAGTTTATATATTTAATGACATGTATAACATTGTTTACCTTTAGTTATGGAAGCTCCAACAAGTGAAGAACAAATCAGTAGAAGGAAAAATCTGACTTTGACTAACATCATGGCTGCTCTTGGACGTAGCAAGGACACTACAGATATAAAAATAGGATAGTCCAGGTTTTATAGAGAGACATGATTATATATTCAACTAATTTTTAAACATTGACAACAATATGTTGCATTTATAAAACGTAGGAGTCTCATATATTTGTTTTGATCTTTAATTAACTGAACAAGAGAACATCATGCACATCGCAAACAGCAGTTAGTTTGACTTATTATATAGACATATGCCACGCTTTCAATATTAGAATATATATTAATAATAATACAACTGATGACATATGTTTTGTGTTTCTATTTATTAATAAGTCTTAGAGATGTAATTAGTAATACGTATCGTTATCAGTCTTCGTGTACGCACATTGACAATTTTCTGTACTTACTTTCCAGAACATTCTGTTCATTATCTTTGACGGTACACTCTGACAAGCTGCTGTCGTTTACCGTTTGATGTTCCTCCACATGTACATATATTTATATATTCACATGTTTTAGAAATGATGCTAGAGACCGGGAGGAGGGAGGGGGCTGGGGTTGGAAAGAGCTTTGGTGTATAGTGATGGTAAGGAGAGAAAATGATAGAGCCTTGGCTTTCGAATGATGGCAACTTGAGAGGGTACTGGCTTGGATATACTGTCAAAGTGACAAGACGTCATTATTCTTCTTTTATCAAAGCTCCATATCCACCACTTGTTAACTTTTTGTAATTTGTTTGTTTTCTAAGCCTAAGAGCGATTCTACGTTGTGCCAGTTATGCACCTACAAGTAGGCTAGCACAACCGAATTCTGCGACCTTAATTACTTTCTACGGTAGCTTCCCAAGGTGCCTACATCATCGCCTCTTGCGACATGCCTTGTAGGTCGCAGTGATGTTATTCCTTCCTTTGCGTTCCTTGCATAGACTGATGGACCAACTTTTATCATGAATTTTACTGTTGTTTTTAGGACCTCCGTTCCTCCGTACAGCTTTTCGCGAAGCTCTGTGTGTTGTGGCCACGACTCTTTCTCTTATATCTGCTAACCGTTGATAGTCTTGCAAGACATGTTCTGCCGTCATGTCTGCCATTTTGCAGGGACACAGGCTAGTTGTGCCAATTTTAAATTTATGGAACATGTGGGCTCTGAGCTTGTTGTGTCCGGTACGGAGGCGCAGTATGGCAACTTGTTCACTTCGAGAGAGACCATAGTATCCGTCACTGGCTGTGTGCTGAGGGTGGTCTTTTGCCCATTTGCTTCTATAGTGCGAACCGATGGTTGTTTTGACTTCCTCATAACCGATCTCGAGATCAGTCTGAGGTAGTCGCCTGCCCTCTTTGGCTAGCTTGTCGGCTGCTTCGTTTCCCTAACGTTGCAGTGTGACGGTATCCACTGGATGACGGTGCGTTTGAGTGAACTCGTTAGTTCAGCTAGGGACGTTTTGAGCTCATTCATCTCTGTTTTGCCAACGCATTTGAGTGCCGTGATGACCGATAGAGCATCAGTGAATATCACGACCTTGTTGCGTGTAGTGCTTCTTCTCTCCAAGATCATTTCGGCCGCCTCTTTGATTGCCTCTGCCTCTGCTCGGTAGTTATTCGAGTATTTGCCAGTTGTAATCGCTTTCTTGACTGTGACTTTCTTTGAGATTTTAAGCACTATTCCCCCTCCGCCATCGCTTATTGCGTTATTTGCCGATCCGTCCGTGTAGACGTGCTTCCACTCATTTTCAGGGTACTCTGATTCCATGTACTCTTCTGTTGCAATTTTTCTCTCGGGGTTTTTTTGGACGCTTTTGTTCAGTATGCCTGGGATTGATTCCCTTAGTTCTGGCATTGTGGTCTTCCATGGCGGGCACTTGTCGATTGCCGGGATTGGTTTGGGTGTGCATTTGGAAAGGACTGGATGGTCTATGGTCAGTGCCTTAGAGATTCTAACGAAGTTAGATCTCTGTATTCTCCACTTTCCGAATTCATACATTCTTTCATGCATTGGATGAGATTCGAGCCGTTTGAGTTTTTCTGCAAGTACTACTACTTTTTGTCCCTTCGGTCAGTCATTGGTTGGATGCCGGAGATTGTCTCCATCTCCTTGATGGGCGTGGACTTCATGGCTCCAGTGATGATGCGTAAGGCCCGGTTTTGACTGCTGCTCACTTTTGCAAATTGCTTGTTAGATGCATTGCTCCACGCTGCCATACCGTACTCTAGGATCGGACGCACTCTACCAGAGTAAAGTGTCTTGAGAATTCTGGTGTTTGCTCCCTATGTGGATGTTATTCTTTGGCCCCGGCTCCACACAGGCGACTTATCTAACTTTCGTCGTATTGTATTTGCCTATTGCTTTGGTCGAGGCTATATGTTGTTGTATCACATCACGTGTATGCACTTCAGCGCTACTTTTCGTGTACGCTTCTTATATGTTGTACATCAGCGCATGCAGGTCTTCAATTAGTTGTTGTCTGATTGTTCTCTACTAATCATTGCTACTGTCGATATCATTGACCTGCCTTATGTATATCTGCATTAGTGTAATAGTCATTGGTTCTATGTCATGGTTGCGGTAGCGACTTTAATCTCTCCGACGTTAGTCTGAAATTCAGCGTCTTTCCTTCCAAATTAGTATCTATCACACATTTCCAGCGCAATATATTTTAGAGACATTAGAAATGTGACACATTTAGACCGTCTGTTAACATAACGACCTCTGACCTCTTATCGACTGCTTATCAGAGCCGGATTAGCCTAGTAGCAGAAGTAGCAAATGCTACGGGCCCCGCGCTTCTAGGGGCCCCGCGCCTATGTGACAGAGATGAAAATGGAAAAATAACCAGATGTTATATCAAAAGCACGCAAACTGTCTGAATTTTTAAATGTCGTGTGTGATGGTGCTGAATCCAACGAAATCGAAGCAGAAAATACAGAAGTCGTGTCCCACTGTGCAGTAGATGAAGGCAGTGCTATAGAAGAATCATCATTACCAATATTACCATTAAGATCAGCAACTCTTCACGATTTGGCCACATTTTTCACAAGACAAACTGAAATCGAATGTACAGCAAGTCCTTCCAATTTAGCCATATCATATTCAAGCCAAAGAGAGGCAGAAAGCACAGCACATGCTTCCAATGTAGCAACATCATCTACAAGCCAAAACACAACGAAAGTAAAATGTACTCCAAAGATATTGGTGAATGGCCAAACAACTTCAATCGAGATTATTGGATTGTGAAAGAAAGTAGCGAAGTGCAACATATGAACAGTGATTTCTTGTCTTTAAAAAAAAAAAAAAAACATACGATAAAGAAAACAATCCACGATTTTGTCGAATTTCGTTTTTCACATACACTAACAAACAAAACTCACGTGAGATATTGGTTGTGTTATACAGAAACTAAAGGACACCTGTTCTGTTTTGTTTGCAAAGTTATTGATTTAGACTGTACCATAGAGTGACTGGTGTATTTGGAATACTCCGACAGTTAAAATCTATTACAGCAGAAGAGATCTTGAAAAGAACTCCAAATATTGTCAGCTCTTACCAAGAGGATTTGGAAGAAAACCTAGGCGACGAACTTATGCAGTTCACTGAACTTCTTAAAACTAATGTAGCTGCTGCTATTAGCAATGAAAAGCATGAGGCTCTTGAACTGCAATTTTATAAACTTATAATGGAAAATTCATTAGAGTCGTGTTTCCCAAATGTAGAAATAGTCTTACGAATTTATTTGTCTTTAATGATTACTAACTGCAGCGGAGAACGTTCTTTTCAACATTAAAGTGTATAAAAAGTGAGTTAAGAAATATTATGGGACAAGATCGTCTAAATAACCTCACCTTAATGAACATTGAATGTAATTTACTTAGAGAAATTGATTTGTCTAGTGCTATCTCTAAATTTGCTCACATTAAATCGAGACACGTTTGTTTGTAAAAGTTGTGTTTTATTTTATTATCATACAAAACCTAGGGCCCTGCGCTAAAATTTGCTACGGGCCCCGCGCTAGCCTAATCCGGCACTGCTGCTATTGGCACAGTCCATTGGTGATATTGATTCATTCAGTAGGGAAATTCTTACAAGACTAAGTGAGTGCACAGTAATACGGTGATATTGCGCTAAACATTACATTGGGTGCGTAAATAGCGAATGGCATATAACAATAATAGACATAATTAACTATCTTAGAATAGTTTACGGTAATCGCCTGTTCCATCAATATACATCAGTGTACGACAGTGTACGACAGTGTACGACAGTGTACGTACTGACAAGTTGAGGTGGTGTGACCTACTTTAAAACGGATCACTAGTAAAGGGGAGGTAACTTCTTGGAATAGACAAACAAAACGTAATACTAAATATTTCATCATTATCATCATCAGCTGTGGGGTTGACTGGCAAAGACGATTATGGATCTCCGCAAATCTGTGTCTCTAGTATTTTATATCATCTCATATTATGACGCTCTTTCGTTATATCAAGTCAGGATATAATGTTAGATATGCTGTTGGTAAGCTTTGATGACATTATATAACAGAGCTAGTACATGTCGGGGCAACCGTAGTTCCGTAAAGCAGCCGTGAATATGTTCCGTAGAGGTATACAAAACACATCTTATCGACGTATGCCTTCATAGTTATTCTGACGTGATCAAGATGAATTGTGTTCTATCTGTGGCCTGAAGTCTGCTTGATGTATCTTACACAACAAGATCAAAGGTCCCATCTTCGAGACATTTTACCCAACCAGTAATAACCCCAGAAAGAATCTACCACAATTTGTCTACCATCCACTAACTCCTCCTTTATTACCATGATCCCTTCCCCATTTATAATTTATATACGTATGTTAATATATATGTATATATAAATGTTACTGTTTTAAAAAAAAAAGACATTACAAGTTATAGACACATCAACAAAGGAAAAACCCCAACTTTCAATTACATCAAAGCTGCTACCTTGTTGCGATAATGAATTCAGTGACATTATATACATATTTGCATAAATACACAATTTAGAACATCATTGCTGGATGTCCGTGCATACAAAGGGACAGATGTAGGAAGTGATCATAATTTATGCATAGGTAAATTGAAACTGAAATTGAAAATTCACCATACTAAAAAGAACAACTGCGAATAGACAGTCAAAGGCTACAAAATAAAGAAGTAAAAGAGGAATATCAGCTCGAACTTAAGAATATGTTCGAGTTACTCAATGGTGAAAATGAACAGAACATTGAAGACAAATGGACTAAGATAAAGGACACACTATTGGGGGCAGCAAATAGTAGCGCAGGATTAAAGACAAAAGACAGAAAAACCTGGATAAGCGATGACACCTGGAAATGTATTCAAGAAAGAAGAAAGATGAAACTAGCGATATTTAATACTAAGGATGCAACAGATGAAATCCAAGCTAAAGAGGGATATAGACTAAAAGACAAGGGAGTGAAAAGAGCGGCTAGAAGAGATAAAAGAGCATATGTCAATCGACTGGCTGAAGAAGGGAAAAGGCAGCTAAGACTGGAAAGAGTAAAATGCTATACAACACACTAAAACAACTTACTGGAACTTTTGTTTCAAAGGGTGGCCCAATCAAGAATAAAGATGGTAAAGTTATAACATCAGATACCGAGCAGAAGAAAAGATGGGCAGAACTGTTTTAAGAAATATTAAATAGACCTGATCCACCAGTACTACTCAAGTTTGACGAAGAGGCAAGAAACAGCTCCTACCAATTAACGAAGAAATGGTAAGTGTAGATGAGGTCAAGGAGGCCATCCGTTCCTTGATAAACAATAAGGCAGCGGGGGATGACAACATTACTGCAGAAATGCTCAAAGCGGCTGATGATACAACTATTAGCCAGGTGCAGGAACTATTTAATAAAGTATGGAAGAAGAAACTGTCCCAGATCAATGGAAGAAGGGAATAATTGTTAAGAACCCCAAAAAAGGTGATCTCAAAGATTGCAACAACTAGAGAGGGATCACCCTATAATCAGTAATGACACAGACTTTCTGCAAAATCATTCTTAATAGAATCAAAGGAGCAGTGGACACAACCTTGAGAGAAGAACAGACTGGTTTTAGACCTGGGAGAAGCTGCTTAGACCAAATAATTACCCTACGACTAATTTTGGAGGAACATATTGAGAAGCAACAACCACTCATACTAAATTTCATCGATTTTAAAATAGCCTTTGATAGTCTACACATAATCTCTCTGTGGAATATTCTGAGATGCTATGGAATACCAGACAAAATAATAAACATTATAAAGAGCCTCTATGATGGTTCACAGTGTGCTGTTCGCACTGATGGTGGACACAGTGACTGGTTTGTGGTTGAAACCGGAGTAAAGCAAGGCTGTATTCTATCTCTGCTATTGTTTGGAGTGGCCATTGACTGGGTGATGCGAAAATGTTGCAGGACGAAACTGGCATCGATTGGGTAGAAAATAGTCAACTAGAAGATTTGGATTTTGCAGATGATATTGCTTTGTTAAGTAGAAACAACCAAGATATGCAAATAAAAACAGACAAATTGTCATCTATAGCATCAAAAGTTGGACTGCACATAAGCTATGAAAACAACAAATATAATGAAGACACCTATGGTAAGTAATGAAGATATCACACTGGAATCTAAAATGATAAAAATAACAGAGCAGTTCACCTATTTAGGTAGCAATTTTGATTGCACAGGAAATGTTAAAAGAAATTATGATACGAATTGGCAAAAATTCCCTCAAAATTTGGTCAAAAACAGCTGTTTTTAGGGGGTGTGTTTACACAAAAATTCATAAAAAATTAGATATTTAATATATCCTAAAAAGGATGTGTAATTTTGTAGATATTACAATTGTGCACCTTAGAGTGAAAACATAATTCATTTATATTTATTAACTTCAGAGCCTTAGGGATTTGAAATGTTGTGTTTGGCGGCCATTTTGTATTGTTTCCATGGCAACGCGTTGACTTTTTTTTTCTAATTTTTTTTTTACTATTCTAAGTCATAATCTTTCAAAATTGTTATACAAATTCTACATTAATACCAAAGCAACGAAAAAAGTTTCAAGACCTGAGTCCCCCTTTAAAAGTAAATTACGAATTTTCAATTCAAATGTTGTATCAATCCTAACATATGCCAGTGAGAGGTGGAAAATGACTAAAGATATAGAAAGCAGTTTGAATGCATTTGAAAATAGATGTCTGCGAAAAATAATGAATATAAAATGGAACGAATTCAGAAGAAGTGATGAAATCAGAGACATGTCTGGTCAACTACTAGTGACAACTGTTATAAGAAAGAGAAGATGGAGATATGTTGGGCACACCTTGAGGAGAAATGATCAACGAATATCAAAGCAGGCATTGAAGTGGAATTCAAAGGGTTCAAGAAAGAGAGGTCGACCTAAAGAGACCCTGAAACGAACTTTGCTGAGAGAGGCATGAAATATTGGTCTCAGTTCCATGGAGAAGATTGAGCGAGTCGCCCAGGATAGAGCGGTATGGAGAAATTACTTGCAGACCCTATGCAACGTATAACGGTACGAGAGGAATTATTATTATATACTGTTTGATATATTACAGATCTACATTTTTATGTTTTCTATTTATTAACATTTAAAGCAATCTGTTGCAGTCGTGGAACGTGGAGTCTCATATTTGTTTTGATCTCCAATTAAGTTAACAACGAGGACATCAGGCTTATCGCTAATAGCGTCTGGTTTGAAAAAAAATAATATATTAAATTAACATATGACACCATACAGCTGTTTACATGTTATAATAATAATACAAATAAAGACTTGTGTTTTATGTTGTTATTTATTGTGTATTGTTACATGTGGGTATGGGAGTCAGGGATTGGTAGAACGGCTGTCATGCCCTTTTCAAGGCCCTTCCCACTTTTGTCCAAACCTGACTTCCATTTCACACCTGTGACTCCTAGTAGTTGTCAGCATGCGACAGCGTCCACCCTCCGGGCAACGACTGTGACAGGTCGGCTAATCCAGGCGCTGGTAACCGATTCGGTACCAAACCAATCGGTGAATCAGGGTATGCCAACCCTGCATGCGAAGACTGGACTCGACAGTTTGTGCGGAAGAAACCATACTCTTGTTCAACGGACAAGAAGGCGTCTGCCAGCAACGCGTTGCAGAACGTAGTGAGCACGGCCAGAAACGTAGAACGCCCTGGTCATCCGCTGCGCCAAGATCCTTCTCCAGCCATCTCGACTTTGTCCTGTCACTGGACATAGAAGAAATTGGGCGAGAGGTTGAGATCGACGAAATGCGCAACTCTTTCTCACTTTAAACCAAATCATCGCGCAAGTCACCATTTCATCGATCCATTCCCCTGGATGAAAATGTGTGTGGTAATCATCCCCCGTGTTGGACGAGCATCATTGTTACATGTGTCAATTGTAATACTTTCCATTATCAGCTTTCTCGTCTACAATTCAACTGTTATCTGCACCTTCCGTCACTCTCTATTATTTGCATTGATGCTGCCCTTTGACAGGCTGCTATAGTCCACTTATTGATATATTTACTTCAGACAGTTCGTTTAACTCCTTGTTCTTGAAGTACTTCTCTGTTAGTTTTCTATTTCTTCCATGATATTCACAAATCTTCTGTGTACATCCATAACTCCAATGTATCGATTGTGTTTTGTCAGACCTGTTTTAATTGTTACACATTTCACTAACATAAAACAAAGTAAATTATATGTAGTACTAAATCATTCTCATTTGCTGTTCTTTTCTTGCTTGCATGTTAAAACATTTCTCATCGAGTACGTTATTTCAAGATATCTATAGGATTGATTTCGAAGCGACAGAGTTCGTGCTATGTGTAATAATACTGGGAGATTGTGTGTCATTTCTGCGAAGATGAACGGAGCCGAATGGACAAATTTCGGGACACTGAAGACAATGATTTAGCTTTAGACCCATTAGACTTTTCTCATGCTGAAAATTATTATTTTTGTATAAAGACTTTTTGCTTTTGTCTGCTATGTAACTAGGTATATTTACGGAGCTTAGTATGGCACATATGACTGGGCTTCTTTGCATGTAGATATGTTGGGAGGAAAGATATATTTATAATTAAAGGGTAAATGTTACTCATGTGGACATGCGAAACACGTAATAACAAAGTACTGTAGTTTTACAAATTAGAAAAACAATGGCAATATACAGCAACGTTTCGACCAAAAGGCCTTTATCAAGCAAACGAACAAGAGGAGTGACGAATTTAACAAAAAACACTACATATGGACGACTACATACGGAGACATTCAAACGTTAATGCACACATAAATTACAAGGCATGAGAAGAGAAAGTACTAAGAAGCATATGAATGTAATGCGTTTAATCCATGTGGTTGCAAGGTACCATACAACGAAACAAACCGATTCTCCAGAGCAAATCAACTGCGATCATCCGAGGAACATGATCGAATTGCTGGGACATGAACATCGTGAGCTCCTAAATGGCCAGTATCATTGAAGTTGGTGGCTACAGGGGTCACAGAGCATTGGCATATATCGCGCAAGTGTTGGGCGAATCGGTCACTGAGCCTCTTGCCTGTCACGCCGATACAAGCCTTGTTACTCGGCTTGCAGATAATGACATCGATAAGATTACGGGACTCGGATGTAAAATCGTCTTCAATAACAAACGTGGCTAAATGAAAATATACAGTACGAGTCTGTGTCACATAAGTAAACATATTGCAACTCTGACGGCCACACTGGACACTGCGAAAACGACTCTGGATATTGGACTTAATGCGACTGTGTACCAACATATCCTTAAGACTTACGTCCCGTCTGTAAGCCACCAAAGGATATCTGGGGAAGACTGAACTGGTCTCAGGATCTGACTTAAGGATAGACAAATGACGAAATAAAACATTTTTCACCAGTGAACTATGGGGGTGGAAAGTTAAGATAAGTTTTACCCTGTCAGAGTTAGCAGTCCTATGCTAGTGGGTAAGGGTCTGCTGGCGAGTGATTTTCTGAACTCGATGCATAGCAGATACAAGCAGCTTCTCGGAGTATAGGCGTCTGCGGATTAAATCAAGCATCTCGCGAGCTCTATCAATAAAATCATCGTCCTCGCTGCAAAGGCGACGAAGGCGCCAGAGCTGTGAGAATGACAAAGAATCACGACAAGCCTGGGGTTGTGAAGAATTATAAAGGAGAAATTATGGGTATCAGTAGGCTTATAATATACTGATGTAGTGATAGTGGATAGGTATATGGTGATAGTAATGTCAAGAAAGTTGACACAAGTAGTGGAGATGTGAGAAGTAAAACGAATAGCAGGGTTGAAAACATTAATGCAATTTATGAAGCGTTACAAATCGGCTTCAGGTATAAAAGTAATGCCAATACAGTCATCAATGTATCTGTGATAGACAGACGGAAGAGGGTCATCATATGTAGTCCATACTAGGTGTTCAAGATAACTCATGAATAGACAAGCATAACTAGGTCCCATTTTAGTGCCCATAGCGACCGCCCCCTCCCCGATCTGCTCAAAGAATTGGTCATTGAACTGAAAGGAGTTGAGAGTGAGAATTAGTTCCACAAGACGAAGGAGAGCAGAAGTTGACACAAGTGGATTCGTTCTCCTATTGAGAAAGAACTGGAAAGCTGTAATTCCGTCAGGATGAGGTATAGAAGTGTACAATGAGCACACATCAAGGCGGAAGAGATGGTAGTTCCTGTCGGGTAGAAACTCAATGGAAGAAAAAATAACAAAGCGTGATTCGTATCTTTCAAAAATGAGGGGAGTGAGGTGACTATGGGATTAAATATACTGTCAAGGAATTCAGATATGTGCTCCGTAGGACAAGAGCAAGCAGAAACGATATGCCTACCAGGATTGTTGAGGTTATAAGTTTTGGGTAGACACAAAATGCGGGTTTATATATTACATTAAATATTTCTCCAGATTGTTGCAATTTATCTAGTTCTCCAGATTCGATTCAGATCAGATTTTGTTTGCAGGCCCCGTGTATAGAAATATTATTTTCTTATAAATGTTTATAGCTATAGGTTTTTCTTTTTCTCGGATCGTTCTTCACGGTCAATTTTATCATTCTTTTTGTGATATATAATTGGTCCTTTGTCAAGAACGCAGCTATCTACGTTGAACGATTATGCGCCCATGGTGACTAGGCCCGTCCACCCGTTTTCAGCCAGCTTTTGATTTACTAGGGTGAGCTTTCCTAGGTACGATCCTTTATGCCCACTATTTCAGCCCGGATCTTCGCCTTTTCGATCAGCTTTGCCGTATATTTGGGCTTTGTGATCTACGGCAAACAGTGAGTGACTACTGTTATGCCCTTTCTGTCTGTGAAGTCGTTCCGGATTTTGAACATTTCACGGGGCCTATAAGCTTGACCTTAGACGGCGTCTTACTCGTATAACACACAGTGTAAAGTATCGGCCTTCGCCAATGTTCGGATCCGGACAGCCTGTAAGATCTTTACATTGTCCGCCTTACTTTACTGTTCACTTTTGAGTGTATTCCGGAGTAGGAACATTCTCAGCCTTTTCGAGACGCGTGTAGATACGGGGCAATTTGCAGTTTCTATTTCGCATTTTTTTCTAGCCTCGGGAGACACCGGACTGGGGCCAATCACAAATAATGTAGAGTGTCGTTTCAATCGGCGCTAGCAACGCAACTGACGTTTTGCGTTCATCACCATCAGCCGTCCCAGTTCTCCGGGGATGTTAGTTGGGACTGTAACAGTACCTTTCATGGTTGCCCCAAGGCTGGCAGTTCCGTCAGGCATCACTCGCCTCAGTTCTTCCGGAGATGTATTTGTTATTGTAACAGTACATTGCACTGTTTTCCTAGTGAGGGCAGTTTCGTTATGCACTAAAACGCAACATTATGTTTTGCCATCGGCCAACCTTGCCCAGTAAGTGTATCTGCGCCAGGCCATCGCATACGAAGTCAAGCTACAATCTTCCCTCGTACCGACACGAGGGTAGACTTTTAGTCGTTACGCATCTGACATATTTATTCTTTCCCCACAGCTGGCAATGTTTGCCGCCTCCTCAGGGCATCGAGTTTCACTCTATGTGGGCACACGTTTTGTCACTGGATACACCTCTCATTATTTCATGTTTACTAATCTCCCCATCGGCAGAGAAACAGGTAATTTGTGGTGGGACCTTTGACTTACACTTCAAGCATGTGTATGGAGTCTCTTGCTCTGGAGATGGCAATTTGTATTCGGCCCTACTGCGGGGGAGTAAGGATTCTATCAGAGACTTTTCGCTGCTGTTTCTTTTAGTTCAGGAACTTAAGCAATATTTTGTTGGAGATCGGCCAGTTCGTTCGTTTGGACCTGCACTGCTTTTTCGTACTTGCACTATTACAACTACCAGTAGTTCTCCCCGATCCCTGCCCCATTAGCCAGACCGGAACCAAAGTCTGTTTCTAGGGTCACCACGTGGAGGTAGGGGACAGGGTCTTGATAAGTGCCGGCTCACTATTTTGGCCGACCCCTCATGCACCTTTGACCCCATAACTACAGGTTGATGAGCAATCATGTGGACAAGGATGTAACGACATGTTTGATGGATTTGGATAAATATGTATATGTATATATATATTGATATATACATAAATAGATATAACGTTACCGGACGCAGGGCTACTATATCCACAGGTATCATCCTAACTTGAAAGAGCTCATGGTATGTTAATCCCTTCTTAGTCAGAGCCGTGTTATCCCAGTTACTGTTGAAGAGAGTTAGAAAGTCTAGAATTTCATCTGGCAAATATGTGAAAAATCGAGTAAGTTATTTTTCAAGATATATAATTTTAACACTGTTGTGTTAGATTAATATTCAACTGCTTTGAAGCAACAAAAGTATAGCAATGTTTTCGTCATACGATTTTGTTGCTTTAACACTTTCACTGCCGGTCATTTTTCAACAAAGTCTGGCCCACTGCCACGCTATTTTTCGGTATGATCAGTTTTCAGAGTATCTCTATATCTGTTAGCGGTATCTCTTTATGTGACAACAGTGCTGTTAACTGTCCCAGTACCTGGTTAGCTAGTGTGTTTTTAAATTTCATAAAAGCTGCTTTCGCTTGTGCTATTCTACTCCTAATCTCACAAAACATAACAAAAGATTAGATATCTGACTTGCTTCCAAATGTCATGTTTGATTTAATGCTTGAGTAAAATTAAAGAAGTGATCTGTCATTAAATCTGTTTCTTCAGACAAATCAGCAAACTGACAGTTGTAAAGATTTTCAATCCAACTAATATGTTGTGAATCAAACTTTGTAAAGTAATTAAAATGTAACATTTTGAGCTTGATCAAATATCTTGTAAATGATTTCTTGATATACCAAATAATGAAATGTTGAAGAAAATCTGTAGCTAAGATATTCAATAACTTTGACAGATCGGTTATTTTATTTTGTTTCATTGTCTAGTTATCAGACAGATGATATGATTCATATTTTGTTTCACAGTCTAGTTATCAGACAGATGATATGATTCATATTTTGTTTCACAGTCTAGTTATCAGACAGATGATATGATTCATATTTTGTTTCACAGTCTAGTTATCAGACAGATGATATGATTCATATTTTGTTTCACAGTCTAGTTATCAGACAGATGATGGGATTCAAATGTTGAAATAGTTTCTTTTACTACAATGAAACTGATGCTGACATTCAAAGCTTGTGCACACTGCTGAGATAGTGCAGTCCAGCGATTATAGAATTCCAATGAACATTCTATATATTATACTCGCAACAGGTAATAGACAACATGTACGTCCATTACTATGTTTAATTGCAACCTGCATGCGTGATCTAACTCCATTGAATTGTCAGCATTCTTTTGTAAAACAACTTCTCTCTGGCTTCCAGTGATCTTATTGATGGTTTGTTTATTGTCCATGATTCGCAGCCATACATAAGTATTTATTTTATATAGTACTGGAGTACTCGTTTTCGCAGTGTCATATGTAGTGTATTCACGTATAGTGTCGCTTTTAACTTTCATAAAAGCTGTTTTCGCTAGAACTATTCTACTCCTAATCTCTGTTTTACATCTTCCATCTGATGTCAGGAATGTCCCATATACTTAAATCGATGGATCTGTTTCAGTGTTGTGTTATTTATTTTGATATTGTATTTTGGTGTTTCCTGTTTCTCAGAGATAAGCATTATCTATATTTTCCTTATATTCATGCTTAATCCTTTTTATTCATTTTCTCTCATTAATATTTCTATCAAGTCTTGTTGCTTTTATTCATTTGTATCTATTACCGATATACGATTATCGATAATCGTTATACCGACGGCAGTTAAACTATGAAGCAATGGCGAAACAAGTATAAACAAAGTACTGTTGGTAAACAAAAAAAACACAATCACAATACACATCAACATTTCGACCAAAATCCGTTATCAAGAAATGGACACCAGACAGGTGAACAATATCCCTTATCGCACAACAAACATCATGTAGAGTAAAACAACAAGTTCCAAACGCTCTGACATGAAAATATGTGACTAAACACGAATAACGAAATAACTGTATAAAATTAGAAGTGGAAGAAAGAAAATAAACTAAATTAAATATATATATATATAACCTAATAACAATTAACATGCATACATATGGAATATGGAGCAAGAGCACATACACTATTAAGAAGCAAAGAAATGTAGTTCATTGAGTCGATGAGGTGGCAAGATACAATATAAAGATATACAACGATTCTCTAGAGAAAATCAACTTCAATTTTCAGATGAACATGCTCGAATGGGTGTGACTTAGACATCGCAAGTTCCTGAATATTCAGTTCTATTGAAATGAGTGGCTACATGGGTCACAGAGCATTGAAGTATATATCACGTAAGTGTTGGCTTATTTTATATTGTTCATGTTTTGTCAGCTAACTCTTATTCCTGTCTTTTCTTCTATATGTTGCATAGTTATCATTGTTTAGGTTGAACATGTCTGGTGAGAGTAAGCATCGTTGTCTTACCTTGTATATATAATGTCCTTTAAAACTTAATTTAGTTATTTTCTGCACAAAAAGGACTAAACTAAAATGCATCAAACAACTAAATTAATATGCAACTAAATTAACATGCAACTAAACTAACATGCAATACACGACAAAGGAAGGCGATTGAAGAGAGGTCGATCCTGGATGGCCGAGGCAGAGGATATTATTAAACAGGTCTGTACTCTAGATGAGCTGAGGCACGGTGACGAATGGATGCCTATATCAGAGGATATGACTGCTTACGCCAGGGTTATCAGCACACTTGGACGCCGCTGTAGAGAATGGGCCCCGGGCGTCGTCAATGCAGAAATTCTTGCACTCGTGGATCAGCACTCCCACCCAGGTGATATCATTATCTACACCGATGGCTCTGTCAAGCGTGGCACCAGATCATCGTGGGCTTACTCAGCACAACGAAACGGTCGCACACTTCATGAGGACTGCGGGCTTTCGAGACAACGACATCGAGCATGACTATGGAGATCACCGCTGCCTCCAGGGCTCTGTCATGGGTGGCTGAGCAACAGGTTACCCATACAATCATCATATCAGACTCGATGAGTATGCTTCAACTGATTGAATCTGGAAGTATGCGGGTGGAATGGGTGAACAGCATTCGGAGATCACATCTCAAGAAAATGACTTGGCTGTACACGCCTGGACATGCTGGAGTGCGGGTAACGAGCGTGCTGACTCTCTTGCAAACAGTGCCCCGACACAAGTAGGCAGAAGCATGGACAGAGCCGATATCATCAATGCGGTATGCTCTCAATTGTGTGACATGGGCGGGTCTCAGACACTGGAACGAGTTCGAGAATTAGGTGTTAGGTTTGGACATGCCAGACAGTGTCGTCTTCGTGTTAGAGAGAGAAGATATAGCAATCAACTTTTCATGGGTACTGTGAGCAAATGGACTTTGGGATGGCTGCTGCAACGGAGGACAGAGCACGAATGGGAATGCCCAATGTGCCATGACGTCGATCGTATAACATAACATAACATAACATAACACGACTGAACTAGCAGGCGTATATATATTTACAAGAAATGAACACAATTTTTCAAGACCAGTCAAAGATCTCGCTTGTTGCTGAACTAAATACTTTATTATTTCAACAGGTAAAATTCAAAGACAGAAATTATAAATGAAAAATGAAATAGTTTTAACATTTCTGTTCTGTTGTTGTTATAACTCCTTTCTATAAATAATTTAATTACGACGTGACTAAAACATATTTGTTTTGTCTGTTGAATCTTCAGGAATGATAGTTCGTTCTTTTAGTCACACACTTTCTTGTCACAAGGGCTAACGTAGGTAGCTGGAGCTCTCACCAATGGATATCTGCAACAGAGATGTCAATGTTGAGATTCTAGTATTATAATGTAATGTTGATGAAAATACGAGAACAAAAAAATATATTTTTTATAAAAACAGATTATGTAGTGAAGATATTAAAGAAAATAAAAATTTTTTAATAGAAAAAAAATATAAATGTAAATAAGACTAAAGTGATGAATTTAAATGTAAAATAGTATCAAAACTCTGAGGGCTGCACTGTAAGACCCCAAAGGGGAAACATTAAAAAAAAAATAGTATAAAAACCTGAGGGCTGCATAAAGCCCTAAAGTGAAACATTAAATATAAAATATATCAAATTTAAAAGGTTTTAATTGTAAGATTTAAAGTGATGACATTAAATGAAAAATAGTATAAAAACTGTGAGGGCTGCACTGTAAGACCTAAAGTGAGACTTTAAAATGTAAAATAGTATCAAACTCTTATGTTTGCACTGTAAGATTTAAAGTGATGACATTAAATGTAAAATAGTTTCAAAATTTGATGTGCTGTACTGTAAGATCAAAGTGATGACATTAAATGTAAAATAGAATAAAACTCTTATGTTTTGGGAAATTGTAAGACCCAAAGGGATGACATTAAAGGGAAAATAGTTTCAAAACCTGAGGGCTGTACTGTAAGACTCAAAGTGATGACTTTAAAAATGTAAAAAGTTTTAAAAACCTGATGCTGTACGAAGACTCAAACATTGAAGTTGTTATTAAAAATGTTAAAACTAGCGGGACAACTTTAAAAATTCGTTATTCAACTAAAGAAAACCATTTGTGGTCACAAAGAGAGGACAAAAAAATGATGTCTAGAACTAACTTCAGAATAAGAAAGAAAAAATTAAACTAAGTATGTATTTAAGTAAAAATTTAAGAATAAAGTTTTAACATTATCCGTTGAAATGTCCAGAAATTAAAAATCAGTTTAAAAAAAGACATAAATAAATAAAAAAGGAATAGATTAAAAAAAAGAAATTATTAAATGAATGAACAAGATCGGGACATTTTCCCCACAAAAATAACAAACATCAATGTAAAGAATATACTACAACCGTTTGATGCTTGTACGTACGACTAAGGTTTATAAGACGTTACAGAATACATGTTAAATTTAAAAAACTTTTATAAAAATTTAAACACACACTGTGATTAAAATATGTATTCAGAATATTTTTGAAAGATAAAATAAAAAACATAGATAATGCAAATAAAACATCAATTAACGGGAAACGGGACTGAACGATGTTTCGAGGATATATAAATCCCAAATAAAAAATTATCAAGATGAGATCATTTAGAAAAAAAGTGGGGAAAAAATGAAGATTAAAGAAAGATAAAAATGAGATACATTGTACAAGTTTTTTGTTTCACCAATGATATGGCTGTAGCCCGAGCTGATTGTAATAGGTTTTGTTGCCCTTACAGATCACAGAAATGATATCCCTTTTGGGACAGAGTATGCTGTCAAGAATAAAAAACCATCATCAGCGGGGCCGGCAGGCTGAGAGGCGACCCGGGTTTTTTTTAAAAATTTAAAACTTTTCCTGGTGGGTTTATTACCATCTCAGATGTTGACGATTTTTTTGGCACAAAATAAGGTTATCCTGGAGTTTCTCCGCTGTTTTCCCTCTGTTCCGTCCCCCGATTTTATCAGATGTTAAAAACATGAAAAACCCCCATTCCTCATCACGTCAAAAAAATAATGATAATTTTCTTTCTTATATTGATGATAATATTTTTTTCTCTGTGGGGGCCCTTCTTTCAAATATCATCACATTGAATTTTTGACAGTCAAATAAAATTCCCTTATACCCTTCGAAAACCATATATCTGTGGCCCCAGAGTTTATTCGATCCTCTTGTTTTTTTTCCCAAAAGCCAGTATTTGTTCTATGTACTTGTTTAACTCCCCATTCTGATATCAATTGGCAATGACATGTTGCAAAATATATTTAATTTTCTGAATATTTGTTTTCGTCTGCAATATTTTTCTTTATTTTGAGGATCGGGCATCGGGATGTTACCAGGACTCGAGATATTTAAATAATCATTTTTCAAAAGTAAAAGGACGAATGAATCTTTTTTTTGTCTTTAAAACTCAAGGGTTCCCCCCAATGTCGTGGTTTTCGTTTTGTTTTGGTGGTTGGATTGTTATTTTCCCTTTTGTTACAGGATTCTGCTATTCAATCAACCATCTTTTTTGTTTCCCTTCCTGCCTTTTTTCCCGATGTTCTGTTGAGAAGACTCTTTTAACTGTGGAGTTTGGATGCATTCTATTAAGTGCCAAACCACATCATTGTTTGTTTCTCGATGAAAAACGCAAGGTTCGTGTCAATTTATTTTATGTTGATGATGGGGGGGCCCGGTTTTTTCTGGTGTTGTTGGTAACTTTCGCAGGCAGCCCCTTTTCCCACATGAAAGTTTTTTTTTGTGACTGCGCTTTGCTCATTGTCCATTTTTGGGCCTCAGCAAAAAAAGAGGTATGAAAATGCTATTGATCATCTGGTTTAGCTGTCAGTGAAATTTGTGGATGCCAAAACAATGGGGTTTCTTGGAGGTTACAGCATTTGTTTTTTTAAACCCATACCCTTTCCCCTTTCCCATTGGCCTTCCATTTTTCTATAAAATGTTTCCCTAAGTATTTGAATTATTTCACTTTGTTTTGCAAGAATAAAAATTTTTTGGCACCACAATAAACCAATTGAACAAATTCAAAGAGCAGTTCAGGGACCCTTGCCTGCACAGGGGAGAATTTAAAAACATCAGAGCACATCCTGCAAGATCAAAAGTCTCAGTAGTGCGAAAAGGGGAATCGGGCCAAACAGAAAAAAACCTACAAGAAAAACCCGGGGGGACCAAAGGTCCGGAAACCGCCCCGTTTATCACATCCCGGGGAATAGTCGCTTGCAAAAGTTGATCGCAGAAAAAGGGGTGAAAAAATACAATCGAAGTTATAGATGGGAAAAAGCACAATATGTTGTTTGTATTAGAGATATATGTAAATTTTAAAGATTTATATTTGTTTGCATAGTTTGTGAGGGTGTATATGGTACTACAAGATATAAGGAGAAATAATAAATGTTTTTTGGGTCCGCTATGTGTTTGTTGAGTAGGCCCCCTTTTGGGAGCTTACTGTCCCTTTTAGTAATACCAACGGGAAATGGTCGCAGTTAATCATTTAAAAATGGGGGTGTTCCAAAAATTTTAAAAAAATAACCCCTCCATTATCAAAATATTATCATTTTCATTATTTCAGTCATCATTATTATTAATTGTTTCATCTAATAAATATTATCACATACTATCGTAGTCATTTTTTCTTTATTAAAAGGAGTCGGAAACAGATAGAACTCACAATCCCGGGGTAGCTAACCTTGATCAGGGTATAAAACCCGGGAGGAGATTGTGTTTAGTGATTGGATTTCCAATCCCTTCGCACAGAGGGGAAATTTGGCCCTTGAAGCTGTTGTCATCTCCGCTTGTGATGAACGTCAATTATTGACAATTAATATCAAAAGGGGATTTCATCCGGGCCCTTATGTTTACTGAAACCAATAAACATCTAAAAAATTTAGACTTTTTTTTAAAGAATTTTAATGTTTTTTGTAACGTTACAAACATCAAAAATGTAGACTTTTTGTAAGAATGTAAATTTTTTTGATCTTAAAGTAACTGAAAAATCAGTTAACAAGAATAATTCCCCTTCAGTGAAATTTGTGTCTGCAGTCTGACCATTTTTACTATGTCAGTCGGACCGGGGAATTATAGGTTGAAAGGCCAGGTTTTTCCCGGGAAGATCAGCATATGTAATTTGGGGTCTTTGGGGGTCGAACTGCCCCTTTTAAAAAACAAGGAATTTTAAAAATCACATTTTTTTACACCCGGGAAAAACTTTATTATACTTTTAATGTGATGTTTAAAAATTAAACCCATGTTTTTGTAGAAACAATGCAATGGGTTTTTTAAAAATGAGTTGATACAAACAATGACGATTATTTATATCCCGATTGATTTTGGGCTTTTTTTATATGACGATTTGTTAGTACTAAAACCCAATTATTTCCTTGATTTTTTTTGCCTAAAATTCCCAGAGTTACGAGACTAGATGAAAATTTTGGGAAAAATTTTTTGGATCTTACGATAAAGCACCCTTTATTGATAACTAAAATATTTGATATGATTTTTACTAACTGTAATAACTAGATATTTGATGTAATTTTTACTAACTATTACATTTGTAATAACTGGGATATTTAATGTAATTTATTTTCTTACATTTGTGATAAATTTTGATATTTGATGTAATCTTCCCAACTATTAAGTTGTGAAACTAAAATATTTAGTAATTTTCCCAACTATTATTTTGGATAACTAGATATTTGATGTAATTTTTTTAACTATTACAGTTGTATAACCAGATATTTTTTGAATCTTACTAACTATTACAGTTGTGATAACTAGATATTTAATGTAATTCATTAACTATTGCATTTGGGTGATAACCAGAAAATTTATTAATTTTACTAACTATTACAGTTGTGATAACTAGAATTTTATAAAATTTTACTAACTATTACTTTTTGTGATAACAAATATTTGATGTAATCTTCCCAACTATTACAGTTGTGATAACTAGATTTTTGATGTAATCTTACTAACTATTACAGTTGTGATAACTAAATATTTAATGTAATCTTACTAACTATTACAGTTGTGATAACTAGATATTTGATTTTAATTTTATAACTTTTAAAAAGGTGATAATTAGATATTTGATGAATTTTACAAATTTATTACATTTTGGATAACTAGATATTTAATGTAATTTTCCCCAATATTACAGTTGTGATTACTAGATATTTAATGAATTACTAACTGTTACAGTTGTGATAACTAGATATTTAATGAAAATTTACTAATATTACATTTGTGATAATTAGATATTTAATGTAATCTTCCCAACTATTACATTTGTGATAATTAGATATTTAATGTAATCTTATTTTAACTATTACAGTTGGGGGATAATTAGATATTTAAGGGAATTTTTACTAACAAACATTTGTGATGACTAGATATTTGATGAATTTTACTAATTATTACCAGGGATGACTAGATATTTGATGTCATAGATATTTTCTCCATAGATTTATTTGGATATATAATAACATATCAGCCCCTTTTATTTTTTTAGATAGAGTTCATGAATTTTGTAGTTTATTATTTTTTATGATTGTCGTTTTTCCCATGTTAGAAACCCTATACGCAGAACTTTTTAAATATTGCTTTTGGGAATATTCAAATTAAGGTTCTAGATTTTAGTGTTTTAGACTTTTATTTCATACTGCAATGGAACCCAATAGTGCCTTCTGTTTTTTATTCCACCTGGGGGGGGAAGGGGTTAAAATTTTTGGGTTTAAAGACTAAAAACCACGGGTTCCTCTGAAGCATGATTTAAAGGCGCCCAAGGAATTTTGGGTTTGGGGAAATTAAAGAATTGCCCTTTAGGGAAGTTTAATCCGAAAAAATGCTTGCAAAAAAAAACCGGGTGGCCGTAGTGATGGGAAGTATGCCCCGGGCCGTGGGGCGCATAACGTAAAAATGGCCCTTCACAATGAGAAAGGGGAAAACCGGTTTCACAGCCCCCAAATTTGCCGCGGAGAAAAACGGTAAATATGTCAGACCTACCATCAGGGGGTAAAAAAACCTATTTGGGGGAAGTGGGTCGGTAAAAAGGGGGAAGAAATCATGGGAATTATATCCTCAGAACTGCCCCCAGAGGATTTTGGAAGAATGAGGTGGCCCATTTAAACACTGGGGCGTCCAAGAAAAACCCATATGCCGTGCCTGATAACGGGAGGGAGGAGGGAATGTATGAGAACCCGAAACCCCAATCTAGTAGAACGAAAGACAAACTGTATCCCGGGACGGGAATTTTTTGGGGCAGATACTCATTGGGAGAACACAAAAATTTAATAAAGGAGAAGGGAAAAGAAGGTATTTTTTATTCTGAATCTTCTTCTTCCTCGACATTCTAGGTTAGTTTTTTTCTTTTGTGATATAAAAACCAAAACGAAGGAATGAAAGAAAAACCGTCAGCACCTATTGGAGAAAAGTTGCCCATCCAGGGTGGGTGTTCAATTTCACCCAAAAGGTTTGTTTGTATACGTTTTCCGATACCCCGGGCTGTCCCAAAAACCCTTAAGGGGGGGTTGCCTTTTCTTTCAGGGGGGACCTTAGAGGGCCCTGCCCCCCCGGGGCCCGGGACCCACCACCCAGAAAAAGGGTCTTTTAAAACCCCCCGGTTTGCGCCCGACGGTTTTTTTTAGGTTTGTTCCCGCTAAGCCTTTGATTGCCCCTGAAACAGCAGTATTTCCCCTTTGGGGAAAAAAGGCACTGGTTTTGGGGTTTCGCCTTTCTTGTTGTTTTTTAAGGGTAAGCACACTTTACTGGTTGGCCAATTGGTTTTCCCCGGGGTTTTCCCAAGTTGTTCGGGGTTTAGGGGGGGAAAGAAAAGGGTGGTTTTTTGCCCTTTCTGAAACAAAATTTTTAAAAATTTTTTTTTTTAATAGCCCCTCCAATTTTTTGGCCCTTTTTCGGGAGATTTTAAGATAATAAATTTCTTATGACATTTAGAAAACTTTTGGGGTTTTGCAGGTTAATATTTTCCTTTTCGTTTTAAGACGGTCAGAGGGGGTTTTTCTTTGTGACAATTTCCGAGTTGTTTTGCTTTTTATCCATGTTTCCCTTCCAAAAGACTATGCAATTTTGGGTTTCCCACAAAAACTTGCCCCAGTTTTTGGGTTTACAGACATCTTTATATCTGAGCAGGGCCTGCCCTGGTCCCTTTCTTCTCCCCCCGGGGAAAGTTAAAGGAAAAAATTTGTATTGGTAGGGATAATTTTCTTTTTCTCACCCCCCAACAATCTATGTCTTCTTCTTGAAAAGCTCATGAGGGAAGGGGGGTTTCGGTTAAATATTTTCTGACATTACTGTATGTATTTTTTTTTAGTAAACGTGACATAGTTTTTTGTTTTCCAGAATTTTTTTAAAAGATTTTGAAATAAAAGTTTAAATTTTTGAATAGTAATTTTTTTTGTGTTATAAATTTTTAAAAATTTTTTAAAAAATTATCTTACAGTTGATTTTGTATAACGAAAATTATATTCCCGGGGATCTAAAGGGGGAAAAGAATAGAAAACACCCAAATTTACAAGGCATGTCGAAAGGGGGGGACGGGGTTTTGGGTTTAGGAAGTCCATTAGTAAAAAAAAGCTTCGCAAAAAACGGTTTTTGGGGGCCTTCCCCAGTAGTTGCATAACTGGCAAAACGTACAATTTTTAGGCTAGATCACATATAGACCCCAAAAATGGGTTAAACAAGAGGTCGATATTGAGTTTTCGAAGGCAAAGAAGATATAACACGAGAGGACATTATTTTATAAAAAAGTTCATGCAACCAACCCCCGATGCGGTTCCCCCCAAATTTTTTGTTGTTTGGGTTGTCATGTTAATTAAAAAAGGGTGGAGTTTAAAGATCATCATTTAAAAACCACTTGTAATCGCTGTAATACATCCCAAATTTATTCATTTTCTATTTATGTTTTTTTGATAGCGACAGGAAAGATAAAAACTAGCTTTTGTTTTTTTATTTTCTAATACTACGTTGGGGACAAATAAAAACATAAAAATATTTACTTGTTATTGTGTCCCATCGAAACGGGTTTTTCTGTTTTTTCTGTGGGAAATTTTTGCAGGGACAACTATTTGTAGTTGTTCCCCAAAATACAAACCGCCCTTGGGGGTTTTTGCCCAAACCCCCCGATGGTGGGGTTTGAACATTCGTAGCCCCCTGCTTAGCGTGTTCGTAGCGCGTTTTTACGGAGTGACTAGCCCTCTGTGTTTGGGGGTTTTAAATTTTGGGGGAAAGAAAAAGCCACAGGTTCCCCAGATTACCGGGTTCGTGGCACTAAAACCGGGTTCGATGTCCATACTGTGCCGAAGACCCGAAAGTCAGCTTTCGGATCGGGAACAAAAAGGACATTCGAGTCGATTGCAAAATCACTGTTTTGGTAACTCATTAAAAGTAAATTGTAGAGTTTGAATATAAAACCCAAATTTATATTTTTTTTTTGATACCGTCTTTTTCAATTGTTACTATAGTCCGTTCAACACCCTTTCCCCCACCGAAATGAATTGTAGTAAACCACCAGTTCCACAGTAGTGAAATTTTAAAATTTAACCCTTAAAAATTATAAGACGCAAATGTCTAATGGAAAAAATTTTGGGGAAAACCCCGGTTTTGAAAAAGAGTTTTTTTGATGTTGGGGGGATATTTGACATCTAAAACGAAATTTTATTTTTTCAGTAAACCACCCCATAAAAAGATGACAAATTTCAGAAAGACGTATCATCCACCCTTACAGGGGGCCCAAAATGTTGAAAATTGTAATACAGCCATGAAAAAACAAGAAATGAAGAATAAGGGTTTAATTTTTTTAAAACTTCATTATAAAAAGTAGCCAGTCAAAACCGCCACCCCCTTTTTCCCCGTCCAGGCTTGAGCCCAGAAAATGGCGGACCCAAAGGGTAAAGCATGTCCCCGGAACGAAGCTTTCCACCCGCCGTCCGGGTGCTTCCCATGTTTTTTGAAATTTCCCCTCCTGCCTCTTCCATCATGTCAAGGCTTCGATGTCCTGTTGCCATTGGGTCTTGGTTGCCCTCCTCCCCATTTTCCAGGAACCATGCCTTCCCATTACCTTTTTTCCAAAAACCACGGGTGGAATTTAATTTTTGGCCCAATTTATTTCCGTTCCGGGACTTGATGTTATTTAGAGCCAATGCCCCTTTTGGAATTCGGGTTTTGGGTAGGATTTTCTTTTTTCTTTTCACTGTCCGGGATGTTCTAAGAACTTTTCTATAGCCCCTTTGTTATGACAGAGCAGGGAGAGATTTTTTTCAAATTGTTACTTTTTTTCGTTAAAATGTATGGTTAACATATGTGGTGGGAGGTATCACTATAATGAAATAGCTTTTTTCTTTTGGTTCTGTATACTGTGGTACAGATGACCTATAAATCCCCTTTCGGGAAATGCCAAATATTATTAAGGGATACGTTTTGATTTGTGTTTTCCAAACTATTAAAAATTTTAAATCAATGTCTGTGTTGGGGAAGTAAAAATAGCCCCAAATGTTCTGCACTAATTTTTTCCTGGACCCCTTTTTTATCAAAAAAGTCCATGCCCACTAATGACATCATTTGTTTACCACCCGGAGTCTATTTGGTACATGGAAATGAAAAGAATTGTTCCAAAACTACGGAATTGTCCTGAATGTTTGCCATTTTTGTTATAAAGTATTAAATGACTGTAAACATTAGTTTTATCCAACCATCCCAAATGGACGCGTTAAAATATAGCCAAAGAAGGAAATTCCGATGGTATGATTGATTGAAAGGGCCAAAAAAATTTTGTGTCCCAGAAGGGAGTTTATGCAATTTTGTCATTTAATCAAATTGTTAAAGATAAACATTTTTTTCTGTGGCGACAAGTTGAACGGACTATAGTTTATATTCGGTGATCTCTTTTCATGCGCCAAATTATATGTGGATACAAGCCAGAAACAACTTTGGTTTTGCCAGTTTTCCCGTTTGTTTTTAGGGCGGGCCGATGTCACTAAGAGCTTCCCCGTTTTATCCGGGAAAACCAAAAGTCTTGGGAAAAAATTATACGGGTTCTTTCCTATAGACACTGGGGGGAGTTTATATAACCCCGCACAATTTATATATATATTTATATATTGGGGGGTTTTTGCTTTGTTATCATCAAACAATTTTTCCGGGCAGAACTTACCTTTTCCCAATAATTTTTTAATTTTTTCCTCATTAAAACCTTCTCTCTCCGCGATCGTCGTAAGGCCGTTTTTATCATTCCCAAAGGAAAAAAACAGCTTTAAAGGGGAAAAAATTTAAGGGTTTACAACCTTTAGTACCAGTTGGGGCCTGGTTATCTTTTGATGGGGTGTTGGTTTCAACCAGCGTTTACTGGGCCTGTTTTCCGTTAGCCTTTTTTCCCCGTCCCCACCCAAAACCCGCAAGGCAGTAAAACTTTTTTTTCTTTTTGGGGACCCCCTTTGATGGCCTAACCCCCCCGGGGGATTTAGGCCCCCGCCCAGCTAACTGGTTTTTTTTGTTCTTTCTTGGGTTTCCCCCCGTTAGTTTTTGTAGGTTTGCCCCATTGATTGTCCCAATACACTACAAAAGGGAGAAACCCTTTTGGAAAGCACAATGGGTTTTTCTATGTTTGGGTTTTATTTTTTCTTCCCATTTTGGTGGTCCCAAAACAATTCGCCTGGAATGCCATGAGGGAGACAACTATTCACATCAAGGGGAAATCTCAAAAAATTTTTAATTTTTTTTATTAACACAATTATCAAATTCGACTTTAAACTAATAAATTTTAAATTTTTAATTGTTATTTTTAATCCTTTACTGGAATTTTTATTAATTTTTCCAAAAGGGAAAGAGGGAATTTTAATTTTTATGGTAAAAGACAAAAAATTTTCCCCCCAAGCATAAAAGAAAAAGGTTTTCATTAATGGGGAAAAATTATTTGAGGGGAAAGGGCTGCTTTAATTTGGGAGTCTCCAATTTTTTGGGATTTTAAAATTTTAGAAAAAATACATTTTTTTAAATCTATCGAACCCAAATGTTAGAAATATGCGGTTAGAGAAAAGATAAGAAAAGAAATGTGAAGGCCCGAAAATAGAGAGAGAGAAGGAAAATTAGTAATTGGGTTTACAAAAGTTACGGAGGAGGGGTTTAAAAGGAATTTATGAGGAAAATAAAGAGGAATAATTTTGAAGAACAGAGAAAATGGATAACAAAAATAATTTAAAAATGTTCAAATTAAAAAGATTTTCTAAATTTAATGCGAAGAACGGGAAATCTTTTTAGTAAAAAAAATACATAAAAAATATAACCCCTTCCCGGGCGAAAGGGGTTTTTATCCATAGGTATTATCCTTGCTTAAAGAGATCATGATCTGTTAACCTGGGCTCAATCTGGGGCCCGTTTTCCCAGTTAATTTTTGAAGAGAGATAGAAAGCCCGAAAATTTTATTCAAAAACCCGTGGGCAAAAAGAGATAGTTAATTTTCAAGATATTTAATTTTAACACTGTTTGGGTTAAGAAGATCAAAATGTTTTTGGAAGGAAAAAGATCTTTCTTTAAACCCTAATGCCAGAGGGGAAAATGAAAGCATTGGTTCGCAAGATAGTTATAATTTAGTTGTCTTGTTCTTTTTTGTCACATTGTGATAGGAAAAAGTGTTCTCAAAGAAAGAAATATAAACTGTTTAACATCTTCAAAGTCTTTCAAGTCTGACATTTCATGCTAAAGCAGTTTGAAAAAAATGAAGATAATGAGAATATATTATGTTTTAACGTAAAGATGCTAGTACATACAGGAACCAAAACATGAAGAAATGAGAAAATATTAATATTTCAAACCCAAAAAAGATGCTATACAAAGGGAACTAAAACATGAAGAAATGAGAATAATTTTATGTTTCATACCAATAAAAGGGTGCTAGTACAACAGGAACTAAAACTCAAAAAAATGAGAAAATATTCATGCCTTACATCAAGTAAAGATGTTTGTACATGGGAAATAAAAATTTAAGATAATGAGATATATATTCATGTTTCATACCAAGTAAAGATGTTGTTATAAGGAACTAAAACTTGAAGATAATGAGAAATATTCATGTTCCATCAAGGAAAGATGCTAGTTTTCCAAAAGGGAAATAAAACTTGGGAAAATAATGAGATATATATTCATGTTTCATACCAAGTAAAAAAATGCTAGTTTATAAGAAATTAAAAAATGAAGATAATGTGATATATATTCATGTTTCATAACCCAAGGAAAGATGCTATACAAAAAGGGAAATAAAACTTAAAAATAATGAGATATATATTCATTTTTTCATAACAAGTAAAGATGCTAAAAATACAGGAAACCAAAAATTGAAGATAAAGATATTAATTTTCATAACAAGAAAGATGTTTGTACATACAGAAACCAAAACATGAAGATAATGTGATATATATTCATGTTTCATACCCCAAAAAAGGGTGCTAGGGACATAAAGGGAAATAAAAAGAAGATAATGAGATATATATTCAAAAATTTTATAACAAGTAAAGATTAGTACATACAGGAACTAAAAATTAAAAAATAATGAGATATATATTCATGTTTTTCCAAAAAAAAAAGATGCTAGTCATACAGGAACTAAAACTTGAAGATAATGAGAAAATATTCATCCCACATCAAGAAAGATGCTAAATAAGGGAAAAAAAAACTTAAGATAATAGATATATATTAATGTTTCATATCAAGTAAAGATGCTATAATTTCAGGGAAATAAAACCTTAAAAATGAGATATTATTCATGTTTCATACCAAATAAAGATTCTATACATAAGGAACCAAAAATTTAAGATAATAAAAAATTCATGTTTCATAAAAGTAAAGATGTAGAAATACAGGGAAAAAATAAAAATAATGAGATATATATTCATGTTTCATATCAAGTAAAGATTTGTACATAAGGAACTAAAAAATGAAGATAATGAGATATATATTCATGTTTCATACCAATAAAGATGGAAATTACAGGAACTAAAACATGAAGATAATGAGAAAATATTAATGTTTAACAAGTAAAGATGAAAAAGGTTTTTAAAAAAAAATTTAAAGATAATGAGATATATATTCAATGTTTCATACCAAGAAAGATTCTAGTACATAAGGAACCAAAAATGAAGATAATGGGGAAAATATTCATGTTTCAACCAAGTAAAGATGCTAGTACATACAGAAAATAAAACATGAAGAAATGAGAAAATTTCATGCTTCACATCAAGTAATGATTTGTACATACAGGAAAATAAAAATTAAAAATAATGAGAAATTTTTCATGTTTCATACCAATAAAGATGGGAAAATACAGGAACTAAAACATGAAGATAATGAGAATATATTCATGTTTAACCAAGAAAAAAGTAGTACAACAGGGAACCAAAACTTTAAGATAATGAGATATATATTCATGTTTCATACCAAGTAAAGATGCTAGTACATTTTGAACTAAAAAATTGAAGATAATGAGATATATATTCATGTTTTTACAAAAAGATGTTTGTACATAAAAACTAAAACCTTTAAGATAAGGGAAAATTTATGTTTTTCCGGGGAAAGATGCTAGTTTTACAGGAACTAAACATGAAGATAATGAGATATATATTCAAGGTTTTCCCTATCAAGTAAAGATGCTTTGTAATTTCAGGGAAATAAAACTTAAAAATAATGAGAAAATATATTCATGTTTTATACCAAGTAAAAAATGAAAGTATTTTTTAACTTTTCCGATCCATAAATCATCCATTTAAACCCTTTTTTAAATTGAGGTCATGGTAGTGAATTTTTAAATTCTGTCTGAGTTGTGGGGAAATAGCAAAAGTATTTTCAACATCTGAATATGGGGGGTAGGATTTTGTAGCCCGTGAGTACAGGGACTGGAAGAGATGGTGTCGCCGATTTCTTCCCGAATAGACAATTTGACAGGAAATAGGGGAACCCTTGGGTGGATGCCTGGGAGCATTCAGTGGACATTTTTTGTCCACCCATCGGAAAAAACTTTTTCTTTTTCGGGGAGGGGATTTATGGATCTTTGGATTTGGGAAAGGGCATGGTTTTTAAAGAGGGGTCTACCCTTTTTTTTCCCTTGATTCAGCCACTCCTCTTTTTTTTACTTTTTTTTGTGTTTTTCAGTCTTTCAAGGGTTTTTGGTCTGTCAAAGGTTTATCATTTGTTCCCGTCTCTGCGGAAATTTCCCCTCCTTTTCCCTGATGTTGCTTGTCCAGTATCCACTGTAAAGTGTTTTACGGCAAAAGATTTATAAATGAACTGGGTGGATAGTTTTAAGAACTGGGCAGAGCCCCAGGGTTTGTATTTTCTAATGCCCGTGACTGACTTGGGGTTTTTTGAAAGATAACTGTGTCCTAGGTATTTGGATTGGGTCTAGAATATGTTTGTAAGATGGGCAATTAAGGCCCTTTGGAAAAAAAGAAAATAAACATATTTGTAAGATGGGACTAAGGTTTCAATGGAAAGAAGAAAAAAAAGAAATGTTCTTCTTTACTTTCCATTGAAAGGTCCGCCTGATCTCATAATAGATTAAACAAAACCAAAAAATTTGTTATTTTTGTCAAAAAAAAGGGAAATTTATAAAACCGATGACTTGAAAAAATATTGGGCTGTGTTTTCACGGGGGTAGGTGTTTAATCTGGACACTAAAAATGACTGAGTAGGTCACCAAGGCATTCATAAAAAATCAGAAGATTTGATAATCATCACAATACATCATCAGAACCAAGATTAATATAAACCGTAGCTATTTGTCATTGGGGCTTTTCTTTTCGGGGGAAAAATCGAAGAAAGGGCAGAACAAGATATGTCGAAATTTTCACTTTCCAAAACATTTTTTTAAAAAAAAACTTTCGGGTGTTGTGACTAACCCATCTCTAACTAAGAACTGCTTACAGGTCAACAAGAGAATGTAAGAACTATCATCGAAAAGAAAACTGGAGATGGGGGGGCGTGATGAAGAGGCTAATTATGTCACGAAAAATGTACTGAAAAAGGACACCATATGGTAAAAAAAAAACGTGGAAGACTAAAAAAGAATAAAAAAAACAGTACATTTAGAACTAAAAAAACCCCAAAAGAACTTAGCCAGAAAAACATTAAAAGTACGGTCAATAGTAGAGAAGAATGGTAAAAGTATTTGTTGCTGCCCTATGCTTTATGGTCGTCACTTGCTAGGGGTGAGAGAGAAGAGTTTTCCCCCGGGCCCGTGGGATGGCATTTGTTGTTTATTTATTTATACGAGATTATTTTATTGTATGTTTTAATTATATGTAAATAAATTTTATATGTCTTTCTTTTTGTATGTTAGATATATTTCTCTGTCAATTTGTTTTATGTAAACATATACAAAAGCCCCATAAACCCCCACTTGTGACTGGTCCAACATGGAAAACAATCAGAGTATGACAAAAACCCTTTTTGGGCGGACATCATAACTGCTTTTTTTAAGTCTTGTAGAATAAATGAATACAGGTGGGGCAGTTTGAAGTGTTTCTGTGGGAAAATTACTTTTTTTTTTCAGATATTCCATATTTTATCTACAACGACTGCTTTTTTTATGCATTCCATTTACAAACAATAATTCGGATCTGATACGGATTGTATAATCTGTAATGACATATATTTAATGTCTAATGAAAGACGAAAATCTCTGAAAATATAAAAAACACAAATAATAATGAATTATATTGATATTAGGGGCATCTTTTAGTAAAATATATACTAAATATGAAAATACAAGTTTTGAATTTTTTTAAATTTTCAAAAGTAGAAGGAAAAAAGGGGGTTGACATTTTGACCCAAAAAATACGAAAAAAGAAAAAAAAAAACAGAATGTCACAAAACGACGGGCCTTCGTAAGCAGACCCAAGGGAAAGGCAAAGGTAAAAGTTTAAACCCTAGCTTTAAATTTCCCAATGAAAAAATGTAATTTAAAAAGAAAAGAATACAATTGTTTTAATATACAAAAAAAAAAGGGTGAATGCCCGAGTCGGAAATTAAATAACTTAGAAAGAAAATGATAAATATTTTGTAAGAACACGAAATGCTATATCAAAAAAGCTTTTATTTTGGGATGTAACTCACGATTTGAGCATCTGGCATAGGGAAAAAGAAATTTGACTGTCTATTAGGGTGATAATTTTCTGCTCGGGGCAAGTTTTTGGATGAAAAAGCTGCAAAATGTAAAACATTAAAATATATATATAAATGTGCAGAGTTATAAAGCTTCCCGACAGTTTTTTAAAAGGGGCAACAGAAATTTTAGATATCTGGGGAAGATTTTTCAGTTTATTTGGTGAACTTAGATTCATGTCGACCTGAAAAAACCTTTTAAAAACCCGAAAAAGATCTGAAGTTGACTGTCCGGTTTGGGATCCACCGGGTTTAAGCGCATGACAAGAAATCACCCAATTTGAATTTTAAATTATTGAAAAAAAAAACGGATTAAGATTTTTTATAAATGCTGGGGGTTTTTTATTCTAACGTCTAACAACTTGCTTTAATGAGATACAAGACAATTATGTGCGTAATCGACCAGATTGTCAAAAAACACCAACGAGATGTTTTGCCCCAAGAGCCCTTCATGGTTTGCGCTGATGAAGTAAAAACTTTAAAAGGATGTCCATGCAAATGTGGACCCCCGTAACCAAAAGCAGTGAAAAAATGATGCGATGCGTACACAAACCCGTCTTTTATCTCCTCTGTTTTGGCACCCCCATACAACACAGGATTCGGAAAAAGAAGGGAAACAAAAGCTGGGTTTTATACTTTTTTCCTTTTCCTGCTGCTGTCAAAAAAAACATGAAAAATATAATCAAAAAGCCCGAGTATGTATTATAACGATTCAAAAAGATTATGTAGAAATTGGGGTTTTTACTCACCTTAGCCCCCACCCTTAATTATTTAAGACATTTTATCAACAAATAATGGGGGGGTAAAACAATCGAAGATTGAATTTTTACGAACAGTACAACCGTCAGACTATTAGCCATTCTCTTCCCCCTGTTTACTCCTAGTTTATTAGTTTTTTTCATTTTAATGATACACGCTTTATTCTTTTTGTATATCCACACTTCAAAAAGTGACACTACAACACTATACAGTTCAAGTTTGGGACATGAGCGCAATTTATTGGCCAATGAAAAACGGCTAAGGGAAAGTGAATTTTTAAAAATAATGTTTAGACGGATCATGACCAACATTTTTTAAAAAAGTATTGTTTTTTATGTAATTCCATAAAGAATGTGCCCCCAAACCCAAAAAACTAAGAAAAATAAAAATTTCTTACGCCGATTTTTTGGGGTTTTCTATGCCTCCGTTCCCCCTGACATTTACAGTAAAGATGGATCATGAAACAGGGGTTTCAAACAAAAACCTTTTTTACTACCCATTTTTCCACGTTTAAGGAGTTTTTGGGGGCAGGGTGGGGTGGGGTTTAAAATTAATGCCACATGGCTAGTGCAGGTAAAAAGGAAAAACCCCAAATATTCTGAAAGGAAAAGATCAAGTCACCAAAAATAAACATTAAATTGGGTGCAAATGGTTGAGAAAGAAAGGACTAATGTAGGGGGAACTTGAAATAAAAATTTACTGAGATATACAAGAAACATAGGAATTCCCGATATATACAGTGTTAATAGAACCCAAAACTGAAAACGGGTGCCAAATCATGGGAAATAAACAAAAAAAAATCGAACACTTTTGGGGGGCCACAGAGATGTGGTTTTACAGAAGAATGATGAGAATCCTATGGGTCAAAATGACGAATGTGGAGGGTTGAATGAGGCCAAGACACTGATAAAATGTAATTTAAAAAATATGAAAGAGGGTCAGTAATTTTTGAACATGTAATGAGTAGGAGATGTTTAAAAAACATTGTTACAAAAAGGGGAAATTTTGAGGAGAGACGAGACAGAGGAAGACAGAGAGAGAAAAATTTTTTTATAGCATGATTTATGACACGGAAGAGGGTACCATCTGGGGATAATAGCAAACATCAGAGGCAAAAAGCTTTTGGGGATAAAGATCACCACGCCAGCTGGACGGACCTGGGTGATAAAAAGATTTTTGCCAGTAGTGTTCAAACCAAAAGGGAAAGGGAAAATTGGCATTTCAGTATTTCGAGCAGAGAGAGCGAACCCTTTTATCCGTGATGTTAGTAAAAAACTATAAAATATTATCTATTGGGGAAAATTTCCACTGCAGACCTCTCTGTTAGGTGAATGAGGACAGATTGACTACTAACGTTATAATAATTCCCCATTCAAGCAACCGGGAAAGGGCACCTTTTCCAACCCATTTAAAACCTTAGTTGTTTCCCTTCCCACTTGATTTTCTTCCAATTTAAAAGGCCACTGCACACAGAGATCACATTGTCAAATTTCAAAAAGTTGCGTTATTTGGAATTTTTTTTTAAAAAAAACGATCCAAAAACCCTGAGCTTTTCAGCCTTTTGGCCCCGGTGCCATGGAATCGGGAACCCTTTGGTTCGGGCCAAAAGAACACCGAAAAACTGGGGAACCCGGGGTTTTTCTGCCATCCCACGGAATTGAAAACCCACACAGAGGGGATAGTCACCCGTAGTCCAAAAGCCAGAAAACGCTGGGCAGACGGGCTTTATTTGTTTGTTAAAGAATTTGTTAAATGGAATTTTATAAAAATTATTTTTCCCAAAAAAATTTTCACCATCACGTTTTACTTCTTTTTTTTGAACGCTCCATATCGAGCCCCGTTAACCACTTTTTTGTGATTTGTATGTGATCCAAAAACCCAAGAGCAATTTCAATTTTTGCGAGTTATGCCCTACTTAGAAGACCAGCACATCCGTTTTTTTTCATGAGGTTTTTTATTTTGAAATCTTTTAATTTTGAAATTTAGGGGACCTATAGAAATTTTTTCCAATTTTTTATGATTAGATGCCAAGAATATATTCTTCTTGTTTACCGACTATTTATTTATCAGATGTTACAGAAATATTCCCTCCTCCTTCTTTTGTTGCTTTTTCACTGTTTTAATCACCTTTTCAGTTTGATCTTGCCAAGAACCTGTACATTGCAATTGGGGTTTTGAGGCCCCAAACCCGACTTCCAAGTTTAGGACATAACCGATTTTAGCCAAACCTCCCAATGCCTCCTTAAAATGCGTGACAGGTAACAGTGGTTTTATTTTTACACCCATAAATTTGGGTAACCACTCAGGCGAAGAATATAATTATAATTGTTTTCTGTCTTTTTTTTTACCATAGTTCGTTCCAAAAAATTTAGGAATTCCGTTTAATTTGTACCAGATCTATCTGATGGATAAAACGATTGTTTAATGCAGTCTTATATACCTCAAGACGTTACGAATCCCTGTTTAACTAATTATAGAAAGCAGTTGATAAAAACGTTTTTTTTTATAAAATTTTTCATAAGCACAGCAAATTGATAATCGAAGTTTAGAATTTACAGTAATACACAAAATGGTGGCGAATAATTGCAAAGGCGTAACCCTATTACATATTATAAAAAGCAATGTGACATGGTTAGCTTTTTCTTCATGAGTGTTTTTATGTTGATATTATCTTTGGCGATCAAATTGACGTACCTTTGGTAGTTGTTGTCAGTCCCTGGTATTGTGAGGCAATTGGTGAAGGTGAAAGCAAATGAGATGTTAGTTATTAGATTCGGAGTCTGAAGAGTCGAATAGATTAACTACTGCTGCGGGCTGGAGAAAATGCAAACCATCTTGTTGCCAATATGCCTCTTCTTCTCGGAGAACATGCTCTTCACATTTGTTCCAGTATTCTATATCTATTTTTACGAGGGCATCACGTGTTAGGACTTTTACATCACGAAGTTTGAAAGTCTTGTTTATTGCTCCAACTTGACCTTTGACTGCAGCCCACACAAATTCAATGGGATTGAGATGTGAATGGTAAGGTGGTAATCGAAGAGAAGTGAGGCCGTGCTCAGCAATGACTTTATCGATTATAAAAATCTTCGACTTCTTAGTCTGTCTCACCAGTTGCAACAACTCAGTTTTGAAATTGTTGCAACAAAACGATATATTTTCTTTTGCAAGTCACGTCATGATGTCTTGTTTTGTGCTTGATGAGGTGGGAATTTTGTCTGCATGTGCCACTACATTATGATAGGAGGCATTGTCCATTACAATACACGACGGCCTATCCAGAGCAGGTAGAAGTGTGTTCGCTAACCAATCCCTGAAAATAAGTCCGTTCATTTCGGTGTGGTAGTCCCTACCATCTGTAGACAGTGCTTGAAAAAGAAGTTCTGAGCCACTGACAAGACCATTTGCTTTGTTGCCTGCATGACCTATCACAATGCGTTGCCCTTTGCTGCTTGGAATTTCCTTTTCTTAGTTCCGTCTAGTGATTGCCATTCTTTATCAAACGTATGGTGAGCATTTACCCACGATTCGTCCAGATATACAATATCGTAACCTTCCGTCCTACGCTTCCGTATCTCCCGCAGATATGTGCATCGTGCAGCCATCAGATGCGTTTCCTGACAAACTATATTCCGACTTGTACTAGATTTCCGAAAAGTGAAACCGCTGCACCTAACAACTCTCGATAGGGTGGTTTTAGATATATCAATATCACATTGAATTCGCAGAAAGGATTTCAATTTACGTAGTGTAACCACGTCATTGCCTTAAACATTTTATGAATCTCTCACAATAACATCTTTATCGAAATCGTCAGTATTCCGTTTCCGGCCTTTTCTGTGTTCCTTACGTTCATCAGTAAAGTCCTGTTCTATCCAACGGCAAAAGGACATTCTACTTATACCAAGAGCATGTTGTGTTCTCCTCTTCGGGTCTTTTAAGTTATGATATAAATCACCACGTCTGGCTTTTCTGCAGAAGTAGCTATACAGTTGTGCAGTCACCTTCTGCATGGTAGTGAATTTACACTTCAAACTCATTTCTAATACTGATAATTTTTTTTTTCCCCATCCAGAAGATGTAGGCTTTTCAGCTCCTCGGCTCGGAGCCATGGACATCGTAACCCTTCGGTTCGGTGCCACGAACACCGTAAATCTGGGAATCTGTGGCTTTTTCTGCCATCCCGCGGAATTGAACCCACACACACAGAGGAATAGTCACCCGTAGTCCAACGCGCTACGAAAACGTTGGGCAGACGGGCAATACTGATAATAAAATAGTACCTTCCGCTTCAAGTAATGCACATAAATGGTTTGTGACACGCCAATGACAATCTTTCACAAACAGTGTGAAATGATTAATTTCATGGGATTTCCGATTTTAACTACTGCTGAATTGCACGTGGAGCGCACATTGGCATCTTGACGTCAATACTTCACTTTCGTACCGTTAACATTCTAAAATCATACCAAATCAACATCGCTGTTAAATTAGTAACAACATATAATTCAAATCTTAAATAACTAAAGGTTTGCGTGGTCAAAAATACTTTTTAAAATCGTCACTGTTACCTATATAAAAATGCAAAAATCAAGAATTTCTGAAGTGGATGATTTTATATCGGTCGGTAAAGATGATCACGAATTTTGGAACGAACTATAGATGTTACAGAATATATTCTTATTGCTCACTATCTATTTATTTACTAGATGTTACAGAATATATTCTTATTGCTTACTATCTATTTATTTACTAGATGTTACAGAATATATTCTTATTGTTTACTATCTTTTTGTTTACTAGATGTTACAGCATATATTCTTATTGTTTACTCTCTATTTATTGACTAGATGTTACATAATATATTCCTATTGTTTACTATCTAGTTATTTACTAGATGTTACAGAATATTTTCTTATTGTTTACTATCTATTTATTTACTAGATGTTACAGAATATATTCCTATTGTTTACTGCTTATTTATTGACTAGATGTTACAGAATATATTCTTATTGTTTACTATCTATTTATTTACTAGATGTTACAGAATATATTCTTATTGTTTACTATCTATTTATTTACTAGATGTTACATAATATATTCTTTTTGTTAACTATCTACTTATTTACTAGATGTTACAGAATATATTCTTATTGTTTAATATCTATTTATTTACTAGATGTTACAGAATATATTCCTATTGTTTACTATCTATTTATTTACTAGATGTTACAGATTATATTCTTATTGTTTACTATCTATTTATTTACTAGATGTTACAGAATATATTCTTATTGTTTACTATCTATTTATTTACTAGATGTTACAGAATATATTCTTATTGTTTACTATCTATTTATTTACTAGATGTTACAGAATATATTCTTATTGTTTACTCTTTATTTATTGACTAGATGTTACAGAATATATTCTTATTGTTTACTATCTATTTAATTACTAGATGTTACAGAATATATTCTTATTGTTTACTCTCTATTTATTTACTAGATGTTACAGAATATATTCTTATTGTTTACTCTCTATTTATTTACTAGATGTTACAGAATATATTCTTATTGTTTACTATCTATTTATTTACTAGGTGTTATAGAATATATTCGTATTGTTTACTATCTATTTATTTACTAGATGTTACAGAATATATTCGTATTGTTTAGTCTCTCTGTTTATTTACAAGTTGCTACATAATATATTCTTATTGTTTACTATCTATTTATTTACTAGATGTTACAGAATATATTCTTATTGTTTACTATCTATTTATTTACTAGATGTTACAGAATATATTCTTATTGTTTACTATCTATTTATTTACTAGATGTTACAGAATATATTCTTATTGTTTACTATCTATTTATTTACTAGATGTTACAGAATATATTCTTATTGTTTACTATGTATTTATTTACTAGATGTTACAGAATATATTCTTATTGTTTACTCTCTATTTATTTACCAGATGTTACAGAATATACTCTTATTGTTTACTATCTATTTATTTACTAGATGTTACAGAATATATTCGTATTGTTTACTATCTATTTATTTACTAGATGTTACAGAATATATTCTTATTGTTTACTATCTATTTATTTACTAGATGTTACAGAATATATTCTTATTGTTTACTATCTATTTATTTACTAGATGTTACAGAATATATTCTTAATGTTTACTATCTATTTATTTACTAGATGCTACAGAACATATTCGTATTGTTTGGTCTCTCTGTTTATTTACTAGATGTTACAGAATATATTCTTATTGTTTACTCTCTGTTTATTTACTAGATGCTACAGAACATATTCGTATTGTTTAGTCTCTATTTATTTACTAGATGTTACAGAATATATTCTTATTGTTTACTATCTATTTATTTACTAGATGCTACAGAATATATTCTTATTGTTTACTATCTATTTATTTACTAGATGCTACAGAATATATTCTTATTGTTTACTATCTATTTATTTACTAGATGCTACAGAATATATTCTTATTGTTTACTATCTATTTATTTACTAGATGTTACAGAATATATTCGTATTGTTTAGTCTCTCTGTTTATTTACAAGTTGATACAGAATATATTCTTATTGTTTACTATATATTTATTTACTAGATGTTACAGAATATATTCTTATTGTTTACTATCTATTTATTTACTAGATGCTACAGAACATATTCGTATTGTTTAGTTTCTCTGTTTATTTACTAGATGTTACAGAATATATTCGTATTGTTTAGTCTCTATTTATTTACTAGATGCTACAGAATATATTCTTATTGTTTACTATCTATTTATTTACTAGATGTTACAGAATATATTCTTATTGTTTACTATCTATTTATTTACTAGATGCTACAGAATATATTCTTATTGTTTACTATCTATTTATTTACTAGATGTTACAGAATATATTCTTATTGTTTACTCTCTATTTATTTACTAGATGCTACAGAACATATTCGTATTGTTTAGTCTCTATTTATTTACTAGATGTTACAGAATATATTCTTATTGTTTACTATCTATTTATTTACTAGATGTTACAGAATATATTCTTATTGTTTACTATCTATTTATTTACTAGATGTTACAGAATATATTCTTATTGTTTACTATCTATTTATTTACTAGATGTTACAGAATATATTCTTATTGTTTACTCTCTATTTATTTACTAGATGCTACAGAACATATTCGTATTGTTTAGTCTCTATTTATTTACTAGATGTTACAGAATATATTCTTATTGTTTACTCTCTATTTATTTACTAGATGTTACAGAATATATTTTTATTGTTTAGTCTCTCTGTTTATTTACAAGTTGCTACAGAATATATACATTAACACATATCAGCTTTTATAGGAAGGCATGAAGAAATATGGTCTTGTTGAGAAGACCCACTTCAATACTAAAATGCTGCAACGAGTTACCAGAAACGTATCAAGTTGTAGTTCGTCACCTGCGAAAAGTCGCTTTCATCACATCCCGCCTGAAAAACTCTATCTCTAGCAAGTGCTTCGAACTCTTCTAGCGTCATATTTACTACGCTTTCTTTGATGTTCTGTTGCCAACTTCGTCTTGTTCGTTCCCTGCCTCGTACTCCATGAATCATGCCTTCCATTACACATCTCTACAAACCACTGTGACGTTTCATACAGTGAAACGTATCTTACAGTTAATATAAGTTATGAAACTCTTGCTAAAGTCAAACGCATTTTTTTGGATGTGCATGCCCAAGTTTTGTTTGAATTGTGCAGTTAATTAGTTAGTTTATTCCTTTCGAGCCAAAGGCGGCACATAGGCAGAGGTTTTAGATCTCCATGTGATACGGTTCTTTGCTAGCAGTTGGAGATCTTGTATGGTTTACATCCCAATAGTTTACTTTCTTGTTGGATGGTTCTTCGAAGAGTGGTCTTTGGTCTTCCACGTTTTCTTTTCCCAACTGGTGACCACATAAGGACTTGTCGATTTAGTCTCTTTTCGTCTGATCTAAGAACATGACCTAAATATTTCCACCTTCGTTTCCTTATAATATTTGATACGGGTTGTTGGTGTGTTCTATCTCTCACTGTGTTGTTAGAAACGAAATCACTCCATTTTACTTTTAATAATTTTCGTAGACATTTATTCTCAAAGCTGTCCAGTTTCTTATCAATTTTGTTTGTTGATTTCCAGCTTTCACAACCGTAGGTCAGTACAGGAATCACACATGACCTAAATAATTTAACTTTTGCACATATACTAAGGTCTTGAGATTGCCAGATATTCGTTAATTTAGTGAAGGCACTAGCTGCTATAGCAATACGAGAGTTTATTTCTTTCATCGTGTCTCCGTTGTTTGACACTTTACTACCCAAATATGTAAAATGTTCAACTTTCTCCTATGTTTGGCCATTTATTACGATGTTGTCTGTCGAGTTCGTGAGGTCCATAATTTTGGTCTTGGCAGAATTAATCTGGAGACCAACCTGTTCTGCAAGTGTGCAAAGATTGCTCGTTAGTTTGTGGGTTGCTTGTGTGGTTGAATTCAATATGGCCACGTCATCGGCAAGTTCTTGACATAATAAAAGATTAGAGATCTGACTTTCTTTCAAAGGTCATGCTTGATTTAATGTTTGAGTAAAATTAAAGAAGTAATCTGTCATTACATCTGTCTCTTTAGACAAAGCAGCAAATTGACATGTTCAGATTTTCATGAAAACTAATATTTCAAACTCTCTAAAGTAAATAAAATGCAAAATTTTGAGCTAGATGAAATATCTTGTGAATGATTTCTTAATATCCCAAATAATGAAATGTTGAAGAAAATCTGTGGCTAAGATATTCAACAACTTTGAAAGATCGGTTAATTTATTTTGTTTCACAGTCTAGTTATCAGACAGATGATGTGATTCAAATGTTGAAATAGTTTCTTTTACTACAATGAAATTGATGCTGACATTCAAAACATATGCACAATGCTGAGTTAGTGCAATCCAGCGATGGTAGAATTCCAATGAAAATTCTATATATTATACTCGCAACAGGTACTATAGTCTGTCCATTAATTCGTGAGCACGTTTGAAATTGATTTTCTCGAAAACTACCTGTTGGATCTCAGTGATTTTTTGCAAGTAGCCTTACAAAATCTATGACGCTAGAGAAATATTTTTTTCAAGAAAATTTGATGTAGTTTGAAATATTTCTTCTTCAGGTTATATTAAAATCAACCTCACCGGATTGTACACAATAGTAACAGATCTACGGTACACAGACGCGTTGTTCTAAAAATACATTATAGTAACATTAAAATATCGTGAGTAAACAACAATTTCACGAATTCCCGTGCACCTAACCCAGTCGAGTTTGAAAGCGGAAAGCATATGACGTTATAATTGGGATACCGTTGTATAGCTATTGGCGTATCTCGCTATTTGTATGAAGCTATTGTATCATGTTTATTGGCTTATCAAAACTGACATTGATATCACATTAATAATGAGTCTGAAGTGCACATTTATAACAATGCAGAAGGTTACAGTTTTACTATACCAACACTTCCGTAGGGAATCTAAGAGAGGTCATCTATATTGCGATATTCATAACCCTGAGAAACGAACGCAACTGGCGTTTGGTCTGAATAGAGAATCCTTTTCCGATGGATTAAACAGGACACAAAGTGCACTAATGTCAAGCAAGGAAGGAAAAGAACAATTGACGACTTTGACATAGATGTCATAAGACGGGAACTCTTGAAAATGTTTGCGACAAATCAACTTGTTACTCTCAGGAAACTGAAATTAAAACTGCAATCAGATTGCAGCATAGACATTTCTAAAAGTACTCTATGGAAAATTGTAAGAGCCACTCGTTCACCTTCAGAAAAACTATAGGCGGCAGGAATATTATTTGTGAAAAGCCACATTTAATTGCTGCCCGAAGTAAATACCTGAGGCAGATCCGTGAGCGGCGGAGGCAAGGCTATGATATTGTATATTTGGACGAATCCTGGGTCAATGCTCACCACACCAATGCTAAAGAATGGCAATCAGTAGACGGTGAACAGAAAAGAAAATACCAAGCAGCAAAGGCCAGCGTATTATACTAACACATGCAGGAAGCAGTGAAGAAGGTCTTGTCCATGACGCTGGACTTATTTTCCAATCAAAAGTACCGACGGTAGGGACTACCACACAGAAATGAATGGACATATTTTCAGGCACTGGATGGAGAAAGATCTACTTCAAATTCTAAACAGACCATCATGTTTGGTAATGGATAATGCATCCTATCACAACGCAGTATCAGCGGAAGACAAAGTACCAACTGCATCAAATACAAAAGATCAAATTAGGACTTGGCTTGCTAAGGAAAATGTCAGCTTCGATGATACATATTTGAAACCCGAGTTGTTGCACCTTGTGAGGATGACAAATAAGACAAGGTGTTTCATATTGACAAAATCATTGCGGAATACGGCCACACGTCTTTGCGACTACCTCCATATCATGCTCACCTCAATCCGATAGAGCTTGTCTGGGCTAAAGTAAAGGGCAAGTTGCCGAACAGAACAGGACGTTTAAAATGTGTGATGTTGAAGTTCTGACACGTGAGTCCCTCTCAATGATAGACATGCAGTTCTGGAAGAAGTGTGTTGAACATGTGCTCCGAGAGGAAGACGAGTACTGGCACCGAGATGGATTACAATTTGTCCAGCCAGTAACAATTATCAACCTCATGGAATCGTCAGATTCGGGATGATACAAATCATATTTTGATTACAGACTGAGAAATAGCAACGTATACATTTCCATATCCAAATGCGTCTACCATCATACAATTTGTGGTGAAGTTAAGACACCCTGGGGTCTAATGGTGACCGAAGGGAGGACTAACTGTTGCATATTGTATCCAAGTTCACGATTGCACATAAAGGGCAACACACTTAATTACTTGATCTATCAAGTTAATATGGAGATACACCTATGAATAGAATTGACATGGATAAATTCTAGGGATACTGTAAAATCTAAAATTTGAGCCCCCGTATTTGCAATAGTCATAAAAGATCAAAGGAATTCGCCGATGTGCAAAATCCGTAGCATCTATGGACTACTGGTTAGCTTTATTTTAGCGTCATAGATATTCTAAGGCTGCGTGCAAAAAATCACTGAGATCCAACAGTTAGTTTTCGAGAAAATCAATTTCAAACGTGCTCACGAATTAATGGACATACTTTTTTATAGACAACATGTACGCCCATTACAACGTTTAATTGCCACCTGCAAGCGTGATCTAACTCCATTGAATTGTCAGCATTCTTTTGTAAAACAACATCTCCTTGGCTTCCAGTGATCTTATTGATGGTTTGTTCATTGTCCATGATTCGCTGCCATACATAAGTATTGGTTTAATATAGCACTGGAGTACTCGTTTTCGCAGTGTCATTGGTAGTGAATACACGCAAAGTGTGGCTTTTAATTTTCATAAAAGCTGCTTTCGCTTGAACTATTCTACTCCTAATCTCTGTTTTACATCTTCCATCTGATGTTAGGAATTCTCCCATATACTTGAATCGATGAATCGATGGACTTTTTTCAATGTTGTGTTAATTATTTTGAAATTGTATTTTGGTGTTTTCTGTTTCTTGTAGACAATCATTATCTCTGTTTTCTTTATATTCATGCTTAATCCTTTTAATTCATTTTCTTTCCCTAATATTTCTATCAAGTCTTGTTGATTTTGTTCATTTGTATCTATTACCTATATACGATAATCGTTATACCGACGGCAGTAAAACTATGAAGCAATAGCGAAACCCGTATAAACAAAGTAATGTAGGTTTACCACACACAACAATGACAATACACAGCAACGTTTCGACCAAAAGGACTTATCATGCAACTGATACAGGAGAGGTGAACCTCTCGCACAACAAACATGTAGAGTTAAACAACAAGTTCCTAACGGCCCTAAAATGAAAATATGTGACTAAAACTAAAAGAATTACGAAATCAAAATACTAGAAGTGGAAAAAAGAAAACAAACAATATAAATCAAATATATATATATATATATATATATATATATATATAGAAAGAGATAACCTATATACATTTAACATACACACATATAGAATATGGAGCAAGAGCACATACAGCATTAAGAAGCAAAGGAGTGTAGTGCGTTGAGTCCATGTGGTCACACGGTACCATATACAGATATAAAACGATTTATTTTCTAGAGCAAATCGACTTAGATCATCAGATGAACATGCTCGAATGGATATGTATACGTCGCAATGTAATGGACCTGTACGTCGCAAGCTCCCGAATGGTCAGTTCCATTGAAATGAGTGGCTACAGGGGTCACAGACCATTGGTGTATATCACATAAGTGATGGTGTATTTTATTTTGTTTATGTTTTGTCAGCTGACTGTTATTCCTGTCTTTTCTTCTATATGTTGCATAATGTGTTCACTGTTTAGGTTGAACAGGTTTGGTGGGGCCCTCTCTTACCTTGTATATAAATATCATTGATATACTTACATACTGCTACTGTACATTAACAGCAACTGTATACACACACACACACACACACAGTGAGAAAAATCATGTCCTTTAAAACTTAATTTAGTTCTTTTCTTGCAACAAACAACTGAACTAGAATACATCAAACAACTAAACTAGCATGCAACTAAACTAACATGCAACACACGACTGAACAAGCATGCGTATATATATTTACAAGAAATGAACACAATTTTTCAAGACGATTCAGAGGTCTCGCTTGTTGTTGAGCTAAATACTTTATTATTTCAACAGGAAAAAATTCAATGACAGAAATTGTAAATGAAACATGAAATAGCTTTAACATTTCTGTTCTGTTGTTGTTGTTACTCCTTTCTATAAATAAAATAATTACGACGTGACTAAAACATTTTTGTTTTGTCTGTTGAATCTTCAGTAATGGTAGCTCGTTTTTGTTTAGTCAGACAATTTCTTGTCACAAGGGCTAATGTAGGTAGCTGGAGCTCTCACCAATGGATACCTGCAACAGAGATGTCAATGTTGAGGTTCTAGTAGAAAATGTATGTTGATGAACAATACGAGAACAATAATGATATTGTTTATCAAACAGATTATGTAGTGAAGATATTAAACAACATAATAATTTTTAATGGAAATAAAATATAAATGACAATAAGACTTAAAGTGATGATATTAAATGTAGAATTGTATCAAAACTCTGTTGAGCTGCGCAGTAAGACGCAAATATTGAAGCTGTTATTATCTTTCTTTCTTTCTCGAATCCTGTATGCCTCACAGCGTCAGGTCAGGAAGAGATTTCTAAAACGGACCCTAGTATGCGCTTCGTATATAGTCTCTTTCGTCGCCTCTGTTATCTCTGAGGTCCATCTTTGCGTGGCCGGCCTTTTGCTTTGTACCCATTGTATCGGAGCAGCATTGCTCTTTGGGGAGCACTGTCTGATGGTAATCTGCTTACGTGACCGAACCATTTAATTTGTTGTTTTTGATGAAGTCTAGTACTGATGTTGTACCCACTTTTTCCTGATGTCTTCATTTCTCAACCGGTCTCTTCTTGTTACACCCAGCATTCTGCGTAGACACTTCATCTCTGTTGTGACTAGTTTTCTTCTATCGTTTGTTGTCAGCGTCCAGGTTTGGCACTGGTAACATAATGTGGGAGAAAGATTGTGTTGAACATTGCTCTTTTTGTGTTCATGGTGACGTGTTTGCATCTTAAAATTGGCGCCATTTGCCCTATCATTTGATTTGCTTCTGTTATTATAAATGTTGCAAACTAACAGGACGGAAAACTCGATTGAGAAATAGAGACAATATGTCAATAAGCAAATGCAGTGACCTAACACTTGACACCATTTTACTACAACACCCAAAGATCAAGATGGAAGTGAAAGAACAGATGATAAAAAGTATTTTTCTACTAACACTTTGTTACCAGTGCCAACCTTGGTCTCTTACAGCAAACCACCACAGAAAGCTCACCACGTGTGAAATGAAATGCTTGAGGAAGGCATTGGAAGTCACCAGGAAAGACAGACTACGAAATGAGGACATCAGAAGTAGAGTGGGCCGAATAAATCGAAAGACAACAAATGTGGTGGCTTGAACATTTAATGAGAATGAAATACAACCAACCACCAATAACAGCAAACAATAAAAAAGACTGGATACTAGAGCTAAGGAAGACCAAGAAAAGATGGATAGACAATATCAAGACCACACTACACAAACACGGATATAACACAACAAGGGCGACTCATCTAGCTCTAGAACGCAAATCAAAGTTTCCATCCCTACGCTTAACGGCAAGATTGGACAACCAACTACATCTTCCACCTGGGAATAGACAATAGACAATAGCAAACTAACATCACAACGTACTCCCGTTATTAAACCAAAAACTACTTGTAGGTCACAAAGAGGACAACAAATGGTGTTGAGAACTAAACTCAAAATAAGAAAGAAGAAATGTAAACTATGTATGTATTTATGAAATTTAAGAATCAAGCTTTAACATTATCCGTTGAAATGTCTGGTAGAAATAATAACATCAGATTAAGGCAGAAGTAAATAAGTCAGCAATAGATTAAGTAAACAAGAATATTATTCATCGACATGAACAAGATATGGACATCTTCTCCACTAAATAACAAACATCAAACTAAGAATATATTACAACTAAATAACAAACATCAATGTAAAGAATATATTACAACTGTTTGATGCTTGTAAGTAAGACTAAATGTTTATAACGACGTTACAGAATACATGTTAAATTTACAAAATTGTCACACACACACACTTTGATTAAAATATGTGTTAAGAAATATTGTCCTGAAAGGTAAAAAAACCATATATAATGCAAAAACAACATCATTTAACTGAAACTGACTGAAAGATGTTTCTGAAGACATATCAATAATTTCACTAGAACTATCACGATGTAGATCATTTAGAGAAAACTAAAGAGGGGGATGAAGATTGAAGAAAGATGAAATGAGATACATTGAAAAAGTGTTTGTGTTTCTTATCAAAGATATGGCTGTAGACCGAGCTGATTGTAGAGCGTTTGTTGTTGTCCTACAATTCACAGAGAAATGACATACTATTGGACAATGTTGTCAAGCTAAAACAAATCATCATCAGCAGGTGAAGTGCAGGCTGAGTAGGCGATCATGGATTTCGACAAATCTCTGTCTCTGGTGTTTGCTACCATCTCAGATGTTGACGCTCTTTCTTGACACAAAATAAGGATATCCTGGAGTTTCTCTCTCTGTCTTCTTCTGTTCCGTCTCCCCTCGATATTACCAGTTGTTACAATCTGTTGTAAACCTCCCTTCCTCATCACATGTATGACATATATACTGACAATTCTTTTCTCATTCTAAGAGAATAATGACAGTCTCTTTCTTATATTGAAGATAATTTTTCTCTGTCTTGTCCTCTTTCAACATCATTACATTAGTAATTGTGACAGTCCATGAGATTCTCATCATCCTTCTGTAAAACCACATATCTATGGCACTCATTTTTTCCCATGACTCGCATCCGTATGTCAGTTTTGGTTCCATTTAGCACTGTGTAACTCTCATTCTGATATCATGTTTCTAATTTTCTAGACCGTTGCTTTCGCCTGCTTTATTCCGTTCTTTATTTCTGATTTTCATCTGCCATGTGATGTTACCAGGACTCCGAGGTATTTAAATAATCATCATTCATTAAGTCGGTTGACGAATGTCTGTTGCAGTAATATAAGACAACACCATGAATAGCTGACATCGTATGGAGAGATATCGTAGATGTTATGTAAAAAGCAGACATGAACAATGGCAAACGTTTGGAACGCAAGTATTGCTGTTTTACGAGACACTGCTAATGATAATGACAAGCGATTCGTGAGAGAAACTATTTATGAAATATAAGTCTCATATATGAGTAATGACACGCTATAGCGTAAACATTGAAGTAATGATCCCCGAGTGGTTACCGGGTCCAAATTTGGGGTGTAAAGAATAGAACCACTGTTACCTGCCCCGCATGTCGTAAGAGACGGCTAAGGAGGTTTGGCTGAAAGCGGATGCATGTGTCCTAAACGTGTAGAAGTCTTGCGTATAGGGGCCTACCAAACCAATGTGCAACGTATACACGTTCTAAGAAGCAATGATGTGGAGAAAAACTATTGGAGTATACAATCCAGAGCACGACAGTATAAATATAACAAAACATAAAATCACAGACCACAGTTTTTCAAACTTAGAACGGGACACTGCAGTCTCAGTGCACACCTCCATAGAATGGGTCTCAGGGATCGGCTACCTGCACAAGTGGAGCACCTAAGCAGTCCCCAGAGTATATCCTGCAAGACTGCTAAAGTCTGAGTAGTGCGATAATGGAGATCTGGAAAACAGAAATAAACTTACTAGACAAACTATAGAGGACCGGTGAAGGCCCCTATTTCTGAAGGCGTACTGCCCTGTTTATGACACATACCGGAGTAGTCGCATTGCAAAAGTTGATCGCAGAAGAAGTGATAAAATACAACAGAAGTTATAGATGTTGCAAGAACAATATGTTGTCAATAATGATATATGTTAATGTTATATGTTTTATGATTGATTGTATAGTTTGTGATGGTGTATATGGTACTACAAGATATATGTGAAATAATAAATGTACCTTGATCCGCTATGTGACAACTCATTAGGTACTCGAGTTGGAGCTTCACCCATACCTTTAGTAACACCAGCAGTGAAATGGTCACAGTTAATCATTTCAAAATACTGTGGGTGTTTCTGGAATATAAAAATCATCCCTTCCATTTTCATAATTGTTATCATTCTCATTATTTCTGTCACCATTATTATTAATTGTGTCCATATAATAAATATTATCACTTACTTTCACAGTCATACTTTTAATGACAAGCCAGCGGCGGTAACAGATAGAGCTCACAACACCCACATGTCTAATCTTGATCATGTATACCTCACCTGTAGTAGGAGATTGTGTTTAGTGATTGAACTCTACAGTCACCTCCGCACACAGAGAGGTGCAGCAGCACACGTCTGAAGCTGTTGTCATCTCCGCTTGAGATGAACGTCAGTTATTGACAATTAATATCAAAACAGATTCTCATCCTGGCTCATGTTTACTGTAACACTATCATCATCTAAAATTGAGACATTTTTGTTAAAGAATCTAATGTTTACTGATCTTAAGGTAATGAAACTGACATTCTGTAAACTAAGCAAGAATAATTACCAAATCGGTGTACTCGTGTCTGCAGTCTGACCATTCTCCTACTATGTCAGTCGGACTTGCGAATTCATAGGTTGCAGTACAGGTTTTGTCTCCGTGAAGATCAGCAAATGTAATGTTGGCAAGTTCATTGGGGTCGAACTGTCCGAACTGTCCTGGTCTAAACAAACAATATTAAAATCACATTATTTTACATCAGACAAACTCTTATTATGTTCTTTAATGTGATGATTTGAATTTTTCACGTTCTTGTGTAAACAATGCAATGTGTAATGTCTTTTAAATGCTTTCACAACAACAATAACGATTTGTTTATGCACTGATTGGATATTGCCATTTTTTTATTAGAAGATTTGTTGATTGACTGAAACTAATAGTGACGTATTGTTTGCATTACTAAACTTGGTGATTTACTGAGACTAGATGAAACAGTTTGGAAGTATTTTTGATCTTACGATAATAGCATTGACTTTAGTGATAACTAGATATTTGATGTAATCTTACTAACTATTACAGTTGTGATAACTAGATAATTGATGTATTCTTACTAACTATTACATTTGTGATAACTAGATATTTGATGTAATCTTACTCACTATTACAGTTGTTATAACTAGATATTTAATATGATCTTACTAACTGTTACAGTTGTGATAACTAGATATTTGATATAATCTTACTAACTATAACAGTTGTTATAACTAGATATTTGATGTAATCTTACTAACTGTTACAGTTGTGATAACTAGATATTTGATGTAATCTTACTAACTATTACAGTTGTTATAACTAGATATTTGATATAATCTTACTAACTATTACAGTTGTGATAACTAGATATTTGATGTAATCTTACTAACTATTACAGTTGTTATAACTAGATATTTGATATAATCTTACTAACTATTACAGTTGTTATAATTAGATATTTGATGTAATCTTACTAACTATTACAGTTGTGATGACTAGATACTTGATGTAATCTTACTAACTATTACATTTGTGATAACTAGATAGTTGATGTAATCTTACTAACTATTACATTTGTGATAACTAGATAGTTGATGTAATCTTACTAACAATTACAGTTGTGATGACTATCTTTTTAATTTATTGATACTAAAATATGCATTATTCAGACGGTGTAAATATCAGAACATTGACAATGCACTCGTTAGGACAATATCTCTCTTACTATCTATGTACCTCTTCTGCCTTTTAAAACCCCGTTTAGGGAATAGACCCTCATCCATCTCATATTAGATCTTTTTATCTTTAGCTTTCTCCTACATCTTCTTTTAGCTTTACTGTATCTCACTAATCTTTGTCTCCAAATATGTACTCCATGTATTACTGGTATTCTTTATCTTTTGCTTCCAGTGTGTGATCCATGTAAGTCCCTTTCTTGTTATATTCTCTCGGATTTTCTCAAGGTGTGCCTTATTCATCGTCACCGTTTTTGCACCTCTTGTTTCACTGGAATCTGTCCTGTTTTCTCTATAAGCTGCTTTTTTGTGACTCTATCCACAGCCAACTCTATATATGGTTATCGGAGGCTACGCTCTACAGTAACATATCAGTCCCTCCTCTATTATGTGCAGGTAGCAGTTAATGAATGTTTGTAGTTTATTAGTTGATGTTTTAGTCGTTCTTCATGTTAGTGAGCCATACAGAAGAACTGCTTAAATATTGATGTTGAATATTAAAATGCTGGTTCTATATTGTAGTTGTTTAGTCTTCTTTAGGTTTCATAGTGCAATAGAAGCTAATGGTGCCTTCTGTGTTCTTATTCCGCCCGACTAGTTACCGGGGCCCAAATTTGGGGTGTAAAGAATAGAACCACTGTTACCTGCCACGCATGTCGTAAGAGGCGACTAAGGAGGTTTGGTTGAAATCGGATGTACGTGTCCTCTAGGGAATGCTAACACGAAACAAATGCTTGCAGAAAACGGATGCCTCAAGCCGTAAGGCGCATAACATGATGCAATGGCCCCTCACAATGAGAAATGGGATAACGGATTCTACAGTGTCCAATTACCCGCGGAGATTTAGCTACGCAGTAAATATGTCAGATCTACCATCACGATGGTGGCCAAACCTACTGCGGAAGTGGTCAGCACAAACGGGGAAGAAGAAATCACAGGAATTATATCCTGCAGAACTGCCCCCAGTATGCAGACTTGAGAAGAAAGAGGTGGCCCACTTACACCAGAGTCCAAGACAAACTGTATAGTGTGGCTGATAATCTGAGGCAGACGGCTGCCTTTATTAGAGAATCGAAATCCCAATCTAGCGAGAATACAGAAGAAGAATAAGTATTCGTTTTCTGACATCTATATATGTTTCCTTTCTGCAGCCTATGTGTATCATTCTACCTCTTGAAGTGGGTTTTAATCCAGGAAGACCTGATTGTCGTGTACTTGGTTAATTCTCATCATCTGTGTCTTGTCCCCCCATGAATGTTTAACTCTAGTTTGTGTGATCTTCAACCACGAGTGTTTAGTGTATTCTACATCTGGCTACATGCATCGGACAAGATGGTTGTATCATCAGTTGTAAATCCTACTGCAATTATTTTATCAAATATATTATCATACAACACATAACAATACACACGTAGAAACAAATTACAACTAACGATTATAGTTATTGTCAAATGTTCCATTACACATAATATTTCCACTGTTGTACATATGTTTATTTATATCCGTGAGGTATAGTTTCTTAGTATGACGCAAGTCTTCGAAATGCAGCTCCATAAAAGTTGTTCATTATAATAATTTTCGATTGTCAAATTTTTATAAACCTGCAAAAAATGTATGAATAGTATTTTTTTGTGGAAAATATAAACTATTTTGAAATAATGATATCAACTATCAACTATAAAAACTACTACAGTTTTACCCTTCTAATGTTAATTTGATAAAATGCGTTAATTAGGGATGGGTAGTCTAAAGTGGTAGTCAATGTTGATTCAATAGAAATTAATTACATATTTCTAAGTTTTATTTGGCTTATTGAACTTCTTAAGTAGTGTTTTATGAATTGGAAATTGGAAAAAGAAATCTTTCTCTACTAGCGATAGAGACAGAGAGCGTTAACAATATTCTCAGAGCTACAGTAGTATTCGGTTACTTTTTCTTTCTTCTTTTTCTGTGAACGCTCCATTTCGACCACTTATTGAACCAATCTTTGTGGTTTGTATGTGATCGTAGCCAAAGAACGAATTGTGCGTTGTTCCAATTATGCGCCTATGGTAACTAGGCCAGCACATCCGACGTATTGCCAGCATTTGATTTACTAGGGTAGGTTGCCCTAACGCCCTATTTCTGACTATATGAGGTCGTTCCGGTTTAGGAATATTCTCAGTTATTGAAGACACATTTGATTGTCAAGCAAAAGATCATATTTTGACTTTTTTTATAATTGGCCTTTATATGATCTGAGCCATGGTGTTTGGACGTCATCTTACTCTGTGTAGGATGATCGGCGTCCGAAAAGTATCGCCCTTAGCCAATGCTTGGGTTTGTAATTTTCGAATACAAAGTAATTAAGTTATTTTGGCAAAATATTTTAAAACAGCCAAAAGTTGCATAAAATAGGGTAACATTCGGGATACGTTATGTAATTCTTCTTAAAGATCATTTACATAAATATCTCTCTTGCGTTCCCGGCCTAGAATGATGGACCATAAATATCTGATTGATATTGACTGGAGACTGGTACAATTATTATCTAGCGTTATATCATCAATAGTTAGTTAATTTGTTTCGGTTTGGCCAAAGGCGGCACATAGGGCAGATGTTTTAGATCTTCATGTGATGCTGTTCGTTGTTAGCAGTTGGAGATCTTGTATGGTTTTACATCCCAATAGTTTACTTTCTTGTTGGATTGTTCTTCGAAGAGTGGTTTTAGGACTTCCACGTTTTTTTTTTCCCAACTGGTGACCACATACGGATTTGTCAATTTGGTCTCTTTTCGTCTGATCTAAGAACATGACATACATATTTCCACCTTCGTTTCCTTATAATATTTGATACGGGTTGTTGCTGTGTTCTATCTCTCACTGTGCTGTTCGAGACGAAATCACTCCATTTTACATTTAGTAATTCTCGGAGACATTTATTCTCAACGCTGTCCAGTTTCTTATTAATTTTGTTTGTTGATTTCCAATTTTCACAACCGTAGGTCAGTACAGGAATCCCCCAAGACCTAAACAGTTTAACTTGTGTACATATACTAATGTCTTGAGATTGCCAGATATGTGTTAACTTAGTGAAGGCACTAGATGCTATAGGAAAACGGGAGTTTATTTCTTTCATCGTGTCTCCGTTGTTTGACACTTTACTACCCAAATACGTAAAATATTTAACTTTCTCCAGTGTTTGGCCATTTACTACGATGTTGTCTGTCAAGTTTGTGAGGTCCATAATTTTCGTCTTGGACGAATAAATCTGGAGACCCACCTGTTCTGCAAGTGTGCAAAGATTGCACGTTAGTTTGTGGGTTGCTTGTGTGGTTGAATTCAATATTTTGTGACGTCATCGGAAAATTCAAGATCAAATAGTCTGCTGTTATTAAGCCATTTGATGCCTAGTTGATTATCGTGCGTGCATTTGCATCCTTCATCAATATCCTTAAGTTTGAAAATGCTATAGGTTTCCAGAAGCGTGAATCGTTCTTTCTTAGAATGTATGGTAATGTCCAGAAAATAATTGAAACAATTATTTTAAATTTATTCTCCTCTATTAAGGTTGTCATTGAAGCTTCGTCCTTCTGGCTGTAGCATCGGTTTCGGCAAGAAGTTATGTACTGCATTCAAGATTTTATTCAATCGCATTAGCACAAATTTTCATCTGATCATTATTCCTAACTCTCTTACTTCTTTACTTTTTAAACACAAAAAATGAAATAGTATAAATGCAAAACTATTATACTGATACAGATATATTATATATCTGATTTACTGATTAAACACAGCACATCCACTTGCCACTTCTCGAGACAATCTAACAATAACATTAAAAATTGTAATAATTGTTAACTCAAAGCAAAACTATCAACACGTAACACGTACAATTGTCTTTTGTGATAATTGCGCCTCATCTTTTAGGAGCTGCCGCACGGTATATTAGGAACAAAGTTAATAGCTTCCGCTGTCAGATCTTCTTCTTCTTCTGCGATCAACTTCTGCTATTCGCTTTACTCCGGTATGTGTCATAAACATGGCGGTGTGCTTGAGATCTTCATCAGTTACCCATAATTTGTTTGCAGTGTTGTTTCTGTTGGCCAGATTTCCATTCTCCCACTGCTCAGGTTGGGCCAGTCTTGCAGAATGTGGTATGGGGATTGCTTTGGTGCTCCACATGTGCAGGCAGCGGAGTCCCTGAAACCTATTCTATGGAGGTGCACTCCGAGACTGCAGTGTCCCGTTCTAAGTCTAAAGACAGTGGTCTGTGCTTTTCTGATAAGTGTATTTATACTGTCATGCTCTGGATTGTATGATTCGTTTGTTTTTCTCCACATGATTTTTCTGGATTTTTTCAGTAGAGTCTTTGCTTCTGTAAAGCTTTGTGATGGGTGATGTTGTGTTAGGCTCCCTCCAGCCCGTGTGAGTTTGTCTGCCTTTTCATTACCTGGTATGCCACAGTGTGCTGGTGCCCACTGTAAGACTAGTTCAGATTTTTTTACAGTAAGCTGATTTTTGCAGTATATTCTGAATGAGCTTGTCTTGTTTGGGACTTGAGATGGCCTGGAGAACGGATCTTGAATCGCTAAAGACTGCAATATTTTTGACACCTGTTGGTCGTTAAGTATCTGTATGGCTGAAAGGACGTCTGTTGCCTCTGCTCTAAGGTTCGTGGGTGTTTCTCCTGCTGCTAGAGAGTGTGTTTCTGTGTTTCCTTGGGGGTGAGTGATGTAGATTCTGCTGTCTCCTATCCTGATAGCATTTGTAGCTGAGCTTCGTGAACACGCTTGTCCATGTGCTGGTGGGATATTGCCTCGCAGCATTTAGAGTAACGTGGCTCTTTGCTCTGTCTCCATTTTTATTTTTTGAGAGATTATTCCTGGGACTTCTAGGTATATTTGGACCATTTTTTGGTAGCATGTCTATGGCTCAGTTGTTATGGGTTCCCAAATTTCTGGGTCAGTTTCTAAGATGTCTGAGTGTTGCAAATGGAATTCTCTGGCCAGATGGTTGGGACCTTTCTTGCGAGTCTGCTTTTGTTTTCTCTTGGAATTTTGTGTGTAAATGGTGTTCTTTTAGTCGTTTTAGTTTTTCAAACTGGCTGAGTATTTTAAATTTTCTTCGACGTTCTAGAGGCTCAATGTCTGAGGTTTGTTTTCTTTTCCATTTCTATGATAGGACTGCTTTTCATTGCTCCCAGAGTGTTTCTTAGGCCCATGTTTTGTACCTTGTCTAGTATCTGTGTGTTTGTTTTGGCTGCTGTTGTCAAGAACTGGAGCCATATTCCATGATGGATTTGACTGCTCCAGTGTAGACCTGCTTTAATATTTATTATTGAGTGTTTATATTGCATGCATTGTTTATTTTTTTTAAATATGTAAGGTAGTATATTTTTATTTTATTTTATTTTAATTTTATTATACAACCAGTCAGCATCTCCCCTCCATGGGCATGCAGTCTACCAGAGCTCTCATAAGAAATAAGTGTTGGAATTTTAAACACGGAAAAGCAATGCAGTAGGGATAGGAAATCCCTGAACAACTCACACATTTCCAGGCCGAAGCCCGCTAAAATATGCCCAAGATCAAAAGATGCATGATACAATAGAGTACAAACGTCCGTGGACAAAATAGTGGTGGATGTGCAAACCGCAAAGGAATGCTTCTTCTTCTCTTCCATCATTTACTTCTTTATAGAAGTGTTGGGGGTGAAACGTAGTGATTTTGTGTGCACTTGTTTTAAGGCACTTTGTAAGCTGATGTTCATGTTCGTAAGGCTGTTTTTAATGCCGTCGCTCCATCTTTTGTGTGGTCTTCCTCTTGCTTTGTACTCATTATACTTTTTCTGTGTGGCTCTCTGTGGTAGGCGATATCAGGGCATTCTGGTCAGGTATCCAAACCATTTAATCTGTTGTTCTTTTGTGAACTGCATGACTGATCCAGTCTCCTTCTGATTTCTTCATTTCTAATTGTGTCTCTTATTGTCACACCTGCAGCTCTCCTAAGGCACCTCATCTCTGTCGTTATGATTTTCCGCTCATTATTTGCTGTTATTGGCCATGTTTGACAGTGGTAACATAGTACTAGCGAAGTAAACGCACACAAACTGGACGGTAGGAAAACCAAGCAGTCCATTAACAAAACTTGTACAGCTGGGCAGATGACAATCATCAGCCCGGGAGGGCAGGTCGTCTACGAGTCGCTGCCCTGAAAGAAAATAGCAACCTACTGCCTTGGGGGTTCTGGCTGGGGACACTCAAAGGCTAACGGAGAGCGAACCCAGTAAACGTTGGTTGAAATCGGACACAAAGCCGAAGGACAAGCAACTGAGCTCCAATTGACACTGAAAGTTGTGACGTAGCTACCCATGCTAAGATAAGCAACTGAGCTCCAATTGACACTGAAAGTTGTGACGTAGCTACCCATGCTAAGATAAGCAACTGAGCTCCAATTGACACTGAAAGTTGTGACGTAGCTACCCATGCTAAGATAAGCAACTGAGCTCCAATTGACACTGAAAGTTGTGACGTAGCTACCCATGCTAAGATAAGCAACTGAGCTCCAATTGACACTGAAAGTTGTGACGTAGCTACCCATGCTAAGGCTGCATGGACCAAATTGTATCATGAATATGTTTAATAAAGAATCTCGATATGGTGCTACGCCTGTGGAGATCCGTCGGGCAGGACGAGTGCCGGGCCCCATGCCTCGAAGGGGCCCGTTTTTGCTACCGACGGTCCCCGCACTCCAACTCGGCAAAGCAGCGAGAGAGGTCCACGGGAAAAAAGATACTGGTTCAATACGGCAAAGTTCAGGCCATCAACGATTAACCATCGTGCAATGGAATGCCGAATGTATTCATCACAAAAAGCAAGCACTCGCAATAAGACTTGCAGAAAACGATATAGATGTTGCGTGCATACAAGAGACTCACCTAAATGCACAACATAGATTCGGGATCAGAGGTTACCAAACCTTCAGACTAGACCGGGATGCGCACAAGGGTGGAGTCCTCACACTAGTACGAAACGGCATTCCAGCAAAGCAGGTGGATGAAACCACAGGAAGACCCGGCGCAGCAGAGATCGTAGGCGTTCTAATTACATGTGAAGAAATGCAGATTCTTTTGTATAACCTATACTGCCCAAGTTACATCTCGCTGTCACTCGATGAAATGAGTATCAATGATACGGCATGCATGGTGGTCTGCGATTTCAACAGCCACTCAGAAAGATGGGGCTACCTCAAAACGAACAGCAGATGCGTAGAAGTGGAAGACTGGGAGATATAGAACAACCTGTTCCTCATCAATGCCCAAGAAGACCGGCCAACCTTCTACTCGAGAAGGTGGCATACGACTAGTTCCACCGATTTGGACTTCGCAAGAAGTGACCTATCCACAAAAACATTACGTACGGTCACAAATCAACTCGGAGACAGTGACCATAGGCCCATAAACCGGCAAGTAGACCTAAAATTTGTTCCTGAGCCCAAAATGTGGTTGCCACGCTGGAACTACGAAAAAGCAAATTGGAAACAGTATGGGGCACTGACAGATGCCAATCTTGAGCGCATCAACATGCATGAAAAGAGACACATGCGATCCGTGGCAGGGAACTCTACAAGCAATCCTGAAAGCGTCACGGAAAACCATTCCTAGAGGTGCACGGAATGATTACAAGCCATACTGGACAGCAGAGGTTCAGAAGCTTGAAAACAACCTTGAATTGGCAAGGAGTGAGGCTGAACAGGCACAGTCAGTAACGACCAATACTGCTTATAAGGCGGCAGCAGCAAAATACAAGCGTGAGGTCAAACGATCGGCACGACAGAGTTGGGTTGATAAGACCGAATCCCTTAACCTTGATAGGGACGGCTATAAATTGTGGAAGTTAGCAAAAGCGGTGAGTTACGAAAACACCAGCCGACCCCCAATAGTCCTCGAACAGGACAAACATATGTCCTCGGGAAGGGAAGCCGCAAACATTGTCATGCAAAAATATGCCGATGTCAGCAGAGTAAGCAAAGCAAAAGAAAAAGTAGATGACACTAAGAGAAAAGCGAGAGCCCTCCAATGAGAGCCAAGAAAAGCTGATTGTCACCTAACGGATACATTCACCAGTAATGAGTTCGAAGAGACATTAAGGGAGGTGAAGATCAGAAAGTAACCAGGAAAGGATGGGATCACAAATGAGATGCTTAAGAACTTGGGTACTAGAGCAAAGACAGCACTACTAGCCGTTTTAAATATGTCGTGGAGAACAGGTATAGTACCACGAGAATGGAAGGAAGCGATAGTGGTACCCATCCTTAAAACAGGCAAAAATAAGTCGACCCGGCGAGTTACAATCATATAAGCCTCCTAATCTGCACGGGCAAACGCAAGGAACGCATGGTGAACAAACGGCTATCTTGGCACTTGGAAAGCAAAGGGCTTCTCATGGTACAACAGGAAGGCTTTCGGAAGCACCAATCTACAGAAGATCAAGTAACCTATATCGCCAAGGAAATCGAGGATGGTTTCCAAGAAAAAAACAGACACTGGCAGTTTTGGTAGATATGGAGAAGGCGTTTAACACGGTCTGGAAAGAGGGGCTAAAACTGAAACTCCTCACCCTCGGCATAAAGGGAAGAATGTACAAATGGCTTGATAGATAGCTAGAGAACGGAAAAGCAAGGGTTCAAGTTCAGGGGTACACAAGTTTGAAAGCCACATTAGAGCAAGGAGTCCCCCAAGGAGGAGTGCTCTCACCAACTCTCTTTCTAATCTATGTCAATAACATAGCTACATGCCTACCAAAGCGAGTACACTCTGCCATGTATGCCGACGAACTGGCAATATGGGCGAGGGAAGAGTCAATGCCCATAGCAACAAATCGACTGCAAGTTACGTTAAATGGCATAAAAGTGTGATTTAAAAAAGTGGAATATGAGCATAAACGCTTCTAAGACCATTTACACTGTGTTCTTCCAGAACAACCAAGATCAACAAATTAAGCTTAAAGTTAATGGCCAAGATCTTTCAGATAGCAAGACACCAAAGTACCTTGGAGTCACACTCGATCGAAAACTGACTTGGTGCCTCCAAATTGTAAATGCTACGGCAAAAGCGAGACACAAGCTCACGATGATGCGCAAACTCGCAGGCACCACGTGGGGAGCAAACACCAGAGTCCTCAAATTACTCTACTCTGGAAGAGTACGACCGGTCCTTAAGTACGGCATTGCAGCGTGGGGCAGTGCATACGACAAGCAATTCGATAAAGTGAGCAATAGTAAGAACCGTGCAATGCGCATTATCACAGGAGCCATGAAGTACACGCCTATCAAGGTGATGGAAACAATCACAGGCATCCAACCAATGGCAGATCGAAGGGAAAGAAAAGCCTTGGGGTTGGCGGAAAAACTAAAACGGCTCAATTCCCAATCTATGTACGAAAGAATGAGCGGATTCGGAAGGGGCAGGATACAGAGGACCAGCTTCGCAAGGAACACTAAAGCACAGACGGCGGACCATCCGGTACTAGCAAACTGTAAAGTCAAGCAATCCCGGCAAACCGATAAGTGCCCGCCGTGGAAAACCAAAATGCCGGAACTAAAGGAATCAATCCCATGCATACTTGCATACTAAAAAAACTGCAGCAGTTAAACTTCGAAAGAAGAGCGGCCACAGAGAGGCACATAGAGACCGAATATCCAGAAAATAAGTGGATGCATGTGTACACTGACGGATCGGCAAGGAACGCAATCAGCGGCGGCGGAGGAGGAATAGTGCTTAAACTCTCAAAGAAAGTGACGGTCAAAAAAGCGATTGCCACAGGCAAATACTCAAATAACTACCCGGCAGAGACAATAAGAACAGCGGTCGAAAACATCCTACAGAGAAGAGGCACCTCTCGCAACAAAATCGTGATATTCACCGATGCTCTATCGGTCATCACGGCACTCAAAATAGCAGGCAAAACATAGCTAAACGAGCTCAAAGCGACCCTCGACGCATTAGTGTGCACACTCAAACGCACCGTCATTCAGTGTATACCATCACACTTCAATATAAGCGGAAATGAATATGCCGACAAGTTAGCTAAAGAAGGCGGGCGACTACCTCAGACTGATCTCGAGATCGGTTATGAGGAAGCCAGAACAACCATCGACTGTTACTATAAAGACAAATGGTCGAAAGACCATTCTCAGCACAACAACAGCGACGGATACTATGGGCTGTCCCGTAGTTAACAAGTTGCCATACTTCGCCTCCATACCGGCTACAACAAGCTCCGCACCCACATGTTACATAAATTTAAAATTGGCTCAACTAGCCTGTGCCCTGCAAAAGGCGGACATGACGGCAAAGCATGTTCTGCAAGATTGTCAACTGATAGCAGGCATAAGAAAAATAAATTTGGCCTAAAAACACAGAGCTTCGTGAGAAGCTGTACGGAGGAACGGAGTCCCTAAAAACATCGTAAAATTCATGATAAAAGTTTTTCAGCAGTCTAGGCCGGATCGCGAGAGAGAGAGAGAGAGAGAGTGATGAAATAAGTGGTATTGGTAAGAATTGAAAACAGAACTGGAGAGAAATCGGATAGCAGAAAATCACGTAAACGAAAACTACCCAATGGACTCATGGACACATGCATTCACGGATGGCTCGGCTACATATGTCACCCACAATGGAGAAGGGGGAATTGTCTTCAGACTAAAAGATGGAGTAGAACTATCCTTAGCTCTGGTCACCGGCAAGTTCTCAACCAATTTCAGGGCTGAGGTAGAGACCCTCAGTGCAGCTGCAAAAATGGCACTATAACATGTGAACCAAATACATGGAAAAATAATGCTTTTGACTGACACATTGTCTGCTATCTCAGCACTGAAATCTGAAAGGAACACAGAACTAAGTGATCTCAGGTCGACCTTAACCCAGTTATTCCATGATTCAGAGAGGGTGGTACTCCAGTGGATACCCTCACACTGCAAGCTCCAGAGGAATGAAGATGCTGACAGACTGGCTAAAGAGGGAGCAGGAATGCCTTAAGATGACAATCTGGTTAGCTATGAAAAAACATTCACCGTGGCCACAGAGCACTACAAAGCAAAATGAGACAAAGAACAACAAGAACGATATATATTACCAACTGTCCAGAAGAGAACAGACAGTCATAATTCGCCTCCGGACGGGTCACAACAGAATGAGACACCACCTGTACATTAAATTCAAAATAGACACCAACGACCTGTGTCCCTGTGTCTTGTCGAGTATGGCAACAGAACATATCCTACAGAACTGCCCCAGTATGCAGACCTGAGAAGAAAAAGTTGGCCCACTTACACCAGCGTCGAAGACAAATTGTATGGCCTGGCTGATAATCATAGGAAGACGGCTGCCTTTATTAGAGAAGCCGAAATCTCAATCTGGTGAGAACGCAGAAGAAGAAAAAGAAATAAAAATCTTGTAACTTTAATTAGTTAATGAAAAACATTGACAAGCAAAACAACGATACCGAACTATAATAAATTAATATTTACATCGTTTCATGTTTCAAATTTAACAAAACTAATGTGCATTCCTTATTTTGCTCAAATACATTAATATAAGGAAAACTACAGTAAAACTAGGTCGCGATGGTCATACTCCAATTACTTGTATCGCCATCAAATATATTAACCAAAACTATGTTACAGTTAATGTTTACTAAACTACGTTGTATATATCAAAGTTGTAGACTATCTAGATAAAGCAAGACTTTAATACAAACTTGTATTTGGTCATGTCAGTGAAATTGTAAGGCGTCACAGAAATCGTGTCATCACTTTCTTGTCGGACCACGGCTACCGCCAGAATATGGATAATACCGTTCATCGCTGTCTCCAGGAACAGAGTTGCCGCCTAGAATGGAGAGAAATCCTAGTCTCAATGTACCAAATAAAATAACTATAATATATTTGTATGTATATTCTTAATGTAAATTAATAATGGTGGTGGAAGAAGATTATCAATGGACTGGGCGATAGAGCAATGTTACTCTGATTCCACACAAAAGGTGAACCTCAGAGTTAACAGAAGCAACGAAAGACACTGTTAATGAAGCGCACACAAGATCCCTTTCTAGAAATCTCTTCCTATCTAGACGTTGTCCAACAAAACAAGATTGGAGAAAATAAAAGAAAAGAAAGAAGAAAATTAAAACGAAAAACATAATCTTGTCCTCATTGTAGCAAAAAAAATTACACATGTTGGAAAGCAAAGCTGTTGTTTCTACCTGTAGTAGTGTTTTTATGGCAGTCTACGCAAGCGTAATGGATTTACTAGCCGCATGGCTCGTGCAGTCGTTGCGAAACTGTTTAGGTTAGGATTTGCCTCCGATGGAAAACAATAATTGGCCTTACCTGGATTATACATGAGTACCATAGGGGCCGCGCTCTAATCTATTCGAACAGACGCTACTCTAAATAAACATAAAAAATTTAATTTTAATGAACAGAAGTAAAATAGAAAATATGAACGGTTTTCAATATCTCAGTCTACTACTAATAAGAGATGAAAATAGAATGATTTAAATAAAAAGAATATCAAACAAGAACTAAAAAAAATAAAAACAGTTTGAGATGTCACTATTATAATAATAATGATTAGAATAATAAGAGCATACATAATCATTGAGGTAATGTATAGATGGGAAATATAAACATTTAAAACAAGAAAGGGAAAAAAACCATGTAAATGCTTTTGAATATATGTCTAAAGGGCATAAAGCTGAAGAATAAACTTCATTGGGACTCACGCAATATGGCTCGGTCCCTCTCCGAAGAAATCGCACTCCATTAACCGAGAGTATTGCACAAAGCACACATCGCATCGCTCAAACAACTGTAGAGTCTATAGTCTCTGGAAAAAATTCATTGGTCAACAGAACAGTTCTTGCTTTATTAGAACCCACGGCATTCGGATCGCTTAACCACTTAGTCACAGAGAACACCTCTATATATCAGAGTTACATAGATGTCATACATAGAGGACAGAGTGGAGAAGAAATAGATCTATCCAGTAGTAAGTTAAAGAAGTCATACATAGAGGACAGAGTGGAGAAGAAATAGATCTATCCAGTAGTAAGTTAAAGAAGTCATACATAGAGGACAGAGTGGAGAAGAAATAGATCTATCCAGTCGTAAGTTAAAGATGTCATACATAGATGATAGAGTGGAGAAGAAATAGATCTATCCAGTAGTAAGTTAAAGAAGTCATACATTGAGGACAGAGTGGAGAAGAAATAGATCTATTCAGTAGTAAGTTAAAGAAGTCATACATAGAGGACAGAGTGGAGAAGAAATAGATCTATCAAGTAGTAAGTTAAAGAAGTCATACATAGATGATAGAGTGGAGAAGAAATAGATCTATCAAGTAGTAAGTTAAAGAAGTCATACATAGAGGACAGAGTGGAGAAGAAATAGATCTATCCAGTAGTAAGTTAAAGAAGTCATACATAGAGGACAGAGTGAAGAAGAAATAGATCTATCCAGTAGTAAGTTAAAGATGTCATACATAGATGATAGAGTGGAGAAGAAATAGATCTATGCAGTAGTAAGTTAAAGAAGTCATACATAGATGATAGAGTGGAGAAGAAATAGATCTATCCAGTAGTAAGTTAAAGATGTCATACATAGATGATAGAGTGGAGAAGAAATAGATATATGCAGTAGTAAGTTAAAGAAGTCATACATAGATGATAGAGTGGAGAAGAAATATATCTATCCAGTAGTAAGTTAAAGATGTCATACATAGATGATAGAGTGGAGAAGAAATAGATCTATCCAGTAGTAAGTTAAAGATGTCATACATAGAGGACAGAGTGGAGAAGAAATAGATCTATCAAGTAGTAAGTTAAAGAAGTCATACATAGAGGACAGAGTGGAGAAGAAATAGATCTATGCAGTAGTAAGTTCAAGATGTCATACATAGAGGACAGAGTGGAGAAGAAATAGATCTATCCAGTAGTAAGTTAAAGAAGTCATACATAGAGGACAGAGTGAAGAAGAAATAGATCTATCCAGTAGTAAGTTAAAGAAGTCATACATAGAGGACAGAGTGGAGAAGAAATAGATCTATCAAGTAGTAAGTTAAAGAAGTCATACATAGAGGACAGAGTGGAGAAGAAATAGATCTATCAAGTAGTAAGTTAAAGAAGTCATACATAGAGGACAGAGTGGAGAAGAAATAGATCTATCCAGTAGTAAGTTAAAGAAGTCATACATAGAGGACAGAGTGGAGAAGAAATAGATCTATCAAGTAGTAAGTTAAAGAAGTCATACATAGAGGACAGAGTGGAGAAGAAATAGATCTATCCAGTAGTAAGTTAAAGATGTCATACATAGAGAACAGAGTGGAGAAGAAATAGATCTATCCAGTCGTAAGTTAAAGAAGTCATACATAGAGGACAGAGTGGAGAAGAAATAGATCTATCCAGTAGTAAGTTAAAGAAGTCATACATAGAGGACAGAGTGGAGAAGAAATAGATCTATCCAGTAGTAAGTTAAATATGTCATACATAGAGGACAGAGTGGAGAAGAAATAGATCTATCCAGTAGTAAGTTAAAGAAGTCATACATAGAGGACAGAGTGGAGAAGAAATAGATCTATCCAGTAGTAAGTTAAAGAAGTCATACATAGAGGACAGAGTGGAGAAGAAATAGATCTATCCAGTAGTAAGTTAAAATCAAAGAAAATTGACTGATGCTACAAATAAGAATGATATTGAAGTATTTTGAACATATACAAATTTACGAAAAGTTTGACATCATTACGGAAGATTGTTAAGACGAAAGAAATATATATATACGGCTAAGTGATTAAGGCCTTGCCTTGCGAGTGTGATTCCTGTACTGACCTACGGTTGTGAAAGTTGGAAATCAACAAAGAAAATTGATAAGAAACTGACAGTTATGAGAATAAATGTCTACGAAAATTATTAAAAGTAAAATGTAGTGATTTCGTTTCTAACAGCACAGTGAGAGATAGAACACACCAACAACACGTATCAAATATTATAAGGAAACGAAGGTGGAAATATTTAGGTCATGTGCTTAGATCAGACGAAAAGAGACTAAATCGACAAGTCCTTATGTGGTCACCAGTTGGGAAAAGAAAACATGGAAGACCAAAGACCACTCTTCGAAGAACTATCCAACAAGAAAGTAAACTATTGTGATGTAAAACCATACAAGATCTGCAACTGCTAGCAAAGAACCGTATCACAGAGAGATCTAAAACCTCTACCCTGTGTGCCGCCTTTGGTACGAAAGGAATAAACTAACTAACTTGCGAGTAGGATGTTGTGGGTTCGAATCCTGACCTCGACATTCTGTTCACGGTTGCATTTTTATTCCAGAGATCCCTAGGTTTGTTGACGGAGCTACGGAGCTCGCGTTATGTGTGTTACTCTGGGCAGATGGCATGTCATTTCTGCAGAAAGGGATCGAGTCCTATAGGGTAAAACACTATTTATCGTCTTTCAAGCCACATTTGTAATATAAATCTATACATAAATAGATATAACGTTACCGGACGCAGGGCTATTATATCCACAGGTATGCTCCTCCCTTGATATAGATCATGGTCTGTTAATCCCTTCTCAACCCTTGCCTTGTTATCCCAGTTACCGGTGTATATAGATAGAAAGTCTAGAATTTTATCTGACAAATCTGTGGACAATCAAAATAGTTAATTTTCAAGATATTTAATTTTAACACTGTTTGGTTAAGTTAATGTTCAACTGTTTTTGAGCATCGAAAACACTGATTTAGGCTCCACAGCTAATATGGAGCAACGGCTGCTTGTCATCCTGTATCAGACGCTGGTTCTTTCCACCATTGAATATGCAATGACCATCCTCACTATTAATAAACACAAATTGAAAGACTGGAGAGAATATAGAATGAGGATATGCGTTTCATTCTCGGTTGCACACGGGATATACCCTGCTTAGCGATGAGGTTTCTCCTGGATTTCCCGACCATGGAGTATAGACTCAAGATCGCTAGAGCACGTGCTTACCTAAAAATAAGTGCTAAAAGGGTTCACTCATTGCACGAGCTGCTCAGCACCAGTGGAGGAAATCGGTTAAAGCGTGGCAAGTCTTGGGTTGGCCGTGCCGCATATACTGTTCAGCTGGTATGTGGGCTCAAAAATATCGATTATGAGGAGGAATGTATACCGATGACTTCAATATACGGGAACACTTTTTCTACTATCATTAAATTTGACAAAAGTTGCCAAGAGAGGAATCTCGTGGAGTTGGATGCAGCCGTCAAGACTATCATTGATCAAAACTGCAATAAAGGTGACGTTGTAATATACACGGATGAATCGGTAGTCGTCACGAAAAGTCCGCATTTACCTTCTCTGCAAGCTCATGTGGCAGAATGGTCTTGAAGGCCAGTGATTTAATTAATGTGACAAATGGCACCATGACAATCTAGGTACTGGCGCTGACTAATGCACTACACTTTGGATGGAGTAACAAAACTACACTCATGTGTGCATTCTGAGTGATTCACTGAGTATGATCCGCAAGATAGAGGCTGGTTCGGTGCGCATACAATGGACTGAATCACTTCAAGCGTCAACAATTTGCATAATCACACTTATCTTCGTTCCGGGACACATGGGTGCCGTTGACAATGAGATAGCAGATGACCATATCAGCCGCCCAGCAAATGGATAGAGCTGATATTTTGAACGCTCCTAAAGCGTGGCCAACGTTACTAACTGGCCTACATACACTATTATTCAAGATGGAGGGTGAGGCGGATTATTCAAACGTGTTTAGAAAACATATGGACATTTAAAACATACGGACTCAAACGGACTTCTTCAGTAAACATAACAACAAAATAATGATGCATGGTAAGTGCTGTACCAAATGTAGATCAAATTACGATCGTAATTATATATGTATAATATAAGTTAATTTAACAAGTACCTTCTTCAGTAAACTCAACTGTTGTCAGTGTTGTAAACAATAAAACATAACAATAAAATAACGATACCTAGCTATAAGTAAGTGTACCAAAAATGTAGATCAAATTACGATTATAATTATATGTGTATATAATTTAACAATTACCTTCTTTAATAAACACAACGACAAAATAGCGATGCCTAGAAAGTGTTGTGTACCAAATTGTAGATCTAATTATGAGGGAGATTATGTTAAAGCATTCAAGGTTCCAAATGAAAATCGTCAGGAAATTCGGGAAAATGGATCAAAAATATTCCACGTCAAGATTGGCTTCCCACGAAACATAGTGTTGTTTGTATCAAACATTTTAGAGAAGAAGATTTAGTACGTTCAGATAAATATACAGATGCAAATGATGTAGAACACATTATTGACAGGCGTTGTGTAGTTTTAAAACCTGATGCTGTTCCAACTGTGTTTCCTAACCTTCCATCTTATATGTCAAAAGCGCCTGTCGTTCTTCGTAAGAATCCACAAGCACGAGCTACAGCAGTACAAGAAAGATATAATAAAGATGTTGAAGATTGGCTGGCGTCAGATCTGATCAGTGATTTTAAAGTTTTTCAGGACAATTATGAAGCAAGGTTACAAGATAATTTAAATGCAAAGTTTCTGCAGATTTGTAAAGACAAGGAATATGTTCTATTGTACACTGTAATTGTTGAAACCATGAAGCATCAGCTATAGGACTAAGTATTAAAATAGACCAGGACATGTCCTTTACTGTTCACCTGAAGAGAGTTTCCATAGAAAAAAGTTCCTTTAACTGGCTGTCAAGTAGTGGAAAAATTGAGAGATGGTCTCATGTTGAGAATCTCTTGTCCTATTGTTTATATAAAGATTTAGAAGAAGATCGAACTGTTGACTATTACATGACAAAGGCACATGCTAATCTGGTTGAAGCAATTAGTTTATCATCCACCACCACAAGCACTAGTGTTGTGCCAGAGAAAACACTTCAATTCCTCGCTGAACAGTTGCAGCTGGTCAGAACTCCAGATAACAGAAAACGGTACAGCAGTAACACCCACTGTTTTGCATTCATGACATATATAAAATCCCCAGTATGCTATAGATTTCTAAGAAGATCAAATTATCTGTGTCTTCCCATCATGGCACACTCAGAAATTTAATTATGCCATTGACAAAGTCTGTAGATTCTGACATCAGCAAATATTTACAGATCAAGAGCAGCAAACTTTCTGCAACTGACCAAATTGTAGCCATTCAGATGGATGAAATTTATGTCAAAGCTGCACTAAATTATACTGGAGGAAAATTGATTGACACAGCATCAAATGCAGTCGAAAGTGCTACCACTGTGCAGCATTTTATTTTCTCAATATTTGGCAATTACACTGAAGTGGTTGGACTAATTCAATGAAGAGATGACATCAGATGACTTGCAAGAAATTTGATTCAGACTATACAGACAGTGCAGTCCGTTGGTTTTAAAGTCCTGGCTGTTATTGTGGATAACAATGCAGTAAACAGAAAAGTGTACAAACAACTTGCAGGAAGTTCACAGAATGCATACACTTTTGAGAATCCAGTGTATTCTGAAATACCAATCTTTTTGCTTCATGATTCAGTACATATATTGAAATGCATATGGCACAACTGGATCAACCAGAAGGACAAGGAGCAAACTTTTGTTTTCCCTTGTTATCCTGTATCACAATCAGAGGAACTCATGAGAGCAAAGATGTCCAGCTTGAAAATTTTGTATAATAAAGAATGTAACAACATTACCAAATTAGCACCAGCAATTACTCACAAAGCACTGTTTCCATCTAGTTTTGATAGGCAGAAGGTATCTCTAGCCCTTGCTGTGTTCAACGAGTATAATGTTGCAGCTCTACGGCTCAGTGATCAGGAGGATGGTACTGCAACTTTATTAATACAATACTACAGTGGTGGAACATTATAAATGTTAAAAATAAATTTATTGGAACAAAGCTTCGAAACCCATTTGCCATGCCTATAACAGCTACTGATAAAACTAATTTGTTGAATTTGGAACAGCTATGCAAATGGGTGGAAGCATGGCATAATCTACCAGTAAGAGAGAGGAAAGCTCACCAGGGAAACATTCCATGCTTTGATTCACACATTGAAGGCAATGATAGATTTAACTAAATATGCATTCACAAACATCATGAACATAGAGTACATCTTGTTAGGAAAACTACAAACGGACAATCTTGAGGCCAGATTCAGTGAGTACAGGCAACTTTCAGGAGCAAACTACCTTGTTTCTGTGCAGCAAATTTTGGAAACTGAAAAGAAACTAAGGATTTATTCTGTTTTGTGTATGTGCTCCTCGAGATGTGGTGATATTCCAATTCGTGACTTATTAGCAGTGTTCAGTACAGACAATGAGATGGAGACAAGTGCTGCCAAGCAAGGAGACCCATGGTTTGAAGTGAATGTAGAAAATTCTGAAATCATAGTGCCTGACGGAACTGTGGATGTACTTGTCTACATCAGTGGATTTGCTGCCTACAGACTGTGTAGAAGATTAAAGTGCCCTTCATGTTGCCTACTTATTCAGCAAGCTAAGGACATTACAGCAGAAATTGAACCTGATCTGTCCTGGTTAGACTACACACATTTAATAGATAGGGATGGACTGAAGTACCCATCACAAGACCTCACTGTTCTCTGCTTCATATCATATCTAGTTGTTCAAAAGCTGATATCATCTGAATATGAAGATAAGTTCTTGGCCACGACAAACCAGAAGGAGATTGTCATACAAATTGTAACTGCTAGCTACTTAAAATTCTCATTAGACAGTACTGCATGTGTCTGCGGAGCTCAAAAAAGAAAAACTTTATTGTCCGGTTCCAACATTTGCTAACATTTTCCTCAACAATTATAGAAAAATAAGGAATGATCAATGCAATTTTCAGCAAACTGCTTCTTCACAAAAAGGAAAGTAGCAAAATTCAGTAGTAGATAAATATATTTATGTAATACTGTTTAGTTTCTGTGCTAATCAAGCTGTGGTGATGTGCAAACTTGTGACTGACTAATTCATGGATTACTGATAAGTGATGTTAGTTTATGTGCTAATCAAGATGTGGTGTTGTGCAAACATGTAGCTTACTTATTCATGGATAACTGAAGAGAGACTACCATAAGCTGATGTAAGTACAATAGTTATCATATTTAAAATTAATCTAAGTATTCTGTATAAAATTAAACTAAAATAGTATGTGAGAGCAACAACTATAGCTACTTATCAGAAAACATCTTCTGTAATACACAAATGCATCCAACAACAAGTTTCTAACATCTGCAAGATGTATTGTCTAGATCAGCGTTTCCCAATAGTAACAGTCAATAGTTAGTCTGTGAGAATACACCGCCTCACCCTGTGACGTCACATGGCAATATTGCCGTCCGCGCTGTGGCCAGTTAGTAACGTTGGCCACGCTTAAAGAGTGTCGGCAAAAATGATTTTCATTAAAACCAATCCACGTCAACTACTAGATTGCAAGAACTGGGTTTGAAGATTGGAGTAGCAATAAATGAACAGCATAACAGATATATGAGTAGGCTTATAAATCAAAATCGAACTGGTACGGTCAGTCGCTGGATATTGCGAAGGAGATCGGTGCATCTATGAACATGTTCGGAGTGCAATGAAGATATTCCAAACTAAAACTGAAACTGAACAACGCAAAATAGATCTGTTTAAGTCATACAATATTAGAAAGGAAAGATAAGCATGTAGCTCGTCATGATAGTTATGTTGAGTTGTCATGTTCTTTATGTCACATTGTGCTAGAAAATGTTTTCTCAAAGAAAGAAATATAAACTGTTCTAACATCTTCAAATGCCTTCAAGTCTTACATTTCTCATGCTAGTACATACAGGAACTAAAACATGAAGATAATGAGATATATATTAATCTTTCATACCAAGTAAAGATGACACTTTACTTTACTTATTTTTAAACTGTTCCGATCCAGCAGTCATCAGAGCATTTGCCCTACGACTTGAGGCCTTGGCAGTGAATTTGCAAGTCGGTCTGAGTTGTGGTGTGCTAACATAGAGAGTGTTTTCAACATATGGGTATGGAGGAAGGTTCTTGTGGCGTAGGTCAATGGGTGCAGGGTCCTGGAATAGATGGTGTGCGACAGTTTCTTCAGAATAGTCACACAGTTGACATTGTGAGGTAATCTTTGGTCGGATGCGATGTAGGTGAGCATTCAGGGTACATGTTGTGTCCTAAGGCTGCAAATAATGACTTGTTTTTATTCTGTGAGCTGATTTATGGCACCTTTTGGATTTGGATTAGTCATGTGTTTAATGAGGGTTCTACCTGTTTTGTCCATTCATTCATCCACTTCTCTTTTTTGTCACTACTTATTATTTGTTTAGCAGTCTGCAGTGTTATTGGTCGTTGGGTTATTGGGTTATATCACGTTGTTGACTGCTCTTGTCTTTGCAAGGATGTCTGCATGTATCTACTGTAAGGTACCCTTGACGGCAAAAGCGTTGATGAATGAACTGATGGATAGTGCAAGGGACTGGCATGCAAAGCCCTTATAGCTCGATTTGTAAGATGGTGCAATGAGGCTTTAATGGCAGTGATGAAACAAAGAAAGATGTTGTACTTTTATTACCTTTGATAATGTCCACTATGTTCTACATATAGATACCTTTGATAATGTTCACTATGTTCTACATATAGATTAAACAGAAGTAAAATTTACTTATTTCTTTGTCAAACAATGGGAACTGATAAAACCGATGACTGATGAGAAAACTATTGGACTGTGTTTTCACGGAGTAGTTGCTAAATCTGACACTAAAAGTGAACTGAGTAAATTCCGGAGTAGCTGCTGAATCTGACACTAAAAGTGAACTGAGTAAATTACGGAGTAGTTGCTGAAACTGACACTAAAAGTGACCTGAGTAAATTACTGAGTAGTTGCTGAATCTGACACTAAAAGTAAACTGAGTAAATTACGGAGTAGTTGCTGAATCTGACACTAAAAGTGAACTGAGTAAATTACGGAGTAGTTGCTGAATCTGACACTAAAAGTGAACTGAGTAAATTCCGGAGTAGTTGCTGAATCTGACACTAAAAGGGAACTGAGTAAATTACGGAGTAGTTGCTGAATCTGACACTAAAAGTGAACTGAGTAAATTACGGAGTAGTTGCTGAATCTGACACTAAAAGTGAACTGAGTAAATTACGGAGTAGTTGCTGAATCTTACACTAAAAGTGAACTGAGTAAGTCACCACTTGCATTCTTCATTTTCTTCTTTTGAACATTCTTCACTGTCAATTTTATCATACTTTTTGTGATATATAATTGGTCCTTTGACAAGAAAGGAGTGATCTACGTCGTGTTGATTGTGCGCCCATGGTGACTAGGCTCGCCCATCCGGTTTCAGCCAGCTTTTGATTTACTAGGGTGAGCATTCCCTAGGGTACGATCCTTTCTGCCGGCTCAGGATCTACGCCTTTTCGATCAGCTTTGCCGTATATTTGGACTTTGTGATCTACGCCAAGACAGTGAGTTACGCTGTTATGCCCTTTCTGACTGTGAGGTCGTTCCGGGCTAGGAACATTTAACAGGGCTTATAAGCTTGTCCTCGGACGGCAAAGTATCAGCCTTCGCCAATGTTCGGATCCGGACAGCCTGTCAGATCTTTATATTGTCGACCTTACTTTTATTGTTCACTTTTCAATTTGATCTGGAGTAGGAACATTCTCAGCCTTTTCTAGACGCGTGTCGGTACGTGGCAATTTGCAGTTAGTCATGGAAAACACCGGCCTGGGTCCAAGCACAAATAATGTAGAGGGCCGTTTCAATCGGCGCTAGCAACGCAACTGAGATTTTGCGCTCGCCACCAACACCCGCCAAGTTCTTCCGATGATGTTAGTTGTGACTGCAATAGTACCTTGCCTGGTTGACCCAAGGCTGGCAGTTCCGTTAGGCATCACCCGCCTCAGTTCTTCCGGGGATGTTAATTGTTATCGCAACAGTACCTTGCACAGTTTTCCCAGGGAAGGTAGTTTCGTTATGCTCTAAATCGCAACTTTATGTTTTGCGCTCGGCAAACCTTGCCCAGTAAATGTATCTGCATCTGGCCAGCGATGCGGAGTTAGTGCAATTTCCTCGTACCGACACGAGGGTAGACTTTATTCGTTACGCATCTGACTTATTTATTCTTGCCCCACAGCTGGCAATGTTTGCCCCGTCCTCAAGGCTTCGAGTTTCGCCTTATATGGGCACACGTTTCGTCACTGGATGCACCTCTCATCCTTTAATGTTTACTAATCTCCCCATCGGCAGAGAAACTGGTAATTTGTGGCGGAACCTTTGACTTACACTTGGAGCCTGTGTATGGAGTCTCCTGCTCCGGAAAAGGCGATTTGTGTTCGGCCTTTACTCCGGGGGAGTAGGGATTATATCAGAGACGTTTCGCTGAGGTTTCTGTTTGTTCGGGAACTTCAGCAATATTTTGTTGAACGTAGGTCAGGAGATTTGTGCATTTTGTTCGTATGGCACTGCATTTCTTTTTTTCGTACTTGCACTGCTGACACTACCAGTAGTTTCCCCCGATCCCTGTCCCCATTGGCCAAACCGGAACCAAAGTCTGTTTCCAGGGTCACCACGTGGAGGTAGGGGACAGGGTCTTGATTAGTGCCGGCTCAGTAATCCTGGCACACCACCTCATGCGCCTTTGACCCCCCAAGTGCATTCATGAACCTTCAGACGATGTGGTAATCAGCCCAATACATCATGAGATCCAAGATTAATATAAATCGTAGCTGTTTGCCATTAAATGTAATGCAATGTACATAATTCTGAAGAAGGACAGAACAAGATATGTCCGAACTCGTTCCATTCAAAATAACTTGTATGAGAAAGATCGTCCATGTGTTCTGATGAAATATTATCTCTAACTAAGAACTGTTTACACAGTGTCAACAAGAGAATATGAGAAACATCATCAGAAAGAAACAATGGAGATGGATTGGACATGTGATACTCATGGATACTAATTCTGTCACAAGAACTGCACTGAGATGGATACCATATGGGAAAAAAAAAATTGAAAGACTCATAAACGATCTGGAGAAAAACAGTATATTGAGAACTGCAATAAATATATCACAGCTAGAAAACATTACAGAGTACGGTCAAAAGTAGAGAAGAATGGCATGTATTTATTGCTGCATTATATCTCATTGGCGTCGCATGCTAGAAAGTGTTAGAGAAAGAGAGAGAGATGTTTGTCGACGCATTCCGGCATGGTAAATCTTGCTATATATACACGAGTAGCTATCTCACTGTCTGTTAGATTTATGTCTTATATTATTCTATGTGTCTGTCTGAATGTCTATATCTCTGTCTCTCTGTCAATGTGTCTATGTAAACATACACAACAGTCTATACAACCTTGACTTGCGACTGGTCCGATCATCGAAAAACATATCAGGAGTATGACAAAACCTTCTCTGACGGACATCATAACTGCGCGTATAAGTCTTGTAGAATAAATGAATACAGGTGGAACTGTGTGAAGTGTTTCTGTGGAATATTACGTATTTTGTTTCAGATATTGCATATTTGATCTAAAACAGCCTGCTTCTTCTATATGCATTCAATTTAAAAACACTAATACAGATCTGATATCGATTGCATAATCAATAATAACACGATCAATATCTCTGAAATTAAACATCACAATTAATAATGACATTATATTGATGTTAGGGACAGCAATGGTAAAAATATATACTAAATATGAAACATAAAATCAAGAAGTATTTCAGTTTTACAAAGCAGAAGGAAAATGTAAAGTTGACTTTTTGACCAAAAGAAAAGTATCACACGACATGTAACAAACGATTTGTCACAAACGACCTGTCACAAACGACCGTCACAAACGACCTGTCACAAACGATCTGTCGCAAACGACCTGTATTTATAGACCAAGAAAAGGTATTTGATAGAGTAAACATCTGCAGATTATGGAAGATCCTTGGAGACAGTGTGACTAAACGACCTGTAACAAGCAACAACTACTAAAAGAAAGAGCACACAATTAAGGTACTCATATGGAACACAGACCAAGCAGAATGACATAAAGTTCAAATCCTAGCTGTCATTCCTAATGACACTAAATATGTGACTAACAAAAAAAGTAATATAATTTTATTTTGTACATGAAAAGGATGAATGAACCAGCGTCGTACTTAGAAAGAAAATTATCAAATAGTGGCTGTAAGAACATGACATCTTCTTCTTCTGCGTTCGTTCTTCACTGCCCAATTTGATCATTCTTATTGTGATGTATAATTGGTCCACTGGCAAGAACGGAGTGATCTACGTCGGACGATTGTGCGCCCATGATGACTAGGCCCGCCCGTCCGGTTTCAGCCAGCTTTTGATTTACTAGGGTGAACTTTCCTAGGGTACGATCCTTTCTGTCGACTATGTCGGCTCAGGATCTACGCCTTTACGATCAACTTTGCCGTATATTTAGGCTTTGTGATCTACGCCAGGACAGTGAGTTACGCTGTTTTGCCCGTTCTGACTGTGAAATATTTCTCGGGACTTGTCAGCTTGTCCTCGGACGGCGTCTTACTCGTATAAAACACCGTGTAAAGTATCGGCCTTCGCCAATGTTTGGACCCGAACCTTCCTGTCTGATCCGTACATTGTCGGCCTTGCTTTACCGTACATTTTTGAGTTTGATCCGGAGAAGGAACATTCTCAGCCTTTTCTAGACGCGCGTTGGTACGTGGCAATATGCAATTAACCTCGAAAGGCACGGCATGGGGCCGAATACAAACAATGTAGAGGGTCGTTTCAGTCGGCGCTATCAACGTAACTGAGGATTTTGCGCTAGCCACCATCGCCCCAGTTATTCCGGGGATGTTAGTTACGACTGCAATCGAACCTTGCCCGGTTGCCCCAAGGCTGGCAGTTCCGTTTGGTATCACCAACCTCAGTTCTCCCGAGAATGTTAATTTGATTGATTCCTTAAATCTGGCATAATAATCTTCCACGGCGGCTCTTATTGGTTGTCTGTATCAATTTTGGTTTGTAATTTCCAAGAACCGGGTGGGCATTGGTCAGTGATTTTGTACTTTTGCGAAGCTGGTTCTCTTTACCCGGCCCCTTCCTAGTCCCTTTAATCTGACGTACATAGGATGGGAGTTAAGCCATTTCAGTTTTTCTGCCAATATCAAAGTTTCCTTCCCTCCGGTCTGCCTTTTGTTGAAGGCCTGGGATTGTTTCCCGCCTTGATGGCAGTGGGCTTCGTGGTTCCTGTCATAATGCTTGCTGCTTGATTTTAACTGCTGCTCACTTTTGCGAATTGTGGGTTGGATGCACTACTCCATGCTGCAATGCCGTACTCCAGGACCGGTCGTACTATTCTAAAGTAGAGTGTTTTAAGGATTGGGCTGTTTGCTCCCCACCATAGCCTGCGAGTTTTCTCATCATAATGAGCCTCTGCCTCGCCTCTAGGGTAGCATTTTATATCTGGGAGCACCATGTCAGCTTTCGGTCTAGTGTGACTCCCAGGTACATTGGGGTCTTGCTTTCCGGAAGGTCTTGCCCATTGATATTACGCTTAATTTTGTGATTTTGGTTATTCTGCGAGAAGACAGTGTAAGTGGTTTTAGAAGCGGTAATGTTCGTGCTCCACTTTTCTGACCAGATATCCAGGTTATTAAGCGTATCTTGCACTCGATTTGTAGCTATGGGTATTGACTCCTCTCTCACCTAGATTGCCAGATCGTCGGCATACATGGCTGAGTGTACTCGCTTTGGTAGGCATGTTTATATGTCGTTGACAAAGATTAGAAAGAGAGTTGGTGAGAGCACTCCTCATTCGGAAACTCCTTGCTCTAATGTGGCTTTATGTTTGTGTACCCCTGAACTTTAACCCTTACTGTTCTGTTTTCTAGGTATTTGTCGAGCCATTTGTACATTCTCCCTTTATACGAGAGTAGAAGTTTTGTTTTTGCCAGTCTTTCTAGACTGTGTCGAGCGCCTTCTCCATATCTACCAAAACTGTTTTTTTTTCTTGGAAACCATCCTCGATTTCCTGGACGATAAATGTTACCTGATCTTCTGTAGATCGGTACTTCGAAAGCCTCCTGTTGCTCCATCAGGAGCCCTTGCTTTCCAAATGCCATGATAGCCTTTTATTTACCATGCGTTCCATTAGTTTTCCGTGCAGCTCAGGCGGCTTATGAGTGTGTAACTCGCCGGGTTGAGTTTATCTTTGCCTTGCTTTAGGATGGGTACTATTATCGCTTTCTTATATTCTCTTGGAACTATGCCTGTCCTCCACGACATATTTAGGACAGCCAGTAGAGCTGTCTTTGCTCTAGTCCCCAAGTTTTGAAGCATCTAATTTGTGATCCCATTCTTCCCCGGCGATTTTGAAGCAGTCTCCTTAATACCTCTTCCAACTCGTTTCTGGCAAATATTACCGATATGTGACTATCAGCTTTCCTTGGCTCGCATTGGAGGGCTCTCGCTTGTCCCTTTGTTTCATCAGTTTTGCTCTTTAGTATGCTTACTCTAATGACTTCGGTATATTTTTTCATTAGAATATGTGTGGCTTCCCTCCCCGAGCACATCTTTTTATTTTGCTCCAGCACTATTTGGGGTCGGTTTGTGTTTTCATCACCCAACGCTTTCGCCAGCCTCCACAATTATTGACCGTTCCTATCAAAGTTCATGGAGTCGGTCTTTTCTACCCAGCTTTGTCGTGCTGATCGTTTGACTTCAAGCTTGTACTTGGATGTTGCCGCCTTGTAAGCAGTATTGAACGTTACTGTATGTGCTTCTTCTGTCTCTCTTTGCCAACTCAAGGTCGTTTTCAAGCTTCTGAACCTATGCTGTACAGTATGGCCTGTAATTATTCCGTGCGCCTCTGGCGATGTTCTTCCATGCCGTTTTCAGGGTTGCTTCTGAGAGTTAACTTGCCAGGGATCGCATGCGTTTGTTTTCATGCATATTGAGCTTCGCAACATTGACATCTGTCAGTACCGCATACTGTTTCAATTTGCTTTTGTAGTTCCACCGGGGCAACCACATTTTCGGCTGAGGTACAAAGTGGAGATCTACTTGCAGTTTGACGGGACTATGGTCACTATCTCCCAGTTGCTTAGTGACCGTACGTACGGTTTTTTTGGAGAGGTCGCTCGCTGCGAAGGCCAGATCATGGCGGCTAGTCGTATGCCACCTTCAGGAGTAGAATGTTGGCGGGTCGTTTGGGGCATTGATGAGGAACAGGTTGTTCTCTGTCTCCAAGTCTTCCACTTCTACGCCTCTACTGTTCGTTTCGAGGTAGCCCCACCTTTCTGAATGGCTGTTGAAATCACCGACCACCATGGATGCTGTATCATTTATAGTCATCGCCTCAAGTGACAGCGAGATGTCCCTAGGGCAGTATAGGTTATAGAGAAAAATCGTCATTTCATCACATGTAATGAGGACACCTACGTTCTCTGCTGCACTGGCGCCCTTCGTAGTCACTTCCTTTTGTTTTGCTGGAATGCCGTCTCGTATTAGAGAACTCCACCTTTGTGCCCCTCTCAATCTAGTCTGAAGGTTTGATAACCTCTGATCCAGAATCTGAGTTGGGCATTTAAAAATTCGTCTCTTGTATGCACGCTACATGGATCTTTTCTTCTGCAAGTCTTTTTGCGAGTTCTTGCTTTTTGTGATGGAGACCTATGGCATTCCAGTGCGCAATGTTTAAACGTCTCTGGAGAGTATTTGGCCGTATCGAGTTAGTAGCATTTTTCCATGGCACAGCCGCTGGTTTGCCAAACTGGGGACGGCTCCGTCGGTAGCATAAGGTGAGCCCTTTCAAGGCATCAGGAAAGTTCAGGAAATCGAGGATGGTTTCCAAGAAAAAAAAGCAAATACTGGCAGTTTTGGTAGATATGGAGAAGGCGCTCGACACAGTCTAGAAAGACTGAAAAAACAAAACTTCTATCTCTTGGTATAAAGGGAGAATGTACAAATGGCTCGACAAATACCTAGAAAACAGAACAGCAAGGGTTCAAGTTCAGCGGTACACAAGCATAAAGCCACATTAGAGCAAGGAGTTGCCCAACGAGGAGTGCTCTCACCACCCTCTTTTAATCTTTGTCAACGACATAGAAACATGCCTACCAAAGCGAGTACACTCAGCCATGTATGCCGACGATCTGGCAATCTAGGTGAGAGAGGAGTCAATGCCCATAGCTACAAATCGAGTGCAAGATACGCTTAATAACCTGGATATCTGGTCAGAAAAGTGGAGTACGAACATTACCGATTCTAAAACCACTTACACTGTCTTCTCGCAGAATAACCAAATCCTCGATTTTAGAGGCATCGGCATCGTGTGCCGACGGTCAATGAAAAAATATAGTCCTAACACTGTATTGACCTATATACCACTAGGTATGAAAGGGTTCCTTTACTTTTTTACTTTCGAGGCATGAGGCCCAGCACTCGTCCTGCCCGACGGATCTCCTCAGGCACCATATCGAGATTCTAAGTTAAATTTTTGTCCTGGGACGCTTTACTCGTATGCCACATTCTCAGCTTATTTGAAGCTCGTGACGGCATTTGGCATTGGCAATTTGCATTTTCCTTGATCCGGAAACACTAGGCCTGGCCCCGCACATAATAGTGTATGAATGGTTTCAATAGGCGCTATTAGCACAACTTAGATTTTGCACTCGCCCGTCATCACCGACCCTGATTTTTCCGGGAATGTTAATTGTGTGAACAACCGCACCCTGTCCGGTTGTCTCATGGAGGGCAGTTTCGTTACGCGCTAAAACGTAATTTTATGGTTTACGCTCGAACAAAATTACCTAATGTTTAAATCTGCGCTTGGCCACATGTACGGAGTGTATATTAATCTTCCCATGAGTCGCCTTCACCTGTTGTTTCATGAACACGCAGCTGTCGACTAGTGCACAGAGCTTCGAGTTTCGTTTCGTGTTGGCACTCTTCTCCGCTCGGGATACACCTCTCATCTCTTCTTGTGCAGCCTTTCACATAGGCCTTTAAACTTCTACGACCGGTGTGTTCACATCTGTCGACACATTTACCGTTCCTCGGGACTGCTCTAACACGCAGCCCTACTCGTGCTCAGGGCTCAGAGTTTCATTTTGTGTGGACCCGCTTTTCTGCTCGGGATGCACTTCCCATACCTTCTACTGCCGTCTTCCATCGTCCGAAAGCTGCTACAACCGTTGTGTTCACACCTACCAACAAATTTACCGTACCTCGGAACTACTCCGACATGCAGCCCTGTTCGTGCACAGGACTCCGAGTTGTGCTAGGTGTGGGCCCTATTCTCCGTTCGGGATGCACCTCTCACCCCTTATCCTGTCGCCTTTCCCATCGACCAGGAAGCTGCTACGACCATTGTGTTCACACCTGCCGTCTCATTTACCGTGCCTCAGGATTGCTCTTGCGCTCAGCTTGACTCGTGCACATGGATCCGAGCTTCGCTCCGCGTCTCGGCTTTGGGATGTACCTCTTATCCATTTAATTCGGTCATTTACTCCGGAGGAGTTAGTATTTGTTCGCGGACGACTCGTACACTGCTGTTTCTTACTTTTGGGAACTTGGACAAATTTGAGCAGACATCGGCTAAGAGATGCGTGCGTTGTTCAGGAATTTTTGGACCCGTATTGCTTTTCCGTGTATGGACTACTACCACTACCTGTAGATCTCCTTTGATCCCTGTGCCCACTTGGCTAGACCGGAACGAGATTCTGTTTCCATAGTCACCACGTGGAGGTCAGGCACAGGGTCTTGATTAGCGCCCCTTCGCTAACCCTGCGCATGGTGCCGCCATACGCCTCTGACCCCTGATCATTATTCATAATGCTCTTACTTGATCTGCTTTTTAAAAACCAAAAAAATTAAATAGTGTAAATGCATAAATATTGTACTGATACATATACATTATATATCTGTTTTACTGATTTAAACACAGCACAGCCACTTGTCACTTCTCGAGATAACTAACAATAACATCAAATATTGTCAATAATTGTTAGCTCAAAGCAAAGCTATCAAAACACGTAATACGTGCAATTGTCTTTTGTGATAATTGCCGCCTCAGCTTTTAGGAGCGGCCACACGGTATATTAGGAATAAAATTAATAGCTTCGCGCTGTCAGATCTTCTTCTTCTGGATCAACTTCTGCTATGCGACTACTCCTGTACGTGTGTCATAAACAGGGCGGTGTGCTTGAGGCCTTCACCGGTTCCCCATAGTTTGTCTTGTAGTGTTATTTCTGTTGGCCAGATTTCCATTCTCACACTGCTTAGACTTGGGCAGTCTTGCAGGATGTGCTCTGGGGACTGCTTTGGTGCTCCAGATGTGCAGGCAACCGAGTCCCTGAGACCCATTCTATGGAGGTGTGCTCTGAGACTGCAGTGTCCCGTTCTAAGTCTGAAGACTTGTTCTGTGCTTTTCTGTTTAGTGTATTTATAATGTCGTGCTCTGGGTGTAACCATTCGTTTGTTTTTCTCCACGTGATATTTCTGAATTGTTTCAGTAGAGTCTTTGTTTCTGTATAGCTTTGTTTTGTGTGGTGTTGTGTTAAACTTCATCCAGCCCGTGCGAGTTTGTCTGCCTTTTCATTACTTGGTATGCCACAGTGTGCTGGTATCCTCTGTAAGACTAGTTCAGATTTTTTTGACAGCAGGCTGATTTGTTGCAGAATATCCTGAATGACCTTGTAGTGCTTAAATTCCCAAAGAAAGAGACGGTCACGAAAGTGATTGCCACAGGTAAATACTCGAGTAATTACCGAGCAGAGACAGAGGCAATAAAAGCTGCGGCCGAAATGATCCTAGAGAGAAGAGGCACATCTCGCAACAAGGTCGTGATATTCACCGATGCTCTTTCGGTCATCACGGCACTCAAAAGTGTAGGCAAAACAGAGCAGAATGAGCTCAAAGCAACCCTCGATGAACTAACGCGCTCACTCAAACGCACCGTCATTCAGTGGATACCATCACACTGTAACGTAATGGGAAACGAAGTAGCCGACAAACTAGCCAAAGAAGGTAGGCGACTACCTCAGACTGATCTCGAGATCAGTTATGAGGAAGCCAAAACAACCATCGGCTCGCACTATAGAAACACATGGACAAAAGACCATCTTCAGTACACCAACAGCGACGGATACTATGGTCTCTTTCGTAGTGAACAAGTTGCCATACTTTGCCTCCGTACCGGCCACAACAAGCTCCGAGCACACATGTTCCACACATTTAAGAGTGGCACCACTAGCCTGTGCCCCTCCAAAAGAGGCAGACATGACGGCAGAACACGTTCTGCAAGACTGTCATTGTTTAGCAGGTATAAGAAAAAGAACATGTCCCAAAAACAAAGAACTTCGCGAGAAGCTGTACGGAGGATCAGAGTCCCTTAAAACCACGGTAAAATACATGATAAAAGTTGGTTCACCAGTCTAGGCCAGGAACGCAAAGAGAGAAATAATTACCTTGTCTTGTTTGGGACTTGAGATGGCCTGTAGAATGGATCTTGAATCTCTAAAGACTGCAATATTTTTGCTGACACTTGTTGGTCGTTGAGTATCTGTATGGCTGCAAGAAGGGCTGTTGCCTCTACTCTAAAGTTGGTGCATGTTTCTTCTGCTGCCAGAGAGTGTGTTTCTGTGTTTCCTTTGGGTTGAGTGATGTAGATTCCGCTGATCCCTTCCTGATAGCATCTGTAGCTGAGTTTCTGCAGACACGCATCTCCATGTGCTGGTGGGATATTGCTCTCATGTAGCATATGGAGAATCTGACTCTTTGTTCTATCTCTTTTTGTATTATTTTGGAGATTATTCCTGGGACTACTAGGTGTATTAGGGCCACGTTTTGGTAGCATGTCCATGGCTCAGATGTTATAGGTCCCCACATTTCGGGGTCAGTTTCTAAGATGTCAGAGTGTTGCAAATGGAATTACCTGGCCAGATGGTTTGGAGCTTTCTTGCGAGTCTGTTTTTTGTTTTCTCTTGGAATTTTGTGTGTAAAGGGTGTTCTTTTAGTCGTTTTAGTTTTTCAAACTGGCTGAGTATTTTAAATTTTCTGCGACGTTCTAGAGGCTCAATGTCTGAGGTTTTTTTTTTCCATTTCTATGATAGGACTGCTTTTCATTCATCCCAGGTTATTCTTAAGCCCATATTTTGCACTTTGTCTAGTTTCTGTGTGTTTGCTTTGGTTGCTGTTGTCCAAGATGTAGAGCCATATTCCATGATGGGTCTGCCTGCTCCAGTGTAGATCTGCTTTAATATTTTGAGTTTTCGCTAAGGACGTGCCAGCTAATTTCTTTATCACAGCAAGTCTTTCAATGACTTTTCTCTGAATCTTTTCTACGTTTTACTTCCAGTTTAGTCTGCTGCATATGGTAATTCCAAGGAAGGTGGGTGTATCTGCTGTTGTCAGATCAAAAGTCTTTTGGCTAGCGTATATCAACGATGCACCTGCACTAGAAACTGCAATCAAACGGTGACGAAAGCGCTTAAGCAGATGCCTGCGATATATCATATATCGTATACAGCAATATCGAAATAACATAGACCAATACAGAAAACATTACTGCAGAAATGCTTAAAGCGGCTGATGATACAACTATTAGCCAGGTGCAAGAACTATTTAATAAAGTATGAGAAGAAGAATATGTCCCAGATCAATGGAAGAAGGGAATAATTGTTAAGATCCCTAAAAGGAGATCTCAAAGATTGTAACAACTGGAGAGGATCACCCTATTATCAGTAATGACCAAGACTTTCTGCAAATCATTCTTAATAGAATCAAAGGAGCAGTGGACACAACCTGAGAGAAGAACAAGCTGTTTTTACAACTGGGAGAAGCTGCTTAGACCAAATAATTACCCTACGACTAATTTTGGACAAACATATTGTGAAGTAACAACCACTCATACTACATTTCATCGATTTTAAAAAAAGCCTTTGATAGTCTACACAGAATCTCTCTGTGGAATATTCTGAGATGCTATGGAATACCAGACAAAATAATAAACATTATTAAGAGCCTCTATGATGGTTCACAGTGTGCAGTTCGCACTGATGGTGGACACAGCGACTGGTTTATGGTTGAAACCGGAGTAAAGCAAGGCTGTATTCTATCTCCGCTATTGTTTGGAGTGGTCATTGACTGGGTGATGCGAAAATGTTGCAGGGTGAAACTGGCATCGATTGGGTAGAAAATAGTCAACTAGAAGATTTGAATTTTGCAGATGATATTGTCTTGTTAAGTAGAAAAAAACCAAGATATGCAAAGAAAAAACAGACAACTTGTCATCTATAGCATCAAAAGTTGAACTGCAGGTAAGCTATGAAAAAACAAATATAATGAAGACACCTATGGCAAGTAATGCATATATCACACTGGAATCTAAAATGATAAAAATAACAGAGCAGTTCACTTATTTAGGTAGCAATTTTGATTGCACAGGAAATGTTAAAAAGAAATTATGATACAAATTGGCAAAGCAACATCAGCTTTAAAAGTCTAAATAAAATATGGAACTCAAGTTATATAGTATTAAAACTAAATTACGAATTTTCAATTCAAATGTTGTATCAATCTAACATATGCCAGCGAGAGTTGGAAAATGACTAAAGATATAGAAAGCAAGTTGAATGCGTTTGAAAATAGATGTCTGCGAAAAATAAGGAATATAAAATGGAACGAATTTAGGAGAAGTGATGAAATCAGAGACATGTCTGGTCAACCACTAGTGACAACTGTTATAAGAAAGAGAAGATGGAGATATGTTGGGCACACCTTGAGGAGAAATGATCAACGAATATCAAAGCAGGCATTGAAGTGGAATGCAAAGGGTTCAAGAAAGAGGGTCGACCTAAGGAGACCCTGAAGCGAACTTTGCTGAGAGGCAGGAAATATCGGTCTCAGTTCCATGGAGGAGATTGAGCAGAGTTGCCCAGGATAGAGCGGTATGGAGAAATTACTTGCAGGCCCAATGTAACGTATAACGGTACGAGAGAATTTATTATTATTATTATTATTAATACAGAAAAGCTTTTTGTACATTTTAAAATTATGAAATGGTTCAAATTGTATTTTGACTTCGCTACTTATGCCGCCTCCCTTACGGCACCGCACGTTGCGGCCGCCACTCTGTATCATAGTACAGTGCAGGTCTGATGTACATTTTACTCCATCTCTCTCTCTTCATCTCTCTCTTGCTCTCTGTGTGTGTGTGTTGGTTTTTTTTCTCTTGAAAAGTGTGAAAATAAATATATATTTGAATTGTATTATTATTGAGTGTGCATGCATTGTTTTTTTTAATATGTAATGTAGTATGTTTTATTTTATTATGTACATGTATCAAAAGCACTTGCTCACAAAGACCGAAAAGGCACTGGCTCATCCAATTATCAAATAAACAGCCAGTACCTCTCCTCCCTGGGCATGCAATCTCCCAGAGCTCTCAGAAGAAATAAGTGGCGTTGGTAGGAAATGAAAACAGACAGACCTGGAGATAAATCTCATCGCAGAAAAACACATAAACGAAAATTACCCAATGGACTCATGTAGACATGCATAAAACGGATGGCTCGGCTACAGATGCCACCCACAATGGAGGAGGAGGAGTTGTCCTCAGACTAAAAAATATAGTAAAACTAACCTTAGCTCTGGCCACCTGCAAGTACTCAACCAATTTCAGGGCTGAGATAGACCCTCAGTGCAGTTGCAAAAATGGTACTACAACATATGAACAAAATACATGGAAAAATAGTGCTTTTCACTGACGAATTCTCTGCTACCTCAGCAATAAAATCTGAAAGGAACACAGAACTAAGTGATCTCATTTCAACCTTAGCCCAGTTATCCCATGGTTCTCAGAGGGTAGTAATCCAGTGGATACCCTCACACTGCAAGATCAAGCGGAATGAAGATGCTGGCAGACTGGCTAAAGAGGGAGCAGGAATGCCCCACGTTGACAACCTGGTTAGCTATGAAGAAACAAACACTATGGCCAAAGGGGACTATAAAGTAAAATGGGGAAAAAACATCCAAAACACAACAAGAACGGTGGATATTACCAACTGTCCAGAAGAGAACAGAAAGTAATACTTCGCCTACGGACGGGTCACAACAGAATGAGACACCACGTGTACACTAAATTCAAAATAGGCACCAATGACCAGTGCCCCTGTGGCTTGGTGAGAATGGCAACATAACATGTTGGCATTGCAACAGAATGGCCTGCAAAACTGCCCCCAGTATGCAGACCTGAGAAGAAAGAGGTGGCCCTTTACACCAGCATCCAAGACAAACTGTATGGTGTGGCTGATAATCTGAGACAGACGGCTGCCCTTATTAGAAAATCCAAAATCACAATCTAGTGAGAAAGCAAAAGAAGAAGAAGAAGAAATACAAATCGTGTAACTAATTAGTCAATGAAAAACATTGACAAGCAAAACAACGATACCGAGAATAAATTAATATTTACATCATTTCATGTTTCAGATTTAACAAAATTAATGTCCCTATTTTGATAAAATACATTAATATAAGGGAAGACTACAGTAAAACTAGGTCGTAATGGTGATACGCCAAGTACTTTCTTTTTACGTGTTTCGCCATCATATATGTTAACCAAAACTTGTTACAGTTAATGTTTACTAATTACGTTGTATATATCAACATTGTAGACTCTCAAGAACATAGGTTCCCAAAGGGGGCGGTACAGCACACCGGGGGGTGGGGGACGCTGAGAAGCTGGAAGGGGGCTCTGGGTTGAAAAGTATATTTTGGGGGCCGTTGAAGACCATCCACCGCGGCCTTAAGCTGAAAATTCAAAGTTACGCGAGTCCTACCCACGCGCAACGATTAATAGTGCAATAGACAGAATCTATGCATATTGTACCATATTATGTCGGAATCAAAGAATAAATCCAGACAATATGATATCGAATATTTGTAATATGTTTTATTCAGTCACCCACAAACAAGACATTGCCAATGTGTCTGGATTGCCACAATATGTTTTCATATGAAGCTATGAAACTTTTGCGATTAGAAAAACAAGTGAGAAAAATACATCCTGGCAGAAAGGATGAAAATATATCTATTGTTCAAGCTTAGAGGTCAATATTCGAGACTACCAACTTTGGCTGGTATGTTTTCGGCGGCAGCGAAACAAGAAAATGGTGGGTTACCTCTTCATGCAATATTTCTTTACTTATTGCTAAATCTGAAAAACCGTACACTATTGGTAAAGAATTGATACTGCCAGCGGCGAGTTAGGTTCTGTGTTCTGTATTACATGCGCCGCAGTCTGAAATTATTTTAAAGTCTCATTGAGAAATAACACAGTGTAGAGATGAATTGTTGAAATGATGCTTTGACGACTATTTTTTAAGCTTTATTTATAACTCGATGTGCCTTCTTTACCAGCAAGTGAGTCTTTAATTCTGGCGTACGTTTGCTTCATAAAAGATTAAAATGTTTATCAAAAACTATTATTTGCAAGAACATTAGAAACGGATATTAAAGAAAAATCTATATTTGACGTATTGGAATACCATTTTTATGAAAAAAGAATTCCACTGAATAATATCTTTTCTGCTGCCAATGGTGCTCCTGCAATGGTTAGAGGTTACAGCCAGTTGATTTCGAATACAAAAAAAAACTGTCCTAAATGTAGTCGCCGTGCATTGTGTGATTCACCAACAACGTTTTGCCCAAGACAATTTAGTAATTACCTTCATCGCTCACTACAGTTTGTAATTACATCAGTTAACATGACCAGAAGAAAATACTCTCGATGAAAGATTATTTAGAGAGATTTGTGATGAAAACGACGAAGACTTAAATCGTTTACTATTGCACACAGAAGTTCGTTGGCTGTCAACAGGTACTTCTCTAAAATGCTGTTAGGAATCAATTACAAAGATTTTTTGGAAAATACAAATGATTCTTTTAGATATATTTTATTGAAAGGCTATACAAATATTGCTTATCGGACAGATTTGTACAACAAATGCAACGAGCTTACAACTGTAAGAAAATGAGTCTAATTTGATCAAAGCAAAAGGAGTTATTTCTGCGTTCATGTCAAAACTTGCGCTGTATTAAAATTTGACAATTGTATCAGTTTTCAAATAGTTCTTCAATGGAAACAACTGATATCGATATTCTGGTTTATAGCCAGCATTTGGAAGCACGGAAAGAAGATTTTACAATAAATTTTAGGAATTCACTCTAGTTAAGGTCATAGAACCTTCCTCAATATTACAAATGCTTTCCGGTTTTCAAAACGGCGGCTGACTGTTGTCTAGTGACGGCGCTCGTAAAATTAAGAAATTCTCTTCTGATTCTGTACCATGGTTTAAAAATATTCGCATGGAACGCACATATTATATAGTTAATATAGGATTACTGTGTTTTTATACTTTTTTTCATTCGGGACGCAATGCAGATGGGTAGAATCTGTTCCCTTGCATGACGGTTGAGTAACAATCAACGACTAATCAATCAATCAGTCAATGCTAACCCGAAACAAATGTTTGCAGATGCACCAGGCCATAAGGCGCATAACATGGTGCAATACCTCTCAAAATGAGGAATGGGACAGCGGTTTCTATAGTCGCCGCACTGCCTCCGAGACTTAGCGACAGAAAAAGAATATTGGACCAATCATCACGTGGGCGGACAAAAATAACTGCTGGTGATCACGCTGTCACTGATGCTAAAGCAAAGTAGCGGAAGGAAAATCTTGCAGATCAAACACCACCAGACTCAGGATATTCAATACAATCCGATGGAACGCCGAGAATATTTACACCAAAAAGAAGGCCCTAGCATTGAAAAATAGACCTTACATGTATTCAAGAAACACACATCAAACCCCCTACAACGATTCTCTGTCCGAGGTTATCACTTATACAGATAAGGCCACACGGAGGAGGGAGGAGGCCTCATACAGGAGCAACAAATACACCATGAAACAGACAGAAGTCAGCACAAATGGAGAAGCAGAAATCATAGGAACTGACATCTTTGTAGAGAACAAACAGATTCGAACTAACAGATTCGAACTAACAGATTCGAACTAACAGATTCGAACTAACAAATTCGAACTAACAGATTCGAACTAACAGATTCGAACTAACAGAGCCATTATGCTGGAAACCATGACACTGACCAATACATACTCTCTACTAGTGGGAGATTTTAACAGTCACTCAGAAAGGTGGGGATACCAAGACACCAATGTAAAGACGGGTGAGGGGTGGGGGTAGAACAGTGGGAAATAGATAACAACCTGCAGCTCAGGAATGGACCCGATGATCCACCAACCTTCTACTCAAGAAGATAGAAACATATATTCTCCAGACCGCGTCTTTGCCACCGGTGACATAGCCCACAACTTGGATCGAACCTTCATGGAACAGCTAGGAGACAGTGACCACAAATCTGTCAAACTCTCCTTGAAGATTAAATATTTCACCCAAGGCCAAAAAGTAATGACCCAGTGGAACTACAAAAGAGTTGACTGGGCACAGTTTGCAAGGCTCAGCGACATCTACTGTGACCCCATAAATACACACTAAAAAAGATAAGGAACATGACAGACCTACTTAACATATCCATTTTGAAGGCAGTAAGAGAAACAATTCCTAAAAGTGCAAGAAGAGACTACAGAACGTAATTGCCAGAATAGGTCCGAATTGTTGAAGATGAAGTTAATCAGGCCAGAGAAAGAGTAGAAACTGAGCAGAGCATAGACAGCAACATAGCACTCAAGGTAGACTCAGCTAAATATAGGAGAGCAGTTAAGCAAGCCGCAAGGCAGAGCTGGAGAAACAAGACGTCTCAACATGGACAGAGGTGAGTTGAAGAAGCACTCCAGGGTCTTAACCTTAAGAAGTCATCGGGAAAGGATGACATCACAGATGATCTGCCCATCAACCTAGCTAGAAAGCCAAAAACCTGCTAAAGTTTTGAATGCGAGCTGGAAAGTCGCGGAAATACCTAGTGAATGGAAAGAAGCTATCACAGTGCCCAATCAAAAACAAGTAAAAGACAGATTCGATCCAAGCGATTGTAGACTAATTAGTCTCTTTAGGTGTGTTGGAAAAGGGATGGATGGGCTTCTCAATAGAAGACTAATGTGGCACCTGGAGCAAAAACAATTGATACTACTACAGCAGAGTGGATTCAGTCAGCATTTATCAACAAAAGACTAAATAACTTACATTGCACAGAAGATCGAAGGTGGATTTCAAGAAAATAAACATACACTTGCGATATGGGTGAAAATGGAGAAGGCTTTTGACAGGGTCTGGAGAGAGGAATTCAAAATCAAATTGCTCAAACTCAGAATCAAAAGGCGCATGTATATCTGGATATGTTACTATCTGGTAAATAGTACAGCCGAAGTATTTAGACCAGGAAAAACATAGCAGGAAGTCAATCATCGAACAAGTTCTTCCCAAGGAGGGATTGCTGTCTCCAACGCTAATTCTACTTTTTATAAATGATTATGGAAGACATCCCCAACAGAGTGCATGGTGCAATCTACGCTGATGTTCTGGCACTGTGGACACGAGAAGAATCAATAGCAATAGCCACCTCAAGGATTCAAGATCTAACTTAAAAGTTAGAAAAATAGACCAGGTCTTGACTGCCTTTTATAAATGAAAAGGAAATCAATTTCATAGTCTTCAGTCTATCCAAGAAGAAACAAATGCTCAAACTCAAGTTCAATGACCACCTACTCTCAATAGACGAATGTCCAACATATATTGGAATCATCATTGACAGCAGGCGGACGTGGAAAACACAGATAGGCAAATCGAAGGAAAAAGAAAAGAAGAGACTGGGGATCGTGAACAAATTAGCAGGCACCAACAGGAAGCGGGTTGAAGCATTCCCAAAAGCTTTAATTTGGAAGAGTTTGATCAGTACTTGAGTATGGCATAACAGTCTGGGTCATAATCTCCAAGACGCACTACATAAAGCTAAGCCGAGGGTTACGTCAGGCACGTATCATCACTGAAACCATGTCTACCCCCATAAAAATACTGGTAACGGTCATAGGATTTGAACCAATGGAGAACAGACGGAACATAAAGATACTTCAACAAGGTGACAAATACAAGAGACTGATGAAACATCCTATGCACCTCCAAATAAACAACTACGGTAGGGACAGATTGAAAAGGAGTAGCTTCATGGAAAACTCCATAGAGCTTTCCCACGCAGACCCAATATTGGCACTTCCTCAACCAAGACGCTTACAACCAGGCAGCATCTCTTCTCCCTGCTCATAGCGACTCCCAGAGATGGATGCCCTCAATGCAGCTGCAAAAATGGCACTACACCATATGAAACAAATATATGGAAAAATTGTACTTTTGGTCTGCTATCTCAGCAGTGAAATCTGAAAGAAACACATAACTACGTGATCTTAGTTCAACCTTAGCCCAGTTATCCCATGATTCTGAGAGGGTAGTAATCCAGTGGATACCCTCACATTGTAAGCTCAAGGGGAATGAAGATGCCAACATACTGGCTAAAGAGGCAGCAGGGATGACTCAAGATGATAACCTGATCAGCTAGGAAGAAGCAAAAACCATCGCCAGAGTGCACTACACAACAAAGTGGGGAAAATAACACACAAAACACAACAAGCATGATGTATATTACGAACTGCCCAGAAGAGACCATATTATCATATTTCGCCTCCGGACGAGTCACAACAGAATGAGAACATAATTAGATTCAAGATATGCACAAATGACCTGTGCAGCTGTGGTTTGACGAATATGACGACAACACATCCTACAGAACTGCCCCAGTATGCAGACCTGAGATGAAATAGTTGGCCCACTTACACCAGAATTGTCAAAAAATGAAGAGTTTAAATGGAAAACTGAATAATGGATATCAAGAATTGTGTCTACAAAGTTAAGTTTCAATATTATATCTACCCTTTTGGGCTGCAGTAAGAAGTTTTTTATTGTATTCTTATCACCATATTTAGCTGAAAGAGAATTTAGCATGGTTACCAGACTATTCACAAAGAAACGAAACATATTGTCAATAGAGTAATGCGAAGATTTAAAATTATTGATAACAAAAATGTCACCAAACATCGAAAAATTAGTTCCATCACATCTAGCTCAGCTCCAATAAATACATTATAACATAAATTGTGTCAATGATACTGTGAACAATACAGTAATATTGATATTATCTTCTAATAAAATAAGTGAAAAATGTCCTTGTTTCTAAATATATGTATGTACAATATAGTTTACCCAAGGGGGCGGTAGCGAATTATTCACTGAATAAGGGGGCGCTCATACAAAAAACGTTTGGAACCAATGCTCTAGATAAATTAAGACTTTAATACAAACTTGTATTTAGGGATGTCAGTGAAATTGTAAGGCGTCAGAGAAATCGTATCCCCAATATCTTGTCTGATCACGCCCACCGCCAGAATATGGATAATACCGTTCTCCGCTGTCTCCAGGAACACAGTTGCCGCCTAGAATGGAGAGAGAGTCATAGTCTCAATGTACCAAATAAAACAACTATAATATATTTGTATGTATATTCTTTATGTAAATTAATAATGATGGTGGAAGAAGATTATCAATGGACAAGGCGATAGAGCAATGTTACTCCGATACCACACAAAATGTGAACCTCAGAGTTAAGAGAAGCAACGAATTGTTATTGGTTATTCGTTACTATACTGACGTCATTACACTCCGGGAAGACCCATAGGAGCACAGTCTCCCCCAACAGATATCGAAGAGTATGAATACTGATGGTTCCCGTGGCTCGCTGATTAAACACATCTCTCAATCTGCTTCTCAAGCGTCCAACTCGACTTGTACAACGGGTAACTCCAAACTGCCTAAATCGCTTGATCGTTTCAACATCGATTTTAGTGTCCACATTCAACAGACAGTAGCGAAGAGACCGAAGAATATCCCCATATATTCACAAAATAGATGAGACTGCAGTAAAACTATTTGATTGACAAAACACGTAATCACAAAGTACTGTAGTTTTACAAATTACAAAAACAATGACAAAATACAGCAACGTTTCACCAACAAGGCCTTTATCAAGCAAACGAACAACAAGAGTGACAAATTTAAAAAACAAATGGACGACCAAAAACAAACGTTTCTAATGAAAATCTATAAATAAAAACGAAAATATGGGAATAAAAACGAATAACGAAATAAATGTAACACAAAAACACACATAAAAACTAGAAATAGAACGGAGAGAAACAATGAAAAATCTAGTAAATATATAACTTGAATACATGCAACATATACCCATATAGATTATAAGGCATGGGAAGAGAAAGTACTAAGAAGCATAGGAATGTAATATGTTGAGCCCACGTGGTCGCAAGGTACCATACAAAGAAATCAACCGATTCTGCAGAGCAAATCGACTGCGATCATCCTGTGTCAAAGTTGACACTGAACAATGTCCTGACACGAGTATGTTTCTAAGTTTTATACTCGTAAACATGACTGGACACCCAAACTTGGTGCCTCTAACGCTCCTGATAAGACTATACAAGATAAGACTGATCAAGAATACTATACATGATATTGAACTTCTCCACCCCAAACGCCTATGTCATTCTAACATGTCACCGTCGGAGTTTCGTGCTCTATCACACCTCCGTCGACGTGATGACATTGTTATCAAACCCGCCGACAAAGGCGGAGCTATAGTCGTCTTGAGCAAAGATCTTTACCTTCAGGAAGGTCAGAACCAACTGCGTGACACTCAGTTTTATAAAACCAGCCCTACTTATGTCACTCTGTCTAATAATAATAAGGTTCGTGAAGTCATTAAGAACTTAATTACCACGAACGACCTTCCTACTAGTGTATGTTGGTTCACAGTAGCCTCAAGCCTAATATCCAGAGTCATTTTGGGACCATCCAGTGTGGCCGTCGGCGCTGCAACACTTGTGCTTATGTAATACATACCCGCACGGTGTCTTTTCCAAAAGCCACGTTCGTTGTTGAAGACAGTTTTACGTGCGAATCCCGTAATAGTATCTATGCCATTATCTGCAAGCGGTGCAACAAGGCCTATATTGGGAAACCGGCAGGAGACTCAGTGACCGATTGCGCGATATACGCCAATGCTCTGTGACCCTGTAGCTACCCATTTCAATGATACTGGTCATTCAGGAGCTTGCGATGTCCAGGTCACAGCCATCCGATCATGTTCCTCTGATGATCGTAGTCGATTTGCTCTTGAGAATCGGTTGATTTCTTTGTATGGTACCTTGCGACCACGCGGGCTCAACGTATTACATTCTTATGCTTCTTAGTACTTTCTATTCCCATGCTTTGTAATATATAAGGGTATATGTTGCATGTATTCAAGTTATATATTTACTAGATGTTTCATTGTTTCTTTTCCGTTCTATTTCTAGTTTTTATGTGTGTTTTTGTGTTACATTTATTTCGTTATTCGTTTTTATTTCTGATTTTCCTTAGATACGTTTGTATTTGGTCGTCCATTTGTGTTTCATTTTAATTTGTCACTCATGTTTGTTCGTTTGCTTGATAAAGGCCTTGTTGGTCGAAACGTTGCTGTTTATCGTCACTGTTTCTGTATTTTGTAAAACTATAGTACTTTGTTTGAACGTGTTTCCTACTAGTGCATCATCACTCTGTGTGATCGATAGCTGTTTGGGTAAACCAGCCTTTTATATGCTCCCCAAAATTCATAAAATCCACAATCCTGGTAGGCCTATCGTGTCTGCTTGCTCTTGTCCTACGGAACACATCTCCGAATTTCTTGATAGTATCTTTAATCCCATAGTCACCACACTCCCGTCATTTTTGAAAGATACGAACCACGCTTTGTCTGTCTTTTCTTCCGTTGAGTTCCTACCCGAGAGAACCTACCGTCTCTTCCTCCTTGATGTGTGCTCATTGTACACTTCTATACCTCATCCTGACGGCCTTAAAGCTCTCCAGTTCTTTCTCGATAGGAGAACTAATCCACTTGTGTCAACTTCTGCTCTCCTTCGTCTTTGTGGAACTAGTTCTGACTCTTAACTCTTTTAAGTTTAATGACCAATTCTTTGAGCAGATCAGTGGGGTTGCCATGGGTACTAAAATGGGACCTAGTTATGCTTGTCTATTCATGGGTTATCTTGAACACCTAGTATGGACTACATATAATGGCCCCCTTCCGTCTGTCTATCACAGATACATTGATGACTGTATTGGCATTACTGATATGCCTGACGCCGATTTATCTCGCTTAATTAATTTCATTAATGTTTTCAACCCTTCTATTCGTTTTATTTCTCACATCTCCATTACTTGTGTCAATTTTCATGACATTACTATCTCCATACGCCTATCCACTATCACTACATCAGTATATTACAAGCCTACTGATGCACATAGTTTTCTCCTTTATACTTCTTCCCATCCCCGGGATTGTCGTGACTCTTTGCCATTCTCGCAGCTCTTGCGCCTTCATCGCCTTTGTAGCGAGGACGACGATTTTCTTGAGAGAGCTCGCGAGATGCTTGATTTCTTTCGAAGGCGCCTATACCCGGAGAGGGTTCTTGTCTGGGCTATGCATCGAGTTCAGAAAATCACTCGCCAGCAGGCCCTCACCAGCCAGCATAGGACTACTAACTCTGAGAGAGTAAAACTTATCTTAACTTTCCACTCCCATAGTTCACTGGTGAAAAATATTTTATTTCGTCATCTGTCTATCCTTAAGTCAGATCCTGAGACCCGTTCTGTCTTCCCCAACTATCCTTTGGTGGCTCAAAGACGGGACAGAAGTCTTAAGGATATGTTGGTACACAGTCAGATTAAGTCCAATATCCAGACTCATTTTGGCACTGTTCAGTGTGGCCGTCGGCGTTGCAACACGTGTGCTTATGTGATAAAGACGTGTACTGTATCTTTTCCTTTAGCCACATTTCTTATTGACGATGGTTTCATATGCGAGTCCCGTAATCTTATCTATGCCATTATCTGTAATCGGTGTAACAAGGCTTATATCGACGAGACAGGCAAGAGGCTAAGTGACCGATTCGCTCAACACTTGCGCGACATACGTCAATGCTATGTGACCCTGTAGCCACCCATTTAAATTATACTGGCCATTTTGGAGCTCACGATGTCCAGGTCACAGCCATCAGATCGTGTTCCTCGGATGATCGCAGTCGATTTGCTCTGCAGAATCGGTTGATTTCTTTGTATGGTAACTTGCGACCACGTGGGCTCAACGTATTACATTCCATGTTTCTTAGTACTTTCTCTTCCCATGCCTTGTAATCTATATTGGTATATGTTGCATGCATTCAAGTTCTATATTTACTTGATTTTTCATTGCTTCTCTTCCTTTCTATTTCTAGTTTTTATGTGTGTTTTTGTGTTACATTTATTTCGTTATTCGTTTTTAATCCCACATTTTCGTTTTATTTCAGATTTTCATTAGAAACGTTTGTTTTGGTCGTCCATTGTTTTTTTAAATTTGTCACTCATGTGGTTCATTAGCTTGATAAAGGCCTTGTTGAAAGAATATCCCCCTTATCTATCTTCAACTTCCCAACAATCGATGATGTTGTTGCAAGTCCGTCCACTCTCTCATTACCGTAAACACCCGCATGTCCAGGACAGTATATCCACGTAAGTCTCTGGAGGTTAGAAACTTCTATAGACGACATCACAAAACACGTAATCACAAAGTACTGTAGTTTTACAAGTTACAAAAACAATGACAAAATACAGCAACGTTTCGACCAACAAGGCCTTTATCAAGCAAACGAATAACAGGAGTTACAAATTAAAAAAAAAAATGGACGACCAAAAACAAACGTTTCTAATGAAAATCTGAAAATAAAAAATAAAAACGAAAATATGGGAATAAAAACGAATATCTGGGAATAAAAACGAATAAAAATATAAATGTAACACAAAAACACACATAAAAACTAGAAATAGAACGGAAGAGAAACAATGAAAATCTAGTAAATATATAACTTGAATACATGTAACATATACCAATATAGATTACAAGGCATGGGAAGAGAAAGTACTAAGAAGCATAATATTCACTAAATGAGAACAGAACTAGATTCAAGATAGGCATACATCAATGTGGATGTCGTCTATAATATTCACAAAATAGTAGACATGTGTGGATGTCGTCTATTTTGTGAATATTATAGACGACATCAACACTACCTGAAACCTGCCCTTCTGGATCCTGTGAAGCATCGACTGAGAGTCAGATACAACAACGGCCACAGTAAATGAAGTCCCTTAGAGCCAATGGAGGGCATCAGTAACGGTCTCAACCTCCCACTTCGCTCTGCAACAACCCTACCATGCGCATTAGCCAAGAAACCCCAGCCGGACTTCTAACCACGTTGAACCAACCCATCGGTATATACAACTTCATCATCATCCCTTGCATGATCTTCTATCAGCTGCTTAACTGCGAGATCAGCCTTCATGTTGCTCCAATCTCTACATTCTCTTCCAAGAGTAATGATAACGTTGAGATAGTTGATCATGCTATCATCTGTTGGGATCCATTCTTCCCTTGTTGTAGGGTCGCAACCGTAGTCACCTGGCAAATTGTTCTCTCAGCCTGGGCCATCAATGACATGCCACGCTTGATTCTCGTGCCCTTAACATCATTAGTGTTCTTGTGCAGTGGCTGTCTCTTATCCGCAGTAGCCCGCACATATGCCTTGGTTTGGGCGATTGCATGGCGGGAGCGTAGTGACAGAAGGCCAAGCATATATCTCATCTTCACAATGGGGTATCTCTAGTGCAGCCCAGGACTATACGCATATCTCCATTCTGAACTCGTTCGAGTCGTTCACATTGTGATCTTGATATCGTAAAAATTCCGAGTCCGTAATCTACCACTGACATTACCAGTCGATCGAACAAAAAGGCAGAAATAACAGGGTATAAACAAACAGAAATAAAAAATAAATAAGAACGGTTTTCAATATCTCAGTCCACTACTAATAAGAGATGAAAATAGAATGATTTAAATCACAAGAATAACAAACAAGAACTAAAAGAAATAAAAACAGTTTGAGATGTCACTATTATAATAATATAATGATTAGAATAATAAGAGCATACATAATCATTGAGGTAATGTATAGATGGGAAATATAAACATTTAACAAGGTAGTGAAGAAACATGTATTTGCGTTTGATTATATATCTAAAGGGCATAAAGCTGAAGGATTGACAAAATTGCACTGGGACTCACGCGATATGGCTCGGTCCCTCTCCGAAGAAATCGCACTTCATTAATCGAGAGTATTGCACGAAACACACATCTCGTCGCTCAAACAACTGTAGAGTCTAGAGTCTCTGGAAAAAATGCACTCGCTAACAGAACAGCTCGCTCTGAATTAGAACACACGGCATTCGGTACGCAAGGCAAGGTGTTAACCACTTAGCCACAGAGAACCCCTATATATAAATGTTAAAAAAGTCATAAATAGAGGACAGAGTGGAGAAGAAATAGATCTATCCAGTAGTAAGTTAAAGAAGTCATACATAGAGGACAGAGTGGAGAAGAAATAGATCTATTCAGTAGTAAGTTAAAGAAGTCATACATAGAGGACAGAGTGGAGAAGAAATAGATCTATCCAGTAGTAAGTTAAAGAAGTCATACATAGAGGACAGAGTGAAGAAGAAATAGATCTATTCAGTAGTAAGTTAAAGAAGTCATACATAGAGGACAGAGTGGAGAAGAAATAGATCTATCCAGTAGTAAGTTAAAGAAGTCATACATAGAGGACAGAGTGAAGAAGAAATAGATCTATTCAGTAGTAAGTTAAAGAAGTCATACATAGAGGACAAAGTGGAGAAGAAATAGATCTATCCAGTAGTAAGTTAAGGAAGTCATACATAGAGCACAGAGTGGAGAAGAAATAGATCTATCCAGTAGTAAGTTAAAGAAGTCATACATAGAGGACAGAGTGGAGAAGAAATATATCTATCCAGTAGTAAGTTAAAGAAGTCATACATAGAGCACAGAGTGGAGAAGAAATAGATCTATCCAGTAGTAAGTTAGAGAAGTCATACATAGAGGACAAAGTGGAGAAGAAATAGATCTATCCAGTAGTAAGTTAGAGAAGTCATACATAGAGGACAAAGTGGAGAAGAAATAGATCTATCCAGTAGTAAGTTAAAGAAGTCATACATAGAGGACAGAGTGGAGAAGAAATAGATCTATCCAGTAGTAAGTTAAAATCAAAGAAAATTGGCTGATGCTACAAATAAGAATGATAACATTGAAGTATTTTGAACATGTACAAAAGTTACTAAAAAGTTGGACATCATTACGGAAGATTGTTAAGACGAAAGAAAGATATATATATAAGGCTAAGTGATTAAGGCCTTGCCTTGCGAGTGTGATTCCTGTACTGACCTACGGTTGTGAAAGTTGGACATCATTACGGAAGATTGTTAAGACGAAAGAAATATATATATAAGGCTAAGTGATTAAGGCCTTGCCTTGCGAGTAGGATGTTGTAGGTTCGAATCCTGACCTCGCCATTCTGTTCACTGTTGCATTTTTATTCCAGAGATCCTAGGTTTGTTGACGGAGCTACGGAGCTCGCGTTATGTGCCTTACTATGGGCAGATGGCATGTCATTTCTGCAGAAAGGGATCGAGTCCTATAGGGTAAAACACTATTTATCGTCTTTCAAGCCACATTTGTAATATAAATATATACATACATAGATATAACGTTACCGGACGAAGGGCTATTATATCCACAGGTATGATCCTCCCTTGATATAGAACATGGTCTGTTAATCCCTTCTCAACCCTTGCCTTGTTACTCCAGTTACCGTTGTATATAGATATAAAGTCTAGAATTTTATCTGACAAATCTGTGGACAATCGAAATAGTTAATTTTCAAGATATTTAACTTTAACACTGTTTGGTTAAGTTAATGTTCAACTGTTTTTGAGCATCGAAAACACTGATTTAGGCTCCACAGCTACCTCCTACCATTGCCGAAGCCTAACAAGGATCACTCTCAGATAGCCGGCAACATAATTATTGCATTGACAAATACGAAAGGCAAACTTCTTGAGAAAATCATAGCACCTCAACTGGCATGGGACCTCGAGAGTCGCCATATCTTTCTACACACTCTCGGAGGTTACAGATCTCGTAAAGGAACATGGTGCAATGATGCAGTCTTCACCTATGATGTCTTCGAGGGTTTCCGTGCAGGTATTGAAACATGTGCGGCGATAATGGACTAGGAAGATGCATACAACAGAGTGCACTATGATTATCTTATGCACCAGCTTATCAAACTCCAGGTGCACCCTCTATACATAAGATGGATAGCTGCTGCGCTATTCAAAAGAAAGGTTATACTGCGATGTGGTTGTTGGTTTTCTGAACAGGTGAATGTATATTCCGGATTGCCACAGGGCTCTCCTCTTTCACCTGTCTTATTCAACATATACACGGTGTCAATGACAGAAGAGCAACTCGATGGCAGAGGTAGAACGTTGTCATTTGCTGATAACATTCTAGTGTATAGACAGGTACGCGATTGCCGGTGTGATACAGCAGGAACTTGATAGATTCACAAACTGGTGTGATGTCTCTGGTGCACTAGTTATCCCTACAAAAGCGACAGTAACATGGTTCTCACTCAATAATCACACTGTTAACGAATGTACGCCTATTGTAGAACTCTGCGTTGTTGGTTTGTCCAGAACTACATGGATGACATTTTTGGGTGTGCAATTTGACCGCAGCCTGTGTTTCAGTGAACATATTGAGTATGTCATTGTCAATGCACGTAAAGATTTGGGGGAGATGAGAGTTATGGCGGCAGCTAATATGGAGCAACGGCTGCTTGTCATCCTGTATCAGACGCTGGTTCTTTCCACCATTGAATATGCAATGGCCATCCTCACTATTAATAAACTCAAATTGAAAGACTGGAGAGAATATAGAATGAGGCTATGCGTTTCATTCTCGGTTGCACACGGGATATACCCTGCGTAGCGATGAGGTTTCTCCTGGATTTCCCGACCATGGAGTATAGACTCAAGATCGCTAGAGCACGTGCTTACCTAAAAATAAGTGCTAAAAGGGTTCACTCATTGCACGAGCTGATCAGCACCAGTGGAGGAAATCGGTTAAAGCGGGGCAAGTCTTGGGTTGGCCGTGCCGCATATACTGTTCAGCTGGTATGTGGGCTCAAAAATATCGATTATGGGGAAGAATGTATACCGATGCCTTCAATATACGGGAACACTTTTTCCACTATCATTAAATTTGACAAAAGTTGCCAAGCGAGGAATCTCGTGGCGTTGGATGCAGCCGTCAAGACTATCATTGATCAAAACTGCAATAAAGGTGACGTTGTAATATACACGGATGAATCGGTAGTCGTCACGAAAAGTCCGCATTTACCGTCTCTGCAAGCTCATGTGGCAGAATGGTCTTGAAGGCCAGTGATTTAATTAATGTGACAAAAAGCACCATGACAATCTAGGTACTGGCGCTGACTAATGCACTACACTTTGGATGGAGTCACAAAACTATACTCATATGTACATTCTGAGTGATTCACTGAGTATGATCCGCAAGATAGAGGCTGGTTCGGTGCGCATACAATGGACTGAATCACTTCAAGCGTCAACAATTTGCATAATCACACTTATCTTCGTTCCGGGACACATGGGTGCCGTTGACAATGAGATAGCAGATGACCATATGAGCCGCCCAGCAAATGGATAGAGCTGATATTTTGAACGCCCTTAAAGAGTGTCGGCAAAAATGATTTTCATTAAAATCAATCAACGTCAACTACTAGATTGCAAGAACTGGGTTTGAAGATTGGAGTAGCAATAAATGAACAGCATAACAGATATATGAGTAGGCTTATCAATCAAAATCGAACTGGTACGGTCAGTCGCTGGACGTTGGTGGAGATATTGCGAAGGAGATCGGTGCATCTATGAACATGTCCGGAGTGCAATGAATATATTCCAAACTAAAACTGAAACTGAGCAACGCAAAATAGATATGTGTTTAAGTCATACAATATTAGAAAGGAAAGATAAGCATGTAGCTCATCATGATAGTTATGTTGAGTTGTCTTGTTCTTTATGTCACATTGTGCTAGAAAATGTTTTCTCAAGGAAAATAATATAAACTGTTCTAACATCTTCAAATGTCTTCAAATCTTACATTTCGCTTGATAGTACATACAGGAACTAAAACCTGAAGATAATGAGATATATATTCATGTTTCATACCAAGTAAAGATGCTAGTACATACAGATACTAAAACATAAAGATAATGAGATATATATTCATGTTTCATACCAAGTAAAGATGCTAGTACATACAGGAACTAAAACATGAAGATAATGAGATATATATTCATGTTTCATACCAAGTAAAGATGCCACTTTACTTTACTTATTTTTAAACTGTTCCGATGCATCAGCCATTTGAGCATTTGCCCTACGACTTGAGGCCTTGGCAGTGAATTTGCAGGTCTCTATGAGTGTGGTGTGCTAACATAGAGAGTGTTTTCAACATCTGGGTATGGAGGAAGGTTCTTGTGGTTTAGGTCAATGGGTGCAGGGTACTGGAATAGATGGTGTGTGACAGTTTCTTCAGAATAGTCACACAGTTGACATTGTGAGGTAATCTTTGGTTGGATGCGATGTAGGTGAGCATTCGGGGGTACATGTTGTGTCCTAAGGCGGCAAATAATGACTTGTTCTTATTGTGCGAGCTGATTTATGGCATCTTTTGGATTTGGAGTGGTCATGTGTTTAATGAGGGCTCCACCTGTTTTGCTCATGCACCCAGCCACTCCTCTTTTTTGTTACTTCTTATTATTTGTTTCGCAGTCTGCAGAGTTATTGGTCTATCATGTTGTTGACTGCTCCTGTCTTTGCAATGATGCCTGCATGTATCCACGGCAAGGTACGTTTGACGGCAAAGGCGTTGATGACTGAACTAATGGATAGTGCAAGGGACTGGCATGCACAACTCTTATGGCTCTTTTTGTAAGATGGTGTCTTGAGGCTTTAATGGGAAAGATGAAAGAAAGAAATATGTTGTTTTTGACTACCTTTGATGCTGTCCACTATGTTCTACATATTGATTAAACACAACCAAATTGTACTTATTTCTTTGTCAATCAATGGGAATTGTTTGTTTGTTTGGTTTTTTTTCGATCCAGAAGCACTTGAGCTGAAAGCTCTTCGGCTCGTGTCATGGACATCGTAACCCTTCGGCTCGGTGCCACGAACGCCGTAAATCTGGGGAACCTGTAGCTTTTCTGCCAGTCCGCGGAGTAAAACCCGCACTTACAGAGGACTAGTCACCCGTAGTCCAACGCGCTACGAACAAGCTGGACACGAGGGCAATGGGAACTTACAAAACCGATGACTGATGAGAAAACTATTGGACTGTGTTTTCACGAAGTAGGTATTGAATCTTACTCTAAAAGTGGACTGAGTAAGTCACCAAGTGCATTCATGAACCTTCAGACGATTTGGTTATCAACCCAATACAGCATCAGAACCAAGATTAATATATACCGTAGCTGTTTGCCATCAAATGTAATGTGAGGTGCAGATTGCTGAAGAAGGACAGAACAAGATATGTCCCAACTCTTTCCTTTCAAAATAACTTGTATGAGAACTCTCTTACGTGTATTCTGATGAAATACTATCTATAAGAACTGTTTACACAGTGTCAACAAGAGAATATAAGAACTATCATCGAAAAGAGACGATGGAGATGGATTGGACATGTGATACGCATGGAGACTAATTCTGTCACGAGAACTTCACTGAGATGGACACCAGATAGTAAACAAAAAAGAGGAAGACTCATAAACGACTTGGAGGACAACAGTAAAATGAGAACTGAAAGAAATAAATTCCAGCTAAAAAACATTACAAAGTACGGTCAAAAGTAGAGAAGAATGGTATGTATGTGTTGCTGCTCTATACTTCAGTGGCGTTGCAAGCTAGAAAGAGTGAGAGATATAGAGAGAAAGAGAGAGAGAGAGATGTTCGTCTTCGCATGCCGGCATGGCACATGTTGCTAGATATACACGAGTATCTATCTGACTGTCTGATAGATTTATATCTTTAATCAGTCTAGGTATCTGTCTGTCTGTCTATATCTCTGTCTCTTTGTCTATGTAAACATATACAACAGTCTATACAACCTTGACTTGCGACTGGTCCGATCATGGAAAAACATATAAGGAGTGTAACAAAACCTTCTCTGACGGACATCATAACTGCTCGTGTAAGTCTTGTAGAATAAATGAATACAAGTGGAACTGTGTGAAGTGTTTCTGTGGAATATTACATAATTTGTTTCAGATATTGCATATGTGTTCTAAAACGACCTGCTTCTTCTATATGCATTCAATTTACAAACACTAAAACGGATCTGATATCTATTGTATAATCAATAATAACACGATCAATATCTCTGAAATTAAACATCACAATTAATAATGACATTATATTGATGTTAGGGACAGCAATGGTAAAAATATATACTAAACATAAAATATAAAATCAAGAAGTATTTCAGTTTTACACAGCAGAAGGAAAATGTAAAGTTGACATTTTGACCAAACGACATGTATCAAACGACCTGTCACAAACGACCTGTATTTAAAGACCAAGAAAAGGAATTTGATAGAGTAAACATCTGCAGATTATGGAATATCATTGGAGACAGTGTAAATATCGATATTGTTTTATTTTGTCTATGTGTTTAATAATAAATAATTCGAAAAAAACAAAATGATATTTAAAAACTAATTTTGTTCGGTTAATATATGAATCCGTTTTGAACAAATATTTATGAAGTTTATGACTTTGAATTATATGAGAAATGGTAAAATCGCTTTTGCAACGTCATTTTTGATCATCTTCAACTAGTGCAAACAATAAATATCAGAAAACTACAAACAAAATGATGGCAGTTTTAGTTTAAATGTCAAGCATAAATTAATTTAAAAGAAAAAAAGTGATTATTGAATGTAACATTCATGTATTCTTTGAATAGTTTCGTATCGTGATAGCCTTCCACTAAAAAGTGATATGTACAGTGGCGGTGACGGAGGCAGTGAAATGGTTGGGACCTCACAACTACTCTCGTGTTTTCATACTCAGTAACTCCATGGGCATGATTCGTAAAGTCGAATCAGGAATGGTGAGACGCAACTGGGTGGAGGTACTGGTACAGACAATGACCAGAGAAATCACCTTTATTTTTCTCCCTGGGAACGCAGGAGTTAGGGGTAATGAGCGAGCTAATAGATTGGCTGGCTTGGCTACAATATCATAGGGAGCTAACATGGATCGAAATGACATTCTTCACGCATTGAGAGAGTCTTTCCGAACATAGGAGTTTCAGGGCTGTGAATCCCACTCGTTGACCAGATTGAAAGAGATGGGTGTCAATATTGTTGCAGCCCGAAAAGACCGACATACTAAATATGCAAAGATATTGATTAATCAACATCGAACTGGCGTGTTATGTCACTGGACGCTGCTGGATTTGCTGAGGCGGAGATCGGAGCACCTATGAACATATCCGGAGTGCTATGATGATAGTCCTCATATAACTGATAACTGATGTACAGAGGACAAGTATTCATTGATGTTTCTTACATTATATGCACGAGATTGCTCTTGTACGTAAAAAGTAAAATAAAACAAAAAAACTACAATTCGATGAACAGAACATTCAAATACAAAATTATTACATTTGTTTATTTACCCGAACCACACTTGTATGAATGTACAGGGGTACATAGTACACAATTCCTACCTGTCTCCCCTACGTTTAAAATAGTACGGACTTTTTGTGCTGTTCTTTGACATACAACGCCATAGTACCAGTGTAATGAATACAGGTGATGGTCACAGAGTACACTGGATGCCGCTGAAGCATATCATCATAATTATCATTATTACCAGCAATAAAAACTACAATTAAAATATAAGTAACTTCAATTCCCTTACTGTTAATCTCACCCATGTCTCTTTTAGTTGTCTTTTATATACAACAATTCATAGCAATGTTCATGTCTATGGAGTAACTTGTTCCATATTTACATAACAACAATAACTAACAAAGCAAATATAACCACAAATCAGCTCTCCGTGTGTGGTGGTACATTAACGCTTGTTGATAACACTATAACATAGAGTACTCAATCGAACAGACACGAATTAGATCGATGTATTTAATGGACGTTTTCTTTATTATCGTTCTGTTTGTCAGTGTTAACCGATCATGTTACAAAAAAACACATCACTAAACTGTTTGATTTGCTTCATGTCATTCATGCAAAAAATCAAATTTGGAAACTGAAGTCACTGTTGTTTCGACTATATTTATGTGCAGCTATCATTGATGAGCTGCGTATTACGCGGCCATCTTCTATCAATAATTGCAGAAAGACTTACATCAATATTGCATAAGAAATCAAATCAACATTATCACACTGCAGACAGAGAATTCAGACTCAACAGCTTTCAGTAGATAGGAATAACTATGTATGATGATACTGATGCGACTTTACAAGTTGTTCAAACAATGCCATCATTATTATTCTCATAGATAATTAAAAACCCAACATATATTTATATTATATGTACCACATGCATATTATATAACAACGCCAATGCAGGTTCCAAGACAGATGAAAATGAGGAGGACTAACGCGTGAGGCCAGGTACCTCATCACAAGAATGTTTTGAGCTCAGAAACTTGTAAGAAAGGACACTATACCGGTAAATAGATCAACCATATGGTGTACAGTGCAGCTAGTGCATCAATGACGGTTGCTGATGAAAGCCGATTTGTGGAAGTCATCAACCTGACTCGTACATTACTTGTCTCAAAAACACACACTAATATGAGATTCTGGAATATCAGAACGATGGCCAGAGCTACAAAATCATCCTATATTGATGAGGAAATGAAGTGATACAAACTGGACATATTAAGGTGAGGTGAGATGGCCTGGAACAGATATCTTCTTCTTCTGCGTTCTCACTAGATTGAGATTTCGGATTCTTTAATAAAGGCAGCCGTCTTCCTCAGATTATAAGCCACTCCATACAGTTTGTCATGGATGCTAGTGTAAGTGGGCCACCTCTTTCTTCTCAAGTCTGCATAGTGGAGCAGTCCTGTAGGATATAATTACGAGGGCGCATTGAAAAGTAATGCCTCCAAGTCCATAACTTTGTTAATATACATAATTTACAAATGAAACATACATTTTCAGAAAGCTTGAGATGTCCACTACACAATAGAGTTATTATTTTTCGACATAGTCACCTCCACGTTCCACACACACATGCCAACGTCGAACTAGTTGTTGCATCCCGTCGAAGAAAAATCTGATGACATCAGGCGTGTCAGGAACACCTGATGCGATATGAACGAGAAGGCGATGACTTTATCTGCCGAATTGTCACTGGCGATGAGTCATGGGTGCATCATTACGACCCTGAAAACAAGCGCCAGTCTATGGAATACAGGCACAAAAACTCACCACCCCAAAAAAATTCAAAACTGTCGCGTCAGCGGGAAAGTTTTGATGACCATTTTTTGGGACTGCCAGGCGTAATCCACACATAATTTTTGGAACGCGGCAATACTGTCAATTCTGATCGGTATGTGAAAACGATGAAGAAACTACGGGCAAGACTGCTGCGTGTTCGTCCTGGAAAACACGCAGTCCTTCAACATGACAATGCTCGTCCACACACCAGTAGACAAACAGCGACAGCATTAGAGCGTCTCAATTTTGACGACATTTTAGCGCACCCACCATATAGCCCCGATTTGGCACCTTGTGACTTTTCCTGTTCCCAAAGCTCAAGGAACATCTGAAGGGAAACATATATGCTTGTGACGAGGATTTGGCAGCAGATGTGGGTACCTGGCTTCGTGAAAAATCATAAGATTTTTTCTTCGACGGGATGCAACAACTAGTTCGACGTTGGCATGTGTGTGTGGAACGTGGAGGTGACTATGTCGAAAAAAATAACTCTATTGTGTAGTGGACATCTCAAGCTTTCTGAAAATGTATGTTTCATTTGTAAATTATGTATATTAAGTAAAATGCATGATTTCAAGGAGTCTAGGTAGTCACGGAGGCAATCCGTTCCGTGATAAACAATAAGACACGGGTGATGACATAACTGTACTAAATATTAAACAACTAAGAACATTATAGAAAAGAACTTATAAGAAAACAAAGATTAGAATGCTAACAACATACATGTTCACAGTGACAGCGTAGGGTTGTTGAAGACCATTATGGAAGAAGGTAAAACAACAAAACAAATCTGATGATTTGAAAACAACGACTGCAGAGGCGGATCATCTGGCCTATGAGGGGAGAAATTCGAAGGACTTAAAGTAACAACATTCTGCTAAGGACAAATTATTTGATGATGAACCTTATCACATTACATTCAGAACTCAAGTAATGTTTGCCACTATCACCACTTTTGTCAGAATATTTGTATAATATCACAACAGATGTGCATAAACAGTTGTTAATACTTACTCCATTGTTACCGTAATTACAGACTGCCCATTCTCCACTGAAGAGACGAGTTTCCACTTGCTCGAAATCTGCAGAACAGTCGTCATCACCGTGAAGTTCTTCCAGTGTAATATTTGTGAGGACATCAGGGTTGAAGGAGCCACCTCTGGATGGACGATATTTATTATAAAAAAATGTTTGCCTCAAAAACCTGAACAGTGTTTATCCTATGTATACATTGTATTAAATGTATAGAGTGTGTCAAACGTATAAAACGTATCATATGTAGGAAATGTATCACATGTATGTTATGTGTTATATATTATATGCATAAAGTATATCATATCTGTGTATGATCATAATTTATGCATAGGTAAATTGAAACTGAAATTGAAAATTCACCACACTAAAAAGAATAACTCGAATAGACAGTCAAAGGCTACAAAATAAAGAAGTAAAAGAGGGATATCAGCTCGAACTTAAGAATAGGTTCGAGTTACTCAATAGTGAAAATGAGCAGAACATAGAAGACAAATGGACTAAGATAAAGGACACACTATTGGGGGTAGCAAATAGTAGCACAGGATTAAAGACAAAAGACATAAAACCTTGGATAAATGATGACACCTGGAAATGTATTCAAGAAAGAAGAAAGATGAAACTAGCAATATTTAATACTAAGAATGCAACAGATGAAATCCAAGCTAAAGAGGAATATAGACTAAAAGACAAGGAAGTGAAAAGAGCAGCTAGAAGAGATAAAAAAGCATATGTCAATCCATTGGCTGAAGAAGGGAAAAGGCAGCTAAGACTGGAAACAGTAAAATGCTATACAACACACTAAAACAACTTACTGGAACTTTTATTTCAAAGGGTGGCCCAATCAAGAGTAAAGATGGTATAGTTCTAACATCAGATACCGAGCAGAAGAAAAGATGGGCAGAACATTTTGAAGAAATATTAAATAGACCTGATCCACCAGTACAAGTTTGACGAAGAGGCAAGAAATAGCTCCCTACCAATTAACGAAGAAATTATAAATGTAGCTGAGGTCAAGGATGCAATCCATTCCTTGATAAACAATAAGGATGATTACAACATTACTGCAGAAATGCTAAAAGCGTCTGATGATACAACTATTAGCCAGGTGCAAGAACTATTTAATAAAGTATGGGAAGAAGAAACCCTCCTATATCAAAGGAAAAAGGGAATAATTGTTAAGATCCTAAAAAAGGTGATCTCAAAGATCGCAACAACTGGAGAGGGATCACCCTATTATCAGTAATGACCAAGACTTTCTGCAAAATCATTCTTAATAGAATCAAAGGAGTAGTGGACACAACCCTGAGAGAAGAACAAGCTGGTTTTAGACCTGGGAGAAGCTGCTTAGACCAAATAATTACCCTACGACTAATTTTGGAGGAACATATTGAGAAGCAACAACCACTCATACTAAATTTCATCGATTTTAAAAAGCCTTTGATAGTCTACACAGAATCTCTCTTTGGAATATTCTGAGATGCTATGGAATACCAGACAAAATAATAAACATTATTAAAAGCCTCTATGATGGTTCACAGTGTGCAGTTCTCACTGATGGTGGACACAGCGACTGGTTTATGGTTGAAACCGAGTAAAGCAAGGTTCTATTCTATCTCCGCTTTTGTTTGGAGTGGCCAATAACCAAGATATGCAAAGAAAAACAGACAACTTGTCATCTATAGTATCAACAGTTGGACTGCAGATAAGCTATGAAAAGACAAATATAATGAAGACACCTATGGCAAGTAATGTAGATATCACACTGGAATCTAAAATGATAAAAATAACAGAGCAGTTCACCTATTTGGGTAGCAATTTTGATTGCACAGGAAATGTTAAAAAATAAATTATGATACGAATTGGCAAAGCAACATTAGCTTTTAAAAGACTAAATAAAATATGGAACTGCAAGTTATATAGTATTAAAACTAAATTACGAATTTTCAATTCAAATGTTGTATCAATCCTAACATACAGCAGAGTTGGAAAATGACTAAAGATATTGACAGCAAGTTGAATGCATTTGAAAATAGATGTCTGCGAAAAATAATGAAAATTAAATTGAACGAATTCAGAAGAAGTGATGAAATCAGGGACATATCTGGTCAACCACTAGTGACAACTGTTATAAGAAAGAGAAGATGGAGATATGTTGGACACAACTTGAGGAGAAATGATCAACGAATATCAAAGCAGGCATTGAAGTGGGATGCAAAGGGTTCAAGAAAGAGAGGTCGACCAAAAGAGACTGAAACGACATTTGCTGAGAGAGGCAGGAAATATTAGTCTCAGTTCCATGGAGGAGATTGAGCGAGTTGCCCAGGATAGAGATATATGGGTAAATTACTTGCAGGGCCTTTGTAACGTATAACGGTACGATATGAATTATTATTATTATTTATATGTATGTACTGTATCCTGAACATGCAGCTTATTCTGTTAGTTGACAAACTAAATATAAACAAAAACTGTAACTCAATGCGCCACTATATATGTTTAATCCATTTCAGATGAAACGTTTCACGACATAGCCCTTACACCGTATCCCTCTACCAAATATGAAGATGTTCTCAATTACTGCTAATATTATTGGTGAATCTTTTCAGACTGAGGCGCTGGAGAAGGAGTTGTTCCAGGAACTGAATACACATTTTAGTCACTACCATCATATTTGTTGGCGTCTGTGGCCTAGGGGATAGTGACTCGGTCTGTTAACCCCTACGTTATGAGTTCGAATCACGCTGCGAACAGTTTGGTTGCAAATTGTTTCGCGTGGATTTTTACAAAACGACGTTGGCACCACCCGTTCAGAAAGCAATGACAAACTACTGAACGTAATAATGCCTAGAAAATCACAAACAGCGTTAAAAGCTGGGGTTGATTCGCAAAGTCCTGTAAAGGATATGCAATTAACTTAACCAACATATTTACGGCGACTCTCACATGTCGTTTAGAATAAGTACTGGCTTTGATTACTTCAATGTATTCTTTCATATTTGTTTTTTATATGATTCTGGTGTTTGTAAAAATGAAACATTTACTGGTATCGAGTGCTTTAATTTTCCTTTTCCATAGGGTAACTGTGACATAGATGTATAGTGCTCGCCTGTCGCTTCAAAATTCACGATTCTTAAAGCAGGAAGAAAACAGAATAGGTGTGCATACATTTCTTATTTGAATGTAGGTGACAACGTGTTTCTAGTCCTATCGGAGACGGAAGAAGAATGGTAGGTCCTATGTTCAAGTTGAATATTTAGAAAATCATTAAGAGTTGAAATCAATAAAAACGTTATAAAAACTAGTCCGGCATAGTTTATTAAAATATTTCATTTGTAATTTCTTTACAAACATTTACAAACTTCATAATTACATTTGGGACCCTCGCCGAAGCTGCGGAGTTTGTGCACTGCGAATGAAGTCGTCCTGTATAAGAACATCATAGGAACACACATGCATGTTCACCACAGTGCAATGATAACGATTCTATAAATCAATCAATCAATGTATTCTCTATTGCATGTTCCCCATTTACTTATGTTAATATCATCATATGCTTCACAACTATAATATGTCGTTACATAAAAATGATATTGGTATTTTCTGACTTTCTGTTGTTTTACTATTGACGTAACAAATATGACACTAGTCTATAACAGAAGTAGACATACTTGAGCCTTGCTTCGTGAGTAATGTTGTAACGTTTCAAATGGATATTTCCGTCCGGATCTTCAGTTACTACAGCCAGATTCAGGATGTTGACAAATCCATTGACTGCTTCTTCCACAAACAAAACTGTCGCCTGTAACAGAGATAAAAAAAACCATATTTCTAACACATAAAAGCCCCAGTAATCACTCGGGCGAGTTGTTGTTGTTAGGATATGTAATAACAGTTGTATCTAAGAGAAACAATCTTGAATCTCTACAGAGAAATACTTGAATCTCTACAAGATCTATAACGTTGTCTCTACAGAGAAATACTTGAATCTCTACAAGATCTGTCATGTTGTCTCTACAGAGAAATACTTGAATCTATAAAATATGTCTCACTTTATCTGTTCAGAAAAATAAGTATATCTTTATAGACAAATATTTGAATCTAAACAAAACAGTCATCCTCTTCTTGTCTCTAATTACGTTTTTCGTCACAGTGTCAATGTAAGCAGAGACTTAACGAACGGTCTTTTGTGTACACTTCATAAATAGTGTAATTCACGGCATAATTTCTAAAACCGATCTCTTCTTGATACTTCTAGCATTCTGTGTAAACATTTCATCTCGGTCATCACTAGTTTTATTCTATCGTTTGATGTCAGCTCCCCAATACGCACCTTTCTCAGGAAATATACATATTGCCACAGAGAAATAGTGTACCTCACAAGAAATTCTTGTAACTCAGAAGAAAACTTGTTTCATTTCTGCATGGAGAATGCTTGTATCTCTGAAGAGAAAATCTGTTACATTCAAATCTTCTCATTCTGCATTTAAAATGTGTATATCAAGAGAAATAGTTATATATATATTACAGAGAATATAACAATAAAATAGTCGTCCATCGTAAGCGATGATGACAACAGTCTAAGAAGTGTGTTGCTGCACCTCTCTACTGTGTGCGGAGGTGACTGTAGAGTACAATCATAGAACACAATCAAAGACAAACAGGATCAAGGTTAGACGCATGGGAGTGGTGTGTTCTATATTTACGTGCAGCTCGTTTTCTCTGTGGTTCAATAATACGACGATTTTCAGATAAGCGGGTTTATATGTATTCTTATAGTGCCACATTTGCCGATCTTGCGCAAGGGATTCCCAGCACGTTGTGTCTATATCGAAGTATCTTAGAGACACTTTAAGAGTGTCTTTTTTCTGCCACCAACTGACCGACTGCTCTTTTCAAGCTGGCTACACATCAAAGAGTTTTGGGATGCTTTTATAAGGTAACCTAGCAACGTGACCGGCTCATCACATTTGGACATTTTCCAACAGACTTCTAACGATTTTGATCTTGCTCTATTGGGACTTTGGTATCTGGAATATTTTTTTGCCAGTTTATTTTTAGTAGCCTGATTAGACAACCTTGGTGGAAGTGGTTTAGTTGTCTTGTGTGTCTGCAACACACTGTCCATGTATCGCTGGCGAGAAGCAGCGTGGTTAGTACTATGGCACCTGGTAAACTTTCAGCTTTGTGGCTACGATTATCCCCTTCCGCTCCCACACAGTGACACGCAACTTTCCAAATGCAGCTTTTGCTATGGATATTCTACGGTTGACCTGAGTCTATGTTTTTTGCAGATTCGGATAGGATGCTACCAAGATAGGCAGAGTTGTTCGTTGGCAGGAGACTCTGGTGTTTAATATTGATGACAGGATCATAGTACTGCTCTCTAGGAGCGAGCTGAAACATGACCTCAGTTTTCCTGTTGTTGATGGTAAGGATAAACATATCACATGCCATGTAAAACCTGTCTATGTAGGTTGGCATGTCTTTCTCAAAGCTGGTAGCATGGATGCAGTCATCAGCAAACATTCGCTGAAATCGGATGCACGTGTCCTAAACGTGTAGAAGTCTATTCAGTTAGGAGGCCTTCTAAACCTATGTGCAACGTATACACGTTCTTGGAAAAGATAAAACATATCACAAAGAATGAATATATATGGTTGTTAAGAACAAACGCAAAGAAGAAGAAAAAGATCAGCAAACAATACGTTTGAGATGGTCGTTTCTTTCATCTTGGTGGAGGATTTTAACCTCGTGAGATTGAATTGTGTGCCTTCTGTTCTGTATCTAATCTTTACACAATGTTAATCGCATTCCCAAAAGACAATAATGAGAATAGTAGCAAACTTTATGATGGATTGTTGAAGCCAGTACACATCCCAGTTTGACGCCGTTCGTAACATGGAAAGCTTCCGACAGCTGCCCTTCGTCAAGTACACGCGACATCATGCCCTCGTAAAACTGTTGGACGATCTTAAAGGATTTATGCTACAGACGCTCGGGTCAGTTTAACTTCTATATTTCGATTTCTTTTCAAACTCATCATATTTTGTTAGTATTGCATATCTATAATCAAATTAGGCAAAGTGTTTTAGTTGTGATCACAAAATATATTTCAACATTATTATTGAACGACCCTACCCTCTACAATTTCTTTATACAAAATGTCTATAATTGTCTTTGTTTGGTTCCTAGAGACAATGTATAGAATTCAATAAAACTAATAGAGTTATGTATCGTTGTAAAGCTTGTTTTGAATACTAACAAATATTTTAGATTCGGTTTGACTAGATAATTACTATATGCTCTAACGAACGATTTTGCTGATAATTTAGATTAAATTCACATTACATTTTTTAAATTCCGTTTTCTCCCATTTGTAAATTACGTTAATGTGGGTAATTTACATTTTCCAAATTGAAAGACATCTTCAAGATATCAATATGAAATTTGGCTCTAACATATATCTATGAATAATTAAGGCACTACACAACAGAAAATGCATCTTTCTCACGCAAATATATTTATATGAAATTTCTTATGAACCTGTGGGTCGTATTTTTGGTCTTCAATTGGGTAGGTCTTATTCTTTACACCCCCAGAGATCAGTTGCATGTTACAGAACAATTCAAAGTTCTCAGTTGAGTCCTCGTACCATTGGTATTTTTATGGCAAGAGTTAATTAGTGATGTGCGACTTCTCTATCAGATTTCCTGACTTTGCTGAGGTTGTTCCGTACGCATCGTATGATAAACACTTATTAATGATCTTTTAGTGCCGTATATTTGGGCTTGGCTCTACGCCAAAGAGTAGTTCTACAATATGCGCTTTTCTGACTACATGAGGTCGTTCCGGATTAGGAACATTCTCAGTCATTGGAGACGCATGTGCTGGTCATGCAAACGATCATATTTTGGCGGTATGCTTATCCTTTATATGATCTGAGCCATGGTGTTTGGACGTCATCGTATTCTGTGTAGGATGGTCTACGTCCAAAAAGTATTGCCCTTAACCAATGTTTGGGTTTGTACCTCATCAGCATTATCGACCTTACTTTTCTATCCACGGTGAGTTTGTTCCTGAGTAGGAGTATTCTCAGCAGTTTCGTGGCACGTGTCGGCACTTGGTAGTTTGCAAGTCTTTACTCTACATTTTCCCTGTAGTATGTTGTGAATTTCACTGGACATCCAAAATTGTCCATGATCTTCCATAGACCCTGTTGACCGTGTTGAAAACTTTCGTCAGATCGACAAGGACCATATAGAGATTGAAATGTTGGTCCAGACATTTATTTTGTAGTTGGCAAGCTGCAAATATAATGTTTGATATTTGCCACGTTGGGTCTCAGGGAGTAAGTCCTGTTCCAGATGATTGATTAAGGGGTTATACTACTGACGGTTGGGTCATTATATGTTATATATATTGATTTTTCAAATTCATCATATTATGTTAGTATTGCATCTCTACAATCAAATTATGCAAAGAGTTTTTATTTATGATCCCGAAAAATGCTTCAAAATTATTTTTGAACAGCCCTACCCTCTAAAAATTCGTTATAGAAAATGTCTACAATTGTCTTTCTTTGTCCCTAGATACAGTGTATGGCATTCAATTAACCCAATCGAGCCATGTATCATTGTAAAGCTTGATCTGAGTACTAACAGATATATTAGATTCAATTAGGCTAGGCAATGAGTGTATGCTCTAACAGACGATTTCCCTGACAATTTAAACTAAATTCACATTACATTTTTAAAACGCAGTTTTCTCCCATTTGTAAATTTCGTTAACGTGGGTAATGTACGTTTTCCACAGTGAAAGAAATCATCAAGATATCAATATGAGATTAGGCGCAGACATGTATCTATTAATATGGAAGGGACTAGACAACAGAAAATGCACCTTTCTTAAGCGAATAAATATATATATGAATTTTTTAATTAACCAATGGGTCCTATTATTGGCTGTTAATTGGGTAGGTCTTATTCGTTGCACCCCCAGAGAACAGTTACATGTTACAGAACAATTTAAAGTTGTCAGGTACCCAGAATATTGGTATATTTAGGCTGTGCAGTAAAAAAAATGCAATTGTTATTTATTTCACTCTGTTTGGAGACCGTACGACGTTGTTTACGATCCAACATGGCTGCCGTTTCCATGGCAACCCGATAATTTATTAATGCGATATATAAATTTTCATTTTAGACCACTCTAGTAGTAACTGCTATGTATCACATAATTTTATTTTGAGAGATAAGAAAGTTGAGAAATCCTGTAGCATAACCCCTTAAGCGATTGAGGAGATCTCTGACCAGTACCTTGCTGCAATTTAAAGGAAGCGGGGCACCGTACTAATATCACATGCCTGGCAATTGCCTTTACGCTTACACAAGTGGACAATAGTGGCATCGTTTTTCTGAGGTACACTTTCATTCCTCCTTGTTTGTATACTTCGGTTGGTTTTGAGACCGTCGCAGCAGGTGCCTTCCCACTGGGCACGTCTCGTTTTCTTCTTAACCTTATCTAAGCAAGATAGAGCATATCTCACATATAACCAATTCTAACTCACCACGAGATATTTGCATCACAAACAGACAGAATCCAGTGTACATATATTCAAATATCTCTACATAGACAGTCCTGTATTTGTAACAAAGAAAACGTACAAATTCATAAACAATAGACATATGTATAAAGTAAAAAAATAGCTGAACCGGTCATATTATAGTCTGTCCATTAATTCGTGAGCACGTTTGAAATTGATTTTCTCGAAAACTACCAGTTGGATCTCAGTGATTTTTTGCATGCAGCCTTAGAATATCCATGACGCTAAAATAAAGCTAACCAGTAGTCCATAAATGCTACGGATGTTGCACATCGGCGAATTCCTTTGATCTTTTATGACAATTGCAAATACGGGGCTCAAATTTTAGATTTTACAGTATCCCTAGAATTTGTCCATGTCAATTCTATTCATAGATGTATCTCCATATTAACTTGATAGGTCAAGTAATTAAGTGTGTTGCCCTTTATGTGCAATCGTGAACTTGGATACAATATGCAACAGTTAGTCCTACCCTTCGGTCACCATTAGACCCCAGGGTGTCTTAACTTCACCACAAATTGTATGATGGTAGACGCATTTGGATATGGAAATGTATACGTTGCTATTTCTCAGTCTGTAATCAAAATATGATTTGTATCATCCCGAATCTGACGATTCCATGAGGTTGATAATTGTTACTGGCTGGACAAATTGTAATCCATCTCGGTGCCAGTACTCGTCTTCCTCTCGGAGCACATGTTCAACACACTTCTTCAAGAACTGCATGTCTATCATTGAGAAGGACTCACGTGTCAGAACTTCAACATCACACATTTTAAACGTCCTGTTCTGTTCGGCAACTTGCCCTTTACTTTAGCCCAGACAAGCTCTATCGGATTGAGGTGAGCATGATATGGAGGTAGTCGCAAAGACGTGTGGCCGTATTCCGCAATGATTTTGTCAATATGAAACACCTTTGTCTTATTTGTCATCCTCACCAGGTGCAACAACTCGGTTTCAAATATGTATCATCGAAGCTGACATTTTCCTTATCAAGCCAAGTCCTAATTTGATCTTTTGTATTTGATGCAGTTGGTATTTTGTCTTCCGCTGATACTGCGTTGTGATAGGATGCATTATCCATTACCAAGCATGATGGTCTGTTTAGAATTGGAAGTAGATCTTTCTCCATCCAGTGCCTGAAAATATGTCCATTCATTTCTGTGTGGTAGTCCCTACCGTCGGTACTTTTGATTGGAAAATAAGTCCAGCGTCATGGACAAGACCTTGTTCACTACTTCCTGCATGTGTTAGTATAATACGCTGGCCTTTGCTGCTTGGTATTTTTCTTTTCTGTTCACCGTCTACTGATTGCCATTCTTTAGCATTGGTGTGGTGAGCATTGACCCAGGATTCGTCCAAATATACAATATCATAGCCTTGCCTCCGCCGCTCACGGATCTGCTTCAGGTATTTACTTCGGGCAGCAATTAAATGTGGCTTTTCACAAATAATATTCCTGCCGCCTATAGTTTTTCTGAAGGTGAAGCGGCGGCTCTTACAATTTTCCATAGAGTACTTTTAGAAATGTCTATGCTGCAATCTGATTGCAGTTTTAATTTCAGTTTCCTGAGGTAACAAGTTGATTTGTCGCAAACATTTTCAAGAGCTCCGTCTTATGACATCTATGTCAAAGTCGTCAATTGTTCTTTTCCTTCCTTGCTTGACATTAGTGCACTTTGTGTCCTGTTTAATCCATCGGGAAAAGGATTCTCTATTCAGACCAAGCGCCAGTTGCGTTCGTTTCTCAGGGTTATGAATATCGCAATATAGATGACCTCTCTTAGATTCCCTACGGAAGTGTTGGTATAGTAAAACTGTAACCTTCTGCATTATTATAAATGTGCACTTCAGACTCATTATGAATGTGATATCAATGTCAGTTTTGATAAGCCAACAAATATGATACAATAGCTTAATACAAATAGCGAGATACGCCTATAACTATAAAACGGTAACCCAATTATAACGTCATATGCTTTCCGCTTTCAAAGTCGACTGGGTTAGGTGCACGGAATTCGTGAAACTCACGATATTTCAATGTTACCATAATGTATTTTTAGAACAACGCGTCTGTGTACCGTAAATCTGTTACTATTGTGTACAATCCGGTGAGGTTGATTTTAATATAACCTGAAGAAGAAATATTTCAAACTACATCAAATTTTCTTGGAAAAAATATTTCTCTAGCGTCATGGATATTCTAAGGCTGCTTGCAAAAATCACTGAGATCCAACAGGTAGTTTTCGAGAAAATCAATTTCTCACGAATTAATGGACAGACTATAATTGGAATTTGACTTAAATACAACACTATTTCCGCGCACATTCTCTAGTAGCCAGTCCCCCACCCCCAGGTAGTAGCCAGTAGACCAGACAGGTAGTTTTAGTCTGTAGCTTGTATATATTTAGCTAGTTTATTAGCAGAGACTTAGTGTTTGCACTCTCCAAGCAGATTGGCAACACTAAAACGAGACACTGACGTAGGGAAACTAGATGACGCAGTTTTGTATAGTGACGGCTTAAAAACAAGTAAGTAAACAAGAAGGAGAGACAGAGATATGCAGCGAAGATGAACGGACGTATTTTTGTTTACCTAATGCCATAACTACAATAAAAGCAAATATGAACTACAGTACAGCGTCTACTTGGTTATAATGTTTGTAGCATCAGTTCCATCATCGTCACCACACGCCACCAATACCAATCACAACAGGACGATAATAAATACCATTGTAAAATGTATCACTGCCATTTTTATACATATATACACTCTAAATGAGGAATGAATGCATCCGATAAAGATGGATCAGGTATAAGGGCGATAGTAAATACCGTTGGGAAATGGATCGCTGCCATTTTATATATATATATACACTCTGAAGGAGGAATGAAAGTATCCAGTAAAGATGGACCAAGTACAAAGATGATAATAAATACTATTGCAGCTATCTACTCATAACTCATCTCAGCTCAGCGTTTAGCTTATATCAATTTATCGTCACATAATTCAACACTCATTATAATTGAATTGGGTGAAGAAACACCTCACCCTACTACAATTCATTTCTAAAATCTATATGGTGATCTTTGTGGCATGGAGTTAAGGTAACTCCTTTGGTTCAAAGGATCTCAGTCTATTTTCCTCGTGAAACTAACTGAATTTTTTTCCAGTGGTGACTGGGTCTCATTGTAGGTAATTACAAGTTCCTAGTCCTATCAGAGACGGATAGTAACACCTTGGTCCCATCTTTAAATTGAGCACTTAAAGAAACATATTACACTTAAAACATGAGTAGAGAAGGCTGCAAAGCCTCGGTCTGTTATATATATATGAAATAAAAATCGTGGCATATCCTAAAGGACGTAGCTATCAACCACAGTAAACGAGTCGTTGATTTTAGGCACCACTTATACGTTCAGTAGTTTATCATTGCTTTCTGAACGGTGAGGTCTATTTTACCTTTTGTATGAACCAGGAACGCTTGTTCGTGAACGAGCTCACTACCGCTTGAGCTACAGACGCTCACCAATATATAAATATATAGTATACTCAAATAATAAAAATATATATATATAAAGAGAGAGAGAGAGAGAGACAGAACTAGAAACAGTAAACAGTTTTAACTTACATATTTACACAGGCTTATATCAAAATGGATTAATACCAAACAAATTGAAAATTACATTTGATAAAATAAGTAGAAAATTAAAACATGATTAAGAAACAATGGAAACAGAAGAACTCAACTGCAGACATCAATAACGCTGCTGTGAAATGACCCACAGAGGGTAGAAGATTATCTTCATACACCAAACAGTTTTTATATTTATATATTTATATGTGTGTGTATGAAAATAATATATTACAAATATATCAAATGATTAAAAACACGAGCAGCTCACATTTTTGAGTGGCAATTTTGATTGCATTGACAATTTTTAAAAACAATAGTGCTACGAATTGTCAAATCAACATCTGCTTTTTAGTCTAAATAAAATATAGAACTGCAAGTTATATAGTTCTAAAACTAAATTATTAATTGTCAATTCAAATGTTGTATCTATCCTAACGTATGTCAGCGAGAGTTGGAAAATGACTAAATCTAAAGAAATTAAGTTTAAAGCATTTGAAAAAAATAAGTTTGCGAAAAATAATGAACATCAAATAGGATGAATTCAGGAGCAGCGACGAATTCAGAGAAATGTCTGGTCTACCGCTAGTAATAAATGTAATAAGAGGGTGAAGATAGAGATATGTTGGGCATACCGTGAGAAGAAATGTCTGGTCTACCGCTAGTAACTCATGTAATAAGAAGGTGAAGATGGAGATATGTTGGGCATACCGTGAGAAGAAATGTCTGATCTACCGCTAGTAACTCATGTAATAAGAAGGTGAAGATGGAGATATGTTGCGCATACCTTGAGAAGAAATGTCTGGTCTACCGCTAGTAACAAATGTAATAAGAAGGTGAAGATGAAGATATGTTGGGCATACCGTGAGAAGAAATGTCTGGACTAACGCTAGTAATAAATGTAATAAAAGGGTGAAGATGGAGATATGTTGGGCATACCGTGAGAAGAAATGTCTGATCTACCGCTAGTAATAAATATAATAAGAAGGTGAAGATGGAGATATGTTGGGCATACCGTGAGAAGAAATGTCTGATCTACCGCTAGTAATAAATGTAATAAGAAGGTGAAGATGGAGATATGTTGAAGGTACGTGAGAAGAAATGTCTGGTCTACGCTAGTAATAAATATAACAAGAGAGTGAAGATAGAGATATGTTGGGCATACCGTGAGAAGAAATGTCTGGACTAACGCTAGTAACAAATGTAAAAAGAGGGTGAAGATGAAGATATGTTGGGCATACCTTGAGAAGAAATGTCTGATCTACCGCTAGTAACAAATGAAATAAGAGGGTGAAGATGGAGATATGTTGGGCATACCTTGAGAAGAAATGTCTAGTCTACCGCTAGTAACTCATGTAATAAGAAGGTGAAGATGGAGATATGTTGGGTATACCGTGAGAAGAAATGTCTAGTCTACCGCTAGTAACTCATGTAATAAGAAGGTGAAGATGGAGATATGTTGGGCATACCTTGAGAAGAAATGTCTGATCTACCGCTAGTAATAAATATAATAAGAAGGTGAAGATGAAGATATGTTGGGCATACCGTGAGAAGAAATGTCTGATCTACCGCTAGTAATAAATATAATAAGAAGGTGAAGATGGAGATATGTTGGGCATAGCGTGAGAAGAAATGTCTGATCTACCGCTAGTAGCTCATGTAGTAAGAAGGTGAAGATGAAGATATGTTGGGCATACCGTGAGAAGAAATGTCTGGTCTACCGCTAGTAACTCATGTAATAAGAGGGTGAAGATGGAGATATGTTTGGCATACCGTGAGAAGAAATGTCTGATCTACCGCCAGTAATAAATATAATAAGAGGGTAAAGATAGAGATATGTTGGGCATACCGTGAGAAGAAATGTCTGGACTAACGCTAGTAACTCATGTAATAAGAGAGTGAAGATGGAGATATGTTGGGCATACCGTGAGTAGAAATGATGAAAGAATAATAAAGAAGACATTGAAGTGAGAAACAAAAGGTTTTGTAAAGAAAGCACGTCTTAGAAACATCCTGAAACCAACTTTGTCCATAGAAGCAAGAAATAACGAATTCAATTACATGGAAGAGATGGAACAAGTTGCCCAGGACAGAGAGGTATGGATAAATTACTTGCAGGCTCTATGTAACGTATAAGGTTATAAAAGACATATATAAATATATATATTAAAATGTGGACGTCTGTAGGTTAAGCGATAGTGAGCTTGATCACAACCCAAGCGTCATCATCATGTGCCGTGTCAGCTGGCGACGGCGATCATGGGCAACTGAGCGAATACAAATCTCTGTCTTTGGTGTTGGCTATCAACTCAGATGTTGACGCTCTACCGTGCCATGATGTCAGGCTATCCACAATATTCCTCGGTCTCGTCTACCCTCGATTTTACCGGTTGTCACAATGTGTTCTAAATCTTCCTACCTCATCACATGCACGACAAAATGATGACTGCCTCTTTCTTCTATTGATGATTAGCTTTCTCTGTGTCTTGATCTCATTAAAAAATAAACATTTGTAATTTTAGCAGTTCTTGGGATTTTCATCATTCTTTTGTATAACCACAGCTATCTGGGCCTCAGAGATTTTTCGATCTGTGTGTTTATTGTCCATGACTCGCATCAGTATATCATTATTGGTTCTATTTAGCACTGAATAACTCGCATTCTGATCGCATTTGACACGGACTTGTTACATATAATGCTTATCATTTTATCTAACGATGTTTCAACCCAGACGTACCTTGTTCAAACTCCTCGGCGAGCAAGTTTGGAAGCAAATTTGTTTTCGCTGAATTTTATGAAAGGTAAAATACAGACCTCACAGTTCAGAAAGCAATTGCAAACTACTGAACGTATAAGTGGTGCTTAGAGAAACGACGATTCGTTTAATGTAGTTGATGGCAAAGACATGTAAAGGACATACCACGATTTTCATTTTCATATATCAAAGTAGATTAATGGAAATAAATATACAACACATTACATTAGAACAGCTTACCGGACGCAGTACTGGTATGTCTATTGGTTCAAATCGTACTTCAAGGATGTCAAAACGTGGATCTTTCTGTGCCTGATCCTTATTGTCCCAGATACCATTAAATATAGTGACAAAGTCAGCCTCTCTTCTTGTTACATCTGTTGTTGAATGAGGAGACATTTGTTGCAAACATTGATGAAACAAAAAAATGATTGAGTTGGATAAAATAAAATAGTGTTGAAGTGATCATCGTTAGCTGGTGTAGTTGCTATATAATATAATAATAAAACCCATAACCCGTTAGTGTCGTAGAGGTGTCACTGTGGAGACATCAGCACAAAAGCACGCCATGAATCTCTGTCTTCATCTCCTCAGGGCGAATGTGCAGAAGCTTTGCCCCGACCAGATCTTGATGTTGTCAAAGCAAGGTTTTTCTCTGCCCTCCTTTCTTTCTTCCACCCCCAGCGGTTCCCTGTAGGATAGTCTTAAAGAGTGAGCTATGTCTCATTATATTCCCGAACTACGCAAGTTTACACCGTTTCACGATTGTCAAGAGGGGTACTTGTCGACATGTAAGGTTGTTTATTTAGTCTCTGACATAAATATGCGTCTTAAGTTCTATGTAACTAATACGTAGTACTCGTCTACATTTATCTCCAATAGATAGTTGCTATATCAAAGATGTGTTGATGCAATTTGTGTACGTATCAAGTTATATTTCTGAAAGTATACTTTGACATGCTGCTGCCTGTCTACCTCTTGATATATTCCATTACAATTGTATCTATGTCTTCTATTTACTCTCCTACCTTCAGCTGTCACGATGTGATATTCAACAATATGTCACGTCTGTCTGTAGCTATGTCTGATTGATTGATTGATTGATTTATAGGACCATCATCATTGCACTTTGGTTAGTAACATTGAGTGATCCGATCTTGTTCTTACATAAGACGATCTCAGATGTTGTGCTCGAGTTCCGTAGCACCGTCATGGGTCCCAGTGTAATTTTGAAAACGGTGAAGATATTTGTGTCGAAATTTAAAATCTTTTCTAATAAAGTTTGCAAGTGCAGCTAGATTTTCTTCGAGATTTTGAAATGCCACGGAGTACTTTACGTTCTCAACTTGAACTCATGGAATTACCGTTTTATCGTCCGTCTCCGATAGTACCTGGAACTCGATCTCACCTACACTGAGATCCCACCAAGAAAATGCTTCAACATTAACAATTTTTCTGATGGTGATCAAAATGATTCTCTCGTCACTGTCTCTCTCTCTGTTGACATTTCTGAAAATATTTTCTTGTTTCTTCTACCACCATTCATTGTTTTGTCTGAAATAACTCGATTCAACAAATCAAATTTTGTTTTGTGTATGGTTGTATTAATCTATGTGATTCTAGGGCAAACTACCCAAGTAAATAAAATGCTGGAAATATGTCGGATGTGCTGACCTAGTCACCACAGGCGCATAAACTTGGCACAACGTACAATTTGCTTTTTGGCTCAGATCACATACAAATCACAACAAGTGGTTTAATAAGAGGTCGAAAAATATCGTTTGCGGAAGAAGAAGTATTAATTTATGTTGCGTAAGTATGTGATAATGTTATGTAACTTCACTCTGTGTAGTAATGACTTGACGTCCTAACGTTGTGTATCTCTCTGTTAGGGACTTCTAAACAGTGACTGTTGTGTTCTGTGTTATGTTCAAGCCGACAGCAAGGATGAACTTTTCTAGTTTGGGCAGCTGCTACGGTGAATGTACCTTGGAATTTTGCACAAACCACTTCTCTACCCTACTGGTTCTTCCAAAGTAAAGACACAGTCCATGTATTTGGAATTAAGCAGGGTTTGCAATGACTGTCCGAAGAATGATAATATTTATATCGGTCAGTGTGTCAGTCTGCATTTGTGCTTGTATGTATATCATTTAGCCTTTACGTTTTAAAATTATTATTTATTCTAGATAGTTATTTCTGTCCGTTTAGTTTTACTTTTCTATCATAAATGTAGTGTTCTATCATACCTTTAGTTTTCTATCATACCTTTAGTTTTCTATCATACCTTTAGTTTTCTATCATACCTGTAGTGCTCTATCGTACCTTTAGTTTTCTATCATACCTGTAGTGTTCTATCATAACTTTAGTTGTCTATCATAACTTTAGTTTTCTATCATATCTTTAGTTTTCTATTATACCTTTAGTTTTCTATTATACCTTTAGTTTTCTATCATACCTTGAGTTTTCTATCATATCTTTAGTGTTCTATCATACCTTTAGTTCTATAATACCTTTAATTTTCTATCTTACCTTCACTTTTATATCATACCTTTAGTTTTCATTCCAGCAATCATCGACCAACAGATCAGGAGAGCCACAATATTACTTCTTGAAGACATCATAGCTGCTGCTGCTGTTGTTGTTCGTCTAGCAACAGAGATGGATACAGATGACAACGTTTAATGAATATCATTGACATATCTCAGATTTTATAGAAGAGCATAGTTGTATTCCACCAATCATTTTACTCTGAAATCATGAATAGTAAACTAATTATAGTTTAAATGTGGGAGGTCTTAAAACTGGACAAAGGTTCTGATTGGGTAGGGACAAACTGCAAGAAACAGAAAATAAATTTCACGATTATATGTAGATATATGTATGAATACAACCGTGAACATCAAAAAACAATTCGTTAACTGCTGACAGTAAAATATAGCAGATAAAATAACAAGTAGACAATTAATGTTGCGTGTATACTTTCAGTGACAAGGTGACATGTCATGATAACATGGCAATAATGGAGGTTGAGAAGAAGGTTTAAGAACAGGGCAGAGAGGGGTAGAAATAGAAATAACTGTGCGGTACACTGAGTGATTGACAGGTAACTAGCTGCCTGTCAGAGAATATTATGTCATACAAAATACTTTGCTTAACTCCTTCCGAGTGGTTACGGAGGCCGAAATTTAGGGTGTAAAGAATAGAACCACTGTTACCTACCACGCATGTCGTAAGAGGCGGCTAATAGGATTGGTGAAATGGGATGCACATGTCCTACACGTGTAGAAGTATATGCGTTTAGGAGACAACCAAACCAATAAGCAACGTATACACGTTCTTGGCAAAGACCAAACTTATCACAGAGAGTGATTAAAATTGGTCGTAAAGAACGAACGCAAAGAAGGAGAAGAAGAAAAAGAGATTTTGCTTAACATCCATTCTAATAGTGATATGGGGTTAAGTCAATACACAAGTCCGATAATGACGACACATGGGAAGATTGCAGTAGACTCCGTATCATAGGTCAAGCCCAGATGGATTCATCGTGTAAGGTTCGTCAAACGCAAACCCTAAAGTTGCGTACTAATGCCTAACGAAACTGCTTTCCCTGGGACAACCAGGGAAGTTACTGTTGCTTTTAACAACTAACATTCCCGGAAGGACTGGCGCGGGTGATGTTTGGGGAGTGCAAACTTTTCAGTTGCCTTGCTAGCACTCATTGAAAAGACCCATTGGATTATTTATGCGCAGCCCTAGTCCAGTGTTTCCGGGGTCAGGAGTATGAAGAGTAGAAACAACTGCAATTGCCAAGCGCCGACACGAGTCTCGGACAAGTTGTGAATATTCCTTCTCCGGAATAAATTGACAGTAACTGAAAAGTAAAGCCGACTTTGTAAAGGTTTGACAGGTCGTCCAAATCCAAATATTGGCGAAGGCTGACACTTTTCACGGTGACCAACACGAGTAGAATACCGTAGCGAGTGACAAGCTTATGTGTCCCTAATGACTGAGAAATGTTCATATTCCGGAACGACCTCACATAATCAGAAAGGGAGCACAGTGCAGACATGCTCATAGGCATAGATCATAATGCCCAAAAATAAGGTGAAAAATTTGACGTAAATTCAAGCCCAAATAATCGGCGGTAAACGGATCATTAAAGAGAAAGGTACTCAAGATGTCTGCAAAGTGTTTGACTCCCGGTATGGCAGATTAGAACATTTCCGAACGCCGGAAACGCCCCGGATGCGCTTGTACTACAACTATAGGTGCTTAATGGGGGTGCAACGTTTCAACCGTTCTTGGCAAAGGCTGTTTACATATCACAATAAGAATGATCAAAATTGCCGAAAAGAACGATCTGAAAGAAGAAGAAGAAGAAGTCATTGAATGTTGTATTATTCTCGTTAGATATGATGTAAATTAATCGAATTTCGACAGATAATTGTGTATCGTCTATGACTCCATCTGCTCGTCTGCCCAGCGTGTTCGTAGCGCGTTGGACTACGGTGACTATCCTCGTGTGTGCTGGTTCAATTTCGCGGGATGGCAGAAAAAGCCACAGATTCCCAGATTTACGGTGTTCATGGCGCCGAACCGAAGGGTTACGATGTCCATGGCACCGAGCCGAAGAGCTTTCAGCTCAAGTGCTTCTGGATCGGAAAAAATGACTCCATCTAAACATGTATCTATCATCATTTCAGCTTTTACTTCTACTTCTAAAACATCTCTTCACTCTCAACATTTCTCTCTCTACTCTCAATATGTATTTATTATTCCAAACCTGTTTTCTCTTGCAATGAAAATGCTTTCCTACTCCAAACATATTTTCTACATTAGCAAGATTTCTATTTTTCTAAAAGTATCTGTTTCTCCAACATATATTTTCATGCAACCAATGTTCAGTTGTGTCATATTAAGTTCCATGAATACGCACAATTCAATAGCGGACTATTAAGAGAAAAAGTCGCTATATAAAAATGTATTTTTCAGCATGAGCAATTTATTAACATGCAAGCAATGGCAGAACAGAAAATGAGAATAATTTAGTACTACATATAATTTACATTGTTTTATGTGGGAGAAATGTGTAACAATTAAAACAGATCTGACAAAACACAATCGATACATTGAGTTATGGATGTACAAAGAAGATATATGAATATTATGGAAGAAACAGAAAACTTACAGAGATGTACTTCAAAGAACAAGGTGTTAAGGGGTCTCAGAAATCACGAAATGACATATTTTCTTTAAAATATCGAATTTCCAAATATGTTTTATTCTGTTAGTTTTATATCTCTAGATTCAAAATCAGTAAAATAAAATTGAATTTTTTTTTATTTGAAAATTTGAAAATTAGTTTTTAAACAGTCTACCCTCTCGGATATTTAACGTATTTTTTAAGAAGCAATGTCTAGAAATATCGTTTGGTTGGTACTTAGTGATGGGGATCTCTAATCTCTAAGACATATCGAATTATATATCATTGTAAGGTACCAGTGTGAGAAATTTTGAGAGTTGATCCAATTCTATGGAAGCTGAAGCTGTCAATTTTATTTTTGCCAGGTCAGTGAGAAAGAGACAACTTTTTATTACCAGTTGCTCTGTGATGGAGATTCCAAAGCTTTTGTAGAAACAAATACATCTTTCAACAATGATATTCAAATTATCAAAGAAGATTTTATCAATCGCATAGCTAAAAAACGTTATCTCATTAGTATACGTCAATATTTGCCTACATTAAAAAAATAGTAGTTCTCCCATGCTCCACATCAAAGAGCATGAGATAGCTCAGAAGGAAGGAGGCACATATAATACAGGTGGATTTAACATATAACCATACGGGACGGATGTTCTGTCAATCATACAAGCGATTTATGTGAAAATTCTTTTGTAAGTTAAAGATCTTTTCATATTTCACCAAAAATATTTTTAAATTGCAGTTTCTCACAATTGTGATTTTCACTAATTAAGGAAGTGTTTAGTAGGTTAGTCTCAGTAACCATTCAAGATATCATATGAAAAATGGCATACATATAGATATATCAACACTGAGTGCAGTCAGATATAGAAATACAAGTTTTAACCAATATGGTTTGAATACAATGTTTTTAGTAACCATAAGTACTTTTTTGTGGTAAAATTGTATATGTTGTATTCGTTGCACTTCTGTTGGCTTGTTATATGTCCGAGAACAATTTAAAGTTGCTAGCTGTCTAGAACTTTGGCTTATGTAAGTATTTCAATTTTAAAAAAAAGAATAATATGAACTAGTTGTGAGTAATTACCTACTTTACGACATTGTTTATAATTCAACATGGCCGACATTTCCATGGCAACCCGACAAGTAATTAATTAAAAAATTATATAATATTTCCTCTCAGACCACCCCTAGTACTACCTGATAAATAATATCTCATTTGACTGAGAAATAAGGAAGTTAACAACCCTTTGTATTGTCTCCCCTTAAACGAACTGCCTGAATGAAATATATCAAGAGGTAGACAGTATCAGCCTGTCAGAGGGTAGCATCACATCGACAACGAATAGAGTTTGCTGAAAGTTGCAGATTATCAATTTGTTGATGAGAAAAGTGATGATGGAAAATATTACAATTCAAGCCTATAATAATACACACGCAATGGTTTACTCAATCAATCGTCATGCCTGCTGGCGTAGGGGAACATGTCTCTCCACAACTCTATCTCTACTTGGTGCCGTTATTCAGTTCTGACGTCAATCTTTTGTCTAACCACGTTGTCAGACTATCCAACATCTTCTCTCTCTGTCTTCCACAAATCTCTCCTTCCCTGAATTTTATTTGTAATCACCAAATGTTCTAAACCTTCTCTTTTCGTTACACGTTCGAAGAACCTAGATTGTCTGATTCTCATTCATTTGATAAGAAATGGATACGTAAAACACAAATCAGTATTTGTATTATTATAATGTCATGTTAACATTTATATATGTGATGTCACGTGTTCATTTAATATATTATATTTTAAAGCAACTGCTGTTAGCACTATGCATGATGTTCTGATTGCAAACTTTATTAAAGATCAAAACAAATATATTGTTAGAATTGTATGCTGCGAGACTGCAATAGATTGTTATCAATGTTTATAATTTAACTGAAACCATAAAAATGCAATTCTATAATGAATATAATATAGTATTTTGCCAGGCATCTGAATCCATCCTTTGCAACTGTGACATTAGCTGTCTGTTACTGAGAGGTGGGGTTTGTCTTTTGTTGATTTGTCCATCACTTGTTAGATCATAAACACAAACGGTAACATTTACATTTATATATTATTAGGGTGGGTGGAGCGTGGTGATACAGAAGGAGTTGTTTTTTTTCCGATCCAGAAGCACTTGAGCTGAAAGCTCTTCGGCTCGGTGCCATGGACATCGTAACCTTCGGTTCGGTGCCACGAACACCGTAGATCTGGGGAATCTGTGGCTTTTCTGTCAGTCCGCAGAATTGAACCTGCACTCACAGAGGACTTGTCACCTGTAGTCCAACGCGCTACGAACACGCTGGGCAGGAGGGCAAGGAGGAGTTAGTTGCAGGTGGACAACATGTGGACATTTTTTCCAAGCACTGTTCAATAACTTCAAAAGCTTACACCAACATCGAACAGGCGAGGTAATGTGTGGGAAAAACATGTGAAGTAACAGCCGATAGTCATTTCGTTTCAAGTTGTATACACGATACAACAATAACGCTTTAATAAAAATAAAATGGTTACAAACTTAGTTGTCATCTAATTCAATGTGCATTTATTTAAACTTTAAAGTAATAAATAACGTTAATATATTATCTGATATAATAAAGCGATTCATTTATCTTCATTAGATTTCTATAGTTTACCTAGATATCTTTCGCAATGTAATAGTCATTCTTTTATTCTAGCTATGCTTACTTGTAGTTACCATATAACACAAGTTCAAAAACTCTGCTATCTTGAGTCCATGGTCACTACCAGTCTTTCTCTTGATGAAGAAATCAAAGCTCGTATAGGGAGTGCGGCTATTACATTAGGCAAACTATCAAAGCGAGCGTGGGACAACACAAAACTAACATTGCAGACGAAGATTCAAATATATCGAGCCTGTGTAATTTGTTCTTTACTATATGGTTCAGAAACATGGACAGCATACTCAAGACACGAGAGGAGACTTAACATTTTTCACATTCGATGTCTCCGCAAGATTATGAACATCAGGTGGTACGACAAGATAACCAACTCTGAAGTACTGCAACGTGCAAATCTGCCTTCCATCATGGGCATGCTCAGAAGTAGATGACTAAGATTGTTGGAGCATGTGAGAATAATGGAAACTTGTTGCATATCAAAACAAATGTTGTTCTGTGAACTTTCGGAAGGAAAGAGGCACCAGGGCAGACCACTGCTCAGATATATAGATGTCTGCAAAGCCTCATTGAAAAACTTTTCTATAGCTCCCAGCACATGGGAAAAACTAGCTGATGACAGATTTGTGTGGAAAGTCAAATTGCGAAAGGGCGCAGAGTCTTTTGAGAAGAGACTTATGTATGATCTGAAAGACAAGAGAGAAAAGCGAAAACTCAGAAGTTGTCACAGTAAACACTTGCCAATTGACTGTCTGTAAAGACGAAAAAGGCCATATATATACTTGAAGTTACCTGCATTCTCACTGTCTCACGTTGCATTGGCAGCTGTATTCTGTTAGTGTCTATTCTGATTCACTACACGTCGCATGTTGCCATGTCAAGACCATCCAGAAAGTAAAACATTAACGACGATACAAGAGAATATTGTATTAATTAAAAGAGATGCAGAACGAACTTGCGAGCGACTGACCACGTTAATATAGTTACAGATTTTACAGCGAATAGTGAAGACGGTACTAGAAAAAAAAAGATTGATCACAGAAGTCATAGCTAATAGAATGTCTATCTTTATTGAAGTAACGAACTGGGAATTTGCTTAGACTGAATCAGAACTAACACATGAGAAAACCGAATATCTTATAGTCTCATCAGAGATGATCAAATATTGTGTTTGAACGACTCAGCATACACTTTGAGTTAACGTCAGAGTAGACTTATGAACTACACGAGCAGACGACAACAAGACCTTTCTACCATTCTTCTTCTTATTCATTTCGATCGTTCTTCACTGCCAATTTAATCATTCTTTTTGTGATATATAATTGGTCCTTTTACAAAACGTGGTGATCTACGTTGAACGATTATGCGCCCATGGAGACTAGGCCCGCCCACCCGTTTTCAGCCAGCTTTAAATTTACTAGGGTGAGCTTTCCCTAGGGTACGATCCTTTCTGCCGACTATTTCGGCTCGGATCTCCGCCTTTTCGATCAGCTTCGCCGTATATTTCTGCTTTGTGATCTACGCCAAACAGTGAGTTACTACAGTCATGCCCTTTCTGACATGGGAAGTAGTTTCGGATTAGGAACATTTCACGGGGTCTATAAGCTTGTTCTCGGACGGCATCTTACTCCTATAACACAATGTGTATCGGTCTTCGCCAATGTTCGGATCCGGACAGCCTGTCAGATCTTTACATTGTTGACTGACTGTCGTTACTTTACTGTTCACTGTTGAGTTTGTTCAGGAGTAGGAACATACTTAGCCTTTTCTAAACGCGTTTCGGTACGTGGCAATTTGAAGTTTCTACTTCGCATTTTCCCTAGCTTCGGTAAACACCAGACTGAGGCCAGTCATAAACAATGTAGAGGGAAGTTTCAATCGGCAAAGTTTCAACCGAGATTTTGCGCTCGCCACCATCACCCGTCCCAGTTTTCTCCGGGGATGTTATTTCTGACTGCAACAGTACTTTGCTCGTTTGCTCCAAGGATGGCAGTTCCGTTAGGCATCACCCGCCTCAGTTCTTCTGGGGATGTTAGTTGTTATCGCAACAGTACCTTGCACAGATTTTCAAGGGAGGGCAGTTCGTTATGAACTAAAACGCAATTTTATGCTTTGCGCTCGGCCAACCTTGCCCAGTAAATGTATCTGCGCCAGGCCACCGATACGGAGTCAGTTGCAATTTTCCCTCGTACCGACATGAGGGTATACTTTTATTCGTTACGCATCTGACTTCTTTATTCTTGTTCCACAGCTGACAATGTTTGCCCCGTCCTCAAAGCCTCGAGTTTCGCCCTATGTGGGCACACGTTTCATCACTGGATGCAACCTCTCATCATTTCATGTTCACTTGTACACTAATCTCCCCATCGGCAGGGAAGCTGGTAATTTGTGGCGGGGCCTTTGACTTACACTTCTAGCTTGTGTATAGAGTCTCTTGCTCCAGAGATGGCAATTTCTGTTCAGCCCTTCCTCCGGGGAGTAGGATTCTATCAGAGACGTTTCGCTGCTTGTTTCCTTTGTTCGAGAACTTCGGTAATATTTTGTTGGACATCGGCCAGGAGATTCGTGCATTTTGTTCGTATGGATCTACATTGCTTTTCCGTACTTGCACTGCTACCACTACCAGTAGCTCTTCCCGATCCCTGCCCCCATAGCCAGACTGGAACCAAGTATGTTTCAGGGTCACCACGTGGAGATAGGGGCAGGGTCTTGATTAGTGACTAGTCATAATCTTGGCACACCATCTCAAGCGCCTTTGACCCCTTTCTACCATTCGAAGAAGCGACGTCCTGACAGCTCCTACCTAAGATTTTTGCTGCAACCAAGCCACCAGACCAGACGACTGAGGTCATATGTGACAAGACTGTCACTAGACCGCCGGATCTGGAGACCAGACATCTTTACCATCCAGATCACGAAGAACATTTTTATCATGACAAATTATATATTTAACAACTACAGACTACTCCAGTAAGCTAGAGAACCAAATGACCAGCAGTTTCTTGAAAAGAACTTTGAAGGGAGTGATGTTTTTCTCTTTCTGCTTATGAACTTAGTGTATGAGAGTGAAATCCAGACAATGTCAGACAAAATTGAAGAAAATATTGTCATACAAGTTAAGGTAATGAATATCCTTACTTTATTTAACTTATACAACATAAGGCTGATTTATAAGTGAGGAAGTGTATTGTTGCATCAATATATTCATATTGTATGCAGATTGTAATTGTTGAAGCTTCATGAGCTATAACATGATTGATATTGTATGTTTGTATATCTAAGCTATAACATTCTTGATATTGTATGTTTGTATATCTAAGTTATAGCATGTTTGATATTGTATGATTGTATATCTAAGCTATAACATTGCTTGATATTGTATGTTGGTATATCTAATGCAGGATAAATTTCCAACTTTCAGTTATTTAAATTGATAATTGATTTGTTTATGTGTTGTTTATTTTACTAGATATTTATGTTGTGAGTTTGAGATGTAAAGGTCAGAAGGGGATGATATGTGTCATTGTATGAGAAGGAGACATATGTCCATATTATGCTGTATATATTATGAATTTGAATTATATATATTATATTATATATTATAATTATTATGCTGTATAAAAATAATTCTGGTGCCATGACATAATAGGTCATATGAATATATTTCCATTTTGTCTAGCGGTTACCAATAGTTGTTGCTCTTTTCTTTTTCTTCTTTTTGTTAAATTTGGGACTATATTCAAGTGAGACCGAAAGGTCGTTCTGTTATATTAAGGGCTACTTCTGATATGAATCAGATTACTTAACTTTATTTATTATTGGTTACTAAACTGACGTCATTGTACTCCGGGCAGACCCATAGGTGCTCAGTCTCCCCAACAGAAATCGAAGAGTATGCACATTGATGGTTCATGTGGCTCGCTTATTAAACACACCTCTCGCTCTGCCTCTGAGGCATCCAGTTCGATTTGTTCAACGGGTAACTCCAAACTGCCTAAATCGCTTGATCAATGCAACATCGACTTTAGTGTCCTCATCCAACAGACAGTCGCGAAGAGACCAAAAGAATATCCTCTTATCCATCTTCAACACCCTACAATCGATGCTGTTGATGCAAGCCTGTCCGTTCGCTCATTACCGTAAACACCCTCATTTCCAGGACAGTATATCCACGTAAGCTTCTGGAGTTAGAAACTCTATAGACGACATCCACTTATACGAAACCTGCCCTTCTAAAGCTGTGTTTGGCATTCAAAAGATGGAGAATTGATTGATGAAATAGAAGGTTATCGTGCTGTTACATCAGAGCAATGAATCAGTTTGGCGGATATTGGATTTCCCCGTTCATGAGAGATATCCTCCGTAATGCAACAGGCGTCCACCTTGAAAACGGACAGAAGTTTACTTCAATCAGAAAATTTCCCAAAAAGAATTCAGCAACCTCCAAGAACAACTTTAACTGCCTTTTTTGAGCTTTGTCAAAATGACGATTTTGCAAAGACTTTACTTTACTTTGAAGTTCCAAAATATTCACATGGGATAGAGTCAAAAAGCTTTAATAGAAAAGCAGAAGTCTGAGTTGTTGGGTTTGATGGAGTTAAATCTAGTGATGTTTCTACTATCTACTTCATACCGTTAGAGGTCCCAAAATCATTTACTGAATTAAAGACGGTTGAGGGTCAAGTTTGTGCAACATTCCGTGAAACATGCCAAAAGCTTGATTTACTGGAGGACGACAATCAATGGCATGCTACGATGGCAGAAACAGTTGCATCAGAATCAACACAAAAGATCATATCACTTTTCATCATTCTTATTACCTCATGCAATCCATCAAATCCACAAAATTTGTGGGACACATTCAAGGAAAGTATGTCGGAAGATATTCTTAATCGTAGAAGTGAACAGAATCTGACTTAAATTGTTTACAACGAAGATATTTTAACGAAGTTTTAATCATCATAAAGGATAAGTTATTGACATGGTTGGTAAACTTTACAAATTATGGCTTCCCCATCAGCGAAACAACATCAATCGTTTGCAAAAAATTAAAGAAACCGCTTACAATGCCGACGACTTAGAGCATTACGTAACCATCAATGAGCCACTATTAGTTCAGACCAAAGAAATGTTTACGTATAATTATGAACGGTGAATGGTGGTACAGGCGGTCTATTCTTCATTGATGCACCTGGAGGGACAGGAAAGACGTTTATGATGAATTACTCCTTTCAAAATTCACTTTTGATCCATATTGCAGTGCTTCTTCTGGAATAGCAGCAACTTTGCTTCAAGGAGGACGAACTGCCTACTCTACTCTTAAATTGCCACTCGATTTAGCACATACCGAAAAGCCAATTTGCAACATCAGTAAAGAAAAAGCAAAGCAGCAGTTTACAACAATGCAAATTGATTGTTTGGGATGAATGCACTATGATTCACAAGCACGGACTAGAAACACTCAACAGGTCTCTTCAAGATATTAGAAACAATCGACACCTTATGGGTGGAGCAGTAGTAGTTCTTGCTGTTAATTTCAGGCAAACACTTTCTATTATTCCTAGAGGAACAATGGCTGATGAGCTCAAGGCGTGTCTGAAATCATCCCATCTTTGGAGACATGTTCAAAATTTAAAATTAACTACCAACATGAGTGTCCATTTAAAGCAGGATGTCAATGCTGGACACTTTGGTGATCAATTGCTTGCTTTAGGAGATGGGCGGCTTTGCAAAGAACCAAACACTGACACAATCAAGTTACCAGAAGACTTCATCAATATTGTGCACTCAATAGAACAACTTCAAGAAGCATGATTTCACTGGAAAACAAGAATATTGTTTACTATCAGGCCCTAACTGATAAATAAATAGTACGTACAATATTTAGAAGAAAATGATATCTCATGGAACGACGTCACCAATTCCTCATCAAGGATTACTAACACTTTCACCCGTGCGAAGCCGGGTTAATCAGCTAGTTGTGTATAATTGTCTTTGTTTGGTTCCTAGATACAGTGTATAAATTCAATAAACCCTATATAGAGTTATCTATCGTTGTAAAGCTTGTTTGAATTTAACAAATATTTTAGGTTCAGTTAAGGCTAGATAATTACTATATGCTCTAACGAACGATTTTGTTGATAATTTAGATTGAATTCACATTACATTTTAAAAATTCCGTTTTCTCCCATTTGTAAATTACGTTAATGTGGGTAATTTACATTTTCCAAATTGAAAGACATCTTCAAGATATCAATATGAAATTTGGCTCTAACATATATCTATGAAAAATTAAGGCACTACACAACAGAAAATGCATCTTTCTCAAGCAAATATATTTGTATGAAATTTCTTATGAACCTGTGGGTCGTATTTTTGGTCTTGAATTGGGTAGGTCTTATTCTTTACACCCCCAGAGATCAGTTGCATGTTACAGAACAATTCAAAGTTCTCAGTTGAGTCCTCGTACCAGTGATATTTTTATGGCAAGAGTTAATTAGTGAAGTGCGACTTCTCTATCAGATTTTCTGCCTATGCTGAGGTCGTCCCGTACGCATCGTATGATAAACACTCATTAATGATCTTTTAGTGCCGTATATTTGGGCTTGGCTCTACGCCAAAGAGTATTTCTACAATATGCGTTTTTTCTGACTATATGAGGTCGTTCCGGATTAGGAACATTCTCAGTCATTGAAACGGATGTGCTGGTCGTGCAAACGATCATATTTTAGCGGTATGCTTAGCCTTTATATGATCTGAGCCATGGTGTTTGGACGTCATCGTATTCTGTGTAGGATGGTCGACGTCTGAAAAGTATTGCCCCTAACCAATGTTTGGGTTTGTACCTCATCAGCATTATCGACCTTACTTTTCTATCCACGGTGAGTTTGTTCCTGAGTAGGAGTATTCTCAGCCGTTTCGGGGCACGTGTCGGCACTTGGCAGTTTGCAAGTGTTTACTCTGCATTGTCCCTGTAGTATGGTGTGAATTTCACTGGACATCCAAAATTCTCCATGATATTCCATAGACCCTGTTGACCGTGTCGAAAACTTTCGTCAGATCGACAAGGACCATGTAGAGATTGAAATGTTGATCCTGACATTTCTTCTGTAGTTGACAAGCTGAAGATATAATGTTTGATGTTTGTCACGTTGGGTTTCAAGAGTAATCCTGTTCCAGATGATTGATTAAGCGATTGAGGAGATCTCTGACCAATACTTTGCTGCAATTAAAAGGAAGCGGGGCGCCGTACTAATATCACATGCCTGGCAATTGCCTTTACGCTTACACAAGTGGACAATAGTGACATCGTTTTTCTGAGGTACACTTTCATTGTTCCAAATGGAAGTGAAGAGATATGTCAACATCAGCATATGACCTCCTTGTTTGTATACTTCGGTTGGTTTTGAGTCCGTCGCACCAGGTGCCTTCCCACTGGGCACGTCTTGTTTTATTCTTAACCTTATCTAAGCTAGATAGAGCATATTTCACATATAACAAATTCTAACTCACCACGAAATATTTGCATCACAAACAGACAGAATCCAGTGTACATATATTCAAATATCTCTTCATAGACAGTCTTGCATTTGTAAAAAAGAAAACGTACAAATTCATAAACAATAGACATATGTATAAAATAAAATAAAAATAGCTGAACCGGTCATATTAATTGGAATTTGACTTAAAAACAACACTATTTCGCGCACATTCTCTAATAGCCAGCCCCCATCCCATGTGGTAGCCAGTAGACCAGACAGGTAGTTTTAGTCTGTAGTTTGTAGCAGTAGATATTTAATTAGCAGAGACTTAGTGTTTGCACTCTCCAAGCAGAATGGCAACACTAAAACGAAACATTGACGTAGGGAAACTAGTTGACGTAGTTTTGTATAGTGACGGCTTAGAAACAAGTGAGTAAACAAGAAGGAGACAGAGATATGCAGCGAAGATGAACGGACGTATTTTTGTTCACCTAATGCCATAACTACAATAAAATCAAATATGAACTACAGTACAGCGTCTACTTGTTTGTAGTGTTTGTGGCATCAGTTCTATCATCGCACCACGCCACCAATACCAACCACAACAGGACGATATAAATCCATTTGAAATGTATCACTACCATTTTTATACTATATACCTCTAAATGAGGAATGAATGCATCCGATAAAGATGGATCAGGTATAAGGACGATAGTAAATACCGTTGGGAAATGGATCGCAGCCATTTTATATATATTTATACACTCTGAAGGAGGAATGAAAAGTATCCAGTAAGATGGACCAAGCATAAGGACGATAGTAAATACCGTTGGGAAATGGATAGCTGCCATTTTATATATATATATACACTCTGGAGGAGGAATGAAAGTATCCAGTAAAGATGGACCAAGTACAAAGATGATAGTAAATAATATTGCAGCTATCGGCTCATAACTCATCTCAGCTCAGCGTTTAGCTTATATCAATTTATCGTCACATAATTCAACACTCATTATAATTAAATTGGGTGAAGAAATACCTCACCCTACTACAATGGTGTCAGGAAAATAAAAAAAGAGCTGCCCTGCCAGTGGACCAGAAAGTGAGTTGATTACAATTTTTACTCGTTTGCAATAGGCTGTCGCCCTGTTTATCTTCGGAGACAAGGCTAGTCCTTTCGTTGCTCCTGTCTACTAGGATCCTAGTTTATCCTATATTTTGCCCTTTAAAAATTGAAGGTGCATTGGTGTGCTGTCTCACCTAGGATCGTTGTGTATTTCTTCATAGGATCTGTGTCCTCTCTGACCTTTCCAGTAGGTCAAACATTCTGTTTATAGTGTAGTCTACTTGAGCTGACATTGCTCTGAGTTGCCTGCCATAAGCATTCATCGTTTACTCCACTTACTTGGACAAATCTTTGATTCTATCTGGATAGTCGTTTTCCTGTCGACCGCCTACCCTGTCATGGGATGTTTGGACGTTGTTATTGAGTGACTGTCTGTTTCTACGTCTCGCTGGAGTTACATCAACTAGCATTTAATCACGGAATCAGGTGCCTGCTGGATTCTGGTACAGTGGAGAAGTGTTGGGACTTTGTTGATAAATAGTATTTCACTGAAGAGTGGATGACGTTATAATGCACAATGAATTTTGGCTCCGTGGAAGAGTATTAAGACTTTATACTTAGTCAGTATCTATTTTTGTGTTTATGAGCAGTTTACTGATTGTCATATCTCCTATTATTGTGTAATTTCCATGGTTGCTTTTCAGATTATGTATTTTTAATATTATACACATTGACCATTGCGTATACTTTTTATTGGTATATTTATATAAGGTGTAATGTCTCACAGAAACACTAAGGGAGGTAAGATGAGTGAAGACCCATTAGTGGATGTGGGTCATCAGGAAATATTGGTTCCTGCAGAGGCCAGAGCAGGTCTACCGACCACTAACGATAGCACTGGAATCGTTGGGATGGCACAACAATCCAGTTGGGGTGGTCCACGTCCGCCCTGTCGGCCAATTCGGGTCCTGGGCACATGATGGCCTCTCTGTGGACGATTTTTCGCGAGATATTCGTTATTACTGGCGATTGTATGGGTTAGAGGGTCAAGATAGAGTGGATATTCTTCTGGAAAACGTCTCAGATTCCATCAGATCTGAGATAGAGATTCACTCGTTAACTATCCAGGATCCGGACCTGTTGTTGGATAGATTAGTCGCTGACTACAGAGATAATAGGTCGGCTCATGATCTAATTTCCGTCTTTTATAGGGCTGAGCAACAGGACGGAGAATCTGTCAGTGATTTCTCCCATCGTCTGATAAAACTGTACAAGAAAATCACTGCAGCAAAGACTAGAGAACGGCAATTGGTAATGGAGACCTGCGTATTGCGGAATCATTTTATAAATTCTGTAGGGGACAGACTGTGTTCAAAAATGTTGTTGGAAAAGGTGGTGGATAATCTTTCCATTTCCTTCCTTCAATGTCGGGAAGCTGAAATGCGTTGGGAGAACAAATCTATTTCACCAGCTGCAAGTGATATGTCATTCCAGGTGAGGGCGCTCCAGCGTAGGGTGCAGAATTTGGAGGGCATAATTATTAGGATTCCGGGAGCGACATACAGGAAATCATGACCACCCTGTCCTGTCGCGCACTGTCCGCCACCTTAGTTCGGTCGGTCTGGGGCTCAATTTCGGGGCAGGGAATGTAGGTGTAACTTTTAAACGGGCGCCACTCAGGGAGAGGGGCACGACCCTGGGTGCCAGAAGACAAAGCCCGGAACCAACGTTGGTAGGGAGTCACTTATTAAAAGATGTTTGGATTGGTGGAAATGTCTTCAGGTGTCTGATTGACACTGGTTCCCAGGTTTCGGCTCTCACAGAAAGTTGATTTCGTACATTTTTCCCTCCGTCTATATTAAATGGAGATAATTGGGTGCAGCTAAAGGCTGCCAATGGTCTTCAGATTCCTTATATAGGTCATATAGTTGTTAACATCGAGCTCTATAGTACTTATTTAATGGATTGTGGATTTTATATTTTTAAAGACACTCCCTCACAGACCAACTGTGATTATCAGGCTATCATTTTATACAAATATCCTTAGACGTTTGCGGTTGTTTCAGCCTATTCTCGATTCTACGGTAAAATCGGCCCCCAGGAAATTAGGGGCCAACATCTCTTCCAGCCTTTATTTGGTCTGCTAAGGGAAAGAAATCACATATTAAAGCGAGTTCTTTGGGAGTTGTGTGGGTCAGGGTTAAAGGTGGGGATAGCCTTGGTCAACAGGTCATTTTTGAATTTAACCGATCATTGATGCGCAAAGGTATCGTGTGTTGCAATACTGTGATCAGGTTATATAAAGGTGTATGTGCTATTCATTTTATGAATGTTACTAATGAGAATATTTTACTGTCAAACGGTACTGTGGTGGGGGATAGATCAGAGTAGATTCTGCTGGTGAGATAAAATATAATGTTATTTCTGCAACATCTGTGGAGTGTTCAGTGTCTGATGGAGAAAATTTGGGTTTGTTAATTCTGCAAATCTACACATTGGTTCAGGCCGATTTAATCTGAATCATATGTATGGGTCTACTGATCAAAAAGCTGCATGTTATCTCTTTGTGTAGATATGACGATGTATTCTCATATGATGATTCCGATGTTGGGTATGCTGATAAAGTTCAGCACCAGATCCGATTATCGCAGGATACCAACCCCATTAAGTTGCCGTATAGGCGAATGCCTCCAGCGTTTTACAGAGGTGCAGCACCATATTGCGGATCTCCTGCAAAACAAGTCATTCGTGAGATGTCAGCCCTGGCTGCACCAGTTGTATTGTTAAAAGAAGAATGGATCCTTGCGCCTCTGTGTGACTATCGCGAATTGAACAAGAAGACTATTAAAGATGCGTAACCCCTTCCCCGTATCGATAACTACCTGGATTCCCTAATAGGTGCCAAACTGTTTTCCACTCTGGATCTGACTAGTGGATATTACCAGGTGGCTATGAAAGGAAATATCGATAAACAGCATTTTGTACGCCCTTTGGTCTGTACGAATATACGCGGATGCCAATGGGTTTGACTAATTCCGCAGGGACTTTTCAACGGTTGATGCACAACTCTATGAATGATTTTATGTTTAAATCTCTATTGGTATATTTAGAGGATATGTTAGTTTTTTCATCTAATTTTGATGACATTTGATTCGTTTAGGCAACGTGTTGGAGAGAATAAGATCGATAGGACTAAAAGTTAATCCTGACAAATGTGTTTTCTGTACAAATAGGGTGGATTTTTTGGGTCACTCTATTTCTGAGGGTGGCATTGAAACCCAGAAATAAAAAATCTTGTCCATTCAGAGACTTGGCACACCCACTAGTGTAAAGCAAGTGAGAGCATTTCTAGGCATGGCTGGGTATTACCGACAATTGATCCCCAGGTTTTCTCATGTAGCAAAACCTTTACTGGACATGGTTAATAGCAGTCTTTCTGGAGACTGCCTGGGAGAACAAAACACCATAAGACAAGGGGAACATCTGATTTTAGATGGAGTAGGGAATGCGAGAGTTCATTTCGGGCCCTCCAGACTAAGTTGACCTTTGCGCCAGTTTTAGGGTTTCCCGACATTAGTAAACTATTTGTATTGGATATTTATGCGTCCTATAGTGGTCTGGGAGCGGTTTTGAGCCAGGTACAAGAAGGATTAAGTAAAGTGATAGCTTACGCTAGTAGAACTCTTCGTAGAGAGGAAAGGAACATCAAGAGCAGTTTTAAATTAGAGTTATTGGGATTGAAATGGGCTGTAACAGAGATATTTCGTTCATATCTTTTAGGTAATCAAGTTACTATTTACACGGATAATAAAGGTCTTACATTTTCTAATAAGGCACAATTAGGTGCTATTGAGCAAAGATGGCTGGCTCTGATGGCTGTCTTTGATTATGAGATCAAATACCGTAGGGGCTCGTTGAACAAGAATGCAGATTTCCTGTCCAGGTATCCCTTACCTATCACAGAGGATGAGACAGAATGTGAGGCAGCGTCTGAGGATGAGGATATTGGGATTAACCTTGCTATTTTAACACCACCTTCTTACAGTTGTGATTTGACTGTACAGAAGATGGGAATTACTTCAAGGAATCAGTCTGGAACTTATGGTTTGACAGAGTTACAACATTTGCAGCAACCGGATTCGGTGCTTCAGGTAGTACTAAAGGCTAAGGAGACAGATACTCCGATAGAGACATAACTGTTTGGTCTCGGAATCACAGCGCTGTGGTTGTCCCAGGATAAACTTTGCATCCAAAAAGGAATACTTTGAATGAGAATGGATGATGATATTGGATGTAATGGATTACAAATTATTTTACCTCGCTCCTTACGAAAGATTGTATTGGCGTCTATTCATGAGATCGGTCATCAAGGACGTGACAAGACGTTGGCATTGTTAAAATTCCGATTTTTCTTGTGTGTTATGACGAGAGATGTTAGTGATTTCGTGAAGTCTTGTACTATTTGTAAAATGACTAAACCTCTAAAAAAGATTACCACCATCTACGGCCATATACGGATATACCCGTCCGTTAGAAATGGTGGCCATGGATTTTATTGAATTATCGAGAGATTCATGTGGGTTCAAGCATATGTTGGTAATGACCGATGCGTTCACGAAGTATGTGGTCGCATATCCTACCATTGATCAGACAGCTAAAACAGTGGTGGAGGTCATTTAGTCCAGATGGATTCCGGACTACGGAATACCTAGTAAATTCCACTCGGATCAGGGAAAGGGATTTGAGTCCGCCGTTGTAATTGAGCTTTGCCGAAAGTATGGGATTAAAAAGTCCAGGATCACAACATATAATCCGCGAGGAAATTGCATATGTGAAAGGTTTAATAGGACATTGTTGACTATGCTCCGTTCGTTGGAGGACTCAGATAAACTGGAGTGGTCTCGCCATGTGCCAAATGTCGTTTTGGGGTATAATATTACTCACCATACGTCTACAGGGTGGTCGCCATATTATTTACTTTATGGTAGACATCCCAAGTTACCCATTAATTTCATCATTGAGGAATTGTTTTATCACGATGTTCAGGGTAAAGATGATATGGTATTTCTCAGAAATAAATTGACAGATGCTCATGGAGAGGTCGGTGACAGGATAGTCCGTCTCTATAAAAAAGTGACGTTGGGCAAGGAAGGATTGATATCATTCAACTAAATAGTTTGGTACGTAGAAGAATAGACCATCATAGGGATGCCAAATAAATTAGGAAACCTCTATTCCAAACAGGTGTACTGAGTGGCACAGACACCTGATGATCAATCAGGTTATTACGTTATAGTTCCTATTGATGGTGCTAGCCAATCTCGGCTGATAATATCTGGCCGCCACATCAAAAGATGTGAGAATTCCGAGTAGTGAAGAAATGTAGGATATACAATATAAGCTGTATGCTTATTCTGTCCTGGCGTTACTGGATAACTACCTTTAAGGGGCAATTTTGTTAATCCAAGAAAGATTTATTAGGTTTCCAGTTGTATTTAATGGACATATTGCTTAATCCCGTCATGCCTAGTGACACATGGGGCTTCAGGAAGGACTTTCCATGGTCTCCTGTCCCGTGCAACCTTCAGCGCAGAGCCCCACGTCAGAAATGCGGTGTCCAGTTCCTCTTCCATCATGCGCCTCATGTTGTCCGTGGTCTGCCTTTCTTTCTCTTTCCTACTGGTGTCCAAGTGAGGGCTACCCTTGCAGGCATTTCTTGTCTCATTCTCATAACATGTCCAAGCCATTTCCATCTTCTCTTTTGAGTATGTCATTCATTGCCTCTTGTCTTGTGTCTTGGAGTAGTTGGTTATTGGATATTTTTACTGGCCAAAAGATTCCAAAGATTCTGCGAAGACAAGAGTGGTGAAAACTGACAGCCTGCTAGTATCTCCTTTGGTCATCCTCCAACACTCCGATCCGTAGAGCAAAACTGGCAAAACAATGCTTTTATAGAGTTTAAGCTTTGTGGTCCTATTGTAGATTTTGGACTTCCATACTGGTTTCATTCTGGCAAAGCGGTTCTGGCCTTACTTAGACGTGATTTTATATCTTCCTCTGTGCCACCATTTAGTGTCAGTACGCTACCAAGATATGTAAACTGCTCGACCCTTTCCAGTGTTTCATTTTCTAACATTACTGGTTGTTGGATTTCACTGTTTGTCATAGTTTTTGTTTTTCCTGTGTTTGTTTTGAGGCCTACTGTCTTTGCCGTGCTGTGAAGTATTGTACTTTTCTCTTGTATATGTTCATATTTGTGTGACACCAGGGCTATATCATCTGCAAAGTCCAGATCCTCAAGCATATCGAAAGGGGTCCATCTTATTCCTCTTGGTGCTTGTTGTTTTATGGCATTTTTAGCACCCAGTCAATTGTAATACTAAACAAAAGAGAGGACATTACGCATCCCTGTCTTACACCAGATTTTACTGGGAATGTTTTGTTGGAATTCTTTAGGTTGCAAGAGAAATCTTTATAGAAGAGGGCTATGATTTTGACAAGCTTTGCAGGTACGCGTATTGTCTTAGTATCTTCCATAGGCTGTCTCTGTGGACGCTGTCGAATGCCTTTTCAAAATCTATGAAGTTGATGTATATAGTCCTTTGCCACTCACTACATTGTTCTAAAATGTTACGCAGGGTAAATATATGTTCATTTGTTCCTCTTCCTTTCCTAAATCCTGCTTGCTCCATTCGTAGAGACTTATCTATTGCTTCTTGTATTCGCATTATGATAATTTTGCAGAATATCTTACTTGGGATTGAAAGCAACGTGATTCATCTCCAGTTATTGCAATCTGTTAGATCTCCTTTCTTGGTGATTTTCACTACAGTACCCCTAGTCCAATCCTTAGGTAATTCTTCTCTCCCAGATATCTGCAAACAGTGGCTCTAATATGTTCGCAGCTAAGATGGGATCGATCTTGAAAAGCTCTGCTGTCATTTCATCATTTCCGGTGCTTTGTTGTTTCTCAGGGATTCAATAGCTTTTACTATTTCTTGCTTTTCTGGCAATTTGAGGTTGATATCAATATCCTGTGCGGCCGGTGGGATATCCGTGGATGTTCAGGATCAGGTCTGTTTAGCACATCTTCAAAGTGGGATGTCCATCTCATATCCTGCTCCTGCTCTGTTGTCAACAGTTGTCCTAGACTGTTTCTGACTGGCATGTTATGGTTGTGTCTTTTACCTCCGCATAATTGTTTGGTAATCTTGTACAGCGTGTGCAGATCATGTACTTTAGCAGCCTTTTCTGCTATTTCTGCTGTCTTTTCCATAAATTTTCTCTTGTCTGTTCTAGCACTTCTTTTACCATTTTGTTTAGTTCTGTGTATTCTTTTCTTGCCTTATCTTTTTGACGTTCTGATCTAATGCTATTGATGAGATTGTTTTTCTCCTTTCGCTTTTGGATGTATTCTAAGGTCTGGCCACTTATCCACTCTTTATGTTGTCCTTTGCTGGTTCCCAGTACACTACTGCTAACTATTTTATATGTGCCTTTGATCGCATTCCATTTTTCTTGGATACTTTCAGTTGGTGTTGTGTCTGACTGCTCTGACAGGATTTGAAATCTGTTCTTTAGTTCCACTATATATTTTGTAGCAATCTCTCTATCTTTTAATAGGTTAACATTAAAGTATTATGTTCTTGTCTTGGCTTGTATATATGTTTTCTTGAGTTTGAGCCTGATCATGGCAACGACAAGGTGGTGGTCGCTGCCCACGTCAGCTCCTCTTTTCACCTTTACATCAAGTAATGTCTTTCGCCATTTACTGTTGATCATAAAGTGGTCTATCTGGTTTTCATCTCTTCCATTTGGGGATATCCATGTGTACTTGTGTATGGTCCTGTGTGGAAACAATGTGCCTCCTATGATCAGTCGGTTTTCTAGACAAAAATTGCTCAACATTTCTCCATTTTCATTTGCAGTGCCACATCCCTCTTTCCCCATTATTGCTTCTCTGTGTCTGTTATTGTTGCCAACTTTTGCGTTTAGGTCTCCCATTATGCACAAAACGTCCTGAGCTGGAACCTTGTCCCCTATTTCCTGTAACCTTCTATAAAATGTGTTTTTGTCCTCTTCTTCGGCTTCGTTAGTGGGTGCATAGCATTGAATGATAGTTAGCTTTCCTTGTTTCCCATTAAATCGGGCTTTCAACAATCTTTCATTAATCGGGTGCCACTCTAAGAGATGTTTATTCAATCCTTTCCTTATTATTAGTGCAACTCCTGCTGAATGATTCCTGTCGTCTCTTCCTGAGTACAAGATGGTTTCCCTGTTCTAGTTGTCGTCTGTCCAAAGCCTGTTCATCTACTTTCGCTGACCCCTAGAAAGTGTAATTTATAGTTTTGCATCTCTTTTACCACCTGTGCTGTCTTTGTGGTCTCGAACATTGTTCTGACGTTCCAGAATCCTATTCTTAGTTTATGGACATATATGGAATGTTAATTCGTTCTTTTGGGGTTTGTTAATTGATTCCTTTAGGATTGTTGGGAAAATGTTATATGTTTGATGATGATTTTTTTATATTGACCCAAATGTTTGGAGGTTAAATTGATTATATAGTGAATGTTTTGAGCAAGGCTGCTTTCTGGGAGTTCATTATTCCCTGGGATTGGGGTTGGTTAATATTACCTCATGGAGGTCTGATAATGCTGATTTGGACATTATCTTTGCGATTTCCATAATTGTGAATTTCATTGCTTTCTATGACAGATAGCAAAGAAATGTGGATTCTTGGGTGTTATTCCTTCCCGGGATTGGGGTTGGTTGTTATTACCTCATGGAGGTCATATACTGTTAATGGTTTAAACAGTATATATATATATATTTTTCATATCATGTTCAGTTTGTAACTAGTTCTTTTGTTTGAGGTTTCAGATTGCATGACAAGAGACATGAAGAGCGACATAGAGACATGACAGTTAGTGTGAGATGCCCCTCGTCCATCCTACGACATGTGAGGACGGGATGTCGACGTATAGCCGCCTCACTTTAACCTATTGGTTGGTTCCCACTGCCTGGAGCAAGTGATATGCTGTTGAGTCACATTAAGGAACATGTGGTGCCTATTTCATGTTATCCATACATTTTGCTGACTGCATTTTGGATTAATACTTTGTTTCAGCATTAAAGCACAGAGGGTTTACTGTTGTTGTTAACCATGGTCACCTATGGCCAGTTGACGAGTCAAATTTTAAGACGTGTGGTGACTTGTTCCCATTTAGCTCATTCAACTTGGCTCTCCTGAGATCCCGTCATGATTTTTATTATTTTCGACCATGGTTGGCTGCTGTAGATTAGTTGTTGTTGAGCCACGTCTCGCGACGTCTGGTGACTTGTTCCCATTCAGCTCGGACAACTCTATTAAACCTGATGGACTCTAACTGTGCACATATGAGGGAATTTCGCCGTCGTGTCGACAGCGAGGTCTCCGGGAGGTGTAGTAGCCAGTCCCCCTCCCATGTGGTAGCCAGTAGACCAGACAGGTAGTTTTAGTCTGTAGCTTGTATATATTTAGATATTTAATTAGCGGAGGCTTAGTGTTTGCACTCTCCAAGCAAAATGGCAACACTAAAACGAGACATTGACGTAGGGAAACTAGTTGACGTGGTTTTGTATAGTGACGGCTTAGAAACAAGTAAGTAAACAAGAAGGAGAGACAGAGACATGCAGCGAAGATAAACGGACGTATTTTTGTTCACCTAATGCCATAACTACAATAAAAGCAAATATGAACTACAGTACAGCGTCTACTTGTTTGTTGTGTTTGTGGCATCAGTTCCATCATCGTCACCACACGCCACCAATACCAACGACAACAGGACGATAGTAAATACCGTTGGGAAATGTATCGCTGCCATTTTATATATATATATATACACTCTGAATGAGGAATGAAAGTATCCAGTAATGATGGACCAAGCATAAGGATGATAATAAATACCGTTGGGAAACGGATAGTGCCATTTTATATATATATACACTCTGAATGAGGAATGAAAGTATCCAGTAAAGTTGGACCAAGGACAAAGATGATAATAAATACTATTGCAGCTATCGGCTCATAACTCAGCTCAGCGTTTAGCTAATATCAATTTATCGTCACATAATTCAACACTCATTATATTTAAATTGGGTGAAGAAATACCTCACCCTACTACAATTCATTTCTAAAATTTATGTGGTGATATTTGTGGCATGGAATTAAGGTAACTCCTTTGGTTCAAAAGATCTCAGTCTATTTTCCGCGTGAAGCTAACTGGATTTTTTCCCAGTCCTGCCTGGGTCTCATTGTAGGTAATTACAAGTTCTTAGTCCTATCAGAGAAGGATAGTAACACCTTGGTCCCATCTTTAAATTGAGCACTTAAAGAAACATATGACACTTAAAACATGACTAGAGAAGTCTGCAAAGCCGCGGTCTGTTATACATATATATATGAAAAAATAGTAGCATATCCTAAAGGACGTAGCTATCAACCACAGTAAACGAGTCGTTGATTTTCTAGGCACCACTTATACGTTCAGTAGTTTGTCATTGTTTTCTGAACGGAGAGGTCTATTTTTACCTTTTTGTTTGAACCAGGTACTCTTGGGTTCGTGATCGAGCTCACTACCGCTTGAGCTACAGACGATCACCAATATATATATATGTAGTATACTCAAATAATAAAAATATATATATTTATAAAGAGAGAGAGAGAGACAGAACTAGAAACATTAATCAGTTTTAACTTACATATTTACATACACGACGCAGTTCAACAACGGAATAATATTAAGTTTTTAATATTCAGTAATTAAGTTTAAAGCATTTGAAAAAAATAAGTCTGAGAAAAATAATGAACATAAAATAGGATGAATTCAGGAGCAGCGACAAATTCAGAGAAATGTCTGTCTACCGCTAGTAATAAATGTAATAAGAGGTGAAGATAGAGATATGTTGGGCATACCGTGAGAAGAAATGATGGAAGCATAATAAAGAAGGCATTGAAGTCAGAAGCAAAAGGTTTTAGAAAGAAAGCACGTCCTAGAAATATTCTGAAACGAACTTTGTTCATAGAAGCAAGAAATAACGAACTCAATTACATGGAATAGATTGAACAAGTTTCCCAGGACAGAGAGGTATGGATAAATTACTTGCAGGCCCGATGTAACGTATAAGGGTATAAAATACATATAAATATATATATTAAAATGTTGACGTCTGTAGGTTAACCGATAGTGAACTCGATCACAACCCAAGCATCATCATGTGTCGTGTCAGCTGGCGACGGCGATCATGGGCAACTGAGCGAATACAAATCTCTGTTTTTGGTGTTGGCTATCAACTCAGATGTTGACGCTCTACTATGCCATGATGTCAGGCTGTCCACAATATTCCTCGGTCTCGTCTACCCTCGATTTTACCGGTTGTCACAATGTGTTCTAAATCTTCCTACCTCATCACATGCACGACAAAATGATGACTGTCTCTTTCTTACATTGATGATAAGCTTTCTCTGTGTCTTGATCTCATTAAAAAATAAACATTTGTAATTTTAGCAGTTCTTGGGATTTTCATCATTCTTTTGTATAACCACAGCTATCTGGGCCTCAGAGATTTTTCGATCTGTGTGTTTATTGTCCATGACTCGCATCAGTATATCAGTATTGGTTCTATTTAGCACTGAATAACTCGCATTCTGATCGCATTTGACACGGACTTGTTACATATAATGCTTCTAATTTTCAGGAACGATGTTTCAACCTAGTCGTACCTGGTTCAAATTCCTCGGCGAGCAAGTTTGGAAGAAAATTTATTTTCGCTGAATTTTATGAAAGGTAAAATACAGACCTCACAGTTCAGAAAGCAATTGCAAACTACTGAACGTATAAGTGGTGCTTAGAGAAACGACGATTCGTTTAATGTAGTTGATGGCAAAGTTATGTAAAGGACATGCCACGATTTTCATTTTCATATATCAAAGTAGATTAATGGAAATAAATATACAACACATTACATTAGAACAGCTTACCGGACGTAGTACTGGTATGTCGATTGGTTGAAGTCGTATTTCAAGGATGTCAAAACGTGGATCTTTATGTGCCTGATCCTTATTGTCCCAGACACCATTAAATATAGTGGCAAAGTCAGCCTCTTTTCTTGTTACATCTGTTGTTGAATGTGGATACATTTGTTGCAAACATTGATGAAACAAAAAATGATTGAGTTGGATAAAATAAAATAGTATTGATGTGATCATTGTTGACTGTTGTAATTGCTATATAATATAATAATAAAGACCATCACCCGTTAGGTCGTAGAGGTGTCACTGTGGAGACATCAGCACAAAAATCACGACATGAATCTCTGTCTTCAACTCCTCGGGCGATTGTGGATAAGTTCTGCCTCGACCAGCTCTTGATGTTGTCAAACTAAAGTTTTTCTATGCCATCCTTTCTTTTTTCCTCACTCAACTGTTGCATGTAGGATAGTCTTAAAGAGTGAGCAATGTCTCATTATATGACTGAACCACGCAAGGTTACACCGTTTCACGATTGTCAAGAGTGGTACTTGTCGACCTGCAAGGTTGTTTATTTAGTCTCTTACATAAATATTCGTCTGATGTTCTATGTAACTTATACGTAGTACTCGTCAACATTTATCTCCAATATATAGTTGATATATCAAAGATGTGTTGATGCAATTTGTGTACGTATCAAGTTATATTTCTTGTTCTGAAAGTATACTTTGACAGGCTGCTGCTTGTCTACCTCTTGATATATCCCATTACAATTGTATCTATGTCTTCTATTTACTCTCCTACCTTCAGCTGTCACGATATGATATTCAACAATATGTCACGTCTGTTTGTAGATATGTCTGATTGATTGATTTACAGGACCATCATCATTGCACTTTGGTTAGTAACAATACGTGATCCGCTCTTGATCTTACATAGGACGATCTCAGCTGTAGTGATCGAAATCCCTCAGCACCGGCGAGGGTCCCCATTGTAATTTTGAAGATGGTGAAGATATTTTTGTCGAAATTTAAAATTAAATCTTTTCTAATGAAGTTTGCACGGGCAGCAAGATTTTCTTCTAGATTTTGAAATGTCAAGGATTACTTTACGTACTCAACTTGAACTCATGGGATTAACGTTTTATCGTCCGTCTCCGATAGTACCCGGAACTCGATTTCACCTACAATGAGATCACAGATCTCTGGAAAAACATCATGATGGCTCCAAGAACATGCTTCATCATTTTAAATATTTCTCATGGTGATCTAAACTGATTCTCTCGTCACTGTCTCTCTCTGTTCACATTTCTGAAAGTATTTTCTTGTTTCTTCTGCCACCATTCATTGTTTTGTTTGAAATAACTCGTTTCAAGTTTTGTTTTGTGTGTGGCTGTATTAATTTATGTGATTCACCAAACCTACCCATGTAAATACAATGCTAGCAATACGTCGGATGTGCTGGCCTAGTCACCACAGGCGCATAACTTGAGACAAATTCGCTCTTTGGCTCAGATCACATACAAACCACAAAAAGTGGTTTAATGGGAGGTCGAAAAAGAGCGTTTGCGGAAGAAGAAGTATTAGTTTATGTAGCGTAGGTATGTGATAGTGTGATGTAACTTCACTCTGTGCAGTAATGGCGTGACGTCATTAAGCTGTGTATCTCTCTGTTACGCATTTCTGAAGCAAATATCGTTTGCGTTTTTTATTTGCCCATCTTGTGTAGCACCACAACACTCTGTGACTGTATTTTGGCAACGATAAAAAAATGTATTGGCTGCACACATGTTGCAATTGGAGCAGAATTAATACACTCTCTGACCATTATCGTTGATATTTCCAATGTCATGATGACCCAGACATACTGGCCATGCCAGGTGATCAGATCCTATGCGTGCATGCAAGTCTCACATTATAAACAGTTGTTCATCCACTAGAAATGAGTTAACGTAATTCTATAATGTCATAATACTTGTCGCTATTATCTGCAGATGCTGCTAGTGTTGGTACGTAGACACATATGCTGTTTAGGAGACTATCTTTCACACAGAATCGAATGGATATTATGCGATGTGATACAGCTACTGGTGTATGCATAGATTTAATCAGATTATTCTGCACATCAAAGACGACTCCGTATATTCTATGTTAATTTGTGCATAGTCCCTGCCAGAAAAAAGTATAGTTCTTTTCTTTCACTGAGGAAGTCTGGTTTCCTGTACATCAGCTATATCCACGCGCAATCTTATAAATTCTCCGTCTATGACAGCTGCTTTTTCTGTCCTTTGTTTTCTTTCTCGGGTATAGGTAGTCATGTCCGGGACACATGGTCCTAACGTTGCATGTGTCAAATCTACGAGTGTTATTTTTCTTGTTTCTAGGTACTAGTACTTACATCTGTTTATTTTTTACTTTTGGTCTAGCCTTGTGAACATTACAAGGCATGTAGATATGGCTAGCTAGCACCTTACTGACTAGTGGATGCTTAATTTAAGATGGGTAAGATGACCAGGGCAGATAATTTGCAACTCAGAACTTCGAAAGCAATTTGTGGCACCTTCTCTTTCTCCAATCTGAGAGGGACTTCTAAACTGTGACTGTTGTGTTCTGTGTTATGTTCAAGCCGACAGCAGGGATGAGCGTTTCTAGTTTGAACAACTGCTACGGTGAATGTGCCTTGGAATATTGCACAAACCACTTCTCTACCCTACTTGTTCATCCAAAGTAACGACACAGTTCATGTATTTGGAGATAAGAAGGATTGCAGGACTGTCTGAAGAATGATAATATTGATATCGGTCAGTGTGTCAGTCTGCATTTGTGCCTATTTGTTTATCATTTACCCTTTACGTTTTAGAATTTAATAAAACTATTTCTTTTATTCTAGCTAGTTATTTCTGTCCGTTTAGTTTTACTTTTCTATCATACCTTTAGTTTTCTTTCATATCTTTAGTGGGGTCATAGGCACAAGAAAGCTTGCGCCAGGATTTGGGAGATTGCTCTAATCCCCTGATCTCACCTCCTCGTGGTGACTGGGAACAGACGGTAGTTCCGGTCTGGCTAAGAGGACAGATGCCGTGAAAGAGCTACTCTGGAGCAATTAGAGATGCAAACATAGTCATGCTTGATGGGATCCGCTCTCAACATAGACGAGCGGACTCCCAGAGTAACTATTAATGTTCGTCTCTCACAAGTCAAAGCACTGGCCCCCACCACAGAGATGGGGGGCACGACCAAATAAATCGAACAGACATTGAACCGCGTGTGGCGAAATCCGGAGCCCGCCCATGCTCTCTCTTGAGACACTACCCTAGTGCCGATGAGTATTATGGGAGTCGAGTTGCGCTGCAAGTGGGCCATCATGGGGCTAAACTCGGTTTGGCCCTCGAGTCTGATAGACCAGTAAGAATTGACAGAAATGGTGAGGTAGACACCAGGGCATAGCGAGATCGCACGCTGGAAAAGCCATAGTGGGCCCCACCGAGGGGCAGGCCGGCACGGCATGCGCGGAAAGCGAGGCAAGAACGGCAGCATGGCATGCAAGAGGGTGTGCGTCCCACCCACATGAACAGAACAACTAGAAAGCCCAGCAGAGGCAAAATCAGTGCAAGCACGGCAAGCGAGGCAGCGGCAAGAGGATGTGCGTCCCACCCAAATATGAAGAACGACTGGAAAGCCCAGCAGAGGTAAAGCCAGTGCGCGTTTCCGCTCGCAGGGAACTACTGCTGCCTTGTAGATTGATTGAGGACAATCAAAGTCTGGCGGAGCAAACCGTACACAAACCTGAACGGGCGTCAAACCAACGTGTTCATTAAAACGACCGGTTTTGCTGCTCAGATGGCACTCTATAGCCGGGAGCGCAAGCCGTCTAAGGGTAATTGCCTTGAAATAAAATAGCAACCCACTGCCTTTGTGGGTTTTGGGTGGGGATAGCCACAGACTATCGGAAAGCGGACCGCACCTAAACGCTGGCTTAAATCGAACACACCACCCAAGAATAAGCAACTGTGCTCCAATAGGTGCTGAAAGTTGGTGCACGTACATTACGTTCTGATGTTTGGCTGTTTATATATCACAATAGAATGATAAAAACTGTTTTAGAACGATCGAAATAAGAAGAAGATATCTTTAGTTTTTTATCATACCTTTAGTTTTTTATCATACCTTTAGTTTCATATCATACCTTTAGTTTTTTATCATACCTTTAGTTTTCTATCACACCTTTAGTTTTTTATCATACCTTTAGTTTCATATCATACCTTTAGTTTTTTATCATACCTTTAGTTTTCTATCATTCCTTTAGTTTTCTATCATACCTTTAGTTTTCTATCATACCTTTAGTTTTCTATCATATCTTCACTTTTATATCATACCTTTAGTTTCCATTCCAGCAATCATCGACCAACAGATCAGGAGAACCACAATATTACTTCTTGAGGACATCATCACTCTGCGCTGTTGTTGTTCGTCTAGTAACAAAGATGGATGTAGATGACAACGTTTGATGAATATCATTGACATATCTCATATTTTATAGAAAAGCATAGCTATGTTTTCCACCAATCATTTTACTCTGAAATCATGAATAGTAAACTCATTATAGTTTAAATGTGGGAGGTCTTAAAACTGGACGAAGGTTTTTATTGGGTAAGAACAAACTGCAAGAAATAGAAAATAAATTTCATGATTATATGCAGATATGTGTGTGAATACAACCGTGAACATCAAAAAACCATACGTTAACATATAGCAGTAAAATATAGCAGCTAAAAAAACACGTAGACAATTAATGTTGCGTGTATACTTTCAGTGACAAGGTGACATGTCATGATAACATGACAATAATGGAGGTTGAGAAGAAGGTTTGAGAGCAGGGCAGAGAGGGGTAGAAATAGAAATAACTGTGCGGTATACTGAAATTTTTCCCGACCGCTACGGCTCTCAGGTCGACCCAACCTCAACTGGGTACCAGACATGCTCTGGGAAAGTAAAGGCGGCCGGCGTGATGCTGAACACATCACCCAACGTGTGCCGAGGTCATGAATAATACAGGCCTAATACTGTATTGATCTATATACCACAAGGTATGAAAGGGTTCCTTTACTTTACTTTTTATACTGAGTGATTGACAGATAACTAGCCGCCTGTCAGAGAATATTATGTCATACAAAATACTTTGCTTAACTCCTGTCCGAGTGGTTACCGGGGCCCACATTTGGGGTGTAAAGAATAGAACCACTGTAAACCTCGCATGTCGTAAGAGGTGACTAAGGAGGTTTGGCTGAAATCGGCTGCATGTGTCCTAAATGTGTAGAAGTCTATGCGTTTATGTGCCTAACAAACTAATGTGCAAAGTATACACGTTCTTGGCAAATATCAAACATATCACAGAGCGTGATTAACATTGGTCGTCAAGAACGAACACAAAGAAGAAGAAGGAGATTTTGCTTAACATCCATTGCTAATAGTGATATGGGGTTAAGTCAATACACAAGTCCGACAATGACGACACATGGGAAGATTACAGTAGACTCCGTATCATAGGTCAAGCAACTGCTTTCTCTGGGTCTACTGGGAAAGGTACTGTTGCTTTTAACAACTAACATCCACGGAAGGACAGGGGCAGGTGATGTTTAGCGAGCTCATTATTTGCAGTTTCGTTTACATAACTCATTGAAAAGACCCTTTGTGATTATCTATGCGCATCCCTAGTCCAGTGTTTCCCGGGGTCAGGGAAAATTCAGAGTAGAAACTGCAAATTGCCAAGCGCCAACACGAGTCTCGGACAAGTTGGGAATGTTCCTTCTCCAGAATAAACTCACAGTGGCTAAAAAGTAAGGTTGACATTGTAATGGTTTGTCAGGTCGTTCAAATCCAAATATTGGCAAAGGCTGTCACTTTTCACAGTGACCTACAAGTGTAGAATGCCGTAGCGACTGACATGCTTATGTGTCCCTAATGACTGAGAAATGTTCCTATTTCGAAACGACCTCACACAATCAGAAAGAGAGCACAGTGTAGACATTCTCATAAGGGTAGATCATAATGCCCAAAAATAAGGGGACAAATATTTAGTGTAGATCCAAGCCCAAATATACGGCGATAAATGGATCATTACAGAGAAAGGTACTCACATTCTCTGCACAGTGTTTGACTCTCGGCATGGCAGACTAGAACATTTCCGAAGGCCGAAAACGTTAACACGCACCGGATGCGCTTGTACTATATAACTGTAGGTGATTAACGGGGGCGGAACGTTTCAACGGTTCTTGGCAAATGATGTTTCAATCAATCAAGTGCCATGCCTACCGGCGTAGGCGATCATGTCTCTCCACAACTCTCTTTGCTTGGTGCATGTAATCAGTTGTGACGTTGATATTTTGTCGAACCATGATGTCAGGCCATCCAACATCTTCTTCCTCTGTCTTCCACGATCTCTCCTTCCTGAATTTTACCTGTAGTCACCAAATGTTCTAAACCTTCTCTTCGCATTATATGCCCGAAGAACCTTGATTGTCGGATTATTATTCTTTTGATAAGGTTTCTTTGTGTGCAGACCTGATTTAAAACCTCCACGTTTGTTTTCTTTGCTGTCCATGGAATTCTCAACATTCTTCTGTAAAACCACATCTATGTGGCTTCCAATGATCGTATTGATTGTTTGTTCAGTGTCCATGATTCGCTGCCATACATAAGAATTGGTTCAATATAGCATTGGAGTACTCGTTTTCGCAGTGTCATTGGTAGTGAGTTCACGCATAGTATGTTCTTCATTTTCATAAAAGCTGCTTTCGTTTGAGCTATTCTACTCCTAATCTATGTTGTACATCTTCCATCTGATGTTAAGAATGTTCCCAGATACTTGAATCGATGGACTTGTTTCAGTGTTGTGTTATTTATTTTGATATTGCATGTTGGTGTTTCTTGTTTCTTGGAGACAACTATAACCTCTGTTTTCTTTATATTCATGCTTAATCCTTTTACATGCTGTTTACATATCACAATAAGAATGAACAAAATTGCGGAAAAGAACGATCTGAAAGAAGAAGTAGAAGAAGTCATTGAATGTTGTATGATTCTATGTTTAGATTTAATGGAAATTAATATGAATTTCCACAGATAATTGTATATCGTCTATGATTCCATCTAAACATGTCTCTATCATCATTTCAGCTTTTACTTTTACTTCTAAAACATCTCTTCACTCTCAACATATCTCTCTCTACTCTCCACATTTCTCTCTCTACTCTCCACATTTATCTCTCTATTCTCCACATTTCTCTCTCTACTCTCAATATTTCTCTCGTTACTCTCAATATATCTCTCTCTTCAACATTTCTCTCTACTCTCAATAAGTATTTATTATTGCAAACACGTTTTCTCTTGCACACAAATGCATTCCTACTCCAAACATATTTTCTACATTAGCAACATTTGCATTTTTATAAAAGTATCTGTTTCCTCCCAACATATTTTCATGCAAACAATGTTCAGTTGTGAAATATTAAGTTCCATGAATACGCACAATTCAATAGCGAACTATCAAGAGAAACAGGTGCAATATAAAAATATATTGTTCCAGCATGAGAAACGTATTAACATGGAAGCAATGACAGAACAGAAAATGAGAATCATTTAGTACTATATATAATTTACATTGTTTTATGTGAGAGAAATATGTAACAATTAAAACAGATCTAACAAAACACAATCGATACATTCGAGTTATGGATGTACAAAGAAGATATGTGAATATCATAGAAGAAACAGAAAACTAACAGAGATGTACTTCAAAGAAGAACAAGAAGTTTAACGAACTGTTTGAAGGAAATATATCAAGAGATGGACAGTATCAGCCTGACAGATGGCAGCATCACATTGACAAAGAATAGAGTTTGCTGAAAGTTGCAGATTATCGATTTGTAGATGAGAAAATTGATGATGGAAAATATTACAATTTAAACCTATAACAATACACAAGCAATGGTTACTCAATCAATCCAGTTCCTGCTGGCGTAGGGGATCTGTCTCTCCACAACTCTCTTCATCTCCTTGTTGCAGTTAATTAGTTATGACGTCAATCTTTTGTCGAACGACGGTGTCAGACCATCCAACATTTTCTCCCTCTGCCTTCCCTATATCTTTCCTTCCCTGAATTTTACCTGTAATCACCAAATGTTCTAACTACTCTCTTCTCATTACACGTCCGAAGAATCTAGATTGTCTGATTCATATTCATTTGATAAGAAATGGATACGTAAAACACAAGTCATTATTTGTATGATTATAATGTCATTTTAATATTTGTATATGTGATGTCACGTGTTCATTTAATATGTTATATTTCAAAGCAACTGCTGATAGCACTATGCATGATGTCCTCATTGTAAACTTTATTATCAAAGAACTTTATTAAGATTAAAACAAATATATTGGTAGAATTGTATGCTCCAAGACTGCAATAGATTGTTATCAATGTTTATAACTTAATTGCAACCATAAAAATGCAATTATATAATGAATATTGTATTTTGCAGATGATTTTGCCTTGTTAAGTAGAAACAACCAAGATATGCAAAGAAAAACAGACAACTTGTCATCTATAGCATCAAAAGTTGGACTGCAGATAAGCTATGAAAAACAAATATAATGAAGACACCTATGACAAGTAATGTAGATATAACACTGGAATCTAAAATGATAAAAATAACAGAGCAGTTCACCTATTTGGGTAGCAATTTTGATTGCACAGGAAATGTTAAAAATAAATTATGATACGAATTGGTAAAGCAACATCAGCTTTTAAAAGTCTAAATAAAATATGGAACTGCAAGTTATATAGTATTAAAACTAAATTACGAATAATTTTCAATTCAAATGTTGTATCAATCCTAACATATGCCAGCGATAGTTGGACAATGACTTAAGATATAGAAAGCAAGTTGAATGCATTTGAAAATAGATGTCTGCGAAAAAATAATGAATATAAAATGGAACGAATTCAGAAGAAGTGATGAAATCAGACATGTCTGGTCAACCACTAGTGACAACTGTTATAAGAAAGAGAATATGGAGATATGTTGGGCACACCTTGAGGAGAAATGATCAACGAATATCAACGCAGGCATTGAAGTGGGATGCAAAGGGTTCAAGAAAAAGAGGTCGACCTAAAGAGATCCTGAAATGAACTTTGCTGAGAGAGGCAGGAAATATCGGTTTCAGTTCCATGGAGGAGATTGAGCGAGTTGCCCAGGATAAAGTGATATGGAGAAATTACTTACAGGCCCTATGTAACGTATAACGGTAAGAGAGGAATCATTATTATTATAATGAATATAATACAATATTTTGCTGCCATCTGAATCCATCCTTTACAACTGTGACATTAGCTGTCTGTTATTGAGAGGTGGATTTGTCTTTGTTGATTTGTCCATCACTTGCTAGCTCATATAAACAAAATATAACACTTATATTTATATAATATTAAGGTTGATGGAGCAGGTCTTCTTCTTTTTCGTTCGTTCTTTACGACCAATTTTAATCACTCTTTGTGATATGTTTGATCTTGCCAAGAACGTGTATACGTTGCACATTGGTTTGGTAGCCCCTAAACGTATAGACGTCTACACAATTAGGACACGCGATTCCGATTTCAGCCAAACCTTCTTAGTCGCCTCTTACGACATGCGTGGCAGATAACAGTGGTTCTATTCATTACACCCCAAATTTGGTCCCCAGTAGCCACTCGGGCGGTGGAGCGAGGTAATGAAGTAGGAGTTAGTGACTTATGGACAACATATGGACATTTTATCCAAGCTTTGTTATATAACTTAAAAAGTTTACACCAACATCAAACAGACGAGGTAATGTGTGGGAAAACGTGACTTAACAGCCGATAGTCATTTCGTTTCAAGTTGTATACACGAGACAACAATAACGCTTTCATAAAATAAAATGGTGATAAATATTTGTCCGTCTAAATCCATCCAGTGCAACGGTGACATTAGCTGTCTGCTATTGAGAGATGGGCTTTGTCTCTTATTGATTTGCCCATCACTTGATAGGTCATACACACAACGGTAACATTTACATTTATATATTACTAGCTGATTAACCCGGCTTTGCACGGATGAAAGTTGTTAGTAATCCTTGATGAGAAATTGGTGAAGCCGTTCCAAGAGATATCATCTTCTTCTAATTATTGTACGTTATATTTATTTATCAGTTAGGACCTCATAGTAAACAACATTCCTTGTTTTCCCGTCGTTTGCAAGCACATATACATTTGTTCTACTTCTAACTCTAGACATTGCTACATATAACTGACCATGGCTAAAGCATTCCAACCTTAGTCAATCCCAGCAACCTTAAGTGTTTGACCTTATGTTTGTTTATAGACATAGCAAAGGCAAGTCGTATCGAGAACTGTAGCCTTTTGAATTCGAATGGTGTATCAGATGGGATCAAGGGTATCCTGGGAATGAAAACATCTTCTCCTTTAGCACAGCCAATTAAAATAGTTGTTTCTATAACATTGCGCCTCAAGAACTTGATACAAAGCCTTGTCCCATTACAAAACCTGAGGGAATCTAAATTTCGTAGAAGTATAATTGAGAACAAACTTTTAATGATAACACGTGAGGGGCATTCCACTGGGATTGAGAGAATTAAGGAATTATGTTGGATATTTTATTTTTATTTTATTTTATTGACAAACTCATTTGTTGGAGCAAGTATAGCACGTTGGCACATCTACGAATGGTCTTGGTAATTCTGCAGAATATATGGAAACACCTTGAAGTTGTTCTATTGAGTGCACAATATTGCAGAAGTCTTCTGGTAGCTTGATTGTGTCAGTGTTTGGTTCCTTGCAAAGTCGCCCATCTCCTAAAGCAAGCAATTGATCAGTAAATCGTCCATCATTGACATCCTGCTGTAAATGGACCCTAATGTTGGTAGTTAATTTTAAATTTTGAACATGTCTCCAAAAGATGGGATGATTTCAGACACGACTTGAGCTCATCAGCCATTGTTCCTCTAGGAATAATAGGAAGTGTTTGCCTGAAATCACCAGCAAGAACCACTACTGCTCCACCCATAAGGTGTCGATTGTTTCTAATATCTTGAAGAGACCTGTTGAGTGTTTCTAGTCCGTGCTTGTGAATCATAGTGCATTCATCCCAAACGATCAATTTGCATTGTTGTAAAACTGCCCATTTGCTTGTTCCTTTACTGATGTTGCAAATTGGTTCTTCGGTACGTGCTAAATCGAGTGGCAATTTAAGAGTAGAGTAGGCAGTTCGTCCTCCTTGAAGCAAAGTTGCTGCTATTCCAGAAGTAGCCATGGCAAATGCAATATCGATTAAAAGCGAATTTTTGAAAGGAGTAAATTCATCACGTCTTTCCTGTCCCTCCTGGTGCATCAATGAAGAATAGACCGCCTGTACCACCATGACCTCGGTTCAGAATTATATCGTAAACATTTCTTTGGTCATTAACTAATAGTGGCTCATTGTAATGTTCTAAGTCGCCGGCGTTGTAAGCGTTTTCTTAAGTACGACATGACAATATGACAATGCTCGTCCACACACCAGTAGACAAACAGCGGCAGCATTAGAGCGTCTCAATTTTGACGACATTTTAGCGCACCCACCATATAGCCCCGATTTGACACCTTGTGACTTTTTCCTTTTCCCAAAGCTCAGGAACATCTCAAGGGAAACAGATATGCTTCTGACGAGGATGTGGCAGCAGATGTGCGTACCTGGCTTCGTGAAAAATCATCAGATTTTTCTTCGACGGGATGCAACAACTAGTTCGACGTTGGCGTGTGTGTAGAACGTGGAGGTGACTATATCGAAAAATGACTATATTGTGTAGTGTACATCTCAAGCTTTCTGGAAATGTATGTTTCATTTGTAAATTATGTATATTAACAAAGTTATGGACTTGGAGGCATTACTTTCAATACGCCTCGTATTTCTGCAAACGATTGATGTTGTTTCTTGCTGGATGTGGAAGCCCTAATTCTTGTAAAGTTTTGCCAACAATGTCAATAACTTTATCCTCTATGATGATTAAGACTTCGTTAAATATGTCTTCGTTGTAATCAATTTGCAAGTCAGGATTCTGTTATCTTGTACGATTAAGAATATCTTCAGACATATTTTCCTTGAATGTGCCCCACACATTTTGTGAATTTGATGGATTGCATGAGGTAATAAGAATGATAAAAAAGTGATCTGATTTTTTTGTGGTAATTCTGATGCAACTGTTTCTGCCATCGTAGCATGTCATTGATTGTCGTCCTCCAGAAAACCCGCTTTGGCATGCTTATGGAATGTGCAAAACTTGACCCTCAACCGTCTTTAAATCATTAAATGATATTTGGCCTCTAAGGGTATGAAGGGATGCGGAGGTAGAAACATTCGAAATTTTTTGGGATGAACAGATAAACACGTTCCAAAACATCGCTAGATTTAACTCCATCGAACCAAAAACCCGCGACTCCCTGCTTTCTTCTATTAAAAGCTTTCTTGACCTACCCCATGTGTAATATTTAGGAACTTCAAAGTAAAGTAAAGTCTTTGCAAAGTCGTGGTTTTGACAAAGCTCAAAAAAGCAGTTAAAGTTGTTCTTGGGGGTTGCGGGAACCTTTGTTGAAATTTTCTGTATTGAAGTAAACTCTCGTCCGTTTTAAAGGGTGGACGCTCAGTTGCATTACGGAGGGATATCTGTCATGAACGGGGAAATCCAATATCCAACAAACTGATTCATTGCTGCCGATATAGCGGCCGGCACGATAACCTTCTATTTCATCAATCAATTCTCCATCTTTTTGAAGGCCAGACACAACTTCATCAGAACCTTTGTTTATGTATTTTAACACATATTTGATCGAGTTTACTGAATTGCAGTACTCAGCATTAAATATGTATCAAACATCCGTGACAACATTTTTACAATAGGAACAATCCATCTATTGTCGATGTTAAATTCAACTGAACTATTTGCTCTCTCAAGTTTCTTAGTTGCTTCGAATCCTCTATTAGCTAACTTTCATTCGATATAGTGGGAAACCATCTTCCAGTTTGAGTTTCAAGCAACAGACTCTTCGGATATCGTTTGGTACATTTGCCGTCCATCAAACATGGGAAACTCGGATTGATGTTTCCACATGGTCCATGCACCATTTGCCCTATAACGGTTTTATGTAGTTGTGGATCTAAGTTCGGATCAGGAATCTCCGCTATAGTAATGCGATCAATATTATTTGGGTCAATTGTATTTAATAACCAAAATAATAAATGGTCATGTGACAAACCCCGTTTCTGTCATTCTGTTGAAGACACCCAACATCTCACAGGACCAAAGATCTCTTCTTTCGTTATAAGTTGCATGCATTTAATCAACTTTTGACGAAACACACGTGCAATTAGATCATGTATATCCAAATGTGACTGTCCTGGTGGTAATTCATCTTGTATTTCTTTCATTTTGGGTTACATGTAAACGTTATGAAGAGATCAGGTTTTCCATAATTGCGAAAAATAAGTAATCAAAACTTGGGATATTCAGCATATACCGCGGACCTCCGGTAAACGTTGATGGCAAAATAACCAACCTACCATAGTTGTTTGCCTGGCCATCTATCGCAATAGCATCCCTCAAATGAACATATTCTTCTGATAGTAGTTTTGTTTGATTCAATCGAATATAGAGCAATCGTTCTCATTCAGTTTTTGCGAACATATCTATCAAAAATTGATGGAATAGTTGGCGACAACTTAAAAGGTTATTTGGAGTATCTCTGATCTTGATTCGAAATGAGTAGAAATCCTTTGAAGAAACAAACTGTTTGAAATCAACTTAGTGACTGGGTCCCTTTGATTGATGCAAATATAGAGCCGTCTTCACCCCGAGAAAATACAATTGATACTGAAGGTCATGTAAGATCGGTGTGTTTGTGGAAACGTGCAGCATTGTCTCGTTTTTTGTAAAAATTAATCCCAATTTAATATGAGACTCAAATGTTCCATGACTGCAACAGATTTCTATCAATGTTTATAAATTTATTGTAAACATAAAAGTGTAGTTATGTAACATATAAAATATTCTATAATGTCACCTGAATCCATTTTTGCAACTAAGGTAGCAGCTTTGATGTACTTTAAAGTCGGGGTTGTTTTTTGTTTATTTGTATATCACTGGTAATGTCCATTTTAAAAAGGATAACATTTATTTATACAGACATATATATATATATATTATAGATGTGGGTGGAGTCATGATAATGATGGAAGAGTTAGCGGCTGGTAGACAGCTTGTGGTAGATTCCTTCTGAAGTTATTACGGGTTGTTTAAAATATCTCGAAGATAAGATCTTTGACCTTGTGGTGCAAGATACATCAAGCAGACTTCAGGTCACAGTTCGAACACAATTCATCTTGATAACGTTGGAATAACTGTTAAGGCATACGTCGATAAGATGTGTTTGGTATGCATCTAAGGAACATATGGTGGTTGCCCCGATATCTCCGTGCTCTGTTATATCATTTAATCAAAGGTTACTAACAGGGTATCGAGCAGTATAGACGACTTCATGGCACGGAGGAACGTTAACATCTGAGATGATAGCAAACATCGCAGACATAGAGTTACCGAGATCTATGATCGTCTACGCTAGCCGACAAGACAGCTGATGATGATGATGACAAAATATTTTAGTATTTACTTTTGTTTGTCTGTTCCAAGAAGTTATCTCCCCTTTACTAGAATGACCGTTGTAAAGTAGGTCACACCACGTCAACTTGTCAGTACGTACACTATTGTACACTGATGTATAATGATGAAGAGGGTATCGATTACCGTAAACTATTCTAAGATGAACATGCACATTCATCGTGACAACATAAGGATGGAAATCGTGGACAATAACACAAGCATTAAATAACAAAAGTGAAGCTTTTGAAACACAGTTCTGTAGAAAATATTATTAGAACAACCTGGACAGAGAAGAAACATGGACATCCTCCAAGACCTGCATATCAAAGGGCATTGGCTTATAAATAACACCATGTCCGGATGATGAAATATTTTAGCCACATTAAACGCCACAGTGGTCTGGAGAGAAAGGTAATGGAAGGCATAATAATAATTCCTCTAGTACTGTTATACGTTACATAGGACTAAGCAATTTATTCATACCGTTCCACCCTGGGCAGCTAGCTCAATCTCCCCCATGGAACTGAGACCGATATTTCTTGCCTCTCTTAACAAAGTTCGTTTCAGGGTCTCCTTAGGGCATCCTCTCTTTCTTGAACCCTTTGCATCCCACTTCAATGCCAGCTTTGATATTCGTTGATAATTTCTCCTCAAGGTGTGTCCAACATATCTCAATATTCTCTTTTTTATAACAAATGTCACTAGTGGTGGACCAGACATTTCTATGATTTCATTACTTCTCCTAAATTCGTTATATTTTATATTCATTATTTAAATGGAAGGCGTGGCTCCTGGAAAACGAGGCAAAGGACGACCAAGACGAAGGTCGCAGCATGACATCAAAGAAACATTAAACATGACGCTAGAAGTGGCAGAAGGACTTGTAAGAGACAGAGAGATGTTCATGCAGGTAGTGATGATTGCGACGTTCCGCAAGCGATATGCTACTACGTAATATTCTAATACGGTTAGTTAATTATGTCTGTTATTGTTATATGCCATTCGGTATTTACACGCCCAGAATAATGATTAGCGCAATAACACCTTATTGTTGTGCACTCGTTTAACATCGTAAGAATTTCCCTTATACATGAATGAATATCTCAAACAGTACTGTGCTAATAAGCAGTCGATAAGAAGTCACTATGTTAACAATAGATCTAAATATACCCCATTTATAATAGCCTAAAAATAATGCTCTGTAAAGTATTGATGTATACTAATTTGCGAAGATAGACGCTGAATTTCAGACTGCATATGCTATTTTAAAGTTATATATTCAACTTTCAAAGCTAATCAGTATAAAACACGTTTAAAGTAATTATTATGAACAAATAATTTCTAAAAAAATAAATATCTTTTGCTCATTTTTTTTATGGGATGGCTCCACTTGCCTTAATGATGAGCCACCACTGCATATATTACATATTATATATATCCGTTCAGAAAGCAATGGCAAACTACTGAACGTATAAGTGGTGCCTAGAAAATCAACGACTTGTTTACTGTGGTTGATGGCTACGTCCTTTGGGATATGCCACGATTTTCATTTTCTATATATATATATATGAGAGAGAGAGAGATTAACGTCGCTACCGCCACCATGACATAGAACCAATGACTATGAACTAGGGCAGACGTACAGAAGGCAGATCGATAATATCGACAGTAGCAATGATTGGAATAGAAAATCAGACAACAAGTATTTGAAGACTGCATACGTTGATGTACAACATATAAGAAGCGTACACGAAAAGCAGAGCCAAAGTGCTAACAGGTGACCTGGTACAAGAACATATAACATCAACGAACGTAATATGCAAGTACAAATTAGATAGGTAAAGTCACCCGTATGGTGTGATGACCACAAGGGAAGCAAAGAATAGTACCAATGGGACCTAAAGGCATGTCGTAAGAGGCGACTGATGTAGGGGCCTAGGGATGCTACCCTAGTAAATATAAAAGCATCGCATAAATGTGGATGTGCTGGCTACTTTGAGCGCATAACTGACACAACGTACAATCGCTCTTAGACTAAGAAAACAAACAAATCACAAATAGTTAACAAGTGCTGGATATATGTAGGTTCAAGAAGAAGAAGAATAACAGCTTGTTATTTTGACATTATATCCAAGCTAGTACCATCTCAAGTTGTCATCATCCGGAAGCCAAGGTTCTATAATCATACCATCACTATATTTTAATGTTCTCTCCCCATCCCACGGTATCTAAAATCATTACATTTCCGGGCCACTACAACATGTGAATATATATATATATATATCTGGCAGGGAACATCAAGCGATAAACAACAACAGCTTGTCAGAGTCTGCCATCAAGAGGTAAACATGTGAATATATATATATCTGGCAGGAATATCAAGCGGTAAACAACAACAGCTTGTCAGAGTCTGCCATCAAGAGGTAAACAACATCAGCTTGTCAGCATGTGACACAAGGTAAAGAACCGAATGTTCGGGAAAGTATGTACAGACACTAATCAATGTAAATACTCGAACGCAGATAATGATACTTATTACTAATTACATCTGCAACAGTTATTGCTAGTTACATCTGTAACACTAATTAATAAATAGAAAAGCAAAACATATGTCATCAGTTGTATTAGTAATATATTTTCGAACTATGAAAAGGTGCAAGCAGCATGCATGATGTTCTCATATGAATTTAATTAAAGATCAAAACAAATATATGAGACTCCTACTTCTCCTGAATGCAACAGATTGTTGCCAATGTTTATAAATTAGTTGAATATATAATCATGTCTCTCTATAAACCCTGTAGAAACCTATTTGTATACCTGTAGTGTCCTTGACACAAGACGTCCAACGGCAGCTATGGTGTTAGTGAAAGGCGGGTGTGTCCTTCTACTGATCTGTTCCTCACTTGTTGAAGCATCCATAACTAAAGGTAAACAATGTTATACATGTCATTAAATATATTTACTTTATACCTCCACATATAACAATGGATTGCCAAATTGTAAATGACAGATAAAAAGAGAATATATATTTATATCTCAATTTGGTAAACAATAACAATAATGACATGAGTTGAACCAAGCATGACACATGTTATTTTTTCTTTTTCTTTGTGTTCGTTCTTTACCACCAATTTTAATCACTCTCTGTAATGTGTTTGATCTTTGACAAGAACGTGTATACGTTGCACAATGGTTTGGTAGGCCCCAAACGCATAAACTTGTACATGTTGAGGACATCTGCATCCGATTTCAGCCAAACCTCCGTATTCGCCTCTTACGTCATGCGTGGCAGGTAACAGCGGTTCTATTCTTTACACCCCAAATTTGGACCCCAGTAACCACTCGAGAGGTTATTATTTTTCAAAGGATAGAAATAGTCAATGTAAACGATTTGAAATATCACGGTTCAATGATAACAAGAGATTGAAACAGGTGAGGGGGAAAGAAAATTAAAAGAAGAATAAACACAGTTTATTGGGTTATTCTGAACAGGACGAAAGAGGACATTGACAAGAAGCTTAGAGAGGAACAGGCTAGATTCAGGAAAGATAGATCTTGTAATGAGCAGGTAGCTACACTGAAAGTCATTGTAGAACAAACAATAGAGGGACAGACTCCACACTACGTGTGTTTTGTTGATTTCTGGCACTAAATGATTGAAGAGCAGTTAGGAATTGATTATATGTTTCTATATGTAGGGTGCCGTGTAAGAAAATGAATTTCTTGACTATTTCTGTATCCTTTGTTTGATAAAGGACTTTTTGTCGAAACGTTGTTATGCATTGTTACTGTTTTTTTATAGTGAAAGCGTAAATAACTTTGCTTTGACGTGTTTCATCATTGATACATAGTTTTACTGATCTTTCCTTATTTTGATAATACTATTTGTACTATATAGTGGACATCACACTCTTCTTAAATCACTTTGAGCTCCACGTGTATCACGTAAGAGAATCTCAAATTAAAAAGATTAAACAATTGGAGCTATATTACGTATTTCATTTTTAGAGCTTAAAAACAGAAATTGTGGTTGTTACACTGTAATGGATTTTGGTACTACAAGCTGCGACATTAGTTGTACGTTCAATTATTGCAAAGGATTTCCACGCTAGTAATTTTAACCGCATCGTTTCAACCATAGGCATCACATTGAACAAATAATAGAGAAATCATAGTCTTCTCTCTCTCTCTCTCTCTGCCTTTTTAACCTGGTTTGGGGCATATTCCCTCAACCAACTCAGGCCAAGTCTTCCTATCTCTAGCTATCTCCTGCAGCTCCCTCCTACTATTCTTTATATTGTTGATCTCTGCCTCCAAATCTCTTCTCCATTTATTTATATGCCTCCCCTTCTTTCGTTGTCCCTGTGGGTTCCAGGTTTCTCCATTATTCTGATTAGTCTGTAGAATATAATAACGTTACACTTATTATTAATCATTCAAGAAAAGGTATTTTACAGAATAGATAAAAGTATTCTATGGGAAACTAGAAAACTATGAGATCAAGGGACAACTGCTAGACAATATCAGAACAATATACACAAATAGCCACATTGTGGTAAGAACAACAGACGGAATGACAGATTCATTCGTAACAAAATCAGGAGTAAGACAGGGTTGTGTGCTCTCATCTCTTCTCTTTAACATATATATATAGACAGAATAGTGAAAGAGACACAGTGCGGAAAGATCTTATTGACATAGACAATGATCACTACGACTAATTGAATAACCAAATCAACGAATTCCATTTTGCAGACGACCAAAGTCTAATCTATGAAGATGAAGATACGCTACAACATCACATGAATTCATTGCTAATAGCATGTAGGAAGTACAACATGAAAATCAACAAACAAAAGTCAGAGACCAAGCAAACATACAAATAGACAACACCAGAGTAAAGCAAGTTTCGGAATTCAAATATTTAGGCAGCATTTTCACAGAGGGCGGAAAACTCGATAGAGAAATAGAGACAAGGTGTCAAAAGCAAATGCAGTGACCTACCAGCTGGCACCATTACTACAACACCCAATGATCAAGATGGAAGTGAAAAGACAGACGATAAGAAGTATTTTCCTACCAACACTTTGTTACCATTGCCAAACTTGTTCTCTTACAGCAACACATCACAGAAAGCTCAACACGTTGAAATGAAATGCTTGAGGAAGGCAGTGGAAGTCACGAGGAAATACAGACTACGAAATGAGAACATCAGAAGCAGAGTTGGCATAACTTCATGCACTGAATACATCGAAAGACCACAAATGCAGTGGTTTGGACATGTGATGAGAATGAAATACAACCAACCACCAATAACAGCATACAATAAAAGAGATTGTGTACTAGAGCTAAAGGAAGACCAAGAAAATGATGGATAGACAATATCAAGACCGCATACATAAACCCGGATAAAACACAAGGGCGACTCATCTAGCCCAAGAACGCAAATTAAAGCTCCTATTCCTACGCTTAACGGCAAGAGTGGACAGCCAACTACATCTTCCACCTGGGAATAGACAATAGACAATAGTATGTTGAATGCAATTTTCGAGAAAGATCATTACTTTATCGTCGTCTGTTGTCTGCAATATTTAATTGTGATCTAAGAAGTAGTGTATGCTACTCTATGTCTTGTGTCAGTTATAGCTTGATGAAACCATTAACATTTCTATGTACAGTAATTACAACGGTCTCTGTGGCGGAGAGTTTAGGTGCACGTATCTCAGTCAAAGATACCAGGTTCGCTTCCTTGTAGAACCTTCTGGATATTTTTAAAGAGATCTTTGACCTCAGTGTAGGTGAAATCGAGTCCCTAGTCATATCTGAGAAAGACGATAAAACGTAGGTACAGCGTTCAATTTGAGCCCGTAAAATAACCATTGGCAGTTTAAAATCGAGAAGATCAGACTGGAAAGCCGCTGCTCGTGCAAAATACAATAGAAAAGATTAAAAATAAAATTTATACAAAAATATTTTCACCATATTCAAAATTACAATTGGACCACCGCCGGTGCTACGGAGTTCGTGCACTGCAGCTGAGGTCTTCATTTGAAAGAAAAAGATCGGAACACACATGGCTACTCACAGAAGTGCAGTGATGATTACATTATCAATCAATCAATAATTTATGTTTACAAAACAACCTTCGCTACCAATAACTACCTGTTTCACTTGACATTTTACGATAGTCTACATGTTTTCTCACTCGCTACCGTTTATCAAGAGTCATGTGGAACTTTATGAATACATTTAATGGAATGTTTAACAACCAAGATGATATCAACGATGGAGTTAAGGGTCACGATCTTATTGAAGTAAAGTTACAATCAGTGGATATACCCGTCCTTTGTCCGGTAAGATGATCTGATTCATATATATATATATATATATATATATATATATATATATGTATATATGTGTGTGTAAGTATGTATATATTTCACTTATATACATAGCCTACTGGTGTATTATCTACATATACAGCTAACCATCATATGTTTACGTGTCACACATATGCACAAATATATACGTTCACACACAAACATACACACACACACATATATATATATATGCATATATATATATATATATATATATGTATATATATATATATGTATATATATATATATATTTATATATATATATATATATATGTGTGTGTGTGTGACAGGTCAAAACTTTAAATATACAAGTCCACGTAAGAGTCAAGAATGCAAATGTCAACACGTATAACAAATTATTGAATTTTAATTGTAAATTATTATTTGCAAATTGTTAGTTCAAATAAACGTTTCATCAAACTCTTAAATAAATATTCTACGCTCGTGTTTTTGAGAGGAATTTAGAGACAACCTTTGTCTCGTACATTTGACAATATTAAATAATAGCATCATATTGTACATGTTATTGTGTTGTAAAATTACATATAATGAATGTCTTATCTGTGTACTTACATATACTTATTAGAGGTATACGATGCTTCGAGGGAAGATATCTCTGAAGATTTATTCAAATTGGTTGGGAATAGAGAATACCAAATACTGAGAACATCCGACGCACAAGAATCAACAGTATCAACGAGGAAATCAAACGTAGGAGACGGAAGTGGCTGGGGCATAATATAAGAGTGCAGAAGACCAGACACCTACATGTGAATTTATCTCTCTTTCTCTCTCTCTCTCTCTCTCTCTCGCGATTCCATCTTAGACTGATGTACCAGATTTCTACATAAACTCTGCTGTGTTGTTATTATGGACTCGGTCGGTCCGTACAGCTTCTCATTTAGCTCGGTATATTCCGGCCAGGTTTCGTTTCACAGGCCTACTAGCAGTGGGCAGTCTTGCAGTAGCTTAGGTGCTCTGCCGTCATGTCCGCCTTCTCGCAGTGGCACAGGCTAGCTGTGCCAATTAAAAATTTGTTTTATAGGTGGAAACAGAGTCTGTTATGACCGGTACGGAGGCGGAATATGACAACTTGTTTGCTACTGAACAGATCATAGTACCCATCTTTGGCGATGTGTTGAGGGTGGTCTTGCAACTACTTCTCTCTATATCGCCATCTGATGGTTGTTTTAGCCTTCTCGTAGCTGATTTCGTAATCAGTCAGCGGCAGTCGCTCTCCTTCCTTTGCTAGCTTGTCTGCCTATTCGTTTCCGCTTATATTGCTGTGTAATGAGATCCACTGTATGACTGTGCGTTTGAATGAGTTTGTTAGTGCTCCAAGGATAGTTGTTAACTCGTTTAGCTCTGTGCCGGTTGAGTTTTTTTAGTCCTTTGATGGCCGACAGGGCGTCTACTTTGTTATGTGAGGTGCTGCTTCTCTCTAGGATCATTTCGGCAGCTGTTCTTAGTGCCTCCGTCTCTGCACGATAGCTGTTTGAGTACTTTCCTGTGGCTATCGACTTCGTGACCTTCACTTTCTGTTGGAGTTTAAGCAGTATTCCTCCTCACCCCTTACTAATAGCGTTATTTGTAGATTTGAAATAGAATACGTGAGACAAGATAGGTAAGGGACGACCTAGCTAAACTGACATGTAGACAAAGAAAGAGAAGAGCCGAGAAAGTCCTGGTACAATTTAAGCTTTCTTGCTCAAAACAGATCTAGTTGGATGAAATGTGGTGATGTCAAAACAGATCTAGTTGGAAGATATTTGGTGATGTCAAAACAGATCTAGATGGAGGAAGTTTGTTGATGTCAAAACAGATCTAGTTGGAGGAAATTTGGTGATGTCAAAACAGATCTAGTTGGAGGAAATTTGGTAATGTCAAAACAGATCTAGTTGGAGTAAATTTGGTGATGTCAAAACAGATCTAGTTGGAGGAAATTTGGTGATGTCAAAACAGATCTAGTTGGATGAAATGTGGTGATGTCAAAACAGATCTAGTTGGAGGAAATTTGGTGATGTCAAAACAGATCTAGTTGGAGTAAATTTGGTGATGTCAAAACAGATCTAGTTGGAGGAAATTTGGTGATGTCAAAACAGATCTAGTTGAAGGAAATTTGGTGATGTCAAAACAGATCTAGTTGGAGGAAATTTGGTGATGTCAAAACAGATCTAGTTGGAGGAAATTTTGTGATGTCAAAACAGATCTAGTTGGAGGAAATTTGGTGATGTCAAAACAGATCTAGTTGGAAGAAATTTGGTGATGTCAAAACAGATCTAGTTGGAGGAAATTTGGTGATGTCAAAACAGATCTAGTTGGAGGAAATTTGGTGATGTCAAAACAGATCTAGTTGGAGGAAATTTGGTGATGTCAAAACAGATCTAGTTGGAGGAAATTTGGTGATGTCAAAACAGATCTAGTTGGAGGAAATTTGGTGATGTCTTATGCTTCGATGAGAGTTTGCAGAAGAAGAAGATTTATATATATATGTATACATATGTTCAAACAATCTGGTTATATGTCAATCTTGTTATATATTCAAATATCCATTTGTTAATCTCTTAATCTGCCTGCCTATACATGTGTTTATGTGCACGTATACATACATTATTGTTGCTATATTTTTGTTCGTATATTGGTGAAACGATAAACGTTATTACTATTTTTGTTAAAAGTTTTGCATTATAGAAACTTTTATTACAGGGCATATGTATTGCAATGAACATACTCACGACCTAATAAAAACAATGACAACTTTTTATCAACAAACATATTTCTCTATAGCTCAATTCAATAATAAACGGTTTGTATTTTAGAATCCTGTTATGTTAGTGAAGGAAGCAGTCAATGGTAAAATCAACATGCCAGAGCTGTGTGTTCTTACTGACGGTCATGACAACACGATTAATGTGCTTCGCTACAACTTCACTAACCCATGTATACACACGTTTGTATTTATCTGTCCCTATTTTATTGAACAGGTTAATAACGAGCAAATCAGGATTGGGAATGAGAAAGAATGGCAAGGGGCATAGAGAAACTGGCTCCAGGTCTCTCGGTTTTCGACCTGATGCTGAAAGATAAACATGATTAGATAATAGATATAATAACATATCGTACTTGTGATGACGGGATAGGAGAGGAGGAAACCACATAAAAATGGATTCAAGATGTGACTGATGTTTTGAGCATGGCGGATGTAGAGGTGCAGTAACCTGTGAGAAACGAACGGACTGTCCATCTTTTTTAGACCATCATTAAAAGTAGAAAATGGAGATGGATTGTACATGTATGTTGTATACCAGTGAGGACATTGGCTAGCACAGCTCTCAGATGGACAGCGGATTGGAAGAAAATAACTGGACGTCTTAAGGAGACAAGGAGAAGAGATGTGGAGAGAGAGTTGAAGGAGTGTGGCCTAAAGTGGGAGACGGTTGGTAGAAAAGCAGCAGAAAGACAATAAAGGTAAATCTCTTTGGGGAAGCTTAATGTGTCAATCGGGACACGAAACTGATATAGATATAACCTATGAGAGAGGACATTCTGAAGGACTGTTGAGATGGCAAAGTTTTCTGCTCGGAAGAAGCTATTGATGATGATGAGAATCAGTGTTGAAGATGTTACTAAACACACTAATTGCTTTCTGATATTACGGTCAGGGAGAAAAGGCTCACTCTAGTTCATGATTTGAAGAGTTCAGGACTATCGATGTTGGTAGAGAAAATGCTCACTCTAGTTCATGATTGGAAGAGTTCATGACTATCGATGTTGGTAGAGAAAATGCTCACTCTAGTTCATGATTTGAAGAGTTCAGGACTATCGATGTTGGTAGAGAAAATGCTCACTCTAGTTCATGATTTGAAGAGTTCAGGACTATCGATGTTGGTAGAGAAAATGCTCACTCTAGTTCATGATTTGAAGAGTTCAGGACTGTCGATGTTGGTAGAGAAAATGCTCACTCTAGTTCATGATTTGAAGTGATCAGGACAGTCGATGTTGGTAGAGAAAATGCTCATTCTAGTTCATGATTTGAATACTTCAGGACTGTCGATGTTGGTAGAGAAAATGCTCACTCTAGTTCATGATTGGAAGAGTTCATGACTATCGATGTTGGTAGAGAAAATGCTCACTCTAGTTCATGATTCGAAGAGTTCAGGACTGTCGATGTTGGTAGAGAAAATGCTCACTCTAGTTCATGATTTGAAGTGATCAGGACAGTCGATGTTGGTAGAGAAAATGCTCATTCTAGTTCATGATTTGAATACTTCGGGACTGTCGATGTTGGTAGAGAAAATGCTCACTCTAGTTCATGATTCGAAGAGTTCAGGACAGTCGGTGTTGGTAGAGAAAATGATAGTAGTAGATCATAGATTCGCATACTTTTTCGGACCACCGCCAACTTTGTGAGACATACATTATGCAACGCCCACCCTCTACTCCTCCCTCCCTCACTCCCCATTATAACATTTGTCCACGTTCAAGCAGTTTGATATCTTTGTACCGTAGTTCATTAATAGCAACTAATCATACATTACTGCTTATGCTGTCAGTACTGATAAAGCAGTGGTCAATATGTGTTTCATTTTGGAATTACAGTTTTTCAGTCACAAAATCACGAAAACAATTTATTTTTTACTATATACTATTAATCTCTTTTATAAGGTGCCACCGACCTCTAGATCACCTAAACGTCCCCCTCCAAAATTTCTACTGAACCCACTATCGCCCACATAGTAGGCTTCAGTACCCACTGGGAGGGCGGTATCGCAAACTTTGGGAACTGCTGCTGAAGATCAACGTTTTCTGATATTATGGTACACATCTGACTACTGTCTATAGAGGTCGCACGCAGGGACGTTGTGTGACAATGTTATATTATAGTGCACATCTGACTACTGTCTATAGAGATCGCGGGGACGTTGTGTGACAATGTTATATTATGGTGCACATCTGACTACTCTCTATAGAGATCTGGGGACGTTGTGTGACAATGTTATATTATAGTGCACATCTGACTACTGTCTATAGAGGTCAGGGACGTTGTGTGACAATGTTATATTATAGTACACTCTGACTACTGTCTATAGAGGTCACGGAGACGTTGTGTGACAATGACAATTGTACAAATACTAGCAATAATAATAATTAATATAACAAAGTAATAGTAATAGGAACATGTCTAAAAATAATAACAGTTGACAACTGAATGCTGACTAAATGTTAAACAAATACAAATATTGTATTATGAATAAAACTGAATCCTGACTAAATGTTAAACAAATACAAATATTGTATTTATGAATAAAGTTAATCCTTAGTAAATGTTTAACAAATAAAAATATTGTATTCATGAATAAAACTGAATCCTGACTAAATGTTAAACAAATAAAAATATTATATTTATGAAACAAACTGAAACTCATTTCAGAAATATTTATGTTTTAAAAAAAAATGATAATCACCGCTAAAGGCCCCCGTGTAAAATCAGGCGTCAGTGATGTATCGTACAAACCATGGTTCCAGTAGGAATATCGTTTGACAGTTGTGATAAAAATGCTTTCATTGAACATTGTATAATATTGATCGATGTTCGTGTGTATTGAGTTTGTTTCTCTATAAATTGAGAAGGCAACAAATCCATTTTTTTACAAATTGGAGATTTATAGATAAATAAAATGGAGCTACTGCAGTTTCTAAAACGATGCATACATGATCAAAAGACATGCGGAGGAGATCAGTTCAAAACAAGATATCTCAAAATTTGGTTATGCTGTCGTAAAATAGGCGATGTTGACAAAAACAGAAAACAGTTCTACATGAGTAAGAACGAAATCTTGAAATAGGAAAACACTAGCTATTGATGTTTACAATGATTGTAATTTATTACAACAATACACACATAGACAAACACACAAACATACAAGAAATATCAATGTAAACAATTATAAGAGCACGGTCAAGCTAAATCACATGCGAAGGAAACAAAAACATTAAAACTATGTATCGTTAGTTAATTGAGATTTGGAAATAAACATGTGTCGCATTCAGTTATCTTGATCGCTTTCTCTGCGACTCAAGATTAAGACGATTCTCAGCTTTATGTGTTCCTATTGTGTTGTTACAGCGCCACATTTGACGATCTTGCTTAATGGATTCCGAGCACCTAGTCTCTGTATCGAAGTGTCTCTATATCGAAGCATTTTAGAGACATTTTGAGAGTGTTTCTAAAGCGTTTATTTAGTCCATCAACTAATCTTCTGTCAACTTTAAGCTCGCCATACTTCAATTGATTTGCGATACGTTTATCAGACATCAGAGCAACGTGACCGGTTCATCTCACTTGAACCTTTTACAACAAGATGTTGATGCTTGGAATATTGACTCTTATGAGGACTTCGGTATCAGGAATATTGTCCTGCCAGTTTTTAAATAGTCTACGTAGACAGCGTGTGTGGAAGTGGTTTAGTTTTCTTTCGTCTCTACTGTTCACTGTCCATGTCGCTCTAGCGTATAACAGTGTGGATAGCGATATGGTCCTTCAAACTTTCAGTTTTCTGACTAAGCGTATTCTCTTATGCAGCTACACAATAACACGAATCCTTCCAACTGCAGCACTGAATTTGGATATCCTATTGTTGACCTCAGAGTCTATGTTTGCCGTTCTGGATAGGATAGTGACAAGATAGTCAAAGTTGTTCGCTGGAAGGAGACGCAACAGCGCATATTAATCATTAGATGAATGCTGTTGCTACATAAACCAATAAAATTACGGTGGGATCCTAATGAAACTCATTAATTATATTAATATATACTATTGATCCTGCAGAGAAGGAACCATCAAACCCAGTGACATAGTAAATCTGACACTTAACGATCTTCATCGTGATAAAAGTTGTGATGCTGAAGTTAGAATAACAGAAGATCGTATCGCTGTGGGAAAATGGTCAGCATATAGACACATTGTAGATAAGGTAACTATTGACAATTGTGCTCTGTAATAACGTGTCTTTGTATATGTGCAATTAAAGGCTTCGCATAGAACTTGTTTGGGTATATGCTGTCAAAGGTTTGACACATTAGGATTGGTGAAATGCATAGGTTTAAAAAAACTACTATTCATGACTTTAAACATACATTTTGATACTGTAAGGCCTTACATTTATCGATTATTAGCAGCTAAATGCATTTTCAGGCTTTCAGCTTGAAATTAAAACGTTAGTGTTAGTGTTCGTCTCCGATAATATTAGGCCCTTCATTTCATCTCACCTGATATCAAGAATTATTTAAATATAGGTATAATCTCTTCACTTGAGGTGTATATGGACCATTTAACAAGCATATGGCCCTAATTCTAAAGATACCTCATATTGTTCATAGGAGTAAGAAACAGTAAGACAAGTTCTACCTAAACACAGAGAAGTAAGAAAGAATAAGACAAGTTTTTCCCTAACGCATAGAAGTAAGGAACAATAAGACAATTTCTTCCTAAACACAGAGAAGTAAGAAACAATCAGACAAGCTTGACAAGACATTGTCTATTTGTTCCGTCGCTCTCAGAAATGCCTGTTTCGTACAATAAACATTTCACATAAATTCTTGTTTGGAGATAGTTATTCTTCTTCTTCAAACGCTCCATATCGACGAATTGTTAAACCACTCTTCGTTTCCCTTGCGGGCCCAGTCAACACACGGATGGGAAGTAGTCCAAGGATGACCACAACACATGGTTGCTGTAATATATATCTCAGTGTTGTCATGATATATCTCAGTGTTGTCATGATATATATCAGTGTTGTCATGATATATCTGAGTGTTGTCATGATATATCTGAGTGTTGTCATGATATATCTGAGTGGTGTCATGATATATCTGAGTGTTGTCATGATATATCTGAGTGGTGTCATGATATATCTGAGTGGTGTCATGATATATCTCAGTGTTGTCATGATATATCTCAGTGTTGTCATGATATATCTCAGTGTTGTCATGATATATACCAGTGTTGTCATGATATATCTCAGTGCTGTCATGATATATCTCAGTGTTGTCATGATATATATCAGTGTTGTCATGATATATCTCAGTGTTGTCATGATATATCTCAGTGTTTTCATGATATATCTCGGTGTTGTCATGATATATCTCAATGTCGTCATGATATATCTCAGTGTTGTCATGATATATCTTAAAGTTGCCATGATATATCTCAGTGTTGTCATGATATATCTCAGTGTTGGCACTGGATATTATCATAGCGATTTGTCAATTGTTGTGCAAGTTAATAAGTTACTTTGTTTTTCAGCTTTGAATTTATAAAATGAGATGTTGGTTAGAGGTTTCTTATTTTTAGACGTCTGATATGTTTTAATTGTCATGGGGTGGGGAATTTCGCCATGGAATGCACTAGTGGGAAGTATAGAAGCAGACATTTTTGACAGAGGTCAGGGAGAAGTAGTGTTTTTAGAGACAGGCGAATTTTTGCCATCAACTGTTTTAGAAAGATAAGGGATGTCCAGAGTAGAGAGAACAGTGATGAGAAAAGAATAGACACATTGAAGTTCGAGTTGGTAGAGAGATGTAAGGAAAATGAAGAACTCAAAATAGAGAATTTAGAACTACAGGAAAAGTTAAAGGCAGTTATCAAAGAGAACCAATCTATGTGTAGCACGATTGAAGATTTACGGAAACAGTTAGATAATGCGGGAGATGTAAATAGGAGAAAGCTAGAGTATAGGGATGTTGCTGTTGGGGAAGATAAGAGTAGGAAGGAAATGGAAGATCAGATGGTAGAGTTGAGAGGGCAAAGCGACTATGACAGTGAAAACATAGAACCTACAGATACAAAGCATTTCAGAGAAGAATCGACGGATAGCGTTGCTGTCGGAGAAGATAAGAGTAGGAAGGAACTGGAAGATCAGATGGTAGAGTTGGGAGGGCAAAGCGACTATGACAGTGAAAACATAGAACCTACAGATACAAAGTATTTCAGAGAAGAGTCGACGGATAGCGTTGTTGTAGTAGAAGATAAGAGTAGGAAGGAACTGGAAGATCAGATGGTAGAGTTGGGAGGGCAAAGCGACTATGACAGTGAAAACCTAGAACCTACAGATACAAAGTATTTCAGAGAAGAGTCGACGGATAGCGTTGTTGTAGGAGAAGATAAGAGTAGGGAGGAAATGGAAGATCAGATGGTAGAGTTGGGAGGGCAAAGCGACTATGACAGTGAAAACATAGAACCTACAGATACAAAGTATTTCAGAGAAGAGTCGACGGATAGCGTTGCTGTAGGAGAAGATAAGAGTAGGGAGGAAATATATAGTGTAGAGATGGCAAGAAAGAAAGAATTAACCGAACAGGAGAAGATAATGCAAAGCTTGAAGAGGATAGTGTACTGGACGAACAAGATAAAAAAATTGAGAGGTCTGTATAGCTACAGAGAGAGGAACGAGAGAACACTAAGTATACTTTTGAGAACCAAGATGTTGCATGGGAATAATGAAATAAAAAAAAAAATTTTTGAGCGTCCTATCCAGGGAAAGGGGTATTACCTGGTTGTCAAATTTTATTAAGTGACAATCGTAGGATTAGTCTGGAGAAGAGTTGGTGAGAAGGGATTTATATCGTATTTTTTTCTTTTATGTGTAACCAGTGTGTCACTAGGCTTTTGACCTGGTTAATGTTCCTTTACTGATAACTTATATGCTGTGATTTCGCAGAGAGGCGATGTATGAGTGGTGCATGTTAGAGAGACAGTGTATTGAAATTGAGTTATTATATCTCCATTCAATTCGTACTATGTATGGAGACAGTGAATTGTGGGTACCTTAAAAAGCTGTTTACTGTGCATATTATAGTCTGTCCATTAATTCGTGAGGACGTTTGAAATTGATTTTCTCGAAAACTACCTGTTGGATCTCAGTGATTTTTGCAAGCAGCCTTAGAATATCCATGACGCTAGAGAAATATTTTTCCAAGAAAATTTTGATGTAGTTTGAAATATTTCTTCTTCAGGTTATATTAAAATCAACCTCACCGGATTGTACACAATAGTAACAGATCTACGGTACACAGACGCGTTGTTCTAAAAATACATTATGGTAACATTGAAATATCGTGATTAAACAATAATTTCACGGGAATTCCCTTGCACCGAACCCAGTCGACTTTGAAAGCGGAAAGCATATGACGTTATAATTGGGATACCGTTGTATAGTTATAGGTGTATCTCGCTATTTGTATGAAACTATTGTATCATATTTGTTGGCTTATCAAAACTGACATTGATATCACATTCATAATGAGTCTGAAGTGCACATTTATAACAATGCAGAAGGTTACAGTTTTACTATACCAACACTTCCGTAGGAAATCTAAGAGAGGTCATCTATATTGCGATATTCATAACCCTGAGAAACGAGCGCAACTGGCGCTTGGTCTGAATAGAGAATCCTTTTCCCGATGGATTAAACAGGACACAAAGTGCACTAATGTCAAGCAAGGACGGAAAAGAACAATTGACGACTTTGACATAGATGTCATAAGACAGGAGCTCTTGAAAATGTTTGCGACAAATCAACTTGTTACTCTCAGGAAACTGAAATTAAAACTACAATCAGATTGCAGCATAGACATTTCTAAAAGTACTCTATGAAAAATTGTAAGAGCCACCGGCTTCACCTTCAGAAAAACTATAGGCGGCAGGAATATTATTTGTGAAAAGCCACATTTAATTGCTGCCCGAAGTAAATACCTGAGGCAGATCCGTGAGCGGCGGAGGCAAGGCTATGATATTGTATATTTGGACGAATCCTGGGTCAATGCTCACCACACCAATGCTAAAGAATGGCAATCAGTAGACGGTGAACAGAAAAGAAAAATACCAAGCAGCAAAGGCCAGCGTATTATACTAACACATGCAGGAAGCAGTGAAGAAGGTCTTGTCCATGACGCTGGACTTATTTTCCAATCAAAAGTACCGACGGTAGGGACTACCACACATAAATGAATGGACATATTTTCAGGCACTGGATGGAGAAAGATCTACTTCCAATTCTAAACAGACCATCATGCTTGGTAATGGATAATGCATCCTATAACAACGCAGTATCAGCGGAAGACAAAGTACCAACTGCATCAAATACAAAAGATCAAATTAGGACTTGGCTTGCTAAGGAAAATGTCAGCTTCGATGATACATATTTGAAACCCGAGTTGTTGCACCTGGTGAGGATGACAAATAAGACAAAGGTGTTTCATATTGACAAAATCATTGCGGAATACGGCCACACGTCTTTGCGACTACCTCCATATCATGCTCAATCCGATAGAGCTTGTCTGGGCTAAAGTAAAAGGGCAAGTTGCAGAACAGAACAGGATGTTTAAAATGTGTGATGTTGAAGTTCTGACACGTGAGTCCTTCTCAATGATAGAAATGCAGTTCTGGAAGAAGTGTGTTGAACATGTGCTCCGAGAGGAAGACGAGTACTGGCACCGAGATGGATTACAATTTGTCCAGCCAGTAACAATTATCGACCTCATGGAATCGTCAGATTCGGGATAATTCAAATCATATTTTGATTACAGACTGAGAAATAGCAACGTATACATTTCCATATCCAAATGCGTCTACCATCATACATTTTGTGGTGAAGTTAAGACACCCTGGGGTCTAATGGTGACCGATGGTTAGGACTAACTGTTGCATATTGTATCCAAGTTCACGATTGCACATAAAGGGCAACACACTTAATTACTTGACCTATCAATTTAATATGGAGATACACCTATGAATAGAATTGACATGGACAAATTCTAGGGATTACTGTAAAATCTAAAATTTGAGCCCCGTATTTGCAATTGTCATAAAGATCAAAGGAATTCGCCGATGTGCAAAATCCGTAGCATCTATGGACTACTGGTTAGCTTTATTTTAGCGTCATGGATATTCTAAGGCTGCATGCAAAAAATCACTGAGATCCAACAGGTAGTTTTCGAGAAATCAATTTCAAACGTGCTCACGAATTAATGGACAGACTATAGAAGCTGTGCGGTGTGAGGGCACTAGAGATATGCAGATGCGTACGAGAGATGTGTACCTAGAGGGAAACAGGTTATATGGAGAGATCAGCTTTGCGACGAAAGAGATAAGTGATACAGAGAGGAGATTTGTGTTCATTAGCGCAGATATACATTAGAGATATTGCACCAGAGATGAGACTTAAAGTATAGTAGAAGGTGTGCATTGTGAGGGCATTAGAAATATGCATATGGAGTAAGAGATTTAGGTAGAGTGCGTTGGAAATACGCCTGAGTTTTTTTTTGTGAAGTGGAGATAAATGGCGTATGACCAATTAGGAGAATTGCGTTATGAGTACAGTGAGCCTAGTGAACTGGTGTGTATAGTTGAGAAGGTACATGTGTACGATGTAGAGTGTGCCTAGATGGAGAGGTGTGCACCTTGGGGAAGGTAGAGAAATATGTATGGGAAATTTAACTTGCTACAATTTGCGATATGAATTATCATCATCATCAGGTGCCGTCTCCACATCGAAGGTTGGCTGCAATGAATCTCCAGCATCCTCTGTCTTTCGCCTTGGTGTTGCACACTGCGAGACTGTAACCTGTCCATTTCTTAAAGTTTCCTCCCACTTATCTCTCGGTCTTCCTCTTGCTCTTCTCCCTCAACTTTCCCCTCTAGTAAATGTTTTATCATGGTGTCATGCCTTTTATGTGCCCAAAATACTTTACTTGTCTGAATTTTATTTCTCTTAATAATTGTTTCTTCATGCCTAGTTTTCCTAAAACTTGTTTATTTGTCTGTTTTTCTGTCCATGAAACTCTGCTTATTCTTCTATATATCCACATCTCAAATGCATCAATTCTGTCTTCTAACTGCTTGTTCATTGTCCATGTTTCCGAGCCATACATTAATATAGGATATATATAGCATTTGATGATTCTAATTTTTAGCCTGTTTGTGATTTGTTTGGATGTCAGTAACTTTCTCATACTATTGAAATTATCCTTGGCCATTCCTATTCTCTTTTTAATTTCAGTTATACATCTGCCATCATCTGTTATCATCTGACCGAGATAGGAGTAGCTTTTACTTGATGTAGTAATTCTCCATGTATTTTTATATTCATTTTAGGTTTTCCATTTCCTTGTTGATTACCATAGTTTTTGTTTTCTGTATGTTGATGTCTAATCCATATTCCTTGCTAGTTCTGTCCAATTGGTCCACTAATTCTTGTAGATCTTGTTCATTTTCTGCTACCAATACTGTGTCATCTGCATATCTTAAGTTATTTATTATTTTTCCATTGATCTTGAGTCCTGGCATTCCCTCTAGTTGTTTGAAGATTTTCTTTGTGTAGATGTTAAATAGGCTTGGTGATAGTATGCATCCTTGTCTCACTCCTCTCGTTATGTCTATGTATGGAGAGTAGCTATTTTCATATTTTATTATTGCTGTCTGTTCCCAGTATATGTTACTTATTAGTCTGATATCATCCCCATCTAGGCCTATTTCTTGTAGACATATGATTAGCTTTTCATGTTGGACTCTGTCAAAAGCTTTGCTATAATCGATGAAACACAAGTAGATACTTTTTGCACTTCTATATACTTGTCAGCGAGTAGTCTTATACAAAGTATTGCCTCTCTTGTTCCTCTGTTCTTTCTAAAGCCAAACTGTTCTTCTCCTACTTCTATGTCTATCTTGTTTTTAATTCTTTCATGTATGATCTTGAGTAGTATTTTGTTATGTGGCTCATCAGGCTAATTGTCCTATAGTCTGTGCACTCCTGTGCTTTGGGCTTTTGGGTAGTGGTATGAATACTGATGTCTTCAAGTCTCTTGGTATATATCCTGTGTTATATATATCATTGCACAAATCTGTAATGGTTGAAATACCAAAATCCTCTAAGGAGGTTAACATTTCCACAGTAATATTGTCCAATCCTGCAGCCTTTCCTCGCTTCATTGTTTCGATTGCTCTTACAACTTCAGATTTTAATATTCTTGGGCTGTCATTGCACTTTATACTGTGTTTACTGCTTCTTTGATCATCAAATAGAGCCGTTACATATTCTGTCCATCTTGTCAATATTTCTGTTTTATCAAATAAAAGTTGGTTGTTGTTGTTTTTGATACATCCTCCACTTTTACAGTATTTTTCTTACTTGTCATTTGTCTTATTTCTCTGTGCATATCTCTAGTCCTGTGTTTTTCTGCCATATCTTCTATTTCCTTGCATTTTGTTTCTAACAAGTTTACTTTTGTGGTTCTGCACATGTTGCGAATTTCGTTGTCTAAAATTGTATACTTTGGGGTGTTCTTGGCTTTCTTTCGTTCTGTCATTTTTCTAAGATTTCATCAGTCATCCACATTTGATTTTCATGGATTCTTTTACAGGCAGGTTTTTGTTTGCAGTTTGTATACTCTGTTTTAAGCAATCCCATTTATTGGCTACTTTCTCTTCAGGATTTTTTCTTCTGTATTGTTCTAAGCACTCTGTCATTAGGCATTCATATTTGTTCTTTACTTCCACACAATATTTCTGTTGTATCTCTGATTGTTTAAGTGCTGATATATCTATATGTGGTTCTTTTCTTGTTGGTTGGTCTATCTTTTTAGTTTTATATTTAGTTTGATCATCACTGGATTATGATCAGAATTTATATCTGCTCCTGGATATGTTTTGGTGTTCATTACATTATTTTAAAATCTGTTCCTAATCATGATGAAATCTATCTGGTTCCTTTTTCTATCTCCTGGGCTTTTCCATGTGTATAATCTCCTAGATTCTTGTTGGTAAAATGTGTTGCATATAACCATGTTATTTTCTTCACAGAACTGGATAAGCCTATCTCCTCGTTCATTCCTTGTTCCTAGTCCGTATTGTCCTACAATGTTCTTGTATTTGCCTTTGCCAATTTTTGAATTCATATCGCCCATTATAATTAGTATGTCAGTTGTCTTTACTTGTTTGAGAATTTGTTGTAAATCTTCATAATATTTTTTTCGATTTCTTCATCTGCATGGTCTGATGTTGGAGCGTATGTTTGGATAATTGCTATATGGAATGGCTTTGCTCTGATCTTTAAAAGCATCATTCTGTCGTTATACGTCCAATAACCACTGATGTATTTTTCAATTTCCTTTTTTATTAGTATACCTACTCCTCGCTCATGATATTCTCCTCCTGAATGTATAAATATGTAGTCATCTCTTCTTGTGTATCCCTCGCCTTTCCATCTTGTTTCTGCGACTCCCATAATATCTACCTTCATATCTGTTGTCTCTAGTATTAAATTGTCTAGTTTTCCTTCTGGGTGTAAGGTTCTAACATTCCATGTTGCAAAACGAATGTGTCTTTTTCTTGTTTTCATGTATTGTTTATCTTCAGATGGATGTTTTTGCTTCATTGCTACGTCTTTGGTTGTACGTGGTGAAGTCCCAATTTCTTCCACGAGGGCCAGCCGCAAATCATGTGTATGTCCTGAAAGCGCCTCATGTGTGTCCCACACTTTGCTGTGTTCGCTTTGTGAGCCGTTGATCATTTTGATTCATCCGCCTCCCTTACCGTTACAGACTTTTGAATTAAGGATGGACATTCCTTGCCGTTTAAAAATAGCTGCGCTATGACTCATAGGGTAACCTATCGTAAACCGGTATCGCATAGTCCATCACTTTCGTCGTCGAAAATGGGTATGTTACTGGCGTCGGAGTGTATAGAATAAATATATCCCACCTACACATCGAATAACTATAATGACAGTCAACCTATTAGTCAAAACGACCTAAGGCATCTCTATGCTACCAAGTATAGATATAACGTTCCCTAAACCACCAGTAAACTAATACATCTAAGGCATCTCTATGCTACCAAGTATAGATATAACGTTCCCTAAACCACGAGTAAACTAATACATCTAAGGCATCTCTATGCTACCAAGTATAGATACAACGTTCCCTAAACCACCAGTAAACTAATACATCCAAGGACGAAATAGTAAACACTTGTCACAGCCGCCATTAAAAACGAAAACGATATGAATTATATGCCTTGATATTAACTTGTCCTATTTTTTGCATTTTTCATGTACCCAATTTGATGGAAGAAAATCAGCCGTCAGTATTTTGAGCTGAGAGAGATCCAGTCGAGCTAACCCAATGTGCACAGGGAGTCGGGCAGAAAATGTATCATGGAAAATTCCACCAGCAAAATTGTTTCACCACTTATTCTCCATGAGCACATTGTCTATCCGGCTATAGGTGTCCTGCATTGGCTCGACCGATCCTAGATGGCTGTTACCATTTCTTTGTCTGTTTGCGATGTAATCTCTGTTTTTTGTGCATTGCTACCATGTGTTGCTGCATTTAAAATGGATATTATGTATAATTTTGTTGTCTTGGACATGAAATTGCTGAATTATGCCATTTTTTGTACGCAATTAATTTTGTGTGTGCATCATTGGTTATGGTTGTACTCTGCTATGGTCATATGGACATTTATAACTGTTACCTTAATACCATGTAGTTGAATTGACATGAATATGATGAATTTTTGTTTTGACACATGTATGCTAGATCCTGATATTGTCCTATGGGATGTTTTTTCATCCAGGTCAATTACCGTACCCGGACTAGGTCATTTAGAGAGCTGATGGGTAACCAAGGTGACAACGAGCTTTTGGTGGGGTAAATACTATTTATACATTATGTGCACTTAAGTGCATGCTGATTTTCTCATGTATTAGCGGAGCAAGGGAGAACCAAGGAAAATGGAGCCTATTGTCGGAATTAAGAGCTGTGCATGGAAGACACAAGGGGAGATAATGAGGAAATAATCAGATTTATGACCTGCGGTCCGAGTAGACTAGCGGCCCGAGGTGTCCTCTCCTCCATTTGACTTGACCAGCCTCCAATGGAGGTTACAATTTTTGTGCTACGAAATCACGGATGAAATAGGAAAATAGAAATGGTGGATGCATATTTTTTTTCAGGAATGGGTGATGAATTTAAACAGTTCAAGAATTGAATGGTTTTGATAATAGTCATATGGGGTTAGGTCAATACACAAGTCCGACAATGCTATTCACATAAAACTACATCACATACAGAATGCATATTATGGTCAACAAGTGATGTTTCTAGAGCGTCTACTGAGCCTGAACTGAGATCTCTCTTCTTCTCTTCTACCAGTTACTTCTTTAAAGAAGTGGTGAGGAGGGGGGATGTAGTGATCGTGTGTGTACTTGTTCTAATGCACTTCGTAAGCTGTTATTTATTTAATTAGAGATGCTCTTCATGCCGTCACCACATCTTCAGCGTGGTCTTCCTCTTTCTCTGTACTCGTTATATTTTTACTGTGTGGCTCTCTATGATATGTTACTAAACGAAATGTTACTACATTTATCTCCAATAGATTCTACCTGAGCAGAAGTTTATGCCACTCTCCGGGATACCACTATACGCTGGGAGCTGATGGGATCTTTTACGTCTACAAGAAAGCTCGGGTACTCTTCGCTGCTCTTTAAAGGAATACTATTTCAAGAACATCTTAATTATTTGAGTCAGAAATAAAAGAAATCAAAGACATTCAATTAAACGTATGTTTCATGTACTAGTTGAATACGTAAACAAATATTCGTGACAGTGGAAATTCCGTAAGAGCAAGCTGTAAAATCGCTGTCAAAACAAATAGGCCTACAATTAACAATATTAAAGTGCAACTCATATAAACGTTTGCAACATGTTTAAAATTACATTTGGTATTCTCCCATATTTTATTGGGATGTAAAACCATACAAGATCTCCAACTGCTAGCAACGAACCGCATCACATGGAGATCTAAAACATCTGCCCCATGTGCCGCCCTTGGAACGAAATGAACAAACTAACTAACTAACTAACATCATATGGAACTCGTTCACTGCCGCTGAGATTTTATTGCATAATAAGAAAGAAATCTAAACATACATGGTTATTCATTGAAAGGAGATGATGATCTTCATATAAAACAATCAATCAATGATTGAGGAAAGTGACAACTGCAGAACACAGGTGACGATTAACATCAAGCAATTATTGAATGATGTATTATTCTACGGTTAAATATGATGGACAATAATACAGATTTAGACATATAAATGTGTAGCGTTTATGACACCATCTAACCATTTATCTATGTCTTTAGCTTTTACTTCTACCTCAAAAATATTATTCCACTTCCAACATTTCTCTCCATTTCAACATTTCTCGCTACTCTCTATATTGTTCTCTACTGATGTACCTGCCTACTTGCAGGCGCATAACTGGCACAACGTACAATCGCTCTTAGAGTCAGATCACATACAAATCACACAGTGTCTAAAAAGAGTAACATATGGAGCGTTCGAAAAATAAGAAGAAGATCTCTACTCCCAACATTTCTCTCTACTCCCAACATTTCTCTCTACTCCCAACATTTCTCTCTACTCTCAACATTTCTCTCTACTCTCAACATTTCTCTCTACTCTCAACATTTCTCTCTACTCTCAACATTTCTCTCTACTCTCAACATTTCTCTCTACTCTCAACATTTCTCTACTCTCCACATTTCTCTCTACTCCCAACAATTCTCTCTAATCCCAACATTTCTCTCTACTCTCAACATTTCTCTCTACTCAACATTTTTCTCTCTACTCCCAACATTCTCTCTACCTCCACATTTCTCTCTACTACTTCAACATTTCTCTACTACTTCTAAGGCAGACTATAAGAGAGTGGTTTAGCTTTCTTGCGTGTCTCTGATATACAGTTCAAGTGTCGCATGAGTGAAGAACGACAGCTCGATATACCCTCAGGTGTGTGGCTTGGCCAATAAGACATATGTGCCATACGTTTCTATGTAGTCTGCCAAAGGTGCTGCTCGCTTTTGAGATTCTGGTAATTATTACATCATCTATTGTGACATTTTGGGACAGTGTGCTTCCAAGAGAAGTAAATATGTCCACTACTTTCAGTATCCTGCCGCTTGTTGTGATAGTTGGTTCGGCATATATTTTTCCAGGAGCTGGTTCGTACATGACTTCAGATTTCTCGGTATTGATGGTAAGACCAAAGTTGGAACAGGCTTGTGAGAATATGTTCATGCTAGTCTGGAGATCTGCTTCAGTGTTGTCAGCAAATAAGAGATCTCTGATGGTATCAGACTTTACTTTTGTTTTTTCATTAAGTCTCCTTGGGTTGAAGAGTTTTCCATCTGTACGATACTTGATGTCGACACCTATGTCACTATCTCTGAATTTATCTTTCAGCATTGCAGAAAACATAATACTAAACAGAGTTGGTGCAATCACACAGCCTTGTTTGACTCCATTCAGGACGGGACAATGTCCTGATAGCTCGCCTTGGTCCTGCACTCTGGCGTGCATCCCCTCATGCAGTTGCTACACAATCTTGATGAATTTTTCAGTACAGCCGTATTTAGCCATGATCTTCCACATACCTTCTCTACTGACCGTATCAAACGCCTTGGTCAAGTTGATAAACGCTGTGTATTGGTCCCGATGTTGTTCTTGGCATTTTTCTAGCAGTTGCCTTGCCGCAAATACCATGTCTGTGGTCCCACGATCTTTATCGAATCCACACTGGCTTTCCGGCAAGAGTCCTCTGTCAAGATGAGCAATTCAAGTTGTATACACGATACAAATATAACGCTTGAATAAAATAAAATGGTGATACAAACTTAGTTTTCATCAAATTCAATGTGCATTTATTTAAACTTGAAAGTAATAAATAACGTTAATATATTATCTGATATAATACAACGATTCCTTTATCTTCATTAGATTTTTATAGTTGACCTGGATATCTTTCGCAATGTAATAGTCATTCTTTTATTCTAGTTATGCTTACTTGTAGTTACCTGCATTGTCACTGTCTCACGTTACATTGGTATCTCTTTTCTGTTAGTGTTTATTCTGATTTACTACACGTCGCATGTTGCCATGTCAAGACCATCCAGAAAGTAACAACATTAACGACGATACAGGAGAATACAAAATTAATTATAAGAGATAAAGAACGAACCTGCGAGCGACTGACCTCGTTAATACAGTTGCAGATTTTACAGCGAATAGTGAACACGGCACTAGAAAATAAAGTTTCATCAGAGTGTCTAGAGGATGTATATCTTTATTGGGGGTCAAAGGCGCATGCAGGCTACATGAGTCAGGGTTCGGAAAGGGGCGGTGCTAATCAAGACCCTGCTCCCCACCTCCAAGTGGTGATCTTGGAAACAGACTGTGGTTCCGGTTTGGCTACAAGTAGCAGGAATCAGGGAAACCTACAGGTAGTGGTAGAAGTGCAAGCACGGGAAAGCAATGCAGGGGTCGAAAATCCCTGAACAAAGCACGCATCTCCAGACCGATGTCCGCTAAAATATGTTCAAATTCAAAAGTACGAAACAGCAGCGTACGGGTGTCCGTGAACAAAACAGGGGTGGTAGTGCAAACACGGAAAAAGCAATAATGGGCCGGAAATCCCTGAACAATGCACACATTTCCTAGCCAAACTCCGCTAAAATATGCCCAAGTTCAAAAAGGAAGTACGAAACGGCAGAGTACGAGCGTCCGCGAGCAAATCGGTGGTGGAAGTGCAAACACTGAAATTAAATGCAGGGGACGGAAATCCCTGAACAACGCACACATTTCCTGGCCGAAGTCCGCTAAAATATGCCCGTTAAAAAAAAGAGTACAAAACAGTAGAGTACGAGCGTCCGAGAATAAAACAATAACTCCCCTGGGAGTAATTGATCGAATTCAAGGGACAAATGTAACTTCCAAAGCCAAGACATGAAGCGAATTTCGGTGCCCTGCGCACGAGTCATGCTGAGTGTCGGAGAAGTCCCGAGGCATGGTACATGAAAAGGCAGATGTGTAAACATGTTGGTAGTATCAGCTTTCTGGGAGATGCTAAAGGCTGCATGCAAAGGGATGAGAGATGCATCCAGAACGAAGCCATGAGTGCGAGTTGAGCAGCTTGCCGGGGCACTCCCGATGCACGATAAATGTGGTACATATGGCACAAGGGAAGATTGCGATAAAACTCCATATATGAGACCAAGCACGGAGTAAGATAAGGGTAAAGTTTGCCGAGCGTAAACCCCAAAGATACGTTCTAGTGCCTTAGAAAACTGCCCTCCCTGAGACAGCCGGGCAGGGTACGATTTTCCACGCAATTAACATCCCAGGAAATATTAGGGTGGGTGAAGAACGGAGAGTGCAAAAACTAAGTTGCGCTGATAGCGCTGAATGAAACGACCCATACATTACGATGCGCGGAGTCCCAGCACAGGGTTTCCCGTATCAAAGGGAATTACAGAGCAAATGCAAATTGACTAATGCCGACACGAAATTATGTTCTCCACGCAGGGAACCACTGCTGCCTTGTAGTTTATGGTTGGGGATAATCAAAGTCTAGCGGAGCAAACCGCACACAAAACTGGACTATAGGCAAACCAAGCAGTCCATGAACAAAACATGTATAGCTGGGCAGATGACGCTCATCAGCCCGGGAGGGCAGGTCGTCTACGGGTTGCTGCCCTGAAAGAAAATAGCAACCTGCTGTCTTGTGAGTTTTGGTTGGGGACAACAAAAAGTTAACGGAGAGCGAACCCAGTAAACGATGGTTGAAATCGGATACATGGTCGAAAGATCAGCCCCTGAGCTCCAAATATTACTGATAGTTGTGACGTAGCATACCCATGCTAAGGTTCATGTACCAAATTGTATCATGCATATGTTTAGTATATAATCTCGATCTGGTGCTACGCCTGTGGAGATCCGTCGAGCAGGAAGAGTGCCGGACCCCATGCCTCGAAGGGACCCGTTTTTTGCTACCGACGGTCCCCACCCTCCAACTCGGCAAAGCAGCGAGCGAGGCCCATGGGAAAAAGCGAGGCCCATGGTCCGAAACGGTCGAGAACTGGCCAGAGACGATTAAACATTATGCAATGGAATGCCGATAGGTTCCATCACAAAAAGCAAGCACTCGCTATAAGACTTGCAGAAGACGAGATTGATGTTACGTGCATACAAAAGACGCATCTAAATACCCAACATATATTCGGGATCAGAGGTTACCAAACCTTCATATTAGAGCGAGAGGGACACAAAGGTGGAGTCCTCACCCTAGTACGAAACGGCATCCCGGCAAAGGAAATATCCTCCGGAAGCGGCGACGGCGCAGCAGAGATCGTATGCGTCCTCATTACATGTGATGAAATGCAGATTCTTCTGTATAACTTATACTGCCCAAGTGACATCTTGCTGTCACTCGATGCAATGATTATCAATGATAAAGCATGCATAGTGGTCTGTGATTTCAACAGCCACTCAGAAAGATGGGGCTACCTCGAAACGAACAGAAGAGGCGTAGAAGTGGAAGACTGTGAGATAGAGAACAACCTGTTCCTCATCAATGCCCAAGACGATCCGCCAATCTTCTACTCGAGAAGGTGGCAAACGACCAGCACACCCGGTTTGGCTTTTGCAACAAGTGATCTTTCCACTAAAAACAGTACGTACGGTCACAAAGCAACTCGGAGATAGTGACCATAGGCCCGACAAACTGCAAGTATACCTAAGATTTGTACCTGAGCCCAAAATGTGTACCTGAGATTTGTAGCTGAGCACCGATCTACAAAAGATCAAGTAACTTATATCGCTCAGGAAATCGAGGATGGTTTCCAAGAAAAGAAGCCGACATTATCAGTTTTGGTAGATATGGAGAAGGCGTTTGACACAGTTTGGAAAGAGAGGCTAAGACTGAAACTCCTCACCCTCGGTATAAAGGGAAGAATGTACAAATGGCTTGATAGATACCTAGAGAACAGAACAGCAAGGGTTCAAGTTCAGGGGTACACAAGCATGAACGCAACATTAGAGCATGTAGTCCCCCAAAGGAGGAGTGCTCTCACCAACTCTCTTTCTAATCTTTGTCAATGACATAACAACATGCCGACAAGCGAGTACACTCTGCCATGTAAGCCGACGACCTGGCAATATGGGCGAGGGAAGAGTCAATACCCATAGCAACATATAGACTGTAAGATACGCTAAATAACCTGGATGTCTGGTCAAAAAGTGGAATATGAACATAAACGCTTCTAAAACAACCTATAGTGAAACACGTACAAACAAAGTACTATAGTTTTACAAAATACAGAAACAGTGACGATAAACAGCAACGTTTCGACCAACAAGGCCTTTATCAAGCAAACGAACAAACAGGAGTGACAAATTAAAATGAAACACAAATGGACGACCAAATACCAACGTATCTAAGGAAAATCTGGAATAAAAACGAATAACGAAATAAATGTAACACAAAAACACACATAAAAACTAGAAATAGAACGGAAAAGAAACAATGAAACATCTAGTAAATATATAACTTGAATACATGCAACATATACCCATATAGATTACAAAGCATGGGAAGAGAAAGTACTAAGAAGCATTAGAATGTAATACGTTGAGCCCGCGTGGTCGCAAGGTACCATACACAGAAATCAACCGATTCTCCAGAGCAAATCGACTACGATCATCAGAGGAACATGATCGGATGGCTGTGACCTGGAGATCGCAAGCTCCTGAATGGCCAGTATCATTGAAATGGGTAGCTACAGAGGTCACAGAGCATTGGCGTATATCGCGCAAGTATTGGGCGAATCGGTCACTGAGTCTCCTGCCGGTTTCCCCAATATAGGCCTTGTTGCACCGCTTGCAGATAATCTATATGGTATATAGATTATGCTTTGTAATCTATATGGGTATATGTTGCATGTATTACATTCTTATGCTTCTTAGTACTTTCTCTTCCCATGCTTTGTAATCTATATGGGTATATGTTGCATGTATTCAAGTTATATATTTACTAGATGTTTCATTGTTTCTTTTCCGTTCTATTTCTAGTTTTTATGTGTGTTTTTGTGTTACATTTATTTCGTTATTCGTTTTTATTCCAGATTTTCCTTAGATACGTTGGTATTTGGTCGTCCATTTGTGTTTCATTTTAATTTGTCACTCCTGTTTGTTCGTTTGCTTGATAAAGGCCTTGTTGGTCGAAACGTTGCTGTTTATCGTCACTGTTTCTGTATTTTGTAAAACTATAGTACTTTGTTTGTACGTGTTTCACTATTTACCAAGTTTTACTGCAGTTTCCCCCTATTTCGATAAAACAACCTACACTGTGTTCTCGCGGAATAACCAGAATCACAAAATTAAGCTTTAAGTCACTGGCCAAGATCTTCCTGATAGCAAGACACCAACGTACCTGGGTGTCACACTCGACCGAAAGCTGAATTTGTGCCCCCAAATTTAAAATGATACTGCAAAAACGAGACAGAGGCTCACAATAATGCGCAAACTCGCAGACTCCACGTGGGGAGCAAACACCAGAGTCCTCAAAACACGAGTGTGACCGGTCCTGGAGTACGGCATTGCAGCATGGAGAAGTGCATCCAACAAGCAATTCGTAAAAATGGAGCGATAGTCACAAACATTATCACAGGAGCCATGAAGTCCACACCCATCAAGACGATGGAAACAGTCACAAACATCCAACCAATGGCAGACCGAAGGGACAGAAAAGTCCTGATACTTGCGGAAAATCGTAAACGGCTCATTTCTCACTCTATGTACGAAAGAATGAATTGACTCTGAAGTGGCAGAATACAGAGAACCAGCTTCGCAAAAAGCGCCAAAGCAATGACTCAAGGTCACCCGGTCTTATCAAAGTGCAAACCCGAAATTATACAGGCAACTAATAAGAGCCAGCCGTGGAAGTTCAATATGCCCGAATATAGGGAATAAATAACATGTATACTTAAGAAAGGGCAGCAAGTTAACTGCGAAAGAAGAGCGGTTACCGAAAATTTCATAGCGGCTGAGTTACCCTGAAAATGAGTGGACGCACGTGTATACCGATGGATTGGCAGTGGACCCAATCAAAGATGACGGAGGAGGAATAGTGTTTAAACTCTCAAAGAATGAGAAGGTCACAAAATCGATTGCCACTGGAAAGTGAATGCTAAGTCTCCCCCAACAGATATCGAAGAGTATGCAGACTGATGGTTCCCGATGCTCGATGATTAAACACACTCCTCAATCTGCCTCTCAGACATCCAGTTCGACTTGTACAACGGGTAACTTTAAACTGCCTAAATCGCTTGATCGATGCAACATCGATTTTAGTGTCATCATCCAACAGGCAGTCGCGAAGAGACATATCTTATCCATCTTCAACTCCCCAACAATCGATGTTGATAATGCAAGCCTGTACTCTCTCTCATTACCGTAAACACCCTCATTTCCAGGGCAGTATATCCACGTAAGCCTCTGGATGTTAGAAACTTCTATAGACGACATCCACTCATACCAAAAGCTGCACTTCTGGATCTTGTAATATGGTATATAATACGTATACGAGTTCGTTAAATGACTCGTGAATTATATCTCTTTTATTGATAATGGTGTACTCAAATATTTGCCACAAGATAGCAGTGTACAATATTTGAGATAACTTTGATTTTTGAACTGTGATTCATGTGGGTTCTTGAAATTGATAACCTCAAATCAGGTTATCTACTTAAAAGGCTGCCTACAGGAGCAAGGCATAAACGAATTGATGCCGCTGAAATAACAGAAGAAACAAGATCTAGATCAAGAATAGATTTGGAATACTAATGACAATTTAAGAAGAGTTACGATCAGACGAGTTAGCTAGGAATACCAAAAACATCTTCATGTCAGCAGCCAATGAACTAATACCACAGAAGAAGAAGATACATACAAATAAATGGATAGTAGATGTCACACTTGCATTGATAATGAAGAGAGAGTTCAAACATAAGAGTAGAATAACTGACTTAGATAATCAAGAATACAAAAGCCTGTCCAGACAAATAAGAAAAAAAACATAAGGAAAGCTAAGAAGCAATACGTAATAGAAAACTGTACGAAGATAGAGCAATTACATAAAAAGAGAAACACTAAAGAAATGTTCAAAGAGACGAAATCTCTGACTGGCAAGTTAAAACCAAGCTCGAAGATAATCAACGACAAACTGGGCAGCTGCTTGACATAAAATAATTCTGATCTACTTAACCGCTGGAAGAAATACTGCGGCGAAATGTATGTGGAAAATCATGTGCAGGAGAAATAGAACCAGAGCCAACACTAAGTAAAGTAAAGTGGGCCATCTAATATCTGAAAAAATGTGACATCACTTGGATGCGATGGAATAACAGCAGAGTTAATTAAGGCAGGAGGATAGCAGAGTGCAAAAGTATATCATGCACTTTGCAAAAAGATATGGAACAGCGGAATATGGCCAAATGAATGGAAAAGAACTATATGTATTCCAATACCGAAAAAGGCAATTACAAGAAGTACACATTATAGAACAGTGTCACTAATCCGCCATGATAGTAAGATCTTGCTTAACATTATTATGAGAAGAATCCACAACAAACTGGAAGAGGAGACCAACATTGTGCCGGCTGGTTTCAGAAAAAGCAGAGGAACTAGGGTTTGTATTCTAGTACGTCTTGTCTTTTTTATGCAAGTGTGTTGTAAACATTATAATTATTTATGAAAACATCTCATCTGTGTACTTGTTTGTCTAGTTTCATAAGTGTACATGTTTCTATTTTCTTGTGTAGTTTCATATGTGTACTTGTTTGTCTAGTTTCTTCTGTGTACTTGTTTGTCTAGTTTCTTCTGTGTACTTGTTTGTCTAGTTTCATCTGTGTATTTGTTTGTCTAGTTTCTTCTGTGTACTTGTTTGTCTAGTTTCATCTGTGTATTTGTTTGTCTAGTTTCATCTGTGTACTTGTTTGTCTAGTTTCATCTGTGTACTTGTTTGTCTAGTTTCATCTGTGTATTTGTTTGTCTAGTTTCTTCTGTGTACTTGTTTGTCTAGTTTCATCTGTGTATTGTTTGTCTAGTTTCATCTGGGCAGAAATTCAAATCAAACAAAACACATACAAACATGACAAGAAAATTCAAGATCAAACAAATTATTCAATGATATTTAAATTTCTCTTTATTGTGTTTGCAAATTAAATCTGAATTTAAATAATAAAAAATGTAGCGTGATTTCTTCTTGAGTTTTTATTTCTGGTTAAATCTGATTAGTATAATAAGTTGTTCACTTTATTGTTGAATCTTCACGGTAGATAACTCATGTAGTCTTTAATCGTAAATCCACACATGGGCTAACGTAGTTGTTTGGAACTTGGATCAGTGAGTACCTGTTAGTAAAATGTCAAGTTTGAGGTTAAACATAAAATGTCTATTTATGATATGTTTGTATTCCTTAACGCCCGAGTGGTTACCAGGGCCTAAATTTAGAGTGTAAAGAATAGAACCACTGTTACCTGCCACGTATGTCGTAAGAGGCGACTAATGAGGTTTGGCTGAAATCGGATGCATGTGTCCTAAACGTGTAGAAGTATTATGCGTTTAGGGGCCTACCAAACCAATGTGCAACATATACACGTTCTTGGCATAGATCAAACATATCACAAAGAGTGATTAAAATTTGTCGTAAAGAACGAACACAAAGAAGAAGAAGAAGAAGAAGTATTCCTTAAAATATTCTTTGGATGAAATGAAATATTTCATTTTTACCAAAGCAGATAGCGGACAGTCGCTAACAAATCAGGTAGCCGACAGTAACTAACAAAGCAGGTAGCGGACAGTCACTAACAAATCAGGTAGCCGACAGTAACTAACAAAGCAGGTAGCAGACAGTCACTAACAAAACAGGTAGCGGACAATCACTAACAAAGCAGGTAGCCGACAGTCACTAACAAAGCAGGTAGCCGACAGTCACTAACAAAGCAGGTAGCGGACAGTCACTAACAAAGCAGGTAGCCGACAGTCACTAACAAAGCAGGTAGCCGACAGTCACTAACAAAGAAGGTAGCGGACAGTCACTAACAAAGCAGGTAGCCGACACTCACTAACAAAGCAGGTTGTGAAGTCACTAACAAAGCAGGTAGCGGAGAGAAATAAGACGAGGACTTTTGGATCTGACTTGCAGACAAAAATTGTTGACCTCTCTTGATTTCCCGGCTCAGACTGATGAACCAACTTTATCATGAATTTTACCGTGTTTTAAGGGACTCTGTTCCTCCGTACAGCTTCTGCGAAGATCTGTGTTCTAGGGCCAAGATAAAAATCATCAACACCCTGTTGCAAAAGGGCTCAATGAGATGGGGGTGTCACGTTGCTCGGATACCTGATAAAAGCACCCCACAAATCTTTGATGTATAGCCAGCATGAAAAGAACAGTTGGTCAGTTGATGGACAGAAGAAAACGACACTATTATAGTGTCTCTAAGATACTTCGATATAGGTAATAAGTGCTGGGAATCCCTTGAGCAAGATCGGCAAATGTGACGCTAAAAGAATACAAAGGAAATCGCATAGCTGAGAATCGTCGTATTGTTGAGCAACAGAGAAAACGAGCTGCACGTAAATATAGAACACATCACTGCCAGAGAGCCGCTGTAGCGTAGTTGTTAGTGAACTCGCTTCGCAAGGCTGGTGGTCTGGGTTCAGCTCCGCAATGTGCGTGGAATTTTTCTCGACCACGACGGCTCTCAGGTCGACCCAGCCTCAACTGGGTACCAGACATGCTTTGGGAAAGTAAAGGCGGCCGGCGTGATGCTGACCACATCACCCATCGTGCGCCGACGGTCAATGAAAAATACAGACCTAACGCTGTATTGACCTATATACCACGAGGTATGAAAGGGTTCATTTACTTTACATACTTACATCACTGCCATGCGTCTAAACTTGATCATGTTTGTGTTTGATTGTGTTTTAGGATTGTACTCTACACTCACCTCCGCACACAGTAGAGAGGTGCAGCAACACACCTCTGAGACTGTTGTCATCATCGCTTACGATGGACGACTATGTTATTGTTATATTCTCTGTGATATATATAACTATTTCTCTTGATATACACATTTTTATGATTTTAGAATTAGAAGATTTGAATGTAACAGACTTTCTCATCAGAGATACAAGCATTATCTTTGCAGAAATGAAACAAGTTATCTTCTGAGTTACAAGAATATCTTTGTGAGGTACACTTATTTATCTGTGCACAATATGTATATTTCCTGAGAAAGGTGCGTATTGGGCAGTTGACATCAAAAGATAGAATAAAACTAGTCATGACCGAGATGAAATGTTTACACAGAATGCTAGAAGTATCAAGAAGAGATCGGTTTTATAAATAATACATCATGAGAAAAGTGTCACAGTATCAGTACTGAACTTCATCAAGGAACTATACATTTAATGGTTCATACAAATAATCAGATCACAAACAATGCGTTTCAAAAGGTAATGTAAATATGAAACAGTGTATACAAATTAAAAGGCCTTCCATGCAAACGATGAATACTTCGAAAAAGGCCGTGAATTACACTATTTATGAAGTGTTCACAAAAGACCGTTCGTTAAGTCTCTGCTTATCTTGGACACTGTGACGAAAAACTTTATTAGAGAAAAGAAGAGGATGACTGGTTTCTTTTAGATTCAAATATTTCTCTGTAGAGATAAAGTTATGCGTCTGTTAGACATTCATATTCTACTCTATAAAGATTGAAGATTGTTTCCATTAGATACAACTATTATTACAGATCCTAACAAACCAAAACGAGAGAAATCACGATTAATATCGCCAACGCTGACTGCCAACAAGTGGTATTTTTCACAGATGCACTATCTATTGTGCAAGCGCTCCATAGAAAACCTTCATATCTGAGTAGTGAGCTCAGCACATTTTCTGCCAAAGATGAGAGTTACATTCCAGTGTGTACCATCAAAGTGTGGAGTGCCCGGTAACAAGAAGGTAGTTACACTACAAAGAAAGGGAGAATGTAACACGACTCACAAAGAAAGAAGAGAATGTAACGACTCACAAAGAAAGAAGGAGAATGTGAACACGACTCACAAAGAAAGAAGGAGAATGTGAACACGACTACAAAGAAAGAAGGAGAATGAACACGTAAAACGAAACCGCATACTTTGAAAAAAAAGCTATCATGGACATTACAAAAGTATGTAAACTATTCAACGATGACTACGACACACTTGACAGACAAGGGCTGACTACCATCTTCCGTCTCAGGACAGGGCATACCAGATTGAGCAAACAATTACACATGTTACGATTGTCTCCTTGTGCTCTGTGTCGTTGTGGCACTGCTGGTCAAAACACAGAACATGTTCTGCACGACTGTCCCCTGCATGTACTCACTAGAAAGTGATACTCGTTCGTCATATAAAACAACACTACATTCACAACTACATAGAACAAGAGATGAGCTCCAGCCATCTGTCGACTTCATCATAAGAACTTGTCCGACGGTACAATCATCAAAATAGTGATCGCAAAGATGAAGAAGATATAAATATTACTTTTCAGAAATACAAGACTTTATATGTGAGAAATAAGTATTTATCTCTGTTACACGCGACAGTAGTGTACGTGGATGAAGTACTCAATGGAATTATCAATATCATGAATCTGACGGTAGTAACTGAAGGTCTGGACGGAAATATATATTTTATACGTTACAACGTTACTCACGAAGCAAGGCTCAAGTATGTCTACTTCTGTTATAGTCAAGTGCCTTATTTGTTACGTCAATAGTAAAAAAAGCCATAAAGTCAGCAAATACCAATATCACTTTTATGTAAAGACTGACATATTATAGATATGAAGCATATGAAGATATTAACATAAGTAAATGGAGAACATGCAATAGAAAATAAAATGATTGAGTGATTGATTGATAGAACCATTATCATTGCACTTTGGTGAAAATGCATGTGTTTTCCAATCTTGTTCTTATACAGGATGATTTCAGTCGCAGTGAACACACTCCGCAGCTTCGGCGAGGGTTCCAAATATAATTATGAAATTGGTAAACATTTTTATAGAAATTATAAAATGAAATAGTTTGAATAAACGATGCCCGACCAGTGGATTCACAACTTACTCTTGTCGATTTTCAACCCTCAATGGTTCTTCTCGATGCTCAACTTGAACATAGGACCTACGTTGTTTCTTCCGTCTTCGATAGAACTAGACACGTGTTGTCACCTACATTAAGATCAGGAATGTCTGCAAAAATATCCTGTTTACTTCCCGCTGGTAACGTGTTGAGCACTTTGAAACGAGAGGCGAGCACTATACATCTAAGCCACATGTACCCCATAGAGAAGATAAAATTAAAGTACTCGATACTAGTAAATGTTTCAAATTTACGATTATCAAAATCATATAAATAACAAATATGACAGAATACATTGAAGAAATCAAAGCCAGTACTTTTTCTCTCTCTCTTTCGATCGTTCTTTTTCGACCATTTTTATCATTCTTATTGTGGTATATAAATAAAATTTGCCAAAAACGTTTGTTTTACGTCACAAACTTCAGTTCCATTTGGAGCTATAGTGCTTGTTCTTCGGCGAAGTGTCCGTTTCAACCAGCATTTACTGGGTTCGCTCTCCGTCAACCTTTGACTGTCCCCAGTCAACCTGCAAGGCAGGATGTCGTTGTTTTCTTTCAGTGTAGCGACCCTTAGACGATCTACCCTCCCGAGCTGTTGAGCGTCAACTGCCCAGGTTGCCGGTCTTTTTGTGGACTACTTGGTTTTCCTTCCGTCCAGATTTGTGTACGGTTTACTCCGCTAGACTTTGATTGTCCCTAATCTAACTACAAGGCAGTAGTAGTTCCCTGGGAGCGGAAACGCCCACTGGAATCAAGCCTCTGCTGGGCTTGTCAGTTTTTCTGCATATTTGAGTGTTCCGCTCACCACTAAGTCTGCCATGCCATCTCTCTTTGCTACACCATTTGAGTCGTGCACGTCTGCCCACCGTTGGGCCCACCCGTGTATCGTCCACATGCGTGTTCGCTGTCCCCTTTTGCCTACCCCACAATTTCTATCAGTTCTCACGTGCTCACATTTACCATGCCTCTAGACTGTCCGGGCACGGCGATCAACTCGGGCCCCCACCTCAGGGTTCCGAGTTTCGCCCTTTGTGGGTTAAAGTGAAAATCATCTCGAGCCCAAGTTTTGCTCCATGCAACCGACGCCTCTTCTCTGGAAGCACCGCCCATCCCTTGTTGTTTATCCATTCCGCTTTTCCCATCGGCCGAGAGAGACGTGCATTAGTAGTCACACTGAGATTCCGCTCGTCTGTGTTGCGAGCGGATCTCATCCAACGTTACGACGTCTGCAACTCTACATATACCAGAGTAGCTCTCCCTCGATCCCTACCTTCTTAGGCATACAGGAACCATTGTCTGTTACCATGGTCACCACGTGGATCATGATTAGCTCATTAATCCTGGCGCGGCGTTGTCCGTACGCGCATTTAACACAGTACTTATTCTAAACGACATGGGATAGTCGCTGTAAATATGTTGGTGGTGACTAAAATGTGTATTCAGTTCCTGGAACAACTCCTTCTCGAGTCCCTCAGCCAGAAAAAATGCACCAATAATATTAACAGTAATTTAGCACATCATCATTTCTGTAGTGGATACAGTATAAGTGATCTGTATGTGAATCTTTTCATCTGAAATTGATTAAACATGCATAGTCCGCACTGAGTTATAGTTTATGGTTATATTTAGTCTGTCAACTAACAGAATACACTACTTGATCAGGATACATTTCATACATTTGATATATAACACATGACATACATGTGATACATGTTATACATTTAATACTCTCTGTACAATTAATACACTGTATACAAATGATTCTTGCAGGACGTGTTATGCAGTTTGATCAGCAGTGGCCACATGGACACAGAGCACAAGGAGAAAATCTCAAAGTTTTGATAGCTGAATACATTGAGCAGAGACCTACTTGTCCTTTTGTTCGATCGACTAGTTATGTCCGTGGTAGATTTAGTACTTGACATTCTCACGATATCTAGATCACAATATGAGAGACTCGAAAGTGTTAAGAATGAAGGTATATACATATAGACCTTGGCTGTACTAGAGATAACACCATTGTGTAGATGAGATATATGTTTGGTCTTCTGTCCCTATGTTCCCATCATGGAATCGCCCAAACCATTTCATATATACAGGTTACTGTGGACAAAAGACATGAAATTAGTGACACGAGAATCACGATTGGTATGTCGTGGATGGCCCAGGCTAAGAGAACAATTTGCCAGGTTACCACGGTTGCGACTCTACCACAAAGGGAAAAATGGATCCCAACAGATGATAGCACTACCAACTATCGCAACATTTCCATTGCTCTTGGAAGAGAATGTAGATATTGTGGCAACATGAAGGCTGATCTCGCAGTTAAGCAGCTGATAGAAGATAACGCAAGGAGTGATGATGTTGTTGTATATACCGAGGGGTCGGTTCATCGTGGTGAGAAGTCAGACTGGGGTTTCTTGGATAATGCGCATAGTAATGTTGTTGCAGAGCGAAGTGGAGAGTACAAGACTACTTTTAATATGAGGATGGAGGTTGAGGCCGTTACTTCTGCCTTACATTTTCTCTCTGGGACTCCGTTTACTGAGGCTAATTCTTATTGTATCTGACTCTCAGCCGATGCTTCACAAGATCCAAAAGGGCAGGTTTCGGTATGCGTGTATGTCGTGTATAGCAGTTTCTAACCTCCATAGGCTTACGTAGATTTGCTGTCCTGGACATGCGGTCGTGAGTGGTAATGAGCGAGTGGACAGGCTTACATTAACAGCATCGATTGTTGGGGAGATGAAGATAGATAAGGGGGATGTTCTTCGGTCTCTTTGTGGCTGTCCGTGTGAGAAGGACACTATAATTGATGTTGAATCGATCCAGCGATTTCAGCAGTTTGGAGTTACCCGTTGTACACGTAGAACTGCGAAACACGTACAAACAAAGTACTATAGTTTTACAAAATACAGAAACAGTGACGATAAACAGCAACGTTTCGACCAAAAGGCATGAGATGAGAAAGTACTAAGAAGCATAGGAATGTAATGCGTTGAGTCCAAGAGGCCGCAAGGTACCATATAACGAAATAAAACGGTTCTCCAGAGCAAATCGACTACGATCATCAGAGTAACATGATCGGATGGCTGTGACCTGGACATCGCAAGCTCCTGAATGGCCAGTATCATTGAAATGAGTAGCTACAGGGATCACAGAGCATTGGCGTATATCGCGCAAGTGTTGGACGAATCGGTTACTGAGTCTCCTGCCGGATTCCCCAATATAGGCCTTGTTGCATCGTTTGCAGGTGATGGCATAGATGATATTGCTGGACTCGCACGTGAAACTGTCTTCAATAACGAACGTGGCTTTTGGAAAAGACACAGTGCGGGTCTGTATTACATAAGCACACGTGCTGCAGCGCCGACGGCCAAAATGACTCTGGATATTAGGCTTGAGGCGACTGTGAACCAACATATCCTTAAGACTTCTGTCCCGTCTGTACGCCACCAAAGGATAGTGTTGGAAGATTGAACGTATCTCAGGATCAGACTGAAGAATGGAGAGATGACGGAATAAAACTTTCTTCACAAAGGAACTATGAGGGTGGAAAGTTAAGACAAGTTTCACCCTGTCAGAATTGGAAGTTCTATGCTGGTTAGAGAGAGCCTCCTAGCAAGAAATTTGCTGAACGCGCCGCATAGCAGATGCAAGCACCTTATCCGGGTATAAGCGCTTACGAAAGAAATCCAGCATCTCGTGAGCTCTATCGAGAAAATCATCGTCCTCGCTACAGAGGCGACGAAGGCGCAAGCGTTGAGAGAATGGTAAAGAGTCACCACAAGCCTGGGAATGGGAAGAGGTATAAAGAAGAAAACTATGTGCATCAGTGGAACTGGATGCCTGAGAGCAGAGTGAGAGGTGTGTTTAATCAGTGAGCTACAGGAACCATCAGTGCGCGTACTTTTCGATATTCGATATATGTTCGGGGAGATTGAGCACCTATGTGTCTGCTAGAGTGCAATGACGTCAATTTAGTAACCAATAATCAATACATAGGATATACACTGTTCAGGTTTGTGCCGCAAACATTTTACAAATAAATATCGTCCATTCAGAGCTCGAGCTTTTAACCCTGATGTCCTGACAAATATTACACTGGAAGATCTTCACGGGGATAATGAATGCATTTGTGATTTTGAACAAGTTGAATCCGGTCTATTTATTGGTGCATGGTCAATCTGCAATTACGTCAACAATGGAGTAAGTATTTACAACTGTTTTTGCACATCTGTTGTGATATTATTATTAAAAAAAACATTATGATAAACGTTGGGAGAATAGCAAACATTTTTTGAGTTCTGAATGTAATGTGGTAATGTACATCATCAAATAACTTGTTATGAGCAGAATGTTGTTAATGTAACAAGTTTTCTCTCTCATACGCCACATGTTTCGCTTTTGCAGCAGTCGTGCTCAAAACATCAAATACGTCGTGAGTCTGTTTTCTCAATGGTTTCATCTTGTCATGTCGGGTTGCCTTCTTCCACGATGGTCTTATCCAATCCTTTGTGTCTTTTCTTATGTCCAAAATAGTTTAGATTTTTTCATATGTATTCGTAACATCTGCCATATTTATTTGATTGTAAGTTTTTTTTGACATATTTGTTTTTTTCTTCACTGTCCACGATAAACGGAGAGGACTCTTCCGTAAAACTTATATTCAAAAGCGAATGTTGGTTCCCACTGCATTGCTAAGTGTCATTGATTCACAACCATATGTTGTCACTGGAAATAGGCATGACGTTAGTTTTGTGTTCGTTGTTTTCTTATAAGTTGCATTTTATACTTTTTCAGTTGTTTAATATTTTGTACAGCTTTGTTTATTTTTCTTTGATTTTCTTTCATCTATTTTTCCATCTCTTGAAAGCAGTGAACTGAGATATAGTCATTGATAGTAAAATTATTGACTGAAAAGATGAATGCAAACATATTTCTTTGTGAGTCATTAATTGTTCTGTCCTAATGTTGAAAGTCGGTATTTGTTTATGATAATGAAAAGATGGAAATATGAGATGTTAGTGAGATGAGATGTTAGTGAGGAATGTTTACATTAAGTCTAGTGATACATAATGTGGCTATATCTGGTCGGTAATATTCCATATTCTTATGATATATCTTTGATTTGATTGGTTTTGTTGTGCATTTTAACATTAGCACTGTATCATTAGCATACATCCATTTATTTATGTAGTGTTATTCCATGATACTCCTGATATATTTATTAAAGGCATATATCCACAGATATCAGATCTGAAAATAATTTAATATCCTTGACTAAATCATTGTTTAATTTGTCTAACATTACTGTTGTTTTTTTAATTTCTAGTGTGTTGCCTCTTCTGTTTGCTGTAAAATGTGATTGTTGTTAATTTTGTCAAAATATTTATCTTCATTATTTAATTTTATTGTTCCGAATATGTAAGATTAATATAATATTTATATATATATATATATATATATATATATATATAATAATAATATAATAATTCCTCTCGTACGTTACATACGTTACATAGGGCCTGCAAGTAATTTCTCCATACCGCTCTATCCTGGGCAACTCGCTCAATCTCCTCCATGGAACTGAGACCGATATTTCCTGCCTCTCTTAGCAAAGTTCGCTTCAGGGTCTCCTTAGGTCGACCTCTCTTTCTTGAATCCTTTGCATCCCACTTCAATGCCTGCTTTGATATTCGTTGATCATTTCTCCTCAAGGTGTGTCCAACATATCTCCATCTTCTCTTTCTTATAACAGTTGTCACTAGTGGTTGACCAGACATGTCTCTGATTTCATCACTTCTCCTGAATTCGTTCCATTTTATATTCATTATTTTTCGCAGACATCTATTTTCAAATGCATTCAACTTGCTTTCTATATCTTTATCATTTTCCAACTCTCGATGGCATATGTTAGGATTGGTACAACATTTGAATTGAAAATTAGTAATTTAGTTTTAATACTATATAACTTGCAGTTCCATATTTTATTTAGACTTTTAAAAGCTAATGTTGCTTTGCCAATTCGTATCATAATTTCTTTTCTAACATTTCCTGTCAATCAAAATTGCTACCTAAATAAGTGAACTGCTCTGTTATTTTTATCATTTTAGATTCCAGTGTAATATATGCATTACTTGCCATTGGTGTCATAGGTATATTTATTTTGTCATAGCTTATCTGCAGTTCAACTTTTGATACAGTCCAACTTTTGATGCAGTCCAACTTTTGATGCAGTCCAACTTTTGATGTTATAGATGACAAGTTGGTCTTCTTCTTTGCGTTCCCGGCCTAGACTGATGGACCAACTTTTATCATGAATTTTACTGTTGTTTTTACTCCGTTCCTCCGTACAGCTTTTAGCGAAGCTCTGTGTGTTGTGGCCATGACTCTTTCCTTATACCTGCTAACCGTTGACAGTCTTGCAAGACGTGTTCTGCCGTCATGTCTGCCATTTTGCAGGGGCACAGGCTAGTTGTGCAAATTTTAAATTTATGGAACATGTGGGCTCTGAGCTTGTTGTGTCCGGTACGGAGGCGAAGTATGGCAACTTGTTCACTTCGAGAGAGACCATAGTATCCGTCAGTGTCTGTGTACTGAGGGTGATCTTTTGCCCATTGCTTCTATAGTGCGAACCGATGGTTGTTTTGACTTCCTCATAACTGATCTCGAGATCAGTCTGAGGTAGTCGCCCGCCCTCTTTGGCTAGCTTGTCGGCTGCTTCGTTTCCCTAACGTTGCAGTGTGACGGTATCCACTGGATGAAGGTGCGTTTGAGTGAACTCGTTAGTTCAGCGAGGGACGTTTTGTGCTCATTCATCTCAGTTTTGCCAACGCATTTGAGTGCCGTGATGACCGATAGAGCATCGGTAAATATCACGACCTTGTTGCGTGTAATGCTTCTTCTCTCCAAGATCATTTCGGCCGCCTCTTTGATTGCCTCTGCCTCTGCTTGGTAGTTATTCGAGTATTTGCCCGTGGCAATCGCTTTCTTGACCGTTAGTTTCTGTGAGATTTTGAGACAAGTTGTCTGTTTTTCTTTGCATATCTTAGTTGTTTCTACTTAACAAGGCAATATGATCTGCAAAATCCAAATCTTCTAGTTGACTATTTTCTATCCAGTCGATGCCAGTTTCGAACCTGCAACATTTTATCATCATCATGTCAACGATCACTCCAAACAATAACGAAGATAAAATACAACCTTACTTTACTCCGATTTCAACAATAAACCAGTAGATTTCGTCATCATCAATGGACTGCCCACTGTAAGACATCATACATGCTTTTGATGTTTATTATTTTAGCTCATCTTACATAACATCTCAGAATATACCACAGAGAGATTATGTGTAGACTATCAAAGGTCTGTTTAAAATCTATAACATTTAATATAAGTGGTTTCTACGTCTCAATATGTTCCAACACATAAGATAAGTCTGAGTGTAAGTATTTGGACTAAGCAACGTATCCCAGGTCTAAAACCAGCATTTTCTTCTCTCGTGATTGTATTCCATGTTCATTTGATTCTATTGGGAATAATTTTGCAATTAGTCTTGGTCATTAAATGATAATAAGGTGATCCTTCTCCAGTTATTGCAATATTTGATATAACTTTTCTTTTTTTTTTGGGGGGATCTTAACTAGTATTCCCTCTTTCCATTGATCTGGGACATTTTCTTCTCATATTTTATTGAACAGTTCTTGCACCTGGTCAAAATTATGTATCATCTTCCGCTTTGAGTATTTCTGCAGTAATATTGTCATCGCTCGCTGCCTTATTGTTTATCAGTAAACGGATTGCCTCCTTGACTACATTGACCCCTTGAAATCATGAATGTTACTAAAGCTAGCTCTAATTATCTGACTCGAAATGGATTCCCATTTTAACATGCTCTATTCTACTCTATTTATCCTCATTATGCTCACTCCTTCAATATGTTTACCATCTTTGGTGTGATTAACAGTGAGGAAATTGATGTTTCCATTTATGTTGGAATTGATGTGTTTAATAATAGTAATAATGATAATTATGATGATATATTTCAGAGGCATCCAATGTACTCTTTGATTTACACCTGTAATCATCACATTGCTATTATGCCGCTGAATGTCAAAGAAGAACGCACTCGCTTTCCGTACAATTTTAAACGATGGGAACACAGGTTAGTATAGTGTACCATGTATCCATGTAACTTCATACAAGTGTGGTTATTGGTTATTAGTTTTTGGTTACTAAACTGACGTAATTACACTACTGGCAGACCCATAGGTGTTCAATCTCTCCCTAAAGATATCGAAGAGTACACATACTGATTTGTCCCGTGGCTCGCTGGTTAAACACACCTCTCACTCTGCCTCCCAGGCATCCAGTTCGTCTTGTACAACGGGTAACTCCAAACTGCCTAAATCGCTTGATCGATTCAACATCAATTTTAGTGTCCTCATCTAGCAAACAGTCGAGAAGAGACCGAAGAACATCCCCTTATCCATCTTCAACTCTCCAACAATCGATGCTGTTGATGCAAGCCTATCCCTTTCTCATTCCGTAAACATTCGCATGCCCAGGACAGTATATCCACGTAAGCCTCTGGAGGATAGAAACAAATGTGGTTCGAGTATCTAAACAAATAGCAGTTTCATTTCATTGCACTGTTCATCGAATTGTAGTCTTTTTTGCATTTTACCAACAAGAGAAGCATTTGTATATGATGTGAAAGTTATCAATACATACTTGTCAGCAGAATATACAAGATTAGGAAGTGTTTATGATGTGAAGGTTATCAAGGAATACTTGTCAGCAGAATATACAAGAGTAGGCAGGTGTTTATGATGTGAAGGTTATCAAGGAATACTTGTCAGCTGAACATACAAGAGTAGGCAGGTGTTTATGATGTGCAAGTTATCAATATATACTTGTCAGCAGAATATACAAGATTAGGAAGTGTTTATGATGTGAAGGTTATCAAGGAATACTTGTCAGCTGAACATACAAGAGTAGGCAGGTGTTTATGATGTGCAAGTTATCAATAATACTTGTCAGCAGAAATACAGAGTAGCAGGTTATCAAGGAATACTTGTCAGCTGAATATACAAAGTAGCAGGTATTTATGATGTGAGAGATTATCAAGGAATACTTGTCAGCAGAATATACAAGAGTAGGCAGGTGCTTATGATGTAGTTACAATTACTTGCACAGACATACATTTGTCAGCAGAATATACAAGAGTAGGCAGGTATATATGATGTGCAAGTTATCAATATATACTTGTCAGCAGCAATATACAAGGGATTAGGCAGATACGTTGTAAATAATGTTAAAGCGATTTGATCAGGCTACATACTTGTCATTCGCTGAAATTCAGTCAGCGAAGTATTAGAACTCAGTTATCAACACATACTTGTCAGCATAATATACAAATATTGTAACAGAGTGTTTTGATTCGAAGTTATCCAAGGAATAGCTTGTAGCTGAACATACCAAGCATAGGAGGTGTTTATATGATGCAAAGTTATCAATACATACTTGTCAGCAGAATATACAAGATGGCAGTGTTTATGATGTAAGGTTATCATGAATACTTGTCAGCAGAACATACAAAAGTAGGCAGGTGTTTATGATGTGAGGGTTATCAAGGAATAATTGTCAGCAGAACATACAAGAGTTGGCAGGTGTTTATGATGTGCAAGTTATCAATATATACTTGTCAGCAGAATATACAAGATTAGGCAGATGTTTATGATGTGAAGATTATCAAGGAATACTTGTCAGCGGAACATACAAGAGTAGGCAGGTGTTTATGATGTGAGGGTTATCAAGGAATACTTGTCAGCAGAACATACAAAAGTAGGCAGGTGTTTATGATGTGAGGGTTATCAAGGAATACTTGTCAGCTGAACATACAAGAGTAGGCAGGTATATATGATGTGCAAGTTATCAATATATACTTGGCAGCAGAACATACAATTTATCTCAGCAGAATATACAAGAGAGGCAGGTATATGATGTGCAAGTTATCAATATATACTTGTCAGCAGAACATACAATTTATCTCAGCAAAATATACAAGAGTAGGCAGGTATATATGATGTGCAAGTTATCAATATATACTTGTCAGAAGAACATACAATTTATAGTTAATGGGAAATGGAATACGTGATAAAAAGTTGATTTAAAGCCGAATAATTGAATTGTGTTCTACCCCATATGCTTGGTACATCTCCTCTGAAATGGCACGTCACCTGCTGAAAGTATTACAGAAACTCCGTAGCTACGGCAACAATCCTTTAGATATCTAGAAACAAAATATATTTGTGAACAGAAAGGCGCTGTCTGGATTCGATCTTTGGATCTCAAGGAAAGGTTTTAGCCTCTTAGCCAATGAGACGCCCAAATTATCTCAAGCTAATCAAAGGGTGCATGACTCTTAGATTAAAATATTACAATATTTTTGTTTTTATCAATTTCTGTTTGACATTAAAACTAAAACTGCTACCGTTTTGTTAGCTTTGTGACATGTATTACTTGTACTAGCTGAAGCTGGTCAAAAGTGGCGGTGCAAAAGTGACCCTTCGATATCTCATGAAATTTCAGGTCGTAAAATTTGACAAATTTGTTCGACCCGGCTTGAAATATTACACAATAAATCGTAGTTTGGCAGAATAAGACACCTCCAAAAGATTGGAAAGACGGAGTGATATTCAAGCTCCCAAAAAGGCGATTTGTCAAATTGCAACAACTGGCGCGGAATAACTCTGCTATCAACACCTGGCAAGCTATTCTGCAGTATTTTGATGGAGAGGCTGAAAAAGCCGTCGACGCAAGGCTAAGAGAAGAACAAGCTGGCTTTCGTTCACATCGTTTTTGTACCGATCATATCTTCACGCTGAGATCCATTATAGAAGAATCAATTGAATTCCAGTCACCACTAGTGATACATTTTATAGACTTTCAGAAAGCATTTGATAGTCTTCATCGTTCTACTCTCTGGGAGATTCTTAAGACCTACGGCTTCCTGGAAAAGTACATCAATATTATAAAAGCCTTCTATTCTGAAGCATCCTGCTGTGTAAGAACAGATGCAGGAAACTCAGACTGGTTCACTGTCACTTCGGGTGTGAAGCAGGGCTGCGTTATGTCACCTATGCTTTTGGGATAGCTATAGACTGGATCCTGCGCAAATGCACCCAAGATGATCAACTAGGCATCAAATGGCTTAATAACAGCAGACTATTTGATCTTGACTTTGCCGATGACGTGGCCATATTGAATTCAACCACACAAACAACCCACAAACTAACGAGCAATCTTTGCACACTTGCAGAACAAGTTGGTCTCCAGATTAGTTCTGCCAAGACCAAAATTATGGACCTCACAAACTCGACAGACAACATCGTAATAAATGGCCAAACACTGGAGAAAGTTGAACATTTTACATATTTGGGTAGTAAAGTGTCAAACAACGGAGACACGATGAAAGAAATAAACTCGTATTGCTATAGCAGCTAGTGCCTTCACTAAATTAACGAATATCTGGCAATCTCAAGACCTTAGTATATGCACAAAAGTTAAATTATTTAGGTCATGTGTGATTCCTGTACTGGCCTACGGTTGTGAAAGTTGGAAATCAACAAAGAACATTGATAAGAAACCGGACAGCTTTGAGAATAAATGTCTACGAAAATTATTAAAAGTAAAATGGAGTGATTTCGTTTCTAACAACACAGTGAGAGATAGAACACACCAACAACCCGTATCAAATATTATAAGGAAACGAAGGTGGAAATATTTAGGTCATGTTCTTAGATCAGACGAAAAGAGACTAAATCGACAAGTCCTTATGTGATCACCAGTTGGGAAAAGAAAACGTGGAAGACCAAAGACCACTCTTCGAAGAACTATCCAACAAGAAAGTAAACTATTGGGATGTAAAACCATACAAGATCTCCAACTGCTAGCAAAGAACCGTATCACATGGAGATCTAAAACCTCTGCCCTATGTGCCGCCTTTGGCACGAAAGGAACAAACTAACTAACTAACTAATTTTGTACCTAGGTTCTTGAATATTAAAAAAAGTTAATATTCACACCGGGTCAAAGGCGCATTCATAGGTACAACGTCGCGCCAGGTTTAGTGAGCTGGCACTAAGCAAGATCCTATGTGGTGACACTGGAAAAGAAAGACGATTCTGTCTGACTAAGCGGGTTGGGATCGAGGGAGAGCTACTATGGCATAATTAGTGGTTCAGACGCAGTTAGGTTTGATGAGATCTGACCTCAACACAGACGGCCACAATCCCAAAGTGACTAGTTCTGCACGGCTCTCCTGTCACAGGGAAAGAGCCGAATAAATAAAAACGAACATTTAGAAATGTCAAGGTACGAGTCATTAGGATGAACGTCCCATTGAAACAATGGGCACATATAATTTACCAGTTCAAGGAGAGAATCGTCGAAAAGATTCATCGCGTCGTGTCGACACAAGAGAAGATTGCAGTACACTCCATCTCAGAGGCCAAGCGCAGAAACGTTTATTGGATAAGGTTGCAAATTACAAAGCGCAAATCCTAAAGTTGCGTTTTAGGGCCTAACAAAACTGCCTTCCCTGGGACAACAGGGCAGAGCAATGTTGCATTAACAACTAACATCCCCTGAAAACATGGTGTGGGTGATGTTGGTGTGCGCATAATTTTAGTTTCGTTGCTAGCGCCGAATGAAACGACCCTCTATAGTATATGTAGTCAATATAAAACCAGCTGCCTTTTTTTCACAGTGCTTTTCCTGGTTCCTAATGGGTTTGGGTCGACCTGAGAGCAGTAACGGTCGAAAGAAATATTCCAGTCCATTGCGGAATTGAACCCTAAGTGTTTCGCAATTGCTACATAGTTTTACTGCAGTCTTCTCTTATATCGATTACAGTATTTGCATTCAAACGCATTAAAGGTTTTCTCCGTCGCTTTGTTAAGGGTTTAACTCCGAAAAAATATTTTTTTATTAATTAAGTTAGAGCAATTATTTTATAATGGGCAAGTTAAGTTAAGAATGTAGATCTTTTTGAATGTTTAAAAAAACACGTTGCATGGTTGTCATGAGAACAGCGGCCATCTTTAAAAAATACATGTTAATAGAATCCTAAAATGTAGAAAACAAACAAATATATTGAGAAATAAAGGGGTGATTCATAAACTGTAATCATTTTTACAACTACTGATGCATTTATTTTTTGAAAAATCTCAAGAAATATATTTTATGTTTATTTTTAAGCTTATGCTTGCCAAAAAACCGCCCAAAATGTGTCATCATTTCACATCGATTGTGCCCAGCCAAACCCACAAGACTGCAGGCTGCTATTTTCTTTCAGGGCAGCGACCCGTGGACGACCTGCTCTCCCGGGCTGATGAGCGTCATCTGCCCAGCTAACCCTTCTTTTTGTGGACTGCTTTGTTTGCCTACCGTCCAGTTTTATGTACGGTTTACTCCGCTAGCCTTTGATTGTCCCCAATCAAAACTACAAGGCAGCAGTAGTTCCTTGCGAAGAGAACAGAGTTTTGTGTCCTGGGACGCTTTACGGACCTTATTGTCGACACTAGGCAATTTGCATTTGCTCTGTAATTTCCTTTGATCCTGGAAACCCTGGGCTGTAGCCCCTCACATCATAATGTATGGATCGTTTCATTCGACGCTATCAGTGCAACTTATATTTTGCACTCGCCGGTCATCTCTCGCCCTGATTTTTTCCGGGGATGTTAATTGCGTAAACAATCGTACCCCGTCTGGCCATCTCAGGGAGAGCAATTGCGAAAGGCACTAGAACGTAACTTTGGAGTTTACGCTCGATCAACTTCACCCAGTATCTTAACCCGCGCTTTGCCTCATATACGAAGTTTTATTGCAATCTTCCCTTGTGTCGCCGTCACCTGATTTACCACATTTACCGTGCATCGGGAGTGCCTCAGCACGCTGCTTAACTCGCGCTCATGGCTGCGAGTTTCGCTCGGTGTTGACTCTCCTCTGAGTTCGGGATGCACCTCTTATCCCTTCGCATGCAGCCTTTCCTATCTGCCGGGAAGCTATACGATCAACATGTTCACACCCATCTGCGTTTCATTTACCGTGTTTCGGTACTGCTCCGACACTCAACTCGACTCATGCACAGTGCTTCAAGATTCGCTTCGCATGGGTGCTGTTTTCTGTTTGGGGTGCACCTCTCAACCCTTCGCATGCAGCCTTTTCCATCTGCCGGGAAGCTGATACGACCAACGTGTTCACACATCTGCCGTTTCAGTTAGCGTGCCTCTGGACTGCTCCGACACTCAACTTGACTCGTACATATGGCACCGAATTTCACTTCATGTCTCGGCTTTGGGATGCACCTCTCTTCCATTAAATTCGGTCATTTACTCCGGAAAAGTTAGTGTTTTGTTCGCGGATGCTCGTATTCTTTTTGAACTCGGGCATATTTTAGCGGACTTCGGACAAGAGATGTGTACGTTGTTCAGGGATTTTCGGCCCATGTATTGCTTTTCCGTGCTTGCACTACTACCACTACCTGTAGTTCTTGCCGAGCCCTGTCCCCTTAGCCAGACCGAAACCACAGTCTGTTTCCAGGTTCACCACTTGGAGGTGGGGATCAGAGTCTTGATTAGCACCACCTCTTCGCTAACCTGGCTGATGTTGCCTCCATGCGCCTTTGACCCCTCGTAGAGTTCATAAGTCTTCCTCTGACGTTAACTCAAAGTGTATGGTGAGTCATTCAAAAACAACATTTGATCATCTCTGATGAGACTATAAGGTATTCGGTTTTCTTATGTGTTAGTTCTGATTCAGTCTATGCAAATTCCCAGTTCGCTGCTTCAATAAAGATAGGCATTCTATTAGCTATAAACTCTTGATCAAGCTTTTTTCTAGTGCTGTCTTCACTATTCGCTGTAAAATCTGCAACTGTATTAACGTGGCCAGTCGCTTGCAAGTTCGTTCTGCATCGCTTTTTATTTATACAATATTCTCATGTATCGTCGTTAATGCTTTACTTTCTGGATGGTCTTGACATGGCAACATGCAACGTGTAGTGAATCAGAATATACACTAACAGAAAAGAGCTACAAATGCAACGTGAGACAGTGAGAATGCAGGTAACTACAAGTAAGCATAGCTAGAATAAAAGAATGACTATTACATTGCGAAAGATATCCAGGTCAACTATAGAAATATAATGAAGATAAAGGAATCGTTGTATTATATCAGATAATATATTAACGTTATTTATTACTTTCAAATTTAAATCAATACACATTGAATTTGATGACAACTTAGTTTGTAAACATTTTATTTTATTAAGGCGTTATTGTTGTATCGTGTATACAACTCGAAACGTAATGACTATCAGCTGTTGCTTCACACGTTTTTCCCACACATTATCTCGTCTGTTCGATGTTGGTATAAGCTTTTGAAGCTATAAAACAGAGCTTGGTAACAATGTCCACATGTTGTCCGCTAGCCACTAACTCCTTCTTCATTACCACCTTCCACCCATCCTAATAATATATAAATGTAAATGTTACCGTTTGTGTTTATGACCTAACAAGTGATGGACAAATCAACAAAAGACAAACCCCTCCTCTCAATAACAGACAACTAATGTAACAGTTGCAAAGGATGGATTCAGACGGCCGGTAAAATATTGTAGTATATTCATTCTAGAATTGCATTTTTATGGTTTCAATTAAGTTATAAACATTGATAACAATCTATTGCAGTCTCGGAGCATACAATTCTACCAATATACTTGTTGTAATCTTTAAAAAGTTCACAATGAGGACATCATGCATAGCGATAACAGCTGTTGCTTTGAAATAAAATATATTAAATGAACACGTAACACCATGTAAATGTTAAAATGACATTACAATCATACAAATAATGATTTGTGTTTTACGTATCCATTTCATATCAAATGACTGAGAATAAGATAATCTAGGTACTTCGGACATGTAATGAGAAGAGAAGAGTTAGAACATTTGGTGACTACATGAAAAATTCAGGAAGGAGAGATCATGGAAGACAGAGGGAGAAGATGTTGGATGGTCTGACAACGTGGTTAGATCAAAGATTAACGTCAGAACTGATTAACTGCAAAAAGGAGAGAGAAAGAGAGTTGTGGAGAGACATGATCCCCTACGCCAGCAGGCATGGCACTTGATTGATTGAGTAATCCATTGCGTGTGTATTGTTATACAGGGTGTTCAACTTAAAAGCAGCCCAGTGATAAATAGAAATTTGCCAAGTACGCATTGCATTTCGTATATTTACTATTTAAACCGGTTTTGACTAGCTTGTCCTACGTCACATTTCTTCATCGCCCCTTCCGGCACTTCAATTACACACGATCATACAACCTTGACCTATACTACGTCGTAACTGAACCTTCCCATTTCCATACATATATTCCAGATTAGCTCAATTCACAGGCTGCTTTTAAGTTGAACACCCTGTAGATGTGAATTGTAATACTTTCCATCATCACTTTTCTCATCAACAAATCGATAATCTGCAACTTTCAGCAAACTCTATTCTTTGTCGATGTGATGCCGCCCTCTGACAGGCTGATACTGTCTACCTCTTGATATATTTCATTAAGGCAGTTCGTTTAACTCCTTGTTCTTTGAAGTACTTCTCTGTTAGTTTTCTGTTTCTTCCATGATATTCATATATCTTCTTTGTACATCCATAACTCGAATGTATCGATTGTGTTTTGTCAGATCTGTTTTAATTGTTACACATTTCTCCCACATAAAACAATGTAAATTATATGTAGTACTAAATTATTCTCATTTTCTGTTCTGCCATTGCTTGCATGCTAATACATTTCTCATACTGGAAAAATATATTTTGATATTTGGACTTTTTCTGTTGATAGTTCGCTATTGAATTGTCCGTCATCATGGAACTTAATATATGTCACAACTGGACATTGTTTGCATGAAAATATGTTGGGAGGAAACAGATACTTTTAGAAAAATTAAATTGTTGCTAATGTAGAAAATATGTTTGGAGTAGGAATGCATTTTAAGTGCAAGAGAAAACAGGTTTGGAATAATAGATACATATTGAGAGTAGAGATATAAATTTTACGAGAAGAGAGAGAAATGTTGAGAGTAGAGAGACATGTTGAGATTAGAGATATAAATTGGAGAGTAGAGAGAGAAATGTTGAGAGTAGAGAAAGAAATGAGGAGAGTAGAGAGAGAAATGTTGAGAGTAGAGAGAGAAATGTGGTGAGTAGAGAGAGAAATGTTGAGAGTAGAGAGAGAAATATTGAGAGTAGAGAGAGAAATGTGGAGAGTAGAGAGAGAAATGTGAGAGTAAGAGAGAAATGTGAGGTAGAGAGAAATGTAGATAGAGAAATGTGGAGAGTAGAGAGAGAAATGTGGAGAGTAGAGAGAAATGTGAGAGTAGAGAGAGAAATGTTGGAGAGAGAGAAATGTGGAGAGTAGAGAGAAATGTTGAGAGTAAGAGAATAGAGAGAAATGTGGAGAGTAAGAGAAATGTTGAGAGTAGAGAGAGAAATGTGAGGAGAGAAATTGAGTAGAGAGAAATGTTGAGAGTAGAGAGAGAGACATATTGAGAGTAGAGAGAACATTGAGAGTAGAGAAATGAGAGAAAATGTGGAGAATAGAGAGAATGTTGAGAGAGAGAGAAATGTGGAGAGTAGAGAGAAATTTGAGTAGAGAGAAATGTGGAGTAGAGAGAAATGTGAGAGAGAGAAATGTGAGAGGAGAGAAATGTGAGTGAGAGAGAAATGTGAGAGTAGAGAGAATGTGAGAGTAGAAGAATATAAGAAGTACAGAGAGAAATTGTGAGATGTAGAGTAGAAATGTGAGAGTAGAGAAAAATGTAGAGTAGAGAGAAATGTTGATCGTAGAGAGAGGAATGCGTAGAGGAGAAAGCAATATTAAGAGTAGAGAGAGAAATGTTGAGAGTGAGAGAGATGTTTTAAAAGTAGAAGTAAAGAGTGAAATGATGATAGATGCATGTTTAGATGGAGACATAGACGATATACAATTATCTGTGGAAATTCATATTAATTTACATTACATCTAACCGTAAAAATAATACAACATTCAATGACTTCTTCTTCTTCTTCTTCTTTTCGATCGTTCTTTTCGGCAATTTTGATTATTCTTATTGTGATATGTAAATAGCCTTTGCCCAAAAACGGTTGAAACGTTGCGCCGCCGAAACGTCACCTACAGTTGTAATTCAAGCGTATCCGGTACGTTTCCGCGTTATCGGCCCTCGGAAATGTTCTAATCTGCCATACCGGGAGTCACTTTGAAGATATCGTAAGTATCTTTCTCTTCCGTTTATCGTCATATATTTGGACTTGGATCTACGTAAAATGTGTCACCTTCTATTTATGCATTATGTTGTTCGCCTATGAGCATGTCTGCACTGTGCTCCCTTTCTGATTATGTGAGGTCGTTCCGGAATATGAACATTTCTCAGTCATTAGGGACACATAAGCTTGTCAGTCGCTACGGCATTCTACTGGTGTAGGTCACCGTGAAAAGTTTCAGCCTTCGCCAATATTTGGATTTGGACGACCTGTCAAACTTTTGCTATTGTCGGCCTTACTTTTCAACCACTGTAAGCTTATTCCGGAGAAGAAACATTCGCAACTTGTCTGAGACTCGTGTCGGCGCTTGGCAATTTGCAGTTTCTACTTTGCATTTTCCCTTACCCCGGGAATCACTGGAATTGGGCTGCGCATAGATAATTCAAAGGGTCTTTTCAATGAGAGCTAGCAACGCTTCTGAAAATGTTGCACTCGCCAAATATCACCCGCCCCAGTTCGTCAAGTGATGTTAGTTGTTAAAAGCAACAGTACCTTGTCTGGTTGTCCCAGGGAAAGCAGTTTCGTTAGGCACAAGTACGCAACTTTTGGATTTGCGTTCGGCCAACCATACACATTGAATCCATCTGTGCTTGGCCTCTGATACGGAGTCTACTGCAATCTTCCCATGTGTCGGCATTGTCGGACTTGTGTATTACCTTAACCCCATATCACAATTAGCAATGAATGTTAAGCAAAATCTTCATTTTCTTCTTCTTTTTCGTTTTCTTCTTCCCGTTTGTTCTTCTTCTTCTTCTTCTTTTTTTGTCGTCACACTGCTACCGGGTTGTTGCCCAATGTCGTGGTTTTCTGATTTTGTTTTGCACTGTTCTTGTGGCTTGTGTGATTGTTATTTTTGCTCTTTCACAGGATTCTGCTACGCCATCTAACCATCTTTTCCGTGGTCTTCATCTTGCATTCTTTCTTGATGTTCTGTTGTAGAAGACTCTGTATACTGTGGAGTTTGGATGCATTCTTATTAAATGGCCAAACCACTTCATTCTTTGTTTCTCAATGTAATTCAAGCAAGGTGCTGTGCCAACTTTCTTTCTTATGCTGATGTTGGTGACTCTGTCTTTTCTGGTGTTGTTGGTAATTTTTCACAGGCAACGCATTTCACATGTAGTTTTTTTTTATGACTGCGCTTTTGCTCATTGTCCATGTTTGCTCTGGTAACACAAAGTAGGTATAAAAATGCTATTGATCATCTGTTGCTTAGCTGCCTTTGAAATTGTTGGGTGCCTTAACAATGGGGCTAACTGGTAGGTTACAGCATTTGCTTTTGCACTCTAGCCTCTACCTCTCTATATAGTCTTCCGTCTTCTGTGAATATGCTTCCTAAGTATTTGAATTCTTTCACTTGGTTTATTTTAGTGCCATTGACTTGGATTTCTGGTTTATTATGTTTTCTTCCCATATTCATTATTTCTGTGTTAGTGTTGTTGATTTTCATGTCATGATTTATACATTTTTTGTTCAATGTGTCAATATGATGTTGTAGATCTTGTTCAGTTTGATGTATCAGGCACTGTTCATCTTCAAAAAGCAGTTCATTTATTTCATCATTATCTGAATTTGACTCTTGAGTTATTTTATCCATATATGCAATAAAGAGTAGTGGTGAGAGGACACAACCTTGTCTAACACCTGATGTAATGGAGAACCAGTCGGTCATTCCTTCTGTTATTCTTACTGTACTCTGGCTATCTTGATATACTGCCATGATATTTCCTAACAGTTGTCCCTGGGCGACATATTTTTCAAGAATCTTCCATATTTTGCACCTGTTTACTCTATCAAATGCCTTTTCGTGGTCTATAAATATATTATTTACTTTGACTGTATTCAATTGTTTGTTCGCAGACCTGTCTTAGTGTATTTGTTGCGTCTGTGCAGCTCTTACCCCTCCTAAACCCAAACTGGCTATTCCTTAACTGGTGCTCTAATATATGTCTTGCTCTTCGCTCCAATATTTTTGCAAACATTTTTCCTATATGATTCAAAAGAGAGATACCCCTGTATGTTTCACACTCTCTTTTGTCTCCTTTATTCTTCCATATTGACACTATAATAGCTCTCTGCCAGTCATCTGGAGCTTCTTCTGCCTCCCAAGCTATGATACAAATTCTGGTCAACCATTTTATTGTTGTTATTTTACATGCAAGTAACATTTCTGTTTTTATACCATCTATCCCTACTGCCATTGATTTAGTGCCATTTTAACTACGTATTCTAAAATGTTAAATTTTTGGTATTTTCCATGTTTTGAAATGTTTCTGTACATTGTGTTTCGCAGTTTAACAGTTCCGTAAAGCATTCTTTCCATCTGTTTTTAATATCTTTGCTGTTGGTAAAAGGTTTCTTAGATTTGTTATTTATAATGGTGATTGGATTGAATTGTTCTTCTCTTAGCCTCATTGCATTGATGCTTCTGTAAAACTTTCTTAGTGCCTTAGTGCATAGTTCCGTAAATGTTCTCCATACTTTGCCCAAGATTCTAATTTAGATTACTTTACTTTATTTTTATTATTCATTCTTGCTGTTCTGATGGTTCTTTAGACCGTTCTTTACGACCACTTTTAATCACTCTCTGTGTTATGTTTGATCTTTGACAAGAGCGTGTATACTTTGCTTATTGGTTTGGTAGGTCCCTAAACGTATAGACTTCTACACGTTTAGGACATATGCATCCGATTTCAGCCAAACCTAATAGTCGTCTTTTACGACATGCGAGGTAAGTAACAGTGATTATATTCTTTACATCCCAAATGTGGGTACCGGTAACCACTCGTGCAGGAGTTAAGCAAAGTATTTTGTATGACATAATAATATTCTCTGACAGGCGGCTAATTATCTGTCAATCACTCCGTGTACCGCACAGTTATTTCTATTTCTACCCCTCTCTGCCCTGTTCTCAAACCTTCTTCTCAACCTCCAATATTGTCATGTTATCATGACATGTCACCTTGTCACTGAAAGTATACACGGAACATCTACTTTTTTAGCTGCTATATTTTACTGCAATATGTTAACGTATGGTTTTTTAATGTTCACGGTTGTATTCACACAAATATCTACATATATTCGCGAAACTTATTTTATATTTCCTCCAGTTTGTCCCTACCCAATCAAAACCTTCATCCAACTTTAAGACCTCCCACATTTAAACTATAATTAGTTTATTATTCATGATTTCAGAGTAAAATAATTGGTGGAATAAATAACTATGATTTTCTATAAAATCTGAGATATGGCAATGATATTCATCAAACGTTGTTATCTGCATCCATCTTTGTTACTAGACGAACAACACCAGCAGCAGAAGCTATGATGTCCTCAAGAAGTAGTATTGTGACTCTCCTGATCTGTTGGTCGATGATTGCTGGATTGAAAACTAAAGGTATGATAGAAAACTAAAGGTATGATAGCAAACTAAAGGTATGATAGAAAACTAAAGGTATGATAAAAAAAACATAGGTATGATAGAAAACTAAAGGTATGATTAAAAACTAAAGGTATGATAGAAAACTCAATGCATGATAGAAAACTAAAGGTATGATAGAAAACTAAAGGTATGATAGAAAACTAAAGGTATGATAGAAAACTAAAGGTATGATACAAAACTAAAGGTATGATTAAAAACTAAAGGTATGATAAAAAACTAAAGGTATGATTAAAAACTATAGGTATGATAGAAAACTAAAGGTATGATTAAAAACTAAAGGTATGATAGAAAACTAAAGGTATGATAGAAAACTAAAACTAAACGGACAGAAATAACTGGCTAGAATAATAGAAATATTTTTTTTTTTATTCTAAAACGTAAAGGATAAATGATATACATACAGACAGAAATGCAGACTGACACACTGACCGATATCAATATATTCATACTTCGTACACCCTTTGCAAACCCTGCTTAATTCCAAATGCATGAACTGTGTCTTTACTTTGGATGAACATGTAGGGTAGAGAAGTGGTTTGTTCAAAATTCCAAGGCACATTCACCGTAACAGTTGTCGAAACTAGAAACGTTCATCTTTACTGTCGGCTTGAACATAACACAGAACACAACAGTCACAGATTAGAAGTCTCTCTCCGATTGGCGAAAGGGAAGGTGCCATAAGTTGCTTTCGACGTTCTGAGTGGAAAATTATTGCCGGGTCATCTCTCCTCCTTAAACTAAGCAGCCACTAGTCAGTAAGTTGCTGACCAGCCACATCTGCATGCCTTGTAATGCCTTGTTAGACCAAAAGTAAAAAAAAACAGATGTAAATACTAGTACCTAGAAACAAGAAAAATAACACTCGTAGATTTGACACATGCAATGTTAGGACCATGTATTCCGGACATGACTACCTAGTCCCGAGAAAGAAATAACAGACAGACAAATCTGTTGTCATAGACGGAGAAGTTTTAAGATTGCGCCTGGATATAGCTGCTGTACAGGAAACCAGGATTGCTCAGTGAAAGAAAATAACACTTTTTTCTTTTAGGGACTATGCACAAATTAACTTATACTATATGTAGTCGACTTATTATTATGTGCACAATAGTCATGTTAAATCTACCCATACACCAGAAGCTGTATTACAGCCATAATATCCATTCGACTCTGTGTGAAAGATAATCTCCTAAACATCATAGGTGTCTACGTACCAACACCAGCAGCATCTTTCAGACAATGGCGACAAGTATTATGACAATATAGAATTACGTTAACACATTTATAGTGGACTAGCTGTACCCTGCGCGCGTTGCTACGCCTCCAAAAGAAATTGAATTTAAAGGAAACTCGGTATAACAATATTTAATAATTATTTTGGATCATTGTCCTTTTGTTCATTTTCTTGGAAAAAAATTACAATTTAACGTTTCATTTTAATTTTGTTTATTGAAGTGATTTTGGATATACAATATTTTTTGTTTTTCCGTCTGGTGCATACACGAATAAATCAGAAGGTTTTCCAACACGTGAACAGGCCACATATAGCTGTCCATGTGAAAAGCATGGATTTTCCAAATGTAGTCCACACACTTGTTGCGATTGTCCTTGTGATTTGTTGATGATCATTGCAAAGGCGAGTCGCACCGGAAACTGCCAGCGTTTGAATTCGACTGGCATGTCTGTTGGATTCATTGGGATGCGTGGCAATAGTATATCTTCTTTAAATTTTCCATTTAAAATTGTACCTTCGATGATATTGTTCATCATCTTTTTTACTAAAACCTGGTATCGTTGCACAGTTGTGGTGGATTGATGTTTTGAAGAAGAATGATAGGCATGCCAATGTTCAATGTTAAAACGTGTGGTGGCATGCCTGGCAAACCAAGTGAATTCAAGAATTCAGTTGGATAATTGACAACTTTGTCTTGATTCATTACAGTATCGGTGGACTTATACGTTGTCACTTCGCCTGGTATTTTGTTTTGAATGCTAAAATTCATGGTATATACATCTTTGTTTTTGGCTGCTAATATTGCATATGCACTGAGACACTGATGATTTTTGTAATTCTGTGAAATTTGGGAAAACTTTGTGAATCAATTCGTCTGTGGTTGCTGTGGTTTTACAAAACTTTGTTCGCAATGTGATACATCGTGTGAATTCATCGGGTGTTGATCTTGGTATAACTGGTAGAGTTTACCGAAAATCACCGGACTATAAAATGAGTGCGCCACCGAAAAGCTGGTCATTTCCTCTCAAATCTGTTAGTGTACGATGATGCGCTTCTAATGCTTTTTTGTGCGCCATAGTACCTTCATCCCATATAATGAGTTGACATAATTGGAGTACTTTACCCAATGCAGAATTTTTGTTGATATTGCATGTTGGTGTCTCAGTGATTTGCATATTCAAACGGCAATTTCAGTGCTGAATGCGCTGTTCGACCACCATCTTAAAGAGTTGCCGCAATTCCAGAAGATGCGATTGCCAGTGCAATATTATTTCGTGATCGTATGGTTGCAAAAATAAGTGAAATAAGAAAAGTGTCGCCTGTGCCTCCGGGTGCATCTATGAAATACAATTTATCATTTTGGCCACCAGTGCCTCATTATATACGTTTGGTGTTAATCGAATGTCTGGATTTTGATTCGTTGCACGCAAGCGATGTAGGATGTCGTCACGCATGTAGTTGTTGTATTGTTCCCAAAGTTCTTTTGGATTGGATGGGAAGCACGTTGTTAATATTACTGCAAATAATGTGCGTATTTGCTGTGGTCGTGCAGTATTGGATGCATCAGTGAGTGAAGTGTCCCAATGTGCATCGTTTTCAAGCATATTTAATTCTTGGCAAGCTTCACGATCGACAAACGAAATTCTCGTTGATCAATTTGTTCATCAGTGTTTCCCATGAAATAAATTTGAATAAATTTGTAATCTGCATCCGGCAGTGGCAGTAGTGAGCCAGCACGATGATAAATTTGCCCTTGAACTTTGAATGTGGGCATGTAATTCTCACGCACGATATTTGTTGCACCGAATGATGTCATTTGGAAACATGAATTGTACTTGCGTATGTTTGCCAAGAAATGTTTCGATTGGCTTGTGTCACCTGCTACCAACGTTGATAATGGTTCGGGTGGTGAATGTAATACTGGCAATTTTACTTTTCCACCCGCGCAGCACATTCCTGGTGATTCATTCTTAAATTTGACGGCAATGCAATACACGCATAATCTATCCATTTTTCCAATAACCACATTTGGATGAAGACTGTAATCATAATTAGTATTGTAATGGAATGCACCTAGATTTAAATCAGCGTGCAGTGTTCGTCTGGATAGAGTAGTGCGTATCCGAACGGTTTGCAGTCTTGCTTCCCGTTGCTCGATTGTTTCAGCTGAACGGACTTGAGCAGTCGTACTCGATTGGTTCCTAGTCTTGCTTCACGTTGCTCATATGTTTCTGAAGCTAATAATGCTCTTTCTTTCGTGTTCTAGGTGTAGATGGGCCAATAGCTTTTCGTTTGGGAGGCATAATTGCAAATGTGTGGAAAATTCGTGAAGAGCGTGTGGAAATAATTGCAGCTTGTTCGTCTTTACACACGGAATTAAATATCAATTTTGATGTTTCGCTGGAGTAAATAGAAAAAAATAGCATTTGATTAAATTCTATTAGGAAATGCATAGAAACTGCGCGTAAAATGTTTTGAAAAATCAGGTAAACTGTATGAATCATTTGTCGAAACGACTCGCGCGCCACCTATTGCGAAATGGTTGTACAAATTTAGAATTGCACACCGATATAGCGGTCAATGGTATGGATTGATTTACAAAATCATAAATGGTCACCCCGTTTCTGCCATGTAATCTAATATTGGGTAATATTCATGCATATAACGTGTACCTCAGGTAAACGTTGATGACAAAATAAGTTTTTTGCCTTGCCATCTATAGCAATGCCAATAGCTTCCCTCAAATGAATGTATTCCTCTGATCGTAGTTTTGTTTGGTTTAATCGAATATAGAGCAATTTTTGCCAACATAGCTAACAAATATTGATGGAATAGTTGGTGATAACTTAAAATATGATTTGCAGTATCTATGATCATGATTAGAAATGAGTAGAAACAAACGTGGATTGCGTATTTTAAATTCAGCTTGTTTGCAAAATTGACTTGAATCATACGTCATCGAATCTTGTGTATATTCTAATGCGCATACCGTAGACTTCCGGAAACGATGCAAACTAATTTAGAAACTCTCGATGAAATTAGCATGTTTTTCGATTTTTAAAAGATTTTCTCTAAAATTATCAGTGCTACCTATTTCAAACTGTGACAGGTAGCATTCCGACATCAAAACAAACATAAACAGACATATCCTGTAAATTTCAGCTAAATCTGATGTGTATATATTAATTCGGACACCGTAGACTTCCGGAAACGTTAATGGCAATTTGGTTAGAAACTCTCGATGAAATGAGCGTGTTGTATTTTTTTTTAGATTTTTTCAAAAAAATGCAGCGCTACCTATTTCAAACTATGACAGGTAGCATCCCGACATCAAAACAAACATATCCTGTAAATTTCAGCTAAATCTGTTTTCAGTAGTTTCCGAGTCTATAGGTAACAAACATACAAACATGTCATTTTTATATATATAGATGAATGACATTCTATAATGTGGGACTTGCATGCACGCGTAGGATCTGATCACTGACATGGCCAAGTTGTCTGGGTCAACTTGGCATCGAAATATCAACGATAATGGTCAGAGAGTGCATGAATTCTGCTCACATAACAACATGTGTGTAACCAATACACGTTTTTATTGTTGCCAAATACAGTAACATCGTGTTGTGCTGCTTCACAAAATGGGCAAATAAAATACGCAAACGATATTTGCTTCAGAAATGCGTAACAGAGAAATACACAACTTAATGAAGTCACGTCATTACTGCACAGAGTGAAGTTACATAACATTATCACATACCTACGCTACATAAATTAATACTTCTTCCACAAACGATCTTTTTCGGCCACTTATTAAACCACTTTTCGTAGTTTGTATGTGATCTGAGCCATAGACCTAATTGTGCGTTGGGCCATGTTATGCGCTTGTGGTGACTAGGCCAGCACATCCGACGTATTGCCAGAATGTTATTTACTTGCCCTAGAATCACATAAATTAACACAGTCACACACAATCGTGAAACGGCGTTAACTTGTGTGATTCGGGCATGAGATGAGACATAGCTCACTCTTGAAGACTATCCTATAGGGAACAGTTGAGGGAGGATAAAAGAAAGTAGGGCAGAGAAAAACCTTTGTTTGACATCAACAAGAGCGGGTCAGGACAGAGCATCACATTCGTAAAAGGAGTTGGGGACAGAAATTGTTGGCATGCTTTTTGTGTTGATATCTCTACAGTGACACCTCTACGACACTAACGGGTTATGTGCTTTATTATTATATTATATAGCAACTACACCAGCTAACGATGATCACATCAATACTATTTCATTTTATCCAACTCAATCATTTTTTGTTTCATCAATGTTTGCAACAAATGTATCCTCATTCAACAACAGATGTAACAAGAAGAGAGGCTGACTTTGCCACTATGTTTAATGGTGTCTGGGACAATAAAGATCAGACACATAAAGATAACAGTTTTGACATCATTCAAGTACGACTTCAACCAATAGACATACCAGTACTACGTCCGGTAAGCTGTTCTAATGTAATGTGTTGTATATTTATTTTCATTAATCTACTTTGATATATGAAAATGAAAATCGTGGAATGTTCTTTACATGATTTCGCCATCAACTACATTAAACGAATCGTCGTTTCTCTAAGCACCACTTATACATTCAGTAGTTTGACATTGCTTTCTGAACTGTGAGGTCTGTGTTTTACCTTTCATAAAATTAGGATGAAACAAATTTGCTTCCAAACTTGCCCGTCGAGGAGTTTGAACCAGGTACGGCTGGATTGAAACATCGTTCCTGAAAATGAGAAGCGTTATATGTAACAAGTCCTTGCCAGTTGCGATCAGAATGCGAGTCTTTCAGTGCTATATTGAACCAATACTGATATATGGATGCGAGTCATGGACAATAAACACACCGATCGAAAAATCTCTGAGGTCCACATAGCTGTGGTTTTACAGAAGAATGATGAAATCCCATGGACTGTTAAAATGACGAATGTTTTTTATGTTTTTTTAATGAGATCAAGACACAGAGAGAGCTTATAATCAACAGAAGAAAGAGGCAGTCATCATTTTTCGGGCATGTGATGAATAAAGAAGGTTTAGAACACATTGTGATAACCGGTAAAATCGAGGGTAGACGAGAGCGAGGAAAATTGTGGATGTCCTAACTTCATGGCAAGATAGATCGTCAACATCTGACTTGATAGCAAACACCAAAGACAGAGATTTAGGGCGCATTGAAAAGTAATGCCTCCAAGTCCATACCTTTGTTAATATACATAATTTAGATGTCCACTACACAATAGAGTCATTATTTTTCGACATAGTCACCTCCACGTTCCACACACACACGCCAACGTCGAACTAGTAGTTGCATCCCGTCGAAGAAAAAATCTGATTACATCAGGCGTGTCAGGAACACCTGATGCGATATGAACGAGAAGGCGATGACTTTATCTGCCGAATTGTTACTGGCGATGAGTCATGGTGCATCATTACGACCCTGAAAACAAGCGCCAGTCTATGGAATACAGGCACAAAAACTAACCCACCCCAAAAAAATTCAAAACTGTCGCGTCAGTGGGAAAAGTTTTGATGACCATTTTGGGACTGCCAGGCGTAATCCACATAATATTTGGAACGTGGCAATACTGTCAATTCAGATCGGTATGTGAAAACGATGAAGAAACTACGGGCAAGACTGCTACGTGTTCGTCCTGGAAAACACGCAGTCCTTCAACATGACAATGCTCGTCCACACACCAGTAGACAAACAGCGGCAGCATTATAGCGTTTCAATTTTGACGACATTTTAGCGCACCTACCATATAGCCCCGATTTGGCACCTTGTGACTTTTCCTGTTCCCAAAGCTCAAGGAACATTTCAAGGAAACATATATGCTTCTGACGAGGATGTGGCAGCAGATGTGCGTACCTGGCTTCGTGAAAAATCATCAGATTTTTTCTTCAACGGGATACAACAACTAGTTCGACGTTGGCGTGTGTGTGTGGAACGTGGAGGTGACTATGTCGAAAAATAACAACTCTATTGTGTAGTGGACATCTCAAGCTTTCTGAAAATGTATGTTTTATTTGTAAATTATGTATATTAACAAAGTTATGAACTTGGAGGCATTACTTTTCAATGCGCCCTCGCTGAAACGGCACCTGATGATGATGACACTTGGGTTGTGATCTAGCCCACGACCGCTTAACCTACAGACGTCCACATTTTAATATATATTTATATATATGTCTTTTATACCGTTATACGTTACATAGTGCCTGCAAGTAATTTATCCATACCTCTCTGTCCTGGGCAACTTGTTCAATCTCTTCCATATAATTGAGTTCGTTATTTCTTGCTTCTATAAACAAAGTTCGTTTCAGGATGTTTCTAAGACGTGCTTTCTTTCTAAAACCTTTTGTTTCTCGACTCATTGTCTTCTTTATTACTCTTTCATCATTTCTTATCACGGTATACCCAACATATCTCCATCTTCACCTTCTTACTACATGAGCTACTAGCGGTAGACCAGACATTTCTTCTCACAGTATGCCCAACATATCTCCACCTTCTTACTACATGAGCTACTAGCGGTAGACCAGACTTTCTTCTCACAGTATGCCCAACATATCTCTATCTTCACCTTCTTACTACATGAGCTACTAGCGGTAGACCAGACATTTCTTCTCACAGTATGCCCAACATATCTCTATCTTCACCTTCTTATTACATTTGTTACTAGCGTAGACTAGACATTTCTTTCACGTATGCCCAACATATCTCTATCTTCTACCTCTTATTACATTTGTTACTAGCGGTAGACTAGACATTTCTCTGATATGCCCCTTCTCCTTAATTCTTCAATTTTATGTTCATTATTTTTCGCAGACATGTTTTTTCAAATGCTTTTAACTTTATTTATATAGATTTATCATTTCAACTCTCTACATGAGCTACTATGTTGGATTGATACAACATTTGAATTGACAATTAATAATTTAGTTTTAGAACTATATAACTTGCAGCTCCGTATTTTATAGAGACAAAAATCAGACGTTGATTTGACAATTCGTAGCATAATTGATTTTTTAAAATTGTCAATGCAATCAAAACTGATACCCAAAATGTGAGCTGCTCGTGTTTTAAAAAAATCAGTTTAACATATTTGTTATATATTATTTTTATACATATATAAATATATAATATATGATCCCTGTTTGGTGTATGAAGATAATCTTCTACCCTCTGTGGGTCATGTGACATTAACGTTCTTTGATGTCTGCAGTTGAGTTCTTCTGTTCATTTCTTAATCATGATAATTTCTCTTATTTTATATATATAATTTTCTACTTATTTTATAATATATAATTTTCAATTTGTTTGGTATTAATCTATTTTGATATAAGCCTGTGTAAATATGTAAGTTAAAACTGTTTAATGTTTCTAGTTCTCTCTTTATCTCTCTCTCTCTACATATATATATATTTATTATTTGTTTATACTATATATATAACAGACCACGGCTTTGCAGCCTTCTCTTTTCATGTTTTAAGTGTCAGATGTTCATTTAAGTTCTCAATTTTAAGACGTGATCCGAGATGTTTCTATCCGTCTCTGATAGGACTAGGAACTTGTAATTACCTACAATGAGACTCAGGCACCACTGGAAAAAATCCAGATAACTCCACGCGCAAAATAAACTGAGATCTTTGGGCCAAAGGAGTTACCTTGCCACAAAGACCACCACATACATTTTACAAATAAATGTGCTTGGAAATAGTGTTGTATTTAAGACAAACTCCAAGTAATATGACCAGTTCAGCTATTTCTCTTTTTCTTGATGTATATGTCTATTCTTTATAAATGTGCACGTTTTCTTTTTAAAAAGACAAAACGGTCCATGTAGAAATATTTGAATATGTGTACACTGTATTCTGCCTATTTGTGATTAAAATATTTCGTCGTTAGTTCGAATTTGTTAAATGTGAGATATGTTCTATCTAGCTTAGATAAAAACAAGAAGAAACAAGACATGCCCAGTGGGAAGGCACCTGGTGCGACAGATTCAAAACCAACCGAAGTATACAAAGAAGGAGGTCATATGCTGATGCAGAACTTGACATATCTCTTCACTTTCCCTTTGGTACAGTGAAATTGTACCTCGAAAACGATGTCACTATTGTCCACTTGTATAAGTGTAAAGTTAATGGCCAGGCCTGTGATAATAGTAGGGCGCCCCACTTTCTTTAAATTGCAGCAAGGTATTGGTCAGAGATCTCCGCAATCGCTTAATCAATCATCTGGAACAGGACTTACACCCTGAGACCCAACGTGGCAAACATCAAACATTATATCTTCAGCTTGTCAACTACAGGAAAAATGTCAGGATCAACATTTCAATCTCTACATGGTCCTTGTCGATCTGACGAAGGCTTTCGACTCGGTCAACAAGGTCTATGGAGGATCATGGATAATTTTAGATATCGATTGAAATTCATACCGTACTACAGGGAAAATGCAGAGTAAACGCTTGAAAACTGTCAAGTGCCGACACGTGCACCGAAACGGCTGAGAATACTCCTACTCAGAAACAAACTCGCCTTGGATAGAAAAATAAGGCCGATAATGCAAATGATTGACTGGTACATACCCAAACATTGGCTAAGGGCACTACTTTCGGACGACGACCATCCTACACAGCTTAAGATGACGTCCAAACACCATGGCTCAGATCATATAAAGGCTAAGCATACCGCCAAAATATGATCGTTTGCACAGCGCATACGTCTCCAATGATTGAAAAAGGTTCCTAATCCGGAATGACCTCATATAGTCAGAAAAAGCGCGTATTGTAGAAATACTCTTTGGCGAATTTCAACTGATCGTAAAAGAGCAATGAATACAAGAAAGGCGACAGTTCCAGTGACTAGCCCTAGAAGGGTCGAGAATCCTAAACCGGAGCGACCTCGACCAGTCAGCACAAAGTAGCAAATGCCCTTTGACGTAGATCCAAGACCAAATATACGGCACTAAAAGATCATTAAAGAGTGTTTATCATACGATTCGTACGGAACGAACTCACCAAAGGCAAGACATCTGGCACAGAAGTCGCACTTCACTAGTTAACTATGGCCGTAAAAATACCAATGGTACGAGAACTAAAGGCAAGAGTTCCACGGATGACAGGCTTCCTTCAACGATCATACTTGAAGTATCTAAGTTTCAAGTACTTCTAAAGTCGGCGAGGCTGTCCGTATGGTTGAGAAACGCATATAAAAGGGTAATTTTTGAACTCACGCAAAAATCAGTCAGAAGCGCAATACCAACTTCATGACTTTCGACTGCATTAACAGCGAGCATTTGAGAGAAGACGAATACCATACTACTGGTACTCTCAACTTTCTCATCTCTCAATACAATTAGATGATACATAGCAGTTACTACTATGATTGGCTAAAATAAAAATTTATATATCTTTCGCATTCATAAATTATCGGGTTGACATGGAAACGGCAGCCATGTAGGATTGTATACAACGTCGTATGGTCTCCGAACAAAGTGAAATAATAACAAGTGCAATTTATTTTGAATGCACGCTCTATATATATGAATCTTCTAGGTCTCTGGGAACTTTAAATTGTTCTGTAACATGTAACTGATCTCTGGGGGTACAACGAATAAGACGCACACAATTAAAAGCCAAAAATACGACGCATTGGTTTATAAAAAAAATTCATATAAATATATTTGTTTGAGAAAGGTGCATTTTCTGTTGTCTAGCGCCTTAAATATTCATAGATATATGCCAGGGTCAAATCTCATGTTGATATCTTGAAGATGTTTTTCAATTTTGAAAACGCACTGTACCCATATTAACGAAATTTACAAATGAGAGGAAACTGCATGTAATAAATGTAATGTGAATTCAGTCTAAATTACAAGGGAAATCGTCCGCTAGAGCACACATTGAAGCCTAAGCCTAATTGAATCTAACATATTTGTTAGTACTCCAAACAAGCATTACAACGGTACATAACTCTATTAGGTTTATTGAATTCTATACATTGTCTCTAGGGACCAAACAAAGACAATTTTATACATTTTCTATAAAGAAATTGTAGAAGGTAGGGGCGTTAGACTCTAACACTCCAGTAAAGGTTTGCTGCTAGTCTCATTGATGTCTTTTAGGAATACGATTAACATTGTATAAAGATTAGATACAGGACATACGGCACACAATTCAATCTCACGAGCTTAAAATCTTCCACCAAGATGACAGAAACGACAATCTCAAACGCATTGTTTGCTGATCTTTTTCTTCTTCTGTGCGTTCGTTCTTGACAACCAATTTTATTCACTCTTTGTGATATGTTTGATTTTTGCCAAGAACGTGTATATGTTGCACATTGGTTTGGAAGGCCCTAAGTGCATAGACTTCTACACGTTTAGGACACGTGAATCCGATTTCAACTAATGTTTGCTGATGGCTGCCTCCTTGTTTCCTGCTTTGAGGAAGAAATGCCGACCTACATAAACAGATTTTACATGGCATGTGATGCCTTACCATTAACAACAGGAAAACTGAGGTCATGTTTCAGCTTGCTCCTAGAAAGCATTACTATGATCATGCCATTAATAATAAACACCAGAGCCTCCTGCCAGCGAACAACTTTGCCTATCTTGGTAGCATCCTATTCGAATCTTGCAAAACATAGACTCAGTTCAACAGTAGGATATCCGCAGCAAAAACTGCATTTGGAAAGCTGCTTGTCACTGTGTGGGAGCGGAAGGGTATATTGTAGCCACACAGCTGAAAGTTTACCAGGTGCCATAGTACTAACCACGCTGTTTTTTCGCCAGCGGTACATGGACATTGTGTAACAGACACACAAGACAACTAAACCACTTCCACCGAGGTTGTCTACGCAGACTACTAAAAATAAACAGGCAGAAAAATATTCCAGATACCGAAGTCCCCAATAGAGCCAAGATCAAAATCGTCAACAGTCTGTTGCAAAAGGCCCAAGTAAGATGGGCCAGTCACGTTGCTCGGATACCTGACAAAAGCATCTCAAAAACTCTTTGATGTATAGCCAGTTTGAAAAAGCAGCCGGTCAGTTGGTGGACAGAAAAAAAGACACTCTTAAAGTGTCTCTAAGGTACTTCGATATAGACAATAAGTGCTGGGAATGCCTTGCGCAAGATCGGCAAATGTGGCACTATAAGAATACAAATGAACTCGCATTTCTGAGAATCGTCGTACTGTTTAGCCACAGAGAAAACGAGCTGCACGAAGATACAGAACACACCATCCCCACGCGTCTAAACTTGATCATGTTTGTGTTTGATTGTGTTCTAGGATTGTACTCTACAGTCACCTCCGCACACAGTAGAGAGGTGCAGCAACACACTTCTGAGACTGTTGTCATCATCGCTTACGATGGACGACTATTTTATTGTTATATTCTCTGTGATATATACAACTATTTATCTTTATATACACATTTTAAATGCAGAATTAGAAGATTTGAATGTAACAGATTTTCTCTTCAGAGATACAAGCATTCTCTTTCCAGATATGAAACAAGTTATCTTCTGAGTTACAAGAATGTCTTTGTGAGGTACACTTATTTGTCTGTGCATATTCTCTGTGCACAATATACATATTTCATGAGAAAGGTGAATATTGGACAGCTGACTTCAAACGATAGAACAAAATTATGCATGATAGAAGAATGTTTACAGAATGCTAGGTATGAGGCCGTTTTACACTCATGGGCACGTAATCACAATACTGAGTTACAATTACAAGACAATGAAATACGCACTTTGACCAACAGGCTTTCACAAGACACAGAGGACAAATTTAAGAACAAATGGAGATAAATACAAACGTTTCTAATGAAAATCTGGAAATAAAAGTACTGTAGTTTTACAAATTACAAAGACAATGACAAAATACAGCAACGTTTCGACCAACAAGGCCTTTATCAAGCAAACGAACAACAGGAGTGACAAATTTAAGAAAAACAAATGGACGACTAAATACAAACGTTTCTAATGAAAATCTGGAAATAAAAACGAAAAACGAAATAAATGTAACACAAAAACAAAACAAAAACTAGAAATAGAAAGGAAGAGAAACAAATACAAATCTAGTAAATATATAACTTGAATGCATGCAACATATGTCCATATACACACGTGTTGCAACGTCGACGTCCACACTGGACAGTACCAAAATGAGTCTGGATATTGGACTTAAGGCGACTGTGTACCAACATATCCTTAAGACTTCTGTCCCGTCTGTTAGCCACCAAAGGATAGTTGGGAAAGACAGAACGGGTATCAGGATCTGACTTAAGGATAGACAGATGGCGGAATAAAACATTTTTCACAAGTGAACTATGTTGGTGGAAAGTCGACATGTTTTACTCTGTCAGAGTAAGTAGTCCTATGTTGGATGGTAAGGGCCTGCTGGCGAGTGATTTGCTGAACTCGATGCATAGCCGAGACAAGCACCCTCTCCAGGTATAGGCGCCTGCGAAAGAAATCAAAACATCCCTCGAGCTCTCTCTAGAAAATCATCGTCCTCGCTACAAAGGCGACGAAAGCGCAAGAGCTGCGAGAAGGGCAAAGAGTCACGACAAGCCCAAGTGTGGGAAGAAGTATAAAGGAGGAAACTATGTGCATCAGTAGGCTTGTAATATACTGATGTAGTGATAGTGAATAGGTGTATGGTGATAGTAATGTCCAGAAAGTTGACACAAGTAGTGGAGATGTGAGAAGTAAAACGAATAGAAGGGTTGAAAACATTAATGCAATTAATGAAGCGTGACAAATCGGCTTGCTCTTGCCCTACGGAACACATCTTCGAATTCCTTGATAGTATCTTTAATCCCATAGTCACCACACTTCCGTCATTTTTGAAAGATACGAACCATGCTTTGTCTGTCTTTTCTTCCATTGAGTTGCTACCGAGAGAACCTACCGTCTCTTCCTTCTTAATGTGTGCACATTGTACACTTCTATACCTCATCCTGACGGAATTAAAGCTTTCCAGTTCTTTCTCAATAGGAGAACTAATCTACTTGTGTCAACTTCTGCTCTCCTTCGTCTTGCGGAACTAGTTCTCACTCTCAACTCTTTCAGTTTAATGACCAATTCTTTGAGCAGATCAGTTTGGTTGCCATGGGTACTAAAATGGGACCTAGTTATACTTGTTTGTTCATGGGTTATCTTGAACACCTAGTATGGACTACATATGATGACCTCCTTCCGTCTGTCTGTCATAGATACATTGATGGCTGTATTGGCATTACTGATATGCCTGAAGCCGATTTGTCATGCTTCATTAATTTCATTAATGTTTTCAACCCTTCTATTCGTTTTACTTCTCAAATGTTCACTACTTTGGTCAACTTTCTGAACATTACTATCACCACACGCCTATCCACTATCACTACATCAGTATATTACAAACCTACTGATGCACATAGTTTGCTCCTTTATACTTCTTCCCATCTCCGGGCTTGTCGTGACTCTTTGCCATTGTCGCAGCTCTTGCGCCTTCGTCGCCTTTGTAGCGAGGACGATGATTTTCTTGAGAGAGCTCGAGATGCTTGATTTCTTTCGCAGGCGCCTATACCAGGAGAGGGTGCTTGTCTCTGCTATGCATCGAATTCAGAAAATCACTCGCCAGCAGGGCCTTACCAGCCAGCATAGGATAACTAACTCTCACAGAGTACAACTTATCTTAACTTTCCACCCCCATTGTTCACTGGTAAAAAATGTTTTATTCCGCCATCTGTCTATCCTTAAGTCAGATCCTGAGATCCGTTCTGTCTTTCCCAACTATCCTTTGGTGGCTTACAGACGGAACAGAAGTCTTAAGGATATGTTGGTACACATATCGATATATAATATGTCGCCTTAAGTCCAATATCAAGACTCATTTTGGTACTGTTCAGTGTGGACGTCGACGTTGCAACACGTGTGCTTATGTGATACAGACACGTATTGTATCTTTCTCTTTAGCCACGTTTGTTATTGACGATGGTTTCACATGCGAGTCACTTAATCTTATCTATGCTATTATATGTAAGCGGTGTAACAAGGTTTATATCGGCGAGACATGCAAGAGGCTCAGTGACCGATTCGCCCAACACTTGCGCCACATACGCCAATGCTCTGTGACCCTGTAGCCACCCATTTCAATGATACTAGCCATTTAGGAGCTCACGATGTCCAGGTCACATCCATCCGATCGTGTTCCTCGGATGCTCGCAGTCGATTTGCTCTGGAGAATCGGTTGATTTATTGTTATGGTACCTTGCGACTACGTGGGCTTAACGTATTACATTCCTATGCTTCTTAGTACTTTCTCTTCCCATGTCTTGTAATCTATATGGGCATATGTTGCATGCATTCAAGTTATATATTTACTAGATTTTTCATTGTTTCTCTTCCTTTCTATCACTAGTTTTTATGTGTGTTTTTGTGTTACATTTATTTCGTTATTCGATTTTATTCCCAGATTTTCATTAGAAACGTTTGTATTTAGTCGTCCATTTGTTTTTCTTAAATGTTTCACTCCTGTTGTTCGTTTGCTTGATAAAGGCCTTGTTGGTCGAAACGTTGCTGTATTCTGTCATTGTCTTTGCAATTTGTAAAACTACAGTACTTTGTGATTACGTGTTGTGCCAATCAAATAGTTTTTCTGCAGTCTCATATATATATTGTGAACATGTGAAAAGTCTCACAATATCAGTACTGCATTTCATCAAGAAACAACAAATGTAATGGTTCATCCAAATAATTAGTTCACAAACAATGCTTTTCAAAAGCTAATGTCAATCTGAAAGAGTGTATACAAAGTAAAAGGTCGTCCATGCAAACGATGAAAACTCCGAAATAACAAAGTTCGTGAATTACACTATTTATAAAGTGTACCAAAAAGCCCGTTCGTTAAGTCTCTGCTTATCTTGGACACTGTGACGAAAAACTTAATTAGAGAAAAGAAGAGGATGATTGCTTTTTTTAAGATTCAAATAATTGTCTATAAAGATATACTTATTTTTCTGAACAGACAAAGTGAGGCATATTTTAGATATTCAAGTATTTCTCTCTAGAGACAAAGTTATCGATCTTGTAGGGATACACGTATTTCTCTGAAGAGACAAAGTTATCGATCTTGTAGGGATACACGTATTTCTCTGAAGAGACAAAGTTATCGATCTTTGTAGGGATACACGTATTTCTCTGAAGAGACAAAGTTATCGATCTTGTAGGGATACACGTATTTCTCTGAAGAGACAAAGTTATCGATCTTGTAGAGATACACGTATTTCTCTGTAGAGACAAAGTTATCGATCTTGTAGAGATAAACGTATTTCTCTAAGAGACAAAGTTATCGATCTTGTAGGATACACGTATTTCTCTGAAGAGACAATTTATGCGATCTTGTAGGGATACACGTATTTCTCTGAGAGACACAGTTTTTTGGAAAACTATTTAAGAATCTTAAATTACACTAGGAATTCCCAGATTTTCATTAGAACCGTTTGTATGTAGTCGTCCATATGTTTTTTTTTTAATTCGTCACTCCTGGTGTTCGTTTGCTTGATAAAGGCCTTGTTGGTCGAAACGTTGCTGTATTTTGTCATTGTTTTTGTAATTTGTAAAACTACAGTACTTTGGGATTACGTGTTTTGCCAATTAAATAGTTTTACTGCAGTCTCATCTATTTTGTGTACAGATCTGGTAGAGATTTAAGTATATCTCTGTAGAGATTCAAGATTGTTTCTCTTAGATACAACTATTATTACATATCATAACAACAACAACAACTCGCCCGAGTGATTGCCGGGACTTTTATGTGTGAGAAATAAATATGTATTTGTCACAGGCGACAGTTGTGTACGTGGAAGAAGCAGTCAATGGTTTTGTCAACATATTAAATCTGGCTGTGGTGACTGAAGGTCCGGACGGAAATATCCATTCGAAACGTTACAACATTAATCACGAAGCAAGGCTCAAGTATGTCTACTTCTGTTATAGACTAGTGTCATATTTATTACGTCAATAGTAAAACAACAGAAAGTCAGCAAATATCAATATCACTTTTATGTAAAGACTGACATATTATAGATATGAAGCATATGAAGATATTAACATAAGTAAATGGGGAACATGCAATAGAGAATAAATTGATTGATTGATAGAATCATTGCACTTTGGTAAACATGCATGTGTGTTGCTATCTTGTTCTTATACAGGATGATTTCAGTCGCAGTGCACAAACACCGCAGCTTCGGCGAGGGTCCCAAATGCAGTTATGGAGTTTTTAAAGAAATATTTTTAAATAAACTGCAAATGACATATTTTTAATAAACTATGTCGGACTAGTGGATTTGCAACTTATTTTTATCGATTTTCAACTCTTAACGGTTCTTCGAAATATTCAGCTTGACATAGGATCTTTGTGTCTTCTTCCATCTCCGATAAGACTAGAAACACGTTGTCACCTACATTCAGATAAGAAATGTGCGCGCAAATAGTATGTTTGCTTACTGCTGTTAACGAATCGAGCACTTTGAAGCGACAGGCGAGCACTATACAGCTATACGGCATGTATCTTTTGAAGAAGAAACTAGTACATGTTTTTTTATTTACAAGTACCAGAATCATAAAAAAAAAAAATATGAAAGAATATATTGAAGTAATCGAAGCCAGTACTTATTCTAAACGTCATGAGAGAGTCGTCGTAAATATGTTGGTAGTGACTAAAATTTGTATTCAGTTCCTAGAACAACTCCTTCTCCAGCGCCTCAGCCTGAAAAGTTACTCAATAATTGTATCGGTAATTGAGCACATCATCATTTTTGGTAGATGGATACGGTGTAAGTGCTCTGTACGTGAATATTTTAGTCTGAAATGGATTAATCATGTGTAGTGCAAACTGGCTTATAGTTTTTGATTATGTTCAGTTTGTCAACTAACAAAATACACTGCATGATCATGTTACAATACATACATATGATACACTTTATACATATAATATATAATATATAACATACATGTGATACATTTCACACATATGATACACTTTATACGTTTGACACACTCGATACATTTAATACACTTTGTACATTTAATACATTGTATACATACGATAAACACTGTTCAGGTTTTTAATGCAAATATTTTACAAATAAATATCGTCCATCCAGAGGTGGCTCCTTCAACCCTGATGTCCTCAAAAATATTACACTGGAAGAACTTTACAGTGATGACAACTGTACTGGCGGTTTCGAACAAGTGGAACCTCGTCTCTTCATTGGAGAATGGGCAATATGTAATTACGTTATCAATGGTGTAAGTATTTACAACTGTTTTTGGCACATCTGCTGTGATATTATACAAATATTCTGACAAAAGTAGTGATATTGGCAAACATTATTTGAGTTCTGAATGTAATGTGATGATGTTCATAATCAAACAACTTGTTCTAAGTAGAATATTGTTACTTTAACAGTCCTTCGGAATGTATCTCTCTCATAGGTCAGATGATCCGCCTCTGCAGCCGTCATGCTTAAATCATCAGATTGTTTTTGTGTTACCTTCTTCCATAATGGTCTTCAAGAACCCTTTGGTGTCTTTGTTTCTGCATAAAATACTTTAATTTTCTCATTGTTATTTGTATCATTAGCCAGTTTTCTTTGATTATGAGTTCCTTCTTGACATATCTATCTGTTTTCTTCTATGTCCACGGTACATGAAACACTCTTCTGTAACATTTATATTCAAAAGTTCAAAAGGACTTTCCACTGCATTGCTCAAAATGTCCCTGCTTCACAACCATACGCTGTAACTGTGAATATGTATGTTGTTAGCATTCTTATCTTTGTTTTCTTATAAGTTCTTTTCTATACTGTTTTCAGTTGTTTAATATTTAGTACAGCTATGTCATCAACCGCTGCCTTATTGTTTATCAGGGAACGGATTGCCTCCTTGACTACCTTGACTCCTTGAAATCTTTTTTTTTACTAAGCGAACTCTATTTATCCGACTGGAGATGGATTCCCATTCTAACATTCTCTATGCTAGTCTAGATGTCAACATTATGCTCACTCCTTCTATATGTTAACCATATTGTCTTCCTCTGAATACAAGCACGTTAATCCCTAACTATTTTTATATCAGCTCCAGGCTCATCTCACCTCACTTAATCCCAATATGTCCAGTTCGTATCACTTCATTTCCTCATCAATATAGGCTGATTGTGTAGCTCTGGTCATCGTTCTGATATTCCATAATTTAATTTTAGTGTGTATTGTACGAGTCGGGTTGCTGACTTCCACAAAGCGGCTTCCATCAACAACTGTCATTTATATACTAGGTGTACCGTACACCATATGGGTGATCTATTTACCGGTATAGTATCCTTTCTTACAAGTTTCTGTAGCTGCAAGAATTTCTTGTGATGAGGTAGTTGGCATCACGCGTTAGTTCTCCTCGTTTTTCATGCTGGCTTGGAACTTGCATTGGTGTTGTTATATAATATGAAATGTTGAGATTTTTAATTATCTATGAGAATATTAATGATGGCAGTGTTTGAACGACTTATAAAATCACATCAGTATCATCATACATAGCTATTGCCATCTACTGAAAGCTGTTGAGTCTGAATTCACTGTCTGATGTGTGATAATGTTGATTTTTTTCTTTTATAATACTGATGTATGTATTGCTGCATTTATTGAAAGAAGATGGCCGGTGTGACAGCAGAATCTCATCAATACCAGCTGCACAGAAAGACAGTCTCACTCTCTCTCTCTCGCGATCGCTCTTAAGCCGTTTTTTATTATTCTTGTGTGATATATAAACAGCCAAACATCAAGAACGGAATGTACGTGCACAGCCTTCAGTACCTATTGGAGCTCAGGTGCTTATCCTTCGGTGGTGTGTTCGATTTTAACCAGCATTTACTGGGTTCGATTTTTGTAACCCAGCCGAAGCCCACACGGTAGCAGGTTGCCATTTTCTTTTAAGGTAGCGACCCTTAGACGACCTGCCCCCTAGGGCTTATAAGAATCATTGTTATACCGCCTATTCGGTGGTCAAACCAGGTGAGGGTAACCGATGGGTCTAATATCATCGGTAATCTAGGCACTGTCTGCCTATGCATGCAAAGACTGGATCCGGCTGACTTCGCCGATGAGGCCACTAGCTGGCACAACGGTTAAAAAGGCGGATCACAGCAGAGCGGTGTGGACCGCATAGAGCATGGCGAGGCACTTTAGAAAGCCCTGGTCATCTACTGCATCTGGCACTATCTCCAGTCGTCTTGACTTGTCTTTCCCCTGGATACAAATAGTCCTGGACGAGAGAGTGAGGTTGACGAATAGCGGAACTTTTCCTCACTATAATCCAAATACAGCGCAAGCTACAGTTTCAGACAACTACACACAACACAAATCAACATAAAGAAGAAGCTTAAAGCTCTCACTATAGGCGCGTGGAATGTGCGAACACTATTAGATAACAACAAAGCTGAAAGACCTGAGAGACGGACTGCACTCGTGGCTAGAGAACTGGCACGCTACGATATCGACATAGCTGCCTTGAGCGAGACCAGACTCCCTGTTGAGGGTCAGCTGTCAGAGGTGGGCGGTGGTTACACTTTTTTTGAAAGGGCGAGCCAATAAAGAACGTAGGGAATCTGGTGTAGGGTTTGCTGTCAAATCTCATCTTGTGCGCGGCCTCACCAGACTCCCAAAGGTGTCAGTGACAGAGTGATGACTCTTCAGATCTCACTAGGAGAAAAAAGAGTGCCACTTTACTCAGCGTCTACGCCCCGACGATGACAAATCCAAGCACCAGCGTCTCCTGCCAACGGAAAATTGTGCTTATCTTGGCAGCCTCCTATTCAGATCGGCAAACATAGATTCTGAGGTCAACAATAGGATATCCAAAGCCAGTGCTGCGTTCGGAAGGTTACGTGTCACTGTGTGGGAGCGGAAGGGGATAAGCATAGCCACAAAGCTGAAAGTTTACCAAGCCATAGTGCTAACCTTCTGCTGTACGCAAGCGAGACATGGACAGTGTATAGCAGACACGAAAGAAAATTAAACCATTTCCACACAAGCTGTCTACGCAGAATGCTAAAAATAAACTGGCAGGACAAAATTCCAGACAGCGAAGTCCTCACAAGAGCAACGATCCCAAGCGTCAACACCCTGTTACAGAAGGCCCAAATGAGATGGGTCGGTCATGTTGCTCGAATGCCTGATAAACGCATCCCAAAACAGTTGATGTATGGCGAACTTGAAGGGGCAGACGTTTAGCTGGTGGACAGAAAAACGCTTTAAAGACACTCTTAAAGTGTCTCTGAAATGCTTCGATATAGATACCACGTGCTGGGAATCCCTTGCGCAAGATCGCCAAATGTGGCGCTGTAAAAACAAAAGAGGAACCCGAATAGCTGAGAATGATCGTATTGTTGAGGCACAGAGATAACGTGCTGCGTGAAAAGACAGAGCACACAACACGCACATGTCTAACCTTGATCATGTATGTCCCACCTGTGGTAGGGATTCTGTTCTAGGATTGGACTCTACAGTCACCTCCGAACACACCAGAGAGGTGCAGCAGCACACGTCTGAGATTGTTGTCATCATCACTTGTGATGGACGGCTATATATATATAAGAACCATCTGCCCAGCGAAACCGATCGTTTTGTGGACACCTTGGTTTGCCGCCCGTCCAGTTTTGTGTACGGTTTGCTCCGCTAGGCTGTGATTGTCCCCAATCAAACTACAAGGCAGCAGTAATTCCCTGCGAGCGGAAGAGCGCACTGGCTTTACCTCTGCCGGCTTTCCAGTTGTTCTACACATTCGGGTGGACGCACACCCTCGTACCTGCCCGCGCCTGCTGCCCCCTGCCGTGCCTGCCCCTCGGTGGGGCCCACTATGACATCGCCAGCGTGCGTGCTAGCCCTGCCCTAGTGCTTGGTCACCATCAGTTTTCGTAGTGCTCACATTTTCCGTTCCTTCCAACGCATGCCGTGCAATGTTTGTCTGCCCATCGGCGGGCCCACTCTTGCATCGTCAGCGTGCTTGCCTACGTGCTCGCTTTGCGATAGTGCCTGTCTTATCGTCACCATCAGTTTTCGTCGTGCACACGTTTGCCTGGGCTATACGATTCTAGGGCTTACATTCGTGACCCCATCCCTGTGATAGGGGCCCGAGTTCCGCCCTATGTGGACCCACGTGCAGCTCAACTCGACTCCCTGCATACTCTTCGGCTCATGTGAAAGGGCTCAAGAGAGAGCATGCGCAGACTCTGAATTACGCCACGCGTGAGTCGACGTCTCTTCGATGATTTATAATCGTGCCCCTCCCTGTGATAGGGCTTGAGTTCCGTTCTACGTGGATCCAGGTGCAGCTCATCTCGACTCCCAGCATACTCATCGGCTCAAGAGAAGAGGCTCAGAGAGAGCATGCGCTGACTCCAGTTTCGCCCACGTGGTTCCACGTTTATCCTTCAAGCTTTTCCCATCGACCGGAGAGACAGCATTAATAGTCACTCTGGGAGTTTGCTCGTCTGTGTTGCGAGCGGATCCCATCTAGCGTGGCTACCTCTGCATCCCTACTTGCTCCAGCGTAGCTCTCCCACGGCACCTGGCCTCTTAGCCAGACCGGAACTACCGTCTGTTACCAGGGTCACCACGAAGAGGTGAGGGCATGGGATTAGTGCCAGCTCACTAATCGGGAGCGCCGTTGTTTCCATGCGCCTTTGACCCCGAAAGACAGTCTGATCTACAGTGACCTTCAGTTTCCAAACTTCATTTTCTGCAGGAATGACATGAAGCAAGTCAAACAGTTTATTGATGTGTTTATTTTATAACATGATCTGTTAACACTGACAACAGAACGATAATGAAGAAAACGTCCATTGAATACATCCTTCTATTTCCTGTCTGTTCGATTCAGTACTCTATGTTATAGTGTTATCAACAAACGTTAATGTACGACCATACACGGAGAGATGATTTGTGGTTATATTTGCTTTGTTAGTTATCGTTGTTATGTAAATATTGAACAAGTTACTCCACATCAAATATCACTTTAAATGGCAACCATCTAACACCAGTTCACAAATTCTGCTATCTTGGGTCCACGGTCACTGCCAGCCTTTCTCTTGATGAAGAAATCAACGCTCGTGTAAGGAGTGCGGCTACTACATTCGGCATACTATCAAAGCGAGCGTGAGACAACACAAAACTGACATTGTAGACGAAGATCCAAATATATCGAGCCTGTGTAATTAGTTCTTTACTATATGGCTCAGAAACATGGACAACCTTCTCAAGACACGAGAGGAGACTTAACATCTTTCACTTTCGATGTCTCCGGAAGATTATGAACATCAGGTGGTACGACAAGATAACCAACCCTGAAGTACTGCAACGTGCAAACCTGCCTTCCATCATGGGCATGCTCAGCAGTAGACGACTAAGATGGTTGGGGCATGTGAGAAAAATGAAACTTGTCGCATACCAAAACAAATGTTGTTCTGTGAACTTTCGGAGGGAAGAGGCACCAGGGCAGACCACTGCTCAGATATAAAGATGTCTGCAAAGCCTCAATAAAAACTTTTCTATAGGTCCCAGCACATAGGAAAGACAAGCTGATGACAGAGTTGTGTGGAAATTCAACTTGCGAAAGGCGCAGAATCTTTTGAGAAGAGACTTATGTATGAGCTGAACGACAAGAGAGAAAAGCGAAAACTCAGAAGTTGTCACAGTAAAACACTTGCCAATTGACCGTCTGTAAAGACGAAAAAGACCATATATACATACTCCATAGACATGGACATTGCTATGAATTATTGTATATACAAGGCAAATAAAAGAGACATGGGTGAGATTAACAGTAAGAAATTGATGTTGCTAATGTTTAATTGATGTTTTTATTGCTGGTAATAACGATAATTATGATGATATGTTCCAGCTGCATCCAATGTATTCTTTGAGCATCTCCTGTATTCATTACACTGTTATTGTGCCGTATAATGTCAAAGAAGCATCCACAGGATTTCCGTACTATTTTAAACGTAGGGGAGACAGGTAAGAATTTTGTTCCATGTATCCCTGTACATTCATATAAGGGTGGTTCGGGTAAATAAACAAATGTAAGTATTTTGGTATTATAATATTTTGTTCATTGAATTGTAGTTGTTGTTTTCTTTTGTTTTACATTTGACATACAAGAGCAGGCTCGTGCATATAATGTAAGAAACATCAATAAATACTTGTCTACTGTACATATCACTTTTTTAGTGAATGATTGTCACGATCAAAAACTAATCCAAGAATAAATGAATATTACATTAAATGATCACATTATTTGTTTTTTAAATTAATTTATGTTTGATATTTAAACTTAAACTGCCACCATTTTGTTTGTAGTTTTCTGATATTTATTGTTTGCATTAGTTGAAGATGATCAAAAATGACGTTTCAAAAGCGATTTTACCATTTCTCATATAATTCAATGTTATCAACTTCATAAAGATTTGTCCAAAACGGATTCATATATTACACGCACAAAATTAGTTTTTAATCAAATATCATTTTGTTTTTTCGAATTGTTTTTTATTATTCACTGAGGCCAGTGGGCCTACGCAACAACCACACGTAGCTTGACAATGGAGGTTCAGGCGGTTACGGAGGCGGTGAACTGGTTGACATCTCACAATTATTCTCGTGTTTTCATACTCAGTGACTCCATGAGCATGATTTGTAAAGTCGAATCAGGAATGGTGAGACGCAACTGGGTGGAGATACTGGTACAGACAATGATCAGAGAAATCACCTTCATTTTGTCCCTGGGCAAGCAGGAGTTAGGGGTAATGAACGAGCTAATAGATTGGCTGGCTTGGCTACAATATCAGAGGAGCTGCCATGGATCGAAGTGACCCTTCTTCACGCATTGAGAGAGTTTTCCGAACAGAGGAGTTTCAGGGCTGTGAATCCCACTCGCTGACCCGATTGAAAGAGATCGTTGTCAAGATTGGTGCAGCCCGAAAAGAACGACATACTAAATATGCAAAGAGATTGATTAATCAACATCGAACTGGCGTGTTGGGTCGCTGGACGCTGCTGGATTTGCTGAGGCGGAGATCGGAGCACCTATGGATATTTCCTGAGTGCTATGATGATAGTCCTCATATAACTGATTACTGATAACTTGCAAAGTTCCAGCACACGTGGTAGACTGTTATCACTTGTATTGATAACTTTACGCAGTTTGAAAACTGTGGAAACTGTTTACGTTTCAGCACACATGGTAGGCTGCTATTTTGACTGATGTCTGTACTTACTTTCTTCTTTCTTTCTTTTGTCCTTCTCTGCTTTTTTGCCGATTTGCTTAGTAGGTTTAACTGATGATCTCTTTCCGAGATCAGTGCAGCTACGTCGCTTGATATGCGGTGGTATTGTGGAGATGTAAGATGTCTGTAACTCCCTCAATGCATATTTTTCTTGATCTACCCCTGGCTCTTGATGATTCAATTTTCTTGTTGTATGCTGTTGCAATTGGTGTTTTCGGGATCATTCTTACTAAGTGGCCAAACCATTTGAATCTCTGTTTTACAATGAATCTAATAGCAGGTGTTGTTCGACTGTTCTTCTAATTTCCTCATTTCTTATATGGTCTCTTGTTTTATTTACTGCTTTCCTCAAGCAACTAATTTCACATGGTATTTTTCCTTTAAGGAAAAAAAAAAACTAAAGGACACCTGATGACGCAGTTTAAAAATAGTAGAAACTGGCGATGTTCCAGCACACATTCCACTTCGTCTCAGGAAACAATAGGTTTTGCGACACGTACTTTGTTATGCACGGAAGTACAACGTTTCTTGTGGCTGTAATGGCCTATTCTGGACTGACAATCATGTCACATCTGCTGCAGATAAAACTGAACACTGGAACTGATATATAGGATGTTCTCTCCGCACTCTGTGTTCCCATTCGCCTCCATAGGTGTTTTTCGACATTTTTGTCGTGTAGTAAACATGACATTTAAATAGATTGGATGATCGTAAGAAATCATGAGGTTTCTTTAAGAGACAAAGAAAACAATAAATTGAGCTTATTTGTTGTATCTTCTTCATCTTCTTCAATCATCCAGCGACACGTGAGCTCTTAACTTTCGGCCCAATGTTATTTAGTGGTATCTACATGTGTATGTAAGTTGTTCTTTTATTCCTGTATTTCAATTGTATGGCCTTGTAGGAAGGAGAGTCTTCCTGATGTCATCTAGTGCTTGGCACTGAAGAGGTGGTGGTGGACGGTTTCATGATGATGTGCACACAGCTGACATTCTGGATTGTGTTGTGATTGAATTTTGTTCAAGTGATTATTAAGTGTTAAGTGTTGGGTTCGGCGTCTAAAAATGGTGCTCTGATCTATTTTTGTAAAGTGGTTGATGTTGTCATTAAATAATATATGGGCAATGATTAACACAGGTCTTCGATAGACAGCATGAAGAAAGCTTGGAGATTCAAAGTAAAATTTGAGAAGAACTATGAAAAGTGAGTTAATTGATTCTCGGGGAACACGAAGTAAAAGCAGCCTAACAGCAGAAAAATAATTCATAAAGAAGATGTATATATCAAACGAAACATGAAGATGTTATAGAAACTCTCACAAGCTAGACAATATCAACTAGATACTTCAATATCAGCACAATATTACAAACATATATTTTTGGTAGATAATTGTATAACTTGGTTTACTGCTAACAACAGATGGAAAAGGGATGAAAAAAATTAAAAGAAGAACAAACATGGTTTTACAAAAAATTTTAAAAACTCAAAACAGTATGTAATGGAACTGATAAGAAAACAGAGATCAGAATACTAAGAGCATGCATATTCCCAGTGGCAACGAATGGATGTGAAACATGGACATTTAATAAAGCAGTGAAAAACATTTTTGTGCTTTCGAATATAAGTGTTACAGAAGAGTCCTCCGTATATCTTGGACAGAGAACAGAACAAATAGATCTATCCAGAAAGAACTCAAAAACAAAGAAAACTGGCTGATGCTACAAATAAGAAAGAGAAAATGGAGATATTTTGGACATATAAAAAGACACGAAGGGCTGAAGAAGCCCATTATGGAAGGAGGCATACCGGCAAATCTAAGAAGAGTAATACCACGGAGAAGATGGATTCCGGATGTAACTGATGGTTTGAACACGACGGCTGTAGAAGCAGGACAATAATTGCGTAGAACTGTTGGAGTGGCAAAGTTCTGCTTAGGACAAGCTATTTGATGATAATGATTATGATATAATTGTATCTTGAAAATTGACTGCTTTCACAACATTAAGTATTACGTGACATAAGTATAAACGTGTGTGATAGTTTATAGCAGAGGTCAGCCACAGAAAAGTACATAGATTCCGAGTACCCAGAATAAGAGTGGACACACGTGTACACCGACGGATCGGCCAATAACGCAATCAGCGATGGCGGAGGAGGAATAGTGCTTAAACTCTCAAAGAAAGTGACGTTCACGAAAGCGATTGCCACAGTCAAATATTTGAATAACTACCGAGCAGAGGCAGAGGCAATAAAAGCAGTGGCCCAAATGATCCTAGAGAGAAGAAGCACCGCTCGTAACAAGGTCGTGATATTCACCGATGCTCTATCGGTCATCACGGCACTCAAAAGTGTTGGCACAACAGAGCTGAATGAGCTCAAAACGTCCCTCGATGAACTAACGCGCTCACTCAAACGCAACGTCGTTCAGTGGATACCAACACATTGTAACGTAAGGGGAAACGAAGCAGCCGACAAACTAGCCAAAGAAGACGAGAGACTATCTCAGACTGATCTCGAGAACAGTTATGAGGAAGCCAGAACAACCATCGGTTCGCACTACAGAAACAAATGGACAAAAGAACATCCTCAGTTTACCAACTGCGACCTATACTATGGTCTCTTTCGTAGTGAACAGGTTGCCATACCGCGCCTCCGTACCGGTCACAACAAGCTCTGAGCCCACATGTTCCACACATTTAAGATTGGCACAATTAGGCTAAGCCCTGCAAAAAGGCGGACATGACGGCAGAACACGTTCTGCAAGACTGTCAACAGTTAGCTGGTATAAGAAAAGAAACATGGCCCAAAAACACAGAGCTTCGCGAGAAGCTGTACGGAGGAACAAAGTCCCTTAAAACCACGGTAAAATGCATGATAAAAGTTGGTTCATCAGTCCAGGCCGGAACTCAAGAGAGAGAACAGAGGTCAACAATTTTTTGTCTGCAAGTCAGATACAAAAGTCCTCGTCTTATTCCTCTCCGTTACCTGCTTTGTTAGTGACTTCACAACCTGCTTTGTTAGTGAGTGTCGGCTACCTGCTTTGTTAGTGAGTGTCTGCTACCTGCTTTGTTAGTTACTGTCTGCTACCTGCTTTGTTAGTTACTGTCTGCTACCTGCTTTGTTAGTGAGTGTCGGCTACCTGCTTTGTTAGTGATTTCGCAACCTGCTTTGTTAGTTACTGTCTGCTACCTGCTTTGTTAGTGACTGTCGGCTACCTGCTTTGTTAGTGATTTCGCTACCTGCTTTGTTAGTGACTGTCCGCTACCTGCTTTGTTAGTTACTGTCTGCTACCTGATTTGTTAGTGACTGTCGGCTACCTGCTTTGTTAGTGACTGTCTGCTACCTGCTTTGTTAGTTACTGTCTGCTACCTGCTTTGTTAGTGAGTGTCCGCTACCTGCTTTGTTAGTGATTTCGCTACCTGCTTTGTTAGTGAGCGTCGGCTACCTGCTTTGTTAGTGACTGTCTGCTACCTGCTTTGTTAGTTACTGTCTGCTACCTGCTTTGTTAGTGAATGTCGGCTACCTGCTTTGTTAGTGAGTGTCCGCTACCTGCTTTGTTAGTGATTTCGCTACCTGCTTTGTTAGTGACTGTCCGCTACCTGCTTTGTTAGTTACTGTCTGCTACCTGCTTTGTTAGCGAGTGTCGGCTACCTGCTTTGTTAGTGAGTGTCCGCTACCTGCTTTGTTAGTGATTTCGCTACCTGCTTTGTTAGTGACTGTCCGCTACCTGCTTTGTTAGTTACTGTCTGCTACCTGCTTTGTTAGTGAGTGTCCGCTACCTGCTTTGTTAGTGATTTCGCAACCTGCTCTGTTAGTTACTGTCTGCTACCTGCTTTGTTAGTGACTGTCCGATCTTGCTTTGTTAGTTACTGTCTGCTACCTGCTTTGTTAGTGAGTGTCGGCTACCTGCTTTGTTAGTGACTGTTCGCTACCTGCTTTGTTAGTGAGTGTCTGCTACCTGCTTTGTTAGTGATTGTCTGCTACCTGCTTTGTTAGTGAGTGTCTGCTACCTGCTTTGTTAGTGATTGTCCGCTACCTGCTTTGTTAGTGAGTGTCGGCTACCTGCTTTGTTAGTCACTGCCCGCTACCTGCTTTGTTAGTGACTGTTGGCTACCTGCTTTGTTAGTGACTGTCCGCTACCTGCATTGTTAGTGACTGTCGGCTACCTGCTTTGTTAGTGACTGTCCGCTACCTGCTTTGTTAGTGACTGTCCGCTACCTGCTTTGTTAGTGACTGTCTGCTACCTGCTTTGTTAGTGACTGTACACTACCTGCTTTGTTAGTGATTGTCCACTACTTGCTTTGTTAGTGATTGTCCGCTACCTGCTTTGTTAGTGATTGTCCGCTACCTGCTTTGTTAGTGATTGTCCGCTACCTGCTTTGTTAGTGATTGTCTGCTACCTGCTTTGTTAGTGACTGTCTGCTACCTGCTTTGTTAGTTACTGTCTGCTACCTGCTTTGTTAGTGATTGTCCGTTACCTGCTTTGTTAGTGACTGTCGACTACCTGCTTTGTTAGTGAGTGTCTGCTACCTGCTTTGTTAGTGACTGTCTGCTACCTGCTTTGTTAGTGACTGTCTGCTACCTGCTTTGTTAGTTACTATCGGCTACCTGATTTGTTAATGACTGTCCGCTACCTGCTTTGTTAGTTACTATCGGCTACCTGATTTGTTAGTGACTGTCTGCTACCTGCTTTGTTAGTTACTATCGGCTACCTGATTTGTTAGTGATTGTACGATATCTGCTTTGGTAAACATGAAATATTTCATTTCATCCAAAGAATATTTTAAGAATACTTCTTCTTCTTCTTCTTCTTTGCGTTCGTTCTTTACATCAATTTTAATCACTCTTTGTGATATGTTTGATCTTTGCCAAGAACGTGTATACGTTGCACATTGGTTTGGTAGGCCCTAAACGCATAAGACTTCTACACGTTTAGGACACAAGCATCCGATTTCAGCCAAACCTCATTAATCGCCTCTTACGACATGCATGGCAGGTAACAGTGGTTCTATTCTTTACACCCCAAATTTAGGCACCGGTAACTACTCGGTCGTTAAGGAATACAAACGTATCATAAACAGACATTTTCTTTTTAACCTCAAACTTGACATTTTACTAACAGGTACTCACTGATCCAAGTTCCAGACAACTACGTTAGCCCATGTGAGGATTACGATTAAAGACTACATGAGTTATCTACCGTGAAGATTCAACCATAAAGTGAACAACTTATTATACTAATCAGATTTAACCAGAAATAAAAACTCAAGAAGAAATCATGCTACATTTTTTATTATTTAAATTCAGATTTAATTTAGAAATGTAATAAACAAGAAATTTAAATATCATTTAATAATTTGTTTGATCTTGATTATCTTGTCATGTTTGTATGTGTTTTGTTTGATTTGAATTTCTGCACAGATGAAACTAGACAAACAAGTACACAGATGAAACTAGACAAACATGTACACAGATGAAACTAGACACACAAGTACACAGATGAAACTAGACAAACAAGTACACAGATGAAACTAGACACACAAGTACACAGATGAAACTAGACAAACAAGTACACAGATGAAACTAGACACACAAGTACACAGATGAAACTAGACAAACAAGTACACAGATGAAACTAGACAAACAAGTACACAGAAGAAACTAGACACACAAGTACACAGATGAAACTAGACAAACAAGTACACAGAAGAAACTAGACACACAAGTACACAGATGAAACTAGACAAACAAGTACAAAGATGAAGCTAGACAAACAAGTACACAGATGAAACTAGACAAACAAGTACACAGAAGAAACTAAACAAACGAGTACACAGATGAAACTAGAGAAACGAGTACACAGATGAAACTAGAGAAACAATACACAGATGAGAGTAGACAAACAAGTACACAGATGAGACTAGACAAACAAGTACACAGATGAAACTAGACAAACAATTACACAGATGAAACTAAACAAACAAGTACACAGATGAGACTAGACAAACGATTACACAGATGAAACTAGACAAACAAGTACACAGATGAAATTAGACAAATAAGTACACAGATGAAACTAGATAAACGAGTACATAGAAGAAACTAGACAAACGAGTACACAGAAGAAACTAGACAAACGAGTACACAGAAGAAACTAGATAAACGAGTAAACAGAAGAAACTAGACAAACGAGTACACAGATAAGAATAGACAAACGAGTACACAGAGGAAACTAGACAAACGAATACACAGATGAAACTAGACTAACAAGTACACAGATGAAACTAGACAAACGAGTACACAGATGAAACTAGACTAACAAGTACACAGATGAAACTAGACAAACAAGTACACAGATGAAACTAGACAAACAAGTACGCAGATGAAACTGGACAAACCAGTAAACAGATGAAACTGGACAAACAAGTACACATATGAAACTAGACAAACAAGTACACAGATGAAACTAGACAAACATGTACACAGATGAAACTAGACACACAAGTACACAGATGAAACTAGACAAACAAGTACACAGATGAAACTAGACACACAAGTACACAGATGAAACTAGACAAACAAGTACACATATGAAACTAGACACACAAGTACACAGATGAAACTAGACAAACAAGTACACAGATGAAACTAGACAAACAAGTACACAGAAGAAACTAGACACACAAGTACACAGATGAAACTAGACAAACAAGTACACAGAATAAACTAGACACACAAGTACACAGATGAAACTAGACAAACAAGTACAAAGATGAAACTAGACAAACAAGTACGCAGATGAAACTGGACAAACCAGTAAACAGATGAAACTGGACAAACAAGTACACATATGAAACTAGACAAACAAGTACACAGATGAAACTAGACAAACATGTACACAGATGAAACTAGACAAACAAGTACACATATGAAGCTAGACAAACAAGTACACAGATGAATCTAGACAAACAAGTACATAGATGAAACTAGACAACCGAGTACACAGAAGAAACTAGACAAACGAGTACACAGATGAAACTAGACAAACTAGTACACAGAATAAACTAGACAAACAAGTACACAGAATAAACTAGACAAACAAGTACTGAAATAAGAAGTTTTCATAAATAATTATAATGTTCACAACACACTTGCATAAAAATAACAAGACGTACTAGAATACAAAACCATCTTTGTGCTTCTCCTGTAGTAGTCTTTATGAAGTGTGCTGTGACATTCGTACCTACTGTTGTATCGTTTTGCTTGAAAAAGGTCTTTTGATCGAAACGTTGCTGTGTATTGTTATTGGTTTTGTATTTTGTAAAACTACAGTACTTTGTTATTACATGTTTCGCATTTGCTACATAAATTGACTGCAGTCTTCCCTATATTGATTATCACATTTGTATTTAAACGCATTAACGATCTTCTCCACCGCTATGTTCCATATCGTTTTTCAAAGTGCATGATAAACTTCTCCACCTCTGCTCTCCTACAGTCTTAATTAACTCTACTGTTAATTCATCACATCCAAGTGATTTCACATTTTCCAGATATTTGATGGCTCACTCTACTTCACTTAGTGTTGGATCTGGTTCTATTTCTCCTGCAAATGATTTTCCACATACATGTCGCTGCAGTTTTCCTTCCAGCGGTTAAGTATATCTGAGTTTTCTGTCAATTAACTGCCCAGTTTGTCGTAGATTATCTTCGAGCTTGGTTTAAACTTGCCAGTCGCAGATCTTGTCTCTCTGAACATTTCTTTAGTGTTTATCTTTTTCTGTAATTCCTCTATCTTCGTACAGTTGTCTATTAAGTATTGCTTCTTAGCTTTTCTTATGTTATTTTCTTATTTGTCTTGACAGGCTTATGTATTCTTGATTATCTAAGTCAGTTGTTCTACTTTTATGTTTTAACTCTCTCAGCCGTATCAATTCAAGTGTGTCATCTACTATACATTTATTTGTATGTATCTTCTTCTTCTTCTGTGGTATTAGTTCGCTGTCTGCTGACATGAAGATGTTTTTGGTATTCGTAGCTAACTCATCTGGTATTATTTCAAATTTATTCTTGATCTCGATCTTGTTTCTTCTGTTATTTCGGTGGCATCAATTCGTTTATGCCTTGCTCCTTTAGGCAGCCTTTTAAGTCAGTAACCTGATTTGAGGTTATGAATTTCAAGAACCCACATGAATCACAGTTCAAAAATCAAAGTTATTTCAAATATTGTACACTCCTATCTTCTGTCAAATATAAGAGTACAACATTATCAATAAAAGCCATGTAACTCACGAGTCATTTAACTAACTCGTATACGTATTATACACCATATTACAAGATCCAGAAGGGCAGGTTTCGGTATGAGTGGATGTCATCTATAGAAGTTTCTAACATCCAGAGGATTACGTGGATATACTGTCCTGGGCATGACAGAGTTTACGGTAATGACAGAGCGGACAGGCTTGCATTATCAACATCGATTGTTGGGGAGTTGAAGATGGATAAGATATGTCTCTTTGCAACTGTCTGTTGGATGAGAACACTAAAATCGATGTTGCATCGATCAAGCTGTTTAGGTAGTTTAAAGTTACCCGTTGTACAAGTCGAAATGGATTCCTGAGAGGCAGAGTGAGGAGTGTGTTTAATCATCGAGCCTCGGGAACCATCAGTATGCATACTCTTTGATATCTGTTGGTGGAGACTGAGCATCTATGGGTCTGCCCGGAGTGCAATGACGACAGTTTAGTAACCAATAACCAATAACCAATAACACCATATTAATCTGATTCATATTCACAGTTAACAGTAGCCCTTAATATTACAGAACGATCTTTTAACCTCACTTGAATATGGTTCCAGATTTTTTTTTTTATATATAAAAGAGGAGCAACTGCTATGATTAACCGCTAGACAAAATGGAATGATATTCATATGACCTTTTGAGTAATGGCACCAGAACTATTTTTGTACAGCATAATATGGACATCAGTCTCCTTCTCACACAATGACCCATATCTTCCCTTTCTGACTTTTACATCTCAAACTCACAACATAAAGGTTTAGTTAAATAAACACCACATAAACAAACCAGTTATCAATTTAGATAACTAACAGTTGGACATTTGTCCTGCATTAGATATTCGAACATACAATATCAATCAATGTTATAGCTTACATATACAAACATACAATATGAAGCATGTTATAGCTTATATATACAAACAGACAATATCAAACATGTTATAGCTTAGATATACAAACAGACAATATCAAGCATGTTATAACTATATATACAAACAGACAATATCAAGCATGTTCTAGCTTAGATATACAAACAGACAATATCAAACATGTTATAGCTTAGATATACAAACAGACAATATCAAACATGTTATAACTTAGATATACAAACAGACAATATCAAACATGTTATAGCTTAGATATACAAACATACAATATCAAACATGTTATAACTTAGATATACAAACATACAATATCAAACATGTTATAACTTAGATATACAAACATACAATATCAAGCATGTTATAGCTTAGATATACAAACATACAATATCAAACATGTTATAACTTAGATATACAAACATACAATATCAAACATGTTATAACTTAGATATACAAACATACAATATCAAACATGTTATAACTTAGATATACAAACATACAATATCAAACATGTTATAGCTTAGATATACGAACATACAATATGAAGCATGTTATAACTTAGATATACAAACACACAATATCAAACAATGTTATAGATTAGATATACAAACACACAATATCAAACAATGTTATAGATTAGATATACAAACATACAATATCAAACAATGTTATAGATTAGATATACGAACATTGGAAGACCAAAAACCAAATCGATTATATAATAATCCAACAGCGATGGAGATCAAACATAACAACGGCCAAAACCCTTCCTGTTGCAAACTGTGGAAGTGATCATGAGCTGTTGATGGCGATGCTAAAATTTCAGGTCAGAAAATTAGAGAAGAAACTAAAACCAGTCCGTTTTGACGCTAATAAAATCCCAGAGGAATATGGAGTAGAAGTGAAGAACATATTTGAAATACTGATGACAGTCCAAGAATAGATGACACCAGATGAGTTGACCACACATGTTAGAGATATCCTATTGTCGACAGTCCAAGAAGAGATGACACCAGATAAGTTGACCACACATGCTAGAGATATCTTATTGCCGACAGCCAAAGATATGGTTCCACGAAGAAAAGACATAAATAATGAGTGGATTGCAAACGAGACACTAGAGTTAATACAACAGAGAAGAGAGAAAAAAGCACAGGGAATAGCGAAGGAAGAAAATATAACAACAGAAATAAGGAAGAGCATAAGAAGAGATACAAAGCAATACCTACAAAATTGTTGTGTTAGGTTAGAAGAACACCAGAAGAAAGGTAAAGAGCAAGGAAATGTTAAAGTAAAATCAATGACCATAACATTTAAACCAAAACTAAATGCAATAAAAGATAGTATGGGAAGAACCCTAACAGAACAAGCTGAAATTCTCAACAGATGGAAAGAATATTGCAGCGAAATGTATATGAACAGAGGTGAAAATGACAATAGAGCGAACACTGAAATAATCACAGAGAAAGAACCAGAACCAACGCTAGAGGAAGCTGAATGGGCAATAAAAAGCTTGAAGATGGAAAAATCACCAGGATATGATAATATTTCAGTAGAATTTATCAAAACAGGAGGAGACAAAGCATACAAATATATCATGCAATATGCAAAAAGGTATGGGAAGCAGGAATATGGCCAAAGAAATGGAAAAGATCAATATTTATCCCAATACCTAAAAAGGTAGACACCAAATTATGTACCAACTATAGAACAGTGGCATTGATAAGCCACGCAAGTACAATCTTATTACAAATATTTTGGGAAGACTGTATAGGAAAATAGAAGAAAATATCAATATAACACAAGCTGTGTTTAGACGAAACAGAGGTACACGTGACCATATATTTAACATGAGAACAATCATATAAAAATCTAGAGAGTCTATGTCTATGAAATACCTGGGGTTGCGTTTTGATCGTAGTCTAGATTTTACGGAACAAATAGCTCATGTGATAATGAAGGCGAGGAAAGGTTTGCTGGCGATGAGGGTAATGGCTGCGGCGGATTGTGAACAGCGCCATCTTTGTCTTTTATACCAGGGTCTGGTCCTTTCTGTGCTTGAGTATGCGCTGGCGATCCTGACTCTCAGTCATAGTCAGATAGAACGACTGGAAAGAATACAGAACGAGGCGATGCGCATTATACTTGGTTGCACTAAAGACACGTCGGGCAGGGCGATGCGCTATCTCCTTGACTATCCTACTATGGAGTATAGAATACTGATGAGCCGTGCACGAGCATACCTTCGAGTCAATGCTGACACACAACATCCTCTGCACTGGAAATAAAGAGACAAAAAGGATATAGGTTAAAAGAGAAACTCTTGGATGGGTCAGGCAGAGGACTGTATTGAACAGGTGTATACACTTGAAGACATTGATCCCGGTGAAGAATGGATACCAGTGCCAAGAGCAATCGCTACATCCTTTTTTGTATGCATCGAACTTGATAAAGAATGCAGGCAACACAATCCACTTGTTGTGGAGGCAGAGGTTCAGGCATTAATTTCTGAGAACGCATCTGAGCATAATGTAATCATTTATACGGATGGTTCGGTGATTCGACATGTACGGAGCTCGTGGGCTTTCACTGCTCAGGTCGGAGGTGATGTTGTGAAGGAAGACAGTAGTGGTTTTGCCGTGACTACAAGCAGTCTCACTATGGAAATCATGGCGGTTACCAAAGCGATGATTTGGCTAGAATCACATACTTTTATCCATGCATGTTTTCTCAGTGACTCAATGAGTATGCTCAGGAAGAGTGAAACAGGATGGGCTAGGAGACATTGGATAGAATCGCTGGGGAGGTCTAAGCTGACAAAGATCAGTTTTATTTTGTGCCAGGGCATGCAGGTGTAAGGGGGAATGAACGTGCGGATATTCTTGCAGGTATGGCTGATGTCCAAAGCGGACGAGCAATGGACCAGGCTGATATTATAAATTCCTTAAGGGAGAGAGGCGTGTACATGATTCACGTAATAGCGGTGAATCCACAACACTAACCAGACTGCAAGAACTCAAAGTTAAGTGTGGTGTAGCTCGACAAGAACGCTATGCTGGCAGACAAAGAAGAATTGTAAACCAACAAAGAACCGGTGTCGTTAGTCGCCACACGCTGACGGACATACTGAGGGAGAGATCAGAACACTTATGGACTAATTTGTTCGACGTGCAGTGATGGTGATCCGACGACTAAACTAAACTAAACTAGAGAGTATAATATAGACCTATACTCATTCTTTATTGACTACTCAAAGGCATTTGATTGTGTAGAGCATCAGGAATTGTGGAAGATTATGGGAGAAATGGGATTCCCATTACATTTGATACAGATCGTAAGAGAACTTTATAGTTATCAAATGGCGGCTGTAAGAACATGTGATGATACATCAGACTGGTTTAACATAGGGCAGGGAGTCAGTCAAGGCTGCATTCTGTTGCCTTGTCTGTTGAACATATATGCAGAAAACATCATGAGGAATGTTACAGAAGGTAGCGGAAAAGAACAATACGATCCTTTTATAATCGGAGGAAGAGAAATAAGTTCTGAATATACGGTGATAAAGTCCATCATCAAAATCCCTTGCTCTGAGCAGAATATTGTTACTTTTAACAGTCCTTCGTAATTTCTTTCTCTCATATGCCAGATGTTCCGCCTCTGCAGTCATTGTGATCAAATCATCAGATACATTATGATTCCTACTTCACACTGGTCTTCATCTTGTCATTTTTGTCGGTTACCTTCTTCTATAATGGTCTTCAACAATACTTTGTGTCTCTGTATCCAGTCCATAATATTTCAATTGACTCATTTTAATTTATTGTCAGCCAGTTTTCTTGAATATTGAATTATTTTTATATATCTACTAGTTGATTAACCGCTTCGCACGGTGAAAGTTGTTAGTAATCCTTGATGAGGAATTGGTGAAGCTGTTCCAAGAGATGTCATCTTCTTCTTCAGCGATTTAGGGTCATGCGCTTAAACCACAAAATGAGCAATCAGCTTCAGGTCTGTCAGGTTTCCCCAAAGCTTAGTGTTTAGGTCGACTGGGTGTGGTCACATGTTGCTTCTCAGCTCACCCAGTAGAGAACAGTCTGGGATATTCTTTGGTGTCTGTTAAGCCTGTTGATACTGGCAGAAAGCTGTGTGACTTTTTCCCTAGTTTCTTAGGCGACATTGTATATAATATTTTAACAATAACAATAGAAAAGGACCTGCAGAATTTTGACAAAACAGAATAAGTATTAAACAATTTAATGGAAAGTTAACACATAAAAACGTTAGCACACAGATTGAGCTTGGTCCATTGAAAGTTTCCGCTGTAGAACAATCAGAGTTACCCTTCTTCAACTGAAGAAAAATATATTTGGTAGAGATCACGGGGTGACTACCACTATCGGAACCTACAAATTTCAAGTGGGATAAGACATCAGTTTGGGTTTTATTTATTTTTGAAACGAATATTGACCCGATTTCGAGTCAACATTCTAAATTATACAGTTTGCTCAAACTAAAGCAGGCGAAAAACGCAATTTTATAGCGTAGTTAGCGTAGTTTTATAGCGTATGGTTCAAACCCCACGGTGGGCAAGTTTGGAAGCAAATTCGTTTCCGTGGGGTTTTTACAAAAGATAAAAAAAATAGACCTCACCGTTCAGAAAGCAATGGCAAACTTCTTAACGTATAAGTGGTGTCTATTCGTTTTCTGTTATTGATGGCTACGTCCTGAAAAGGGATATGCAACGATTTTCATTTCAAGTTAGAACAACACATTAAGGACGCAATCCATGCCTATGTTGTTTATAGCTAATTGTGATTATACCTTTACTTCATCCGCATGGTGTCGAAATAAGGTGGATAGGTCATCAAGAAATAGATTAAATTTAATTGTAAAGCTAATATTGATCCGATTTCGACACAGTTTCTTTTGTTAATCTTAACTTTCGAAGATACAATTTTGCAGAAAAAAATGGTGAATATTGGATGTAAACTGACGTTTTCTATACCCGGACATCGAGAATTCCCTTTATATATACTGATTTGTTTATCTTTAATGTACAGTATATGGAAAACATAGGACTCTTCTGTAGCACTTATATTCAAAAGCTCAAAATATGTGTCCACTGTATTACTAAATGTCCATGCTTAATAACCATACATTGTCAGTGATACTATTCCTGCTGTTAGTATTCTGAACTTTGTTTTCTTACAAGTTCTATTCTATATCTTTCAGTTGTTTAATATTTTGCACAACTATGTTTGTATTTCTTTGATTTTCCTTCATCATTTGACCATCTCTTGTAAGCAGTGAACTGAAATGTATTCACTAATTGTAAAAATAATGACTGAAAATATTAATGAAAATAGATTTCGTTTTGAGTCATTAAGTGTTTTGTCGTATTGTTGAAAGTCAGTATTTGTTGATGTTAAATTAATGATGAAATTAGATGTGTGTGATGAATGTTTACATTAAGTCTGGCCATACCTGATTATAAAAAGATCATTTTGACAAATTATTAAATTAAATGGGATGGTAAATAATTAAATTATAGGAAAAAAGTAAATGATTAGATTAGATGATGGTGCTACCAAAATAGATGAACTGCTCTGTTATTTTTTTCATTTTAGATTCCATGATGATATCAGCATTATGTGCCATAAGTGTCTTCATTGTATTTTTGTTTTCATAGCTCATCTTCAGTCCAAATTTTGTTGATATAAATAACAATTTGTCTGTGTTCCTTTGCATATATTGGTTCAGTTTATATCACGTCATTCTCTCAGGAATTTGTCTGATTTTGTAGAAGAGGCAAATGTTCTCACATTCCAAAATTAAATTTGAGTGTATATTTTTAAGCCGATAATTGTACGATGGGGCTGTTGATTTACACAAAGCAGTTTTCATCATCAACTAGGTGCACGTTCAACACCTGGCTTGTCGGTTTACAGGTATGGCTTGTCGGTTTACAGGTATAGCTTGTCGGTTTACAGGTATAGCTTGTCAGTTTACAGGTATGGCTTGTCAGTTTACAGGTATGGCTTGTCGGTTTACAGGTATAGCTTGTCGGTTTACAGGTATGGCGTCCTTTCTTATAAGTTTCTTTAGTTCTAAATATTTTTCGTGATAAAGTAGATGGCACAACGCGCAACTTCTCCTCCTATTTCATCCGGGCATGGAACCGGCATTAACTGTGTTATATAGTTTGAGATGGCGGTGGTTTTAAATCTCTTTGAGAATATTAATGACGGCAGTGTTTGAACAACTTGTAAAATCACATCAGTATCATCATACATAGCTATTGTCATCTACTGAAAGCTGTTGAGTCTGAATTCTCTGTCTGGAGTGAGATAATGTTGATTTTTTCTTATGCAATATTGACGTATGTAGCGCTGCAATTATTGATAGAAGAAAGCCGTCGTGACAGCAGAATCTCATCAATGTCAGCTGCACAGAAAGACAATGTGATCTACAGTGACCGTCAGTTTCCAAACTTGATTTTCTGCAGGAATGACATGAAGCAAGTCAAACAATTTATTGATGCGATATTTTATAACATGATCGGATAACACTGACAACAGAACGATAATAAATAAGATGTCCTTTTGAGGGGAGGGAGGGGGTTTGGGATTATGTAGTGTGGGGATCAAGAAACTATTTTCGTTGTTTTCAATGTAAAATGTGTATAACTATTTTGACAGATTATGTCTTAGAAGAATAGAATATTTGGACAGATTATGTCTTAGAAGAGTAGAATATTTTGAAAGATTATGTCTTAGAAGAGTAGAATCAAATTAGTTTAAAAATGTTTTTATTGTTTCCATGGCAAGGGTTGACATATTTTTGAAAATTAAACTTTTTCTACACTTTTAAGTTATAATATCTCAAAATTGTAATACAAATTCTACATTAATACGAAAGCAACAAAGAAAGTACATCGTTCTATTTTGTGTCTGTTTGATTCAGTAGGCTACTTTATGTTATAGCGTCTTCAACAAACGTTAATGTATGACCATATTGTTGTTATTCACATTCTGATTGTTAGGTGAATGTTGAACAAGTTACTCTATAGACATGGACCGTGTTATGAAATATTGTATGTGAAAGGTTAATAACAAAGACATGGGTGCGATTAACAGTGAGGAAATTGATGTTGCTAATATTTGAAATGATGTGTATATTCCTGGTAATAATGATAATTATCATGATATGTTCCAGCGGTATCCAATGTACTCTTTGGTCTTCACCTGTAATCATCATACTGCTACTACCCACTAAATGTCAAGAAAAACGCACTCGTTTTCCTTACTATTATAGACGTAGAGGAGACAGATAAGTATATTGTATCATATCTCTATGTACATTCATACAAGGGGACTGAATACCGAAACAAATGCAAACATTGTGTATTTCATTGCTCTGTTCATGGAGAAGTCGACTATTTCTGCACATATATTAGTTGTACATAGAAAATTGACTGCGTTCACAACAGTAAGTATCATGTGATGAAAGTAGAAACGTGTGTGATAGTTTATACCAGAGATCAACAATCCTTCGCCCACAAGCCAGATCCAGACAAAAGCGACTTATTCCTGTCTGACTCACCAAAAGTACTCAAAGTTGCTGCGGTATTTGATAATTTTTCAATATCAAGAGATTCGTCTGATTTTTTCTAGCATTTAATTGTTGCTATTTTTTAGCATTTTTTGAATTAGTGAATCAATTCTGCGCGATACAATCTCTTAATGGAACGTACGGAACGGTAAAATACTGTACGTTGTTCATATCACGAGATGGGGTCAAAGGCGTATTTGGATAACGTCGCGCCAGGATTAGTGGAGCTGCACTAATCTAGACCCTGCACTGCCTCCTCGTTATGATCCTGAAACAGACAGTGGTATCGGTCTGTCTGGGAGGCAGAAAATCGAGGGAGAGCTACTAGTAGTGGTCAACGAACGAATGCTAACTCCCCCGGAGTAAATGACCGCACCAGATTTAAAGGGATGAAAGGTGCATCCATCGAAGAGACATGGACTCACATGAGGCGAAACTCGGAGCCCGTATAGCTCTAGCTCTCTCTCTCTCTCTCCTCCCCTCTAGAGCCCGATAGGTTGAGTTGCACGTGGAACAACATAGGGCAAAACTCGGGGCCCTGAGGACGGAGCCCAACTTGAGCTCTGTGTCCGTTTAGAGGCATTGTGGTGGTGTACACTGTGAGAGTCAAGAGAAAAGCAAAAAAACAGTAGTCGTCAGTGAAGGAATCCCAACTCCCCGGAATAAGGGTCGCAAGCAAATTACCAGCTGTTGGCAAAAATCAATAAGAACGAAGCGTAACGAATCTAAAGTCTCGGCAGAATACAAATACAGAGCAGACACGCAATGTGCTGTTGATAGTACGACAGGAAAGCGTGGCCAACAAAAGGTGAGCTGACCCCCCATATAGCAGGGTGATAACTGGAAAGCACAGCGGAGGCTTAAACCCAGTGCAAAACAAATATCTCGGTAAGTGTCTCTGGAAAACACTGCAAATTCCATACATGAGGCTAAACGCAGAGAAATCTAATGGGTAAAGTTAAATGAGCGCAAATCGTCAATTTGCGTTTTAGTGCTAACGAAACTGCCCTTCCTGGGAAAACCGGGCAAAGGTGTGTGACATTAACGACTAACATCCCCGAAAACTGAGGTGATACCTAAGGGCTTCCCTCCCTGGAATAACTGTTGAAGTTACAACTAACATCCCCGGAAGATGTGAAGGGGTGATTTTTGAAAAGCGCAAAAATTATAGTTGCGTTGCTAGAGCCGATTGAAACGACCTTCTAGATATCTGTGCGCAGTCCCAGTCTAGTATTTCCCGAGATCAGGTAAAATGTGGAGTAAACACTTGCAAATTGCCAAGCGCCGACACATGCCCCGACACATGCCCTGAGGATTCTTCTACTCAGGATAAACTCACAGTGGAGAGAAAAGTAAGGCCGATAATGCAAAGGATTGACCAAAACATTGGCTAAGGGCAATACTTTTCGGACGCCGATCACCCTACACAGAGTGAGATGACGTCCACACACCATGGCTCAGATCAGATATATGCCAAGGCAAAAGCTGATCGAAAGGGGTAGACCCGGGCCATAATATACGACGGATTGGATGGTACCCTAGAGCGAGCTAAACTAGTAAATAAACAGCTGGTTGAAACCGAACACACCGCCGAAAGATAAGTACCTGAGCTCCAATTGGTACTGAAAGTTGTGAACGTACACCCGTTCTTGGTGTTTGGCTGTTTATATATTACATTAGAATGATAAAAACAGCCGTAGAGAACGATCGCCAGAAGAAACAATACCTCGTGATATATTGAGTAATACGGTGTTAGACCAGTATTTTTCATTGACCGTCGGAACATGATGGGTTATGTGGTCAATATCAAGACTGCCACCTTTATTTCACAGTGCTTTTCCTAGTACCCAATGAGGCTGGGTCAACCTGAGAACAGTATCAGTTGAACAAATATTCCAGCACTATATGGAATTGATCAACTTAAGAAGCCATTTCATATAATTATTCAGTGTAATAACAAACGGAAGAAATTAAGGAATACTCATCAATATTAAGGATGTAAATCATAGATCACAATCAATTATAGTTTATATTAACATTTGTTAGTGACTGTCCGCTACCTGCTCTGGTAAAAAGTAAATCTTTCATTCCCTCCAAAGAATAGGCCATGGAATACCGACATATCATAAACACACATTTTATGTTTAACCTAAAACTTGACATTTCTCTAACAGGTATTCACTGATCCAAGTTCCAGACAACTACGTTAGCCCATGTGTGGATTTTGATTAAAGACTACATGAATTATCTACCGTGAAGATTCAACCATAAAGTGAACAACTTATTATACTAATCAGATTTAACCAGAAATAAAAACTCAAGAAGAAATCACGCTACATTTTTTATTATTTAAATCAAGATTTAATTTGGAAACGTAATAAACAAGAAATTTAAATATCATTGAATAATTTGTTTGATCTGATTATCTTGTCATGTTTGTATGTGTTTGTTTGATTTGAATTTCTGCTCAGATGAAATAGACAAAGCGTACACAGATGAAACTAGACAAACAAGTACACAGATGATACTAGACAAACAAGTACACATATGAAACTAGACAAACAAGTACACAGATGAAACTAGACAAACAAGTACACAGATGAAACTAGACAAACAAGTACACTGATGAAACTAGACAAACCACCGCACAGATGAAACTAGACAAACAAATACACAGAAGAAACTAGACACACAAGTACACAGACGAAACTAGACAAACAAGTACACAGATGAAACTAGACAGACAAGTACACAGATGAAACTAGACAAACAAGTACACAGAAGAAACTAGATAAACAAGTACACAGAAGAAACTAGACAAACAAGTATACAGAAGAAACTAGACAAACAAGTACACATATGAAACTAGACAAACAAGTACACAGATGAAACTAGACAAACAAGTATACAGAAGAAACTAGACAAACAAGTACACAGAAGAAACTAGACAAGCAAGTACACAGAAGAACCTAGACAAACAAGTATACAGAAGAAACTAGACAAACAAGTGCTCAGAAGAAACTAGACAAACAAGTACACAGATGAAACTAGACAAACAAGTACACAGAAGAAACTCGACAAACGAGTACTGAAATAAGAAGTTTTCATAAATAATTATAATGTTTACAACACACTTGCATAAAAAAGAACAAGACGTACTAGAATACAAAACTACTGTTGGAATGTATCTGTAGTAGTCATATGTAGTGTTTTGATATTCATCACTCATGTTGTATCGTTTGTTTGATAAAGTCTTTAGTCAGGACTTTGCTGTGTATTGTTATTTTATTTTTATATTTTGTAAAACTACAGTATTTTGTTATTACGTGTTTCAACATTGCTACATAGTTTTACTCCAGTCTCTGGAGGTTGCTGTGACTAAGTGGTTAAGCATTTTGCCTTGTGAGTCAAAGGTTGTGGGATCGAATCCGGGCCTTGTAGTTCTGTTCACTAGTGCAGTTGTTTTCCAGAAACCCCTAGGATTGTTGTTGGAGCTACGGAGTTCGTGCTTTATGCAATACTCTCGGACGGTGACGTGCCATTTCTGCAGAGAGAAACCGAGCCATAAGGGGTAAAACCCAGTGCACTGAAGTCAATCCTTCGGCTTTAAAACCCTTTAAACTCCAGTCTTCCCCTATATCGATTATAACATTTGCATTCAAACACATTAATGGTCTTTTCCATCGCTTTGTTAATTGTTTAAGTCTCACAACCATATGTTACAAAGGGAAAAACGCCGTCTCTTAAACACTTGATTGTTAAACACTTGATTGTTAAGTCAATTCCCTTCCATAGGTTAGTTTGTTCTTTTAGTTTTTGTAAAGCAATGCTCAGTTATCTTTTAATTTCTTTTATAACATTCATGTCATTTGTCAGCAATGTCCCTAGGTATTCAACGTTATCTACTCTTTCTATTTTGTGTCCGTTGACAAATATAGTAGAATATATATATATGAGACTGCAGTAAAACTAGTAGATTGACGAAACACGTAATCAAAAGTACTGAGTTTACACATTACAAAAACAATGACAATATACAGCAACGTTATCTCATGCCTTGTAACCTATATGTGCATATGTTGCATGTATTTAAGTTATATAATTACTTGATGTTTTATTGTTTCTCTTCTTTTCTATTTCTAGTTTTATGTGTGTTTTTGTGTTACATTTATTTCGTTATTCGTTTTTATTCCCATATTTTCATTAGAAACGTTTGAATGTCTTCGTATCTAGTCGTTCATATGTAATTGTTTTTTTTTTTAAATTTGTCACTCCTGTTGTTCGTTTGCTTGATAAAGGACTTGTTAGTGGAAATGTTGCTGTATATTGTCATTGTTTTGTAATTTGTAAAACTTAGTACTGTGTGATTACGTGTTTCGCCACATATAATAGCTATAATTATGTTTTATCAGTTGTAAGATTCTTCGTTTTTGTTGTATTGAGATAACAGTTTTTATCTTCGTTGGTATTTTGAAGAGAACGTATCAAGTTCCTTATACCAATTTGTGATGTAGATAATAGCACTGTATCGTCAGCATATCTGAATTCTGGTAACTCGTGACCTCCTATCATCACAGCGTAGGATTTCTCTATCTCTGCAGATTCTCTGACATTCCTCAAGATATTATTAGCATATATGTTGAATAGGTACGGTGACAAAATGCAGCACTGTCTAACTCCTTGGTCTATGCCAAACCATTGTAATGTTCCATCTTCTATTTTCATAGCTGCTTGTTAGTCTTATATAGCATTTGTACAATATGCACTATACAGAGTAAGAAACCCATCTGTTATATTATGTTCCATAACTTGTGGTGTTGTACACAATCAAAGGCCTTTGAATAGTCAACAAAGCAAGCAAATATGTCTATGTTATACTCTCTACATTTTCAATGGCAATTCTCATATTTAATATATACTTCCTAGTTCCTCTGCTTCTTCTGAAACCAATCTGCCCAATGTTGGTCTCATCTTCCAGTTTGATGTGATTCTTCTCATGATAATTTTAAGCAAGATCTTACTATCATGGCTGATTAGTGACTCTATTCTATAATGTACTTCTTGTAATTGCCTTTTTCGGTATTGGGAAAACATATATTTCTTCTTTTATTCATTTGGTCATAGTCCGCTGTTCCATATCTTTTGCAAAGTGCATGATATACTTTTGTACTCTGCTGTCCCCCTGCCTTAATTAACTATGATCTATTTCCCATTTTTCAGACATTTGATGGTCCATTCTACATCACTTAGTGTTGGCTCTGGTTCTATTTCTCCTGCAAATCATTTTTCACATACATTTCGCTGCAGTATTCCTTCCAGCGGTTAAGTATAACAGCATTTTCTGTCAAGGAACTGCCCAGTTTGTCGTAGATTATCTTCGAGCTTGGTTTAAACTTGCCAGTCAGAGATCTCGTCTTTATGAACATTTCTTTAGTGTTTATCTTTTTCTGTAATTCCTCTATCATCGTACAGTTGTCTATTAAGTATTGCTTCTTAGCTTTCCTTATGTTATTTTCTTATTTGTCTTAACAGACTTTTGTATTCTTGATTATTTTAAGTCCAGTTGTTCTACTTTTATGTTTTAACTCTCTCTTCAGTCGTATCAATTCAAGTATGTCATCTGCTATCCATTTATTTGTATGTATCTTCCTCTGTTGTGGTATGAGTTCGCTGGCTGCTGACATGAAGATGTTTTTGATATTCGTAGCTAACTCGTCTGGTGTTAATTCTTCTTAAATTGTCATTAGTATTTCAAATTTATTCTTGATCTCGATCTTGTTTCTTCTGTTATTTCGGTGGCATCAATTCGTAAATGCCTTGCTCCTTTAGGCAGCCTTTTAAGTCGGTAACCTGATTTGAGGTTATCAATTTCAAGAACCCACATGAATCAAGTTCAAATCAAAGTTATTTCAAATATTGTACACCGTTTTCTTCTGGCAAATATATGAGTACAACATTATCAATACAGACATATAATTCACGATTTATTTAACTAACTGTATACGATTAGACAACATATCAATCTATCTGTGTCCGCAGTTCACAGTAGCCTGTCATATAACAGAAAGAACTTTCGGCCGCACTTGAATATGGTCTCAGATTTTTAAAAAGGAGAAAAAGGAAAAGTGGAGAAACTACTATGGTTAACGCTAGACAAATGGAAAGATATTCATATAACCTATTGAGTCATGGCACCAGAACTATTTTTGTACAGCATAATATGGACATATGTCTCCTTCTTACACAATGACCCATATCATGCCGTTCTGACTTTTACATCTCAAACTCACAACATAAATGTCCGGTAAAATAAACAACACATAAACAAACCAGTTATCAATTTAAATAATTGAAAGTTGGAAATTTTTACTGCATTAAATATACGAACATACAAAATCAATCATGTTATAGCTCATGAAGCTTCAACAATTACAATCTGCATACAATATGAATATATTCCATTTGATGCAACAATACACTTCCTCACTTTTAAATCAAACTTATGTTGTATAAGTTAAATAAAGTAAGGATATTCATTACCTAAACTTGTATGACAATATTTTCTTCAATTTTGTCTGACAATGTCTGGGTTTCACTCTCATACACAAAGTTAATAAGCAGGAAGAGAAAACATCACTCCTTCAAAGTTCTTATTAAGAAACTGCTGGCCATTTGGTTCTCTATTTTACTGGAATAGTCTGTAGTTATTAAATAGATAGCTGGACATGATAAAAATGTTCTTCGTGATCTGGATGGTAAAGATGTCTGGTCTCCAGGTCGGGACGGTCTCCTGACAGTCTTGTCACATATGGCCTCAGTCGCCTGGTCTGCTGGCTTGTTCCAGGAACAATCCTAGGTAGAGCTGTTAGTCGCTGCTTCTTCGAATGGTAAAGGTTTTTGTCGATTTCTCTTGTAGTTCATAAGTCTTCCTCTGGCGTTAACTCAAAGTGTACGGTGAGTCATTTAAACACAATATTTGGTCATCTCTGATAAGACTATAATGTATTCGATTTTCTAAAGTGCTAGTTCTGATTCAGTCTAAGCAATATCACAGTTCGTTGCTTCAATAAAGATACACTGTCTCTTAGCTATAAATTCTCTGATCAAGTTGTTTTTTTCTAGTACAGTCTTCACTATTCGCTGTTAACTCTGCAACTGTATTTACGCTACCAGTCGCTCGCAGGTTCGTTCTACATCTCTTTTAATTAATACAATATTCTCCTGTATCGTCGTTAATGTTTTATTTTCTGGATGGTCTTGATATGGCAACATGCGACACATAGTAAATCAGAATAAAGACTAACAGAAAAGAGCTGCCAATGCAACGAGACAGTGAGAATGCAGTAACTACAAGTAAGAATAGAATATTACATTGCGAAAGATATCCGGTAAATATATAAATATCTAATAATATAAATGTCATGTTATCTTTGTTTATATGATCTAATAAGTGTTGGACAAGTTAACATAAGACAAAACCTCTCTCAATAACAGACAGCTAATGTAATAGTTTAAGGATAGGTTGAGATAACCGGCAAAATCTTATATTATAATATATTCATTATAGAATTGCATTTTTATGGTTTCAATTAAGTTACAAACATTGATACCAATCTATTACAGTCTCGGAGCATAAAATTCTACCAATATATTTGTATTGATCTTTAATAAAGTTTACAATGAGGTTATCATGCATAGCGCTAACAGCAGTTGTTTTGAAATAAAATATATTAAATGAACACGTGACACCATATAAATGTTAACATGACATTATAATCATACAAATAATGGTTTGTCTTTTACGCATCCATTTCTTATCAAATAAATGAGAATCAGACAATCTAGGATCTTCGGACGTGTCATGAGAAGATAAGGTTTAAAAACGTTTTCCAAAGTGGCGTACCGCCCTCTGTGGCGCTAAGCGTTCCGGGGGCGGTAGGGCTCGGAAAATGTGGGGGCGTTCAGGTTTCTAGGGTCGGTGGCTCCTTATAGAAAAAAAAATATTATATATTTAAAAATTAATTATTTTAGCTTTTAATTCTGCATTTTAATTCATCTTATGCCCGTTTTACACGATCCATTTTTCCAGTGCCAGAAACATGTATATAGAGTAATCACACTCCAGCTAAATATAATCACATCAACGATACTGTCTGTCTTTGATCAAATTACAGTAGCAATGTGTTGCATGATGTTATTAAAATAACAAGCTGTATAAACATGTTACTATATTTATTCGCACACGAAGATAATGAATTCAGGTTACACTGTTCACTTAAACAGTTACTAGAGGTGCCTAAAGTGTTTTCCATTAGCCTCCAAACCTGGCAAGAGTTTTACCTGTCTCTGAACTTATAATAAATGACAATGTATTTTGCCAGAATTTAGACACAATCCTTTTTTATAAATCGGATACATAATGACTGATATACACATCGGATATACAAAGACACTGAATAAAAATGGTTCAACTGTTGACAAAATGCAGCGATTATGACGAAGAGGTCTTGTGTTGAAAGAGTATTATCGATATAAGGGAAGATTACGGTAAAACTATGGAACAATAGTGAAACACGTAAAAAAAAGTACTGTAGTTTTACAAAAACAAAAACAATATGGTATACGTGTTTACCTGTGTTGAAAGAGAGGATATAGAAACATTCAGAAGAGTCAAATATTTGGTTTTTGATGTCTTTGAGGTCTGGGTTAACATAAATTGTAGTCCTGGGGATAATTACAAAGGCAGATAGGATTTTAGTGGAATGAAATGCAGCGTGACAGCAAATGTATATATATATATGAAATACTTTTACAACGAAGAGTGAAGTCGTTAGACTTTCATAGGTTAATGAAAGATTTGGGAACAAAGAATTTTGGTTTTGCCACGCCATAAATACTGAGAGATGTAGCGTTATAGGACATCTTTACCAATACTTCTTCTGTATATTCGGCGGTATGTCAAATCTATAAATAGACTTCTACCAGTGGTTTTGTTTTATAAAAAGCTTAATAAAGTAATAGCGCACGAGTGGTTACCGGGGCCCACATTTGGGATGTAAAGAATAGAAACACTGTTACCTGCCACGCATGTCGTAAGAGGAGACTAAGGAGGTTTGGCTTGAAATCGGATCACGTGTCCTAAACATAGAAGAAGTCTATGCGTTTAGGGGCTACCAAACCAATGTGCAACGTATACACGTTCTTGACAAAGATCAAACATATCACAAATAGTGATTAAATTGGTCGTAAAGAATGAACGCAAAGTAGAAGAAGAAGATAGTAATAAGCATCATTACATTTTGTGTGCTTTGTCAACAATCATCAATCGAAAGTGTAAATATATAAGTGGCGTCATACAAAGTTTAATATATAAGTGGAATCATACAACGTGTAAATTACATCTTTTATTTGGTGAATATTGATGCAAACTTTATGATTTCATTATGTCTAAATCTAAGAAGAAATCTCGACAGTACGGTATTGAATATTTGAAATACGGTTTTATTCAGTCTCATACCAACAATGTATTACCAATGTGCTTGATTTGCCAAAACGTATTTTCAAATGGAGCAATGAAACCTTTTAGCATTTGACTAAATGCACGCTGTCAAAAGGAAAAGATTTGTTCTATTTTCAATTACTAGAAAAAATATATTTGAAATGTCCAAATATATCAACACTTTTTTGCGTCGTCATCAAATAAGATAATGACGGATTACAAGCTTCTTATAATACTTCATTATTAATTGCAAAAGCTGGAAAACCAGACACAATTGGTGAGGAATTAATCTTGCCGGCTGTAAAAGAAGTCATAAACACTATGTTCCATAAGCCAGCATCAGAAATCATCTGGAAAATTCCTTTGAGCAATAATTTAGTGTAAAGAAGAATAGATGAAATAGCTGAAGATGTTGAAAAATCATTATGCGATTATTTGAAGACAATCCAATTTTCCATTCAACTCGATGAATCAACTCTTTTAGATAATGAAACACTACTCTTATCATACGTTCCATTCATAAAAGAAAAAAAGTGGTCAAGAATTATTATTTGCTAAACATTTAGAAGCGGATACAATATTTAATACCATGAATAAGTTTTTTTCAAGAGAAAACCATTTCTATTCGTAATATTTTGTCTGCTGCTACTGATGGTGTTCCAGCAAAGACATGACACCACAAGGGTTTTATAACGCATTTAAAACAAGCAGTACCAAATGTACTTGCTAAACATATGTGTTCTTCATCGTCAACTATTTGTCGCGAAAATGTAAGAGACACCTGCATACGTCGCTACATTACATTATTATAGCAGTCAACGAGATTAGAAGCAATCCATTGAGTGACAGATTGTTTAGTCAACTTTGTAGTGAAAACGATGAAGATTTCAATCATTTCTTGCTTCACATAGAAGTTCGTTGACTTTAAATGGTATTTGTCTGAATCGAGTTTACAATTTATATGATTCAGTACTAGAGTTCCTAGAAAACAAAGACGACGGATTGCGGACCAACCTGATTGCATCCAAAAATGGCATCGCTTATTTGTCAGACCTCTATAAACTATTTAATGAAGTCAATCTACAATTATAAAATGATGATATGAATTTAATTAAAAGAAAACCATTATTGCCGCTTTTGTGGGGAAACTTCTTCTGCTCAAGCGGAATCTAGGCCGAGAGGAATTTAGTTACTTTTCAAATTTATCAGCAGTGTCTCTCAAAACAGGATGATTGATTATCATAGTGCCAACACTTGAGGTTCTCATGCTGATTTCAGTAAGCGATTCAATGAGATTTTGAACATAAATATACCAAATTGAGTTCTAGATCCATTCTCACATGTAAACACAGAAGAATCATCAAATTTAGAAGTGGAACTTATAGAACTCACAACAAACGAAGAACTAAAAATCAAATTCAAAAGTGGATACCAAGAGTTCTGGCTTCAAAAATCTATACCGAAACTGTACCCTGGATTATGGAAAATAGTGCAGAGATTTTTTATTGCATTTCCATCTTCTAAGTTGGCTGAGCGTGTGTTTAGTGCTGTCGCGAATTTACTATCTAAGAAGAGGAACCGATTGCATATAAATTATCGTGGTGATTTATGACTGTTTTAACAAAATTGCACTCAATACAATGCTTTAAGAATGCATCAGGCTCATCCTTCACATTAATTTGTAATTTTTCTTTGTATTTTTACTTTGTAAATTCGAAAGCAACAATTTTTTAATAAATTTGATGATGGTTTAATTATTACAATAATATTCTTACTAATGCCATGCAATTCTTTAATATGTATTCCGAATGTTCATAGTTAAGCCATTGTATGAAAATGCATAATGTTATTCGAGCATACACTTTACAATCTTTACATATGGCTTGTTTATCAAAATCTGTATAGCAATAACTGTGTTTAAGATGAATACATATTGACCACTACTTTTTCAATAATTTTCAACATAAGCAGTCATGTATCTTTCTTCTTTCTGAATCCTGTTTGCCTCACAGCGTCATAATCTGTATAGCAAAACTGTGTTTTAAGATGAGCTACATATTGACCACTACTTTTTCAATAATTTTACAACATAAGCAGTCATGTATCTTTCTTCTTTCGAATCTGTTTGCCTCACAGCGTCGGGTCAAGAAGAGATTTCAAACGGCCCTTGTAGCGCTTTCGTAGGTAGTCTCTTCGTCGCCTATATTATCTCTGAGGTTCATCTTTGCGTGGCGCCTTTTGTTTTGATACAATTGTATCGGAGGAGCATTTGCTCTTTGAGGTGCACTGTCTGTTGGTAATCTGCTTACGGGGCCGAACCATTTAATTTGTTGTTTCTTGATGAAGTCTAGTGCTGATGGTGTACCTACTTATTTCCTGATGTCTTCATTTCTCAACCGGTCTCTTCTGTACACCCAGCATTCTCGTAGACACTTCATCTCTGTCGTGACTAGTTTTCTTCTATCATTTGTTGTCAGTGTCCAATTCATGTATCATTAGTTGCTATTTGGGGGTCACCGAGAAGTGGTTAAGTCGTTTGCCTATCATACCGAAGATTGTGGTTTAGAATCCGGACCGAGATACATATGCAATTTTTTCATTAGATCACTAGGATTGTTGTGGGAGCTACGGAGTTTGTGCTTGTAATGCTCTGGCAGGTGGTATGTCATCTCTATCGACAGGTATGGAACCATATGGGAAAAAACGGTGCAATGAAGTCAATCCTTGGACCCTTATTTAGTTACTATTGACGTCGAAAATATCAAACGGCTTCAATGTAGAAAATATTGTAATTTAGGAAAAGTGGGGCGTTCAGGAAATTTATATCTTGCAAAGGGGGCGGTGGGTCAAAAAAGTTTGGGAATCTATGGTTTAGAACATTTGTTAGTTATTGGTTATCAGTTATCAGTTATATGAAGACTATCATCATAGCACTCCGGACATGTCCATAGGTGCTCCGATCTTCGCCTCAGCAAATCCAGCAGCGTCCAGCGACTCCATCACGCCAGTTCGATGTTAATTAATCAACATCTTTGCATATTTAGTATGTCGTTCTTTCGGCTGCACCATATTGACACCCATCTCTTTCAATCGGTTATTGGTTATTGGTTATTGGTTACTAAACTGACGTCGTTGCACTCCGGGCAGACCCATAGGTGCTCAGTTCACCCCAACAGATATTCTAAGAGTATGCATACTGATGGTTCCTGGCTCGCTGATTAAACACACCTCTCACTCTGCCTCAGGCATCCAGTTCAACTTGTACAACGGGAACTCAAACTGCTCTAAACGTTTGATCGATTCAACATCGATTTTAGTGTCCTCATCCAACAGACAGTCGCGTAGTGACCGAAGAACATCCCCATATCCATCTTCAACTCCCCAACAATCGATGCTGTTGATGCAAGACTGCGCTCTCTCATTACTGTAACACCCGCATGCCCAGGGCAGTATATCCACGTAAGCCTCTGGATGTTAGAAACTTCTATAGACGACATCCACTCATACCGAAAGCTGCCTCTGGATTTGTGAAGCATCGACTAAGAGTCAGATACAACAACAGCCACAACATTTGGTGACTCAAGTAAACTTCAAGGAAGGAGAGATATGGGAAGACAGAGGAGAGATGTTCGATGGTCTGACATCCTGGTTATACAAAAGATTTACGTCAGAATTGATTAACTGCACCAAGGAGAGAATTTGTGGAGAGATATATCTCTTTCACTCGATCGATCTTAGGCCGCTTTTATCATTGTATTGTGATATATAAACAGCCAAACATCAAGACCGGATGTACGTGCACGAACTTTAGTACTTATTGGAGCTCATGTGCTTATCCTTTGGTGGTGTGTTCGATTTCAACCAGCGTTTACTGGTTGCTCTCCGTTAGCCCTTTGCTGTTCCGCAGCCAAAACCACAATGCAGCAGTTTTCATTTTCTTCAGGGCGACGATAGCCTCTCCGGGCTGATGAGCGTCATCTGTCCAGCTATACCTTCTTTTTATGGACTGCTTGGTTTTCTGCCGTCTAGTTTTGTTTACGGTTTGCTCCCTCTGACTTTGATTGTCCCCAATCAACTAAAGGCAGCAGTAGTTCCCTGCGAGCGGAAACACGCACTGGCTTTACCTCTTCTGGGCTTTCCAGTTGTTCTGGATATTCGGTGATCCGCACACCTTCTCGTCTTCCATGCCTGTCGTGCCTGCCGCGTCAGCCGTGCCTGCCGAGTCTTCCTTGCATGCCGTGCCATGCTCGTCTACCCACCGAGCGCGCACTCTGCATCGCCTATATGCGTGCCTTCAGTGCCTTCCGTACATTTCATGCCATCATGCATGCCGTGCCATGCTCGCCTGCCTATCGGTGGGCCTCCTCTTGCACAGCCAGCTTGCGTGCTTGCTTTGCGATGGTGCCCGCCTTATCGTCACCATCAGTTTCGCCGGCTCGAGTTTGCCGTGTCCTATTCTGGTCTTATAATCGTGCCCCCATCTTTGTGATAGAGGTCCTAGTTCCGCCCTATGTGGGCCCACTTGCAACTCAACTCGATTCCGTGCATACTTATAGGCTCAAGAGATGTCTCAAGAGAGACAGGGGCTCGAGTTTCCGTGCCGCTTGGGTCAACATCTCTTCGATGGCTTATAATCGTGTCCCATCCTGGACAGGGTCCTAGTTTCGCCCATGAGGCCTTCGTGCAGCTCAACTCGACTCCCAGCTTACTCATCGGCTCAAGAGAGAGGGCTCAAGAGAGTGCAGGCGCCGGCTTCGAATTTCACCCCAGGTTCCATGTTTATCCGTCCAGCTTTTCCCATCGGCCGAGAGATGAGTATTAATAGTCAAACTCGGAGTTCGCTCGACTGTCTTGCGCCGGATCCCATTTAGCTTTTCTACCTTTCATCTCTACTTATCCCAGAGTAGCTCTACACGACACCTGCCCTCTTAGCCAGACCAGCAACTACTGTCTGTTACTATGGTCACCACGTGGAGGTGAGGGCAAGGGATTAGCGCTAGCCCACTATTCCTGGCGCGCCGTTGTTATCTTGCGCCTTTGACCCAGTGAAGAGATATGACCACCTACGGCAGCAGGCATGACATTTCATTGATTGAATAATCCATGCGTGCATACAATTATACCAATATATTTGTATTGATCTTTAATAAAGTTTACAATGAGGACATCATGCATATATCGATAACAGCAGTTGCTTTGAAATATAATATATTAAATGAACACGTGACATCACATATATAAATGTTAACATGACATTATAATCATACAAATAATGACTTGTGTTTTATGTATCCATTTCTATCAAATGAATGAGAATCAGACAATCTAGGTTCTTCGGACGTAATGAAGAGAAGGTATAGAACATTTGGTGATTACAGGTAAATATCGTGGAAGGAAGATCGTAAGACAGAGGAGAAGATGGATGGTCTGACAACGTAGTTGGACAAAAGATTAACGACAGAACTGACTGCACCAATAAGAGACAGAGTTGTGGATAGAAATCATCCCCTAAGTCATGGTACTTGATTGCTTGAGTATTACATTGTGTGTGTATTGTTATAGGTTTGAATTGTCATACTTTCCATCATCACTTTTCTCATCTATAAATCAATAATCTGCAACTTTCAGCAAACTCTATTCTTTGTCGATGTGATGCTACCTCTGACAGGCTGATACTGTCCACTCTTTGATATATTTCATTCAGGCAGTTCGTTTAACTCCTTGTTCTTTGAAGTACATCTCTATTAGTTTTCTGTTTCTTCTATGATTTTCACATATCATTTGTACAGCCATTACTCGAATGTATCGATTGTGTTTTGTCAGATCTGTTTTATTTGTGAACATTTCTCCACATAAAACAATGTAAATTATATGTAGTACTAAATGATTCTCATTTTATGTTCTGCCATTGCTTGCATGTTAATACATTTCTCATGCTGGAACAATATATTTCTATATAGCGACTTTGTCTCTTGATAGTCCGCTATTGAATTGTGCGTATTCATGGAACTTAATATGACACAACTGAACATTGTTTGCATGAAAATATGTTGGGAAGAAACAGATACTTTTAGAAAAATGCAAATTATGCTAATATAGAAAATATGTTTGGAGTAGGAATGCATTTTGAGTGCAAGAGAAAACGTGTTTGCAATAATAAATACTTATTGAGAGTAGAAAGAGAAATGTTGAGAGTAGAGAAAGAAATGTGGAGAGTAGAGAGAGATATGTGGAGAGTAGAGAAAGAAATGTGGAGAGTAGAGAGAGAAATGTGAGAGTAGAGAAAGAAATGTGAGAGTAGAGAAAGAAAGGAGAGTAGAGAGAGAAATGTGGAGAGTAGAGAGAGAAATGTGGAGAGAGAAGATATGTTTTAAAAGTAAAAGTAAAAGCTGAAATGATGATAGAGACATGTTTAGATGGAGTCAAGACGATATAATTATCTGTGGAAATTCATATTAATTTCATTAAATCTAACTGAGAATAATACAACATTCAATGACTTCTTCTTCTTCTTCTTTCAGATCGTTCTTTTCGGCAATTTTGTTCATTCTTATTGTGATATGTAAACAGCCTTTGCCAAAGAACCAGTAAAACGTTCCGTTCCCGTTAATCACCTACAGTTGTAGTACAAGTGCATCCGGTACGTTTCTGCGTTTTCTGACTTCGGAAATGTTCTAATCTGCCATGCGGGTGTCAAACACTTTACAGACATCGTGAATACCTTTTTCTTTAATGATCCGTTTATAGCCATAATTTTGCCTTGATCTACATCAAATTTGTCACCACATTTAGGCATTATGATCTTCGCCTTTGAGCATGCTCACACTGTGCTCCCTTTCTGATTATGTGAAGTCGTTTCGGAATAGGAACATTTCTCAGTCATTAGGACACATAAGCTTGTCAGTCGCTACGGCATTCTACTGGTGTAGGTCACCGTGAAAAGTGTCAGCCTTCGCCAATATTTGGATTTGGACGACCTGTCAAAGTTTTACTATGTTTACTTCTTTTCAGTCACTGTAAGTTTTTTCAGTCACTGAAAAAACATTCGCAACTTGTCTGAGACTCGTGTCGGCGCTTGGCATTTTACAGTTTCTACTCTGCATTTTCCCTGACCCCGGGAATCACTGGACTAGGGCTGCGGACAGATAATCCAACGGGTCATTTCAATGAGCGCTAGCAATGCAACTGAAAATGTTGCACTCGCCAAACCTCACCCGCCCCAGTCCTTCGGGGATGTTAGTTAAAAGCAACAGTACCTGCCTGGCTGTCCCAGAGAAAGGAGTTTCGTTAGGCACAAGAATGCAACTTCGGATTTGCAGTTCGCTAACGTAACCAATTGAATCCATCTGTGGTTGGCTTCTGATACGGAGTCTACTGCAATCTTCCCGAGTGTCGTCATTGTCGGACTTGTGTATTGACTTAACCCCATATCACTATTAGCAATGAATGTTAGCAAAATCTTCATTTTTTTCTTCTCGCGTTCGTTCTTTAAACCAAATTTATTCACCTTTTGTGATATGTTTGATCTTTGCCAAGAACGTGTATACGTTGCACATTGGTTTGTAGGTCCCTAAACGCATAGACTTGTAATAGTTTAGGACACATGCATCCTATTTCAGTTAAACCTAATAATCACCTCTTCGATATGGTAGGTAAATGATTCTATTCTTACAATCCATTGTAAAGAATTTGGGCTCCGGTAACCACTCGGACAGGAGTTAAGCAAAGTATGTTGTATGACATAATATAAGACTTTGACAGGCGGCTAGTTATCTATCAATCACTCAGTGTACCGCACAGTTATTTATATGTCTACCATCGCTGCTGTTCTCAAACCTTCTTCTCAACCTCCATTATTGTCATGTTATCATGACATGTCACCTTGTCACTGAAAGTATACACGCAACATTAATTGTCTACTTGTTATTTTATCTGCTATATTTTACTGCCAGCAGTTAACGAATTGTTTTTTGATGTTCACGGTTGTATTCATACATATATCTACATATAATCGCGACATTTATTTTCTGTTTCTTGCAGTTTGTCCTACCCAATAAAACCTTTCATCCAGCTTTAAGACCTCCCACATTTAAATTATAATTAGTTTATTATTCATGGTTTCAGAGTAAAATGATTGGTGGAATAAATAACTATGATTTTCTATAAAACCTGAGATAAGTCAATGATATTCATCAAACGTTGTCATCTCATCCATTTTGTTACTAGACGAATAACAGCAGCAGCCGAATCTATGATGTCTTCAAGAAGTTATATTGTGACTCTCCTGATCTGTTGTCGATGATTGATGGATTGAAAACTAAAGGTATGATATAAAATTGAAGGTATGATAGCAAATTAAAGGTATGATAGAAAACTAAAGGTATGATAGAAAACTAAAGGTATAAAGAAAACTAAAGAATGATAGAAAACTAAAGGCAGGATAGAAAACTAAAGGTATGATAGAAAACTAAAGGTATGATAGCGAACAGAAATAACTAGCTAGAATAATAGAAATATTTTTTTGTAATTCTAAAACGTAAAGGGTAAATGATATACATACAGGCAGAAATGCAGACTGACACACTGACGATATAAATATTATCATTCTTCGGACAGTACCTGAAACTCTGCTTAATTCCAAATGCATGAACTGTGTCTTTACTTTGGATGAACAAGTAAGGTAGAGAAGTGGTTTATGCAATATTCCAAGGCACATTCACCGTAGCAGTTGTCCAAACTAGAAACGCTCATCCTTGCTGTCGGTTGACATAAACACAGAACACAACAGTCACAGTTTAGAAGTCCCTCTCAGATTTGCGAAAGGGAAGGTGCCACAAGTTGCTTTCGACGGTCTGAGTAGCAATATCACTGGTCATCTCTCCTCCTCTAAACTAAGCAAACTACTAGTCGTAAGATGCTGACCAGCCATGTCTTGATGTCGTGTAATGTACGCAAGGTTAGACCAAAAATATAAAAAAACAGATGTAAATACTAGTACCTAGAAACAAAACCAAAAAAAAAACACTCTTAAATTTGATACATGCAAGGTTAGGACAATGTTTCTGGACATGATTTCCTATACCTGAGAAAGAAAACAAAAAGACAGAAAATAAGATGTCATAGATGGAGAATTATAAGATTGGTGCGTGGATATATCTGCTGTACAGGAAACCAGGCTTCCTCAGTGAAAGAAAAGAACTATACTTTTTTGATGGCAGGGACTATGTACAAATTAACATAGAATATATGGAGACGACTTTGATGTGCACAATAATCTTGTTAAATCTATTCATACACCAGTAGCTGTATCACAGGGCATAATATCCATTCAACTCTGTGTGAAAGATAGTCTTCTAAACATTATATGTGTCTACCTACCAACACTAGCAGCATCTGCAGATAATAGCGACAAGTACTATGTCATTATATAATTACGTTAACTCATTTCTAGTGGATGAACAACTGTCTATAATAGAGGACTTGCATACACGCATATGATCTAATCACCTGGCACGGCCAGTATGTCTGGGTCATCATGGCATTGGAAATATCAACGATAATGGTCAGAGAGTGCATGAATTTTGCTCCATAGCAACATGTGTGTAACAATACATTTTTATTGTTGATAAATACAGTCACAGTGTCAGGTGCTACAACGATGGAAAATAAAAACGCAAACGATATTTGCTTCAGAAACGGCGTAACAGAGAGATACACAGCTTAATGACGTCACGTCATTACTACACAGAGTGAAGTACCAGCACAATATCACACACCTACACTACATATATTGGTACAGCCCAACACAGAACAAAATTTGATTTGTTGAAAAGAGCTATTTCAGACGAAACAATGAATGGTGTTAGAAGAAACAAGAAAATACATTCAGAAATGTGAACAAAGAGCGACAGTGACGAGAGAATCAGTTTGATCAACATCAGAAATATTTAAAATGATGAAGCATGTTCTTGAGCCAATGGATTTGTTGCAGAGATTCTGATCTAAGTGTAGAGAGGTCAAGTTCTCTGGTCCTATCAGAAACGGACGATAAAAGTAAATCCAGGTGTTCAGTTGAGTGAGTAAAATATTTCTTAACATTTCAAAATCTAGAAGGAAATATAGTTGCTCGTGCAAAATTATTTAGAAAATATTATTTTTTTCTTTCTTCAAAATATCTTCATCATCTTCAAAATTACAATGTAGACCTGCCGGTGCTACGGAATTCGATCATACATCTGAGATCGTCCATGTAAGAACAAAAGATCGGATCACCAAGGTCACTAACCAAAGTGCAATGATGATGGTCCATAAATCAATCAATCAGACATGAAGCTAAAACAGAAGTGACATATTGTTGAATATCACATCGTGACAGCTGAAGGTAGGAGAGTAAATAAAGACATGATAAATTGTAATGGGATATATCAAGCAGACAGGCAGCAGCCTGTCAAAGTATACTTTCAGAACAAGAAATATAACTTGATACGTACACAAATTGCATCAACACATCTTGATATAGCAACTATCTATTGAGATAAATGTACGAGTACTACCTATTAGTTACATAGAACATAAGACGAATATTTATGTCAGAGACCAAATAAACAACCTTGTAGGTCGCCAGGTACTACTATTGACAATCGTAAATCGGTTTAACCTTTCGTGGTTCAGTCATATAATGAGACATAGCTCACTCTCTAAGACTATCCTACAGGGAACAGTTGAGGTTGGAAGAAAGAAAGGAGGGTAGAGAAAAACATTGGTTTGACAACATCAAGAGTTGGTCGGGGCAGAGTTTCCCACACTCGCCTGAGGAATTGAAGACAGAGATTCATTGCGTGCTGTTTGTGCTGATGTCTCCACAGTGACACCTTTACGACCCTAATGGGTTATGGGCTTTATAATTATATTATATAGCAACTACAACAGCTAACGATGATCACTTAAAAAGTATTTTTTTATCCAACTCAAAATAATTTTTTTCATCAATGTTTTGCAACAAATGTATCCTAATTCAACAACAGGTGTAACAAGAAGAGAGGCTGACTTTGCCACTATATTTAATGGTGTCTGGGACAACAAGGATCAGGCACATAAAGATCCACGTTTTGACATCCTTGAAATACGACTTCAACATATAGACATACCAGTACTGCGTCCGGAAGTGTTCTAATGTAATGTGTTGTATATTTATTTCCATTAATCTACTTTGATTTATGAAAATGAAAATCGTGGAATGTTCTTTACATGACTTCACCATCAATTACATTAAACGAATCGTCGTTTCTCTAAGCACCACTTATACATTCAGTAGTTTGAAATTGCATTCTGAACTGTGAGGTCTGTGTTTTACCATTCATAAAATTCCGCGGAAACAAATTTGCTTCCTAACTTGACAGCCGCAGAGTCTGAACATGTAACAACTCCTTCCCAATTGCGATCAGAGTGCGAGTTATTCAGTGCTATATTGAACCAATACTGATATACTGATGCGAGTCATGGACAATAAACACTCAGATTGAACAATCTCTGAGGCCCACATAGTTGTGGTTTTACAGAAGAATGATGAAAATACCAAGAACTGCTAAAATTACAAATGTTTATTTTTTAATGAGATCAAGACACAGAGAGAGCTAATCATCAATAGAAGAAAGAGGCAGTCATCATTTTGTCGTGCATGTGATGAGGTAGGAAGATTTAGAACACATTGTGATAACCGGTAAAATCGAGGGTAGACGCGTTCGAGGAAAATTGTGGATAGCCTGACATCATGGCACGGTAGATCGTCAACATTTGAATTGATAGCAATGACAGAGATTTGTGCAGATCCATGATCGCCCTCTCCAGCTGACATGGTACCTGATGATAATGACGCTTGGGTTGTGATCGAGCTCACTATCGGTTAACCTACAGACCTCACATTTTAATATATATATATATATGTCTTTGTACCGTTATACGTTACATAGAGCCTCAAGTAATGTATCCATACTCTTGTCCTGGGCAACTTGCTCAATCTCTTCCATGTAATTGATTTTGCTATTTCTTTCTTCATGAACAAAGTGGTTTTAGGATGTGTCTAGGACATGCTTTCTTTCTAAAACCTTTGTTTCTACTTCAATGTCTTTATTATTATTCTTTCATCATTTCTTCTCACGGTATGCCCAACATATCTCTATCTTCTACCTCTTATTACATTTGTTACTAGCGGTAGACTAGACATTTCTCTGATCGTCGCTTCTCTGAATTATTTCTATTTTATGTTCAATATTTTTCGCAGACATGTTTTTTTCAAATGCATTTAACTTATTTTCTATAGATTTATTCATTTTCCAACTCTCGCTGACATATGTTAGGATTGATACAACATTTGAATTGACAATTAATAATTTAGTTTTAGAACTATATAACTTGCAGTTCCATATTTTATTTAAACTAAAAAGCAGATGTTGATTTGACAATTCGTAGCATAATTGGTTTTATTTATTGTCCGTGTAATCAAAACTGCTACATAAAAATATGTTTTTTTAAATCATTTTTATATATTTTTAATATGTTATTTTCATACACACATACTCATATATATATAAATATAATCCCTGTTTGGAGTATGAGGATAATCTTCTACTCTTTGTGGGTCATGTGACAGTAGCATTCTTTGATGTCTGCAGTTGAGTTCATCTGTCTCTATTGTTTCTTCATCATGTTATAATTTTCTACTTATTTTATCAAATGTAATTTTTAATTCGTTTGGTATTAATCCATTTTGACATACGTGTGTGTAAATATATAAGTTAAAACTCATTAATTTGTCTAGTTCTCTCTCTCTCTCTCTTTATATATATATATAAATATAATAATTACTCTCGTACCGTTATACGTTACATAGGGCCTGCAAGTAATTTAGCCATACCGCTCTATCGTGGGCAACTCGCTCAATCTCCTCCATGGAACTGAAACCGATATTTCCTGCCTCTCTCAGCAAAGTTCGTTTCAGGGTCTTTTAGGTCGACCTCTCTTTCTTGAACCCTTTGCATCCCACTTCAATGCCTTCTTTGATATTCTTTGATCATTTCTCCTCAAAGTGTGCCCAACATATCTCCATCTTCTCTTTCTTATAACAGTTGTCACTAGTGGATGACCAGACATGTCTCTGATTTCATCACTTCTTCTGAATTCGTTCCATTTTATATTCATTTTTTCGCAGACATCTATTTTCAAATGCATTCAACTTGCTTTCTATATCTTTAGTCATTTTCCAACTCACGCTGGCTTGAGTTAGGATTGATACAACATTTGAATTGAAAATTCGTGATTTAGTTATAATAATACTCATATATAACTTGCAGTTCCATATTTTATTTAGACTTTGATGCTGCTTTACCACTTCGTTTCATAGTTTCTTTTTAACATTTCCTGTGCAATCAAAATTGCTACCTAAATAGGTAAATTGCTCTGTTATTTTTATCATTTTAGATTCCAGTGTGATATATGCATTACTTGTCATAGGTGTCTTCATTATATTTGTTTTGTCATATCTTATCTGCAATCCAACTTTTGATGCTATAGATGACAAGTTGTCTGTTTTTCTTTGCATATCTTGGTTGTTTCTACTTAACAAGGTAATATGATCTGCAAAATCCAAATCTTCTAGTTGACTATTTTCTACCCAATCGATGCCAGTTTCGCCCCTGCAACATTTTCGCATCACCCATTCAATGGCCACTTCAAACAATAGCGGAGATAGAATACATCCTTGCTTTACTCCGGTTTCAACCATAAACCAGTCGCTGTGTCTACCATCAGTGCGAACTGCACACTGTGAACCATCATAGAGGCTTTTAATATTGTTTATTATTTTGTCAGGTATTCCATAGCATCTCAGAATATTCCACAGAGAGATTCAGTGTAGACTATCACAGGCTTTTTTTAAAATCGATGAAATTTAGTATGAGTTATTGTTGCTTCTTAATATGTTCCTCCAAAATTAGTCGTAGGGTAATTATTTGGTCTAAGCAGCTTCTCCCAGGTCTAAAACCAGCTTGTTCTTCTCTCAGGGTTGTGTCCACAGCTCCTTTGATTCTATTAAGAATGATTTTGCAGAAAGTCTTGGTCATTACTGATAATAGGGTGATCCCTCTCCAGTTGTTGCAATCTTTGAGATCACCTTTCTTGGGGATCTTAACAATTATTCCCTTTTTCCATTGATCTGGGACAGTTTCTTCTTCCCATACTTTATTAAATAGTTCTTGCACCTAGCTAATAGTTGTATCATCAGCCGCTTTGAGCATTTCTGCAGTAATGTTGTCATCACCCGCTGCCTTATTGTTTATGATGGAATGGATTGCGTCCTTGACATCAGCTACACTATCATTTCTTCGTTAATTGGTAGGGAGCTGTTTCTTGCCTCTTCGACAAACTTGAGTAGTACTGGTGGATCAGGTCTATTTAATATTTCTTCAAAATGTTCTGCCCATCTTTTCTTCTGCTCGGAATCTGATGTTAGAACTTCACCATCTTTACTCTTGATTGGGCCACCCTTTGAAACAAAAGTTCCAGTAAGTTGTTGTAGTGTATTGTATAGCATTTTACTGTTTCCAGTCCTAGCTGCCTTTTCCCCTTCTTCAGCCATTCGATTGACATATGCTCTTTTATCTCTTCTAGCCGCTCTTTTCATTTTCTTGTCTTTTAGTCTATATTCCTCTTTAGCTTGGATTTCATCTGTTGCATCCTTAGTATTAAATATCGCTAGTTTCATCTTTCTTCTTTCTTGAATACTTTTCTATGTATCATCACTTATCCAGGGTTTTCTGTGTTTTATTTTTAATCATGTGCTACTACTATTTGCTACTCCCAATATTGTGTCCTTTATCTCAGTCCATTTGTCTTCAATGTTCTGTTCATTGTCACCATTGAGTAACTCGAATCTATTCTTAAGTTTGAACTAATATTCCTTTTTTTAATTCTTTATTTTGTAGTCTTTGACTGTCTATTTGTAGTATTGTGAATTTTCAATTTCAGTTTCCTTCCTTCCTTTTTATTCATTCTTCACGGCCCAATTTTGTCATTTTTATTGTGATGTATAATTGGTTCACTGGCAAGAACGGAGTGATCTACGTCGGGACGATTTTGCGCCCATGGTGACAAGTCCCGCCCGTCCGTTTTCAGCCAGTTTTTTATTTACTAGGGTGAACTTTCCCTAGGTACGATCCTTTCTGCCGACTATGTCGGCTCGGATCTACGCCTTTACGATCAACTTTGCCGTGTATTTGTCTTTGTGATCTACGCCAGGACAGTGAGTTTCGCTGCTTTGCCCGTTCTGACTGAGAAATATTTCTCGGGGCTTGACAGCTTGTCCTCGGACGGCATCTTACTCCTATACAACACAGTGTAAAGTATCGGCCTTCGCCTATGTTCGGAAACGAACTTCATGTCTGATTCGTACAATGTTGGCCTTGCTTTACCGTACATTTTGAGTTTGATCCGGAGAAGGAACATTCTCAGCCATTTCTAGACGCGCGTTGGTACGTGGCAAGTTGAAATTAACCTCGAAAGGCACCGGCATGGAGCCTAGTACAAACAATGTAGAGGGTCATTTCAGTCGGCGCTATCAACGCAACTGAGGATTTTGCGCTCGCCACCATCACCCGCTCCAGTTATTCCGGAGACGTTAGTAACGAATGCAATTCGAACCTTGCCCGGTTGTCCCAAGGCCGGCAGTTCCTTTAGGTATCACCAACCTCAGTTCTTCCGGGGATGTTAATTTTTATCGCACAGTACCTTGCACGGTTTTCCCAGGGCGGGTAGTTTCGTTATGCACTAAAACGCAACTTGTTCTTTTGCGCTCGACAAACTTTCCCAGTACATGTATCTGCACCAGGCCACCGATGCGGAGTCAACTGCAATCTTCTCTCGTACCAACACGAGGGTAGACTTTTATTGGTTACGGTCCTGTCTTATCTATTCTTGCCGACGGGCTGGCAATGTTTGCCCCTCCTCAGGGCTTCGAGCTTCGCCCTACGTGGGCACTCAATTCGTCACTGAATGCTCCTCTCATCCATCTTATAGACGTTTCGCTGCTGTTTTTACTTCGGGAACTTGGACAATATCTGTTTGTCATCAGCCAGGAGATATGTGCATTTTGTTAGTATGGACCTGTATTGCATTTCAGTACTTGCACTGCTACCACTACCAGTAGTTTCTTCCCGAACCCTGCCCCCTCCCTTAGCCAGACTGGAACCAGAGTCTGTTTCTAGGCTCATCTCATGGAGGTTGAGGGCAGGGTCTTGGTTAACGCGTCCCCTCGTTAACCCTGGCTCATGTTACCACCATGACCTCATGAGTCTTAAGGAAACTCGTGGTATCCATTGAACCTCGACTGATTTAATGAGCCATTCGCGGTTTCACCGTGAGACAGTGTGAACTTAGACATGAATGGCTTAATCTTTGAGACAAGCATATTACTACTGGCAGGATCAACCAAATAGCTGTCATGGACGTGACTGGACCGACAATTCTTGGGGTAGAGAGACAGCGCTCTGTGCAGAGCGGATCCCGACGTCCCTGGCAAAAATGCGAAATTGAAGCGAAACGACCGAGCGCTCTCTTCCCACCATTTCCCACCTGCGCCTAGCCAAACAAAGAACGACACCATATTTATACCTGCGGACCCACAAGCTCGTTACGAGAGCCGGGCCTTTAAACGAGACCACCGTCGAGCGTTTAAAATTTTAGACTGACTGTATCACATCGCGACCGAAAAACTTCGATATGCAGACACACACACCACCAATAAGACCGCGCGCGCGAGGGAGCGAGTCTTAATAGCAGACGCTACCTTGTCACTTATTCGCTGGGAGCCTCGTTTTCGTGAAGAAGCGAAGAGGCACACGCAGCCGTTAGAGACTATGCACGCAATTGGTTTTCGACACTGGGGAACCGCTTTCGCTTACTGGCTCGCTCGTCCGGTTATTTTTAAAACGAGGAGGCACAGTTTGCAGACGCACAACCCAGATGGATCGTGTCATTCTTCCTTCCTTTGCATTCCCGGCCTATACTGATGAACAAATTTTTATCATAAATTTTACAGTAGTTTTAAGGGACTCTTTTCCTCCGTACAGCTTTTCGCAAAGCTCTGTGTGTTGTGGCCAAGACTCTTTCCATATACCTGCTAACTGTTGACAGTCTTGCAGGACATGTTCTGCCGGCATGCCTGCCATTTTACAGGGGCACAGGCTAGTTGTGCCAATTTTAAATTTATGGAACATGTGGGCTAGCTAGTTGTGTCCGGTACGGAGGCGAAGTATGGCAACGTGTTCACTGCGAGAGAGACTATAGTATCCGTCACTGTCTGTATACTGAGGGTGCTCTTTTGTCCATTTGCTTCTATAGTGCGAACTGATGGTTGTTCTGGCTTCCTCATAACTGATCCAGAGATCAGTCTGAGGTAGCCGCACGCCTTCTTTGGCTAGTTTGTCGGCTGCTTCGTTTCCCCCAACTATACAGTATGACGGTATCCACTGGATGACGGTGCGTTTGAGTGAACTCGTTAGTTCAGCGAGGGACGTTTTGAGCTCATTCATCTCAGTTTTGCCAACGCATTTGAGTGCCGTGATGACCGATAGAGCATCGGTGAATATCACGACCTTGTTGCGTGTAGTGCTTCTTCTCTCCTAGATCATTTTGGCCGCAGTTTTTATTGCCTCTGCCTCTGCTCTGTAGTTATTCGAGTATTTGCCTGTGGCAATCGCTTTCTTGACCGTAACTTTCTTTGAGATTTTAAGCACTATTCCTCCTCCGCCATCGCTGATTGTGTTATTGGCCGATACATCCGTGTAGACATGCGTCCACTCATTTTCAAGGTACTCTGATTCTATGTACTCTTTTGTTGCAATTTTTCTCTCGAGGTTTATTTGCTTCGTTTTGTTCAGTATGCCTGAGATCGATTCCTTTAGTTCCGGCATTCTGGTTTTCCATGACGGGCACTTGTCGATTGCCGGGATTGGTTTATTTTGCATTTGGAAAGGACTGGATGGTCTGCAGTCAGTGCCTTAGAGATTTTATCGAAGCTAGATCTCTGTATTCTCCTCTTTCCGAATTCATACATTCTTTCATGCATTGGATGAGATTCGAGCTGTTTGAGTTTTTACGCAAGTACTAATACTATTCTGTTCCTTCGATCAGTCATTGGTTGGATGTCGGTGATTGTCTCCATCGCCTTGATGGGCGTGGACTTCATGGCTCCAGTGATGATGCGCATAGCACGGTTCTGACTATTGCTCACTTTTGCAAATTGCTTGTTAGATGCATTGCTCCACGCTGCTATACTGTACTCTAGGATCGGTCGCACTCTACCAGAGTAAAGTGTCTTGAGAATTCTGGCGTTTGCTCCCACGTGGAACCTGCGAGTTTGCGCATCATTGTGAGCCTATGCCTCGCTTTTTCAGTACCATTTTCAATCTGGGTGCACCAAGTCAGTTTTCTGTCGAGTGTGACTCTTAGGTGCGTTGGGGTTTTACATTCCTGAAGATTCTGCCTATTGACTTTAAGCTTCATCTTGTAATCCTTGATATTCTGGGAGAACACAGTGTAAGTGGTTTTTGTAGGATTTATTTTCATATTCCACTTTGCTGATCACACTTCAAGGTTATTTAACGTAGCTTGCAGTCGATTTTCTGCTGTGGGCATTGACTCTTCTCTCGCCCATATTGCCAGGTCATCGGCATACATGGCAGAGTGTACTCACTCTGGAAGGCATGTTGCAATGTCATTGACGAAGATTAGAAGAGTTGGTGAGCACTCCTCCTTGGGGACTCCTTGCTCTAGTGTGGCCTTCATGCTTCTGTACCCCTGAACCTGAACTCGTGCTGTTCTGTTCTCTGGGTATCTATCAAGCCAATTGTACATTCTTCTCTTTGCGCCGAGGGTGAGGAGTTTCAACCTTAGTCCTTCTTTCCAGACTGTGTCAAATGCCTTCTCCATATCCACCAAGACCGCCAGTGTCTGTTTCTATTCTTGGAAACCATCCTCGATTTCCTGGACAATGTACGTTACTTGATCCTCTGTAGATCTATATCTCCGAAAGCCTCTCTGTTCTGCCATAAGCAGCCCTTTGCTTTCCAAGTGCCAAGATAACCGTTTGTTCACCATACGTTCCATAAGCTTGCCCGTGCAGCTTAGGAGGCTTATTGGTCAGTAACTCGCTGGGTCGAGTTTATTTTTGCATAGTTTTAGAATAGTTACCATGATTGCTTCTTTCCATTCTTGTGGTACTATGCCTGTTCTCCACGACATGTTGAGAACGGACAGTAGAGCGGCCTTTGCTCTGTTACCCAAGTTTTTAAGCATCTCATTGATAATCCAATCTTTTCCTGGCGACTTTCTGGGTTTCAGGTCCCTTAAAGCCTCTTCCAGCTCGTTACTGGTGAATGTGTCCGTTAGGTGACTATCTGCTTTTCTTGGCTCGCCTTGGAGAGCCCGTGCTTTTCTCTTGGTGGCATCAACTTTTCCTTTGCTATGCTTACTCTGCTGACTTCGGCATATTTTTGTATTAGAATGTTTGCTGCTTCCTACCCGAAGACATCTTCTTTTCTTGTTCGAGGACTATTGGTGGTCTGCTGGTGTTTTCATCACTTAGCGCTTTGGCAAGTTTCCACAGTTTATGGCCTTCCTATCGAGGTTCAGGGATTCAGTTGTTTTGACCTAACTCTGTCCGCCGCTCGTTTGACCTCCCTTCTGTATTTTGCTGCCTCCGCCTTGTAAGCAGTATTGGTCGTCACTGACTGTGCCTGTTCTGCCTCACTCCTTGACTTCTCAAGGGCTTTTTCAAGCTTCTGAACCTCTCCTGTCCAGTATTGCTTGTAATCCTTTCGTGCGCCTCTAGGAATGGTTCCCGTGCCGCTTTCAGGATTGCTTGTAACAGTTCCTTGCCACGATTCGCATGTTTTTCTTTTCATGCATGTTGATTCGTTCAACATTTGCATCAGTCAGTGCCCCATACTGCTTCCATTTTGCTTTCTTGTAGTTCCACGGTGGCAACCACATTTTAAGCTCTGGTACGAAATTGAGGTCTACTTGCAGTTGGACCGGTCTATGGTCACTGTCTCCTAGTTGCTGGGTAACCGTACGGACTATTTTGGTGGATATGTCGCTTGTTGCAAAGGCCAAGTCCGGGGTACTCGTTGTATGTCACGTTCTCGAGTAGAAGGTTGGTGGGTCGTCTGCGGCATTGATAAGGAACAGGTTGTTCTCTATCTCCTAGTCTTCTACCTCTACCCTCTGCTGTTCGTTTCGAGGTAGCCCCATCTCTCAGAGTGGCTATTGAAATCGCCGACCACAATGCATGAAGTGTCGCTGATATTCATTGCTTCGAGTGACAGCGGCGTGTAACTTGGACAGTAAAGGTTATACAGAAGAATCTGTATGTCGTTACACGTAATTTGAACGCCTATGATCTCTACTGCGCCGGCGCTTCTATTTGTTACTTCCATCTGCTTGGTTGGAATGCCATTTCTAACTAGGGTGATGACTCCACCCTTGTGCCCTTCTCTATCAGTTCTGAAGGTCTGGTAACCTTTAATCTCGAATCTGTGTTTGTGATTTAGATGCGTTTCCTGTATGCACGCGGCATCTATATCGTCTTCTGCAAGTCTTATTGCGGGTGATTGCTTCTTGTGATGGATACCTTCCGCATTCCATTGGGTGATATTTAATTTTTTATAGCAGATACTTGACCGAATAGAACCAGTAACTTTAACCCGGTTACCTCGTTCGCTTCTGTGCCGAGTTGGAGGGCGGGGACCGTCTGTAGCATAAAACGGGCCCCTTCGAGGCATGGGGCCCGGCACTCGTCCTGCAATCATATCAACAACAGAAGAACAGCTACAACAAACATCAACAGACTCCAGTTAGCATGTAACGAATACAACATGAGAATAAACATCTACAAAACAGAAGTAATGACATTCGCAAGAGAGGAAAGCACTACCAATATCTCTATCGACAATCGACCACTAAATCAAGTAAAAGACTTCACATACTTGGGAGCATTTTTTCAGCAAACGGAAGAGAAACTAATGAAATTCAACACAGATGCAACAAAGCAAATCAAATGATAGGGCAGATGGCGCCAATTTTAAATTGCAAACACGTCACCATGAACACAAAAAGAACAATGTTCAACACAATCTTTCTCCCCACATTATGTTACCAGTGCCAAACCGGACGCTGACAACAAACGATAGAAGAAAACTAGTCACGACATAGATGAAGTGTCTACGCGGAATGGTAGGTGTAACAAGAAGAGACCGGTTGAGAAATGAAGACATCAAGAAAAAGTTGGTACAACATCAGTACTAGACTTCATCAAGAAACAACAAATTAAATGGTTCTGCCACGTAAGCAGATTACCAACAGACAGTGCACCTCAAAGAGCAATGCTGCTCCGATACAATGGATGCAAAGAAATAGGCTGGCCACGCAAAAGATGTACCTCAGAGATAACAGGGATGACAAAAGACACTATCTACGAAGTGCATACTAGGGCCCGTTTTAGAAATCTCTCCTTGACCTGACGCTGTGAGGCAAACAGGATTCGAAAAAGAGAGAAAGGGCCGCTCGATAATAATGTTGACGTTTATTACGTTATCACAACTAAAACACTTCTCGTAATTTGATTGTAGAAATGCAATACTAACATAATATGATGATTTTGAAAAAAATCTAAATATAGAAGCTAAACTGACCCGATCGTTTGTAGTATAAGTCCTTTAAAATCGTCTAACAGTTTTAAGAGGGCATGATGGCGCGTGTACTTGACGAAGGGCAGCTGATGTGTACTGACTCAAACACTCCAGCATAATGTTTGTTGCTATTCTCATTCATATCTTTTGGGAATGCGATTAACTTTGTGTAAAGATTAGAAACGAGATAGACATCAGTCAATTCATTCTCACCAGCTTAAAATCCTCCACAATGGTGAAAGAAACGACCATCTCAAACGTATTGTTTGCTGATCTTATTCTTCTTCTTTGCGTTCGTTCTTTACAACCAATTTTATTCACTCTTTGTGATATGTTTAATCTTTGCCATGAACGTGTATACGTTGCACATTGGTTCGGAAGGCTCTAAGTGCATAGACTTCTACACGTTTAGGAAACGTGCATCCGGTTTCAGCCAATGTTTGCTGATGACTGCATCTCTACTACAATCTTTGAGGAAGACATGCCGACCTACATAGAAAGGTTTTACATGGCGTGCGATATGTTTAGGCTTACCATTAACAACAAGAAAACTGAAGTCATATTTCAGTTCTTCTAGAGAGCAGTACTATGATCCTGTCATCAATATTAAACACCAGAGTCTCCTGCCAGCCAACAACTTTGCCTATCTTGGTAGCATCCTATTCGAATCTTGCAAAACATAGATTCAGTTCAACAGTAGGATATCCGCAGCAAAAACTGTACTTGGAAAGTTGTGTGTCACTGTGTGTGAGCGGAAGGGGATTATCGTAGCCACACAGCTGAAAGTTTACCAGGTTCCATAGTACTAACCACGCTGCTTCTCGCCAGCGATACATGGACATTGTGTAGCAGACACACAAGACAACTAATCCACTTCCACCAAAGGTTTTCTAAGCAGACTACTAAAAATAAACTGGCAGAAAAATATTGCAGATACCAATGTCCCATTAGAGCCAAGATGAAAATCGTCAGCAGTCTGTTGCAAAATGCCCAAATGAGATGAGGCGGTCACGTTGCTCGGATACCTGATAAAAGAATCCCAAAAACTCTTTGATGTATAGCCAGCTTTAAAAGAGCAGTTGTTCAGGTGATGGACAGAAAAAACCACTTAAAGTGTCTCAAAGATACTTCGATATAGACACTACGTGCTAGGAATCCCTTGAGATGGATCGGCAAATGTGGCGCTATAAGAATACAAATGAACTCGCATTGCTGAGAATCGTCGTATTGTTGAGTCACAGAGAAAACGAGCTGAACGAAAATACAGATCATACCGCCCTCACGTGTCTATCCTTGATCATGTTTGTGTTTTATTGTGTTCTAGATTGTACTCTACAGTCACCTCCGCACACAGAAAGAGGTGTAGTAACACACTTCTGAGACTGTTGTCATCATCGCTTACGAAGAACGACTATTTTATTGTTATATTCTCTGTGATATATATAACTATTTATCTTAATATACACATTTTTATCCAAAATTAGAAGATTTTAATGTAACAGGTTTTCTCTTCAGAGATACAAGCATTCTCTTTGCAGAAATGAAACAAGTTATCTTCTGAGTTACAAGAATTTCTTTGTGAGGTACACTTATTTCTCTGTGCACAATATGTATATTTCCTGAGAAAGGTGCGTATTGTACAGCTGACATCAAACGATAGAATAAAACTAGCCATGACCGAGATGAAATGTTTACGTACTAGAGATACTAGGAGTATCAAGAAAAGACCGGTTTTCGAAATAAAGACATCATGAGAAAAGTTTCACAGTATCAGTACTAAACTTCATCAAGAAACAACAAATTTAATGGTTTCTTCAATATAAGCAGTTCACAAACAATGTATTTCAAAAGACAATGTAAATCTGCAACAGTGTATACAAAGTAAAAGTCCATCAATGCAAACAATGAATACTCCGAAATAACAAAGACCGTGAAATACACTATTTATGAAGTGTACACAAAATACCGTTCGTTAAGTTTCTGCTTATCTTGGACACTGTGACGAAAAACTTAATTAGAGAAAAAAAGAAGATGACTGTTTTTTTAAGATACAAATATTTGTCTATAAAGATATACTTGTTTTTCTGAACAGACAAAGTGAGGCATATTTTAGATATTGAAGTATTTCTCTCTAGAGACAACGTTATAGATCTTGTAGCGGTAGAGATTCAAGTATTTCTCTGTAGAGACAACGTGATAGATCTTGTAGAGATTCAAGTATTTCTCTATAGAGATTCAAGAATGTTTCTCTTAGATACAACAATTATTACATATTCTAACATTAACAACTCGCCCGAGTGATTACCAGGGCCTTTATGTGTGAGAAATAAGTATTTATCTTTGTTACAGGCGACAGTTCTGTACACGGAAGAAGCAGTCAATGGAATTGTCAACCTCATAAATCTGGCAGTAGTAACTGAAGGTCCGGACGGAAATATCCATTTGAAACGTTACAACGTTACTCACAAGGCAGGGCTCAAGTATGTCTACGTCTGTTATAGACTTAGTGTCTTTTTTGTTACGTCAATAGTAAAAAAAAACCAGAAAGTCAGCAAATACCAATATCATTTTTATGTAAAGACTGACATATTATAGATATGAAGCATATGAAGATATTAACATAAGTAAATGGGGAACATGCAATAGAGAATAAATTGATTGATTTATTGATAGAACCGTTATCATTACACGTAGGTGGAAATGCATGTGTGTTCCTCTGTTTTTCTTATACAGGATGATCACAGCCACGGTGCACAAACTCCGCAGCTTCGGCGAGGGTCCCAAAAGTAATTATGAAGTTTGTAAATATTTTTAAAGTAATTACAAGGAAATATTTTTAATAAACTATTACAGACTAGTGGATTTAGAACTTATTTTTATCGATTTTCAACTCTTAATGATTTTCTAAATATTCAACTTGAATATATGACCTACGTTTCTTCTTCCGTCTCCGATAGGACTAGAACCACGTTGTCACCTACATTCAGATAAGAAATGTATGCACAACTATTATGTTTGCTTCCCGCTGTTAAAGAATCGTGCACTTTGAAGCGAGAGGCGAGCATTATACATCTATGCCACAGTTACCCTTTGGAGAAGAAAAATTAAAGCGCTCGATACCAGTAAATGTTTCATTGTTACAAATACCAGAATCATATAAAAAACAAATAATAAAGAATACATTAAAGTAATCAAAGCCAGTACTTATTCTAAACGACATGTGAGAGTCGCCGTAAATATGTTGGTTAAGTTAATTGCATATCCTTTACAGGACTTTGCGAATCAACCCCATCTTTTAACGTTGTTTGTGATTTTTCTAGGCATAATTACGCTCAAGGATATAATGTTCCAGGATATTAGCAGAGCCCCATTTATCAACATTGGCAGTCATACGCTTGAAGTAGTCAATACCTTTACATACCTTGGCTCTGTCATCAGCAGAAACCTCTCCCTCGATGATGAAATTAGTGGTCGCAATGGGAAGACCTCCACTGCTATGTTTAAATTAGCAAAGCGTGTATGGGAAAAAAGGGCACTCACAAGAAACAACTAGGACACAAGTATATAAAGCTTGTGTTCTCAGCACTCTGCTGTATGGTAGTGAGACATGGACCACATATGCTAGACAAGAACATCGCCTCAACACCTTCCACATGCGCTGTCTCAGGCGAATATACAACATCCGATGGCAAGATCCCATCTCCAATATAGAAGTCCTGAACAGTGCTGGCATTCCATGCATGCACACTTTACTGAGTCAGCGACGTCTCAGATAGATGGGACACGTGTGCCGTATGAGCGATGATAGAATCCCAAAGAACATTCTATATGGTCAACTCGCATCTGGTGCTAGACAGCATGGGTGCCCATTATTACGCTTCATTGACACCTGCAAGCGTGATCTAACTTCATGCGGCATAGACAAAAACACTGGGAGCGGCTGGCCAAAGACAAGCAAGCATGGGGAGCGGCAGTGAGGGTCGGCTGAAAAAGAAAAGAAGAAAAACAACATCACATGTGGAGGCAAAAGAGAGCACAGAGCACAAAGAGAACATCCCATGCATCGGCTCTAGTCTCCAGTTTTACCTGCAGCAACTGTGGCAAGGATTGCCACTCCAGAATAGACCATTACAGCCACATGAAACGTTGTAATTCAGCACAGAACATACTACGTGACGCAACACCTATTGTCTCCTGAGACAAAGAGGCCAATGATGAATTACGCTTAGTAGTTTGCCATTGCTTTCTGAACGTGTGGTGCCATCGTCGTTTTGTAAAGTTCACGCGAAACAATTTTCAACCAAACTGTTCGAAGCGTGATTTGAACTCAGAACGTAGGGGTTAATAGACCGAGTCACTATCCCCTATGCCACAGACGCCAACAAATATGTTGTATAAATACAAGTAGTAGTATATTATGCACAAAAGTGTCATCATTTAAGCTTACAATATAGATTATATAACAATAAATGAGATCGATATGTAGGTTGGGGACTCCATATAAAAATTATTAAAGGGAGACAAGTCATATTATCAACCGGTGTTTAGTGATTTAGGAGTAGCGTCTTCTTGTTAATTGTGTAGGTACATACATATACACATTATATAGTTACACATAGATACATATAGATATATAGATATAAAAACATAAGGCCTGAGTCATATATTGTTTATTTATTCTTTTACAATACCAACACAGACAATTTGTTAGGTGAGTGGCCTTATATTTCTAGTGGGGAAGTTGTCACATTGTCAGAGTGGACCTTTCTCTTAATATAAAAATAGGAAAGGGAGTCTCGGTGTTGCGTATAGGTGTAGACTGCACAGTTTTGTGTTTTAAAGCCTACATTTGTTCCACCAGACGAACGTTGGGTTTTTAGTACGTCTGGAAAGTATAAGGTATTGTGCTGTTTTGAGAGGCCTTTAGTGCTAGTCTTAGGATATGCACCGAAACAGTGGTAGGTCTTACTGCACAAAGAGACAATTCCAACACACTCGTATTCAATTTTAAAAAGACCAGGAGTCCACTTATCATATAGTTGCCTATCTTTACACCCCCTACAGTCGCTTACAAATGTACCTTCGGTTATAATATAGTCTGGCAGATGGGCGTGGCAAACCTCAGAGGGGAACCAGTTGTTATACTGTTTAAAAAAGGTCAGGGCGTAGGTGAGATCTAACGACGGCATTGAGAGTGTCAGTACTTAGGGCCAAATATAAACTGTCCGTGTCCATTTCACATAACCGAAAATCGGCCCTATCTATACATTTATCTAGGAAATCGTAATATAATTCCAGCATACATAACTTTGCATACTGGTAAACGAAAAAGCCTATCTGATGAGGTAGATCCCAAACAGTTTTCTTTTTCGCCGACTCTATCTCGAAGAGTTCGTCGTCTATCTGCGACATTTTTTTTAAAAGAGGGTTATTAACAAAGTCCGAGGTGGCGTTACCCTTACAGTACTCTACATCTGAATGTTTAGCTTTGTTGGTCAAAGTTTTGCCGTAGGCTGAATTACCGAGCAACTTCATAGTCTCACTGGTGAGGGCGTACATGTCGTTTTATCCTCTGGCGACGCGCCTCCGAAACGGTCTCCCCAAACTTTGTAAAGCAGCTATCGGGATGGTACTCTATCACCTGATACACTTGCGTGACTTCGAGTCCGTGCTCTAAATACCATTTTAACAAGGAGGTGGCCAAACAAATGTGTGTACCTACGTAGCTTCCTATTAGTGTGCGTCTAGCCCCCATCAGAAGTTTATTTTTTTCATCGTACTCACGCATAAACTCGCCCACGTCAGCGCTAGTCACCTCGATGTTCTTAAAGATGGGGGTCATCTCGGAAAAGCGGTCTCTCAACGACTCGGGGACGCTAATGTCGCACTCAACCAAGCCAAAACAACTTTCATCCAAAACAGCAGATATAATTCGGGCCTCGGTTACAGGGCCGTTAGAATAGGAGGGTCGGTGTCTCGAAAACCTTTTAAGAAACGCGCGTAGCTCTGCATCCGTCTTCTTCAGCAGTTGCCACTCACATTCCCACATCACCTCTACGCTAACGTTGACACAGGTTTTTTAATACTCGTGAATTTCGCAAGAATCGCTATATAGGTCAGTCAACGGCTTGTTATTCACTGGGTTAATTGTTTTACCTTTAGTTATTGGGCAGTCCGGTGGCCATGGAACAAACATCCGTGAAACTGATACGCCGTTCTAGTGGCCATGTCCCATCCATCCACGGGAATGTAGCGAGATCCCAACATCCGTTAAACTGCGTGATCAGCTCTACGTTATTTGTATGTGCCACCCACCGTAAGTATTCCAGGCATTGGATGGTAAACCAATTGATCTTATGGGGAATGAACCCGTCCTCTTTATTTCTAATAACGGGAAATTCTGTCGGCATCTTCTGCATTAAAGCCCACAGGTATAAAGCGTTCGCATCATATCCTTTAATTCCTCTGATCACCTTATCGATATTTCCCCTAATAAAAGTTTTCCCCGCCTCGTGATATCTGTGAAATATGATTGCTGGTCCACCTACTATATTATCTCTAATAGTTTTATGCATGGCCTCATTCCGTTTGGCGCATAAATTAAAGGCCACATCTTTGGCTAGAGTCTTAAACAGGTACTTTAGAGTTACCCCTGGCGCCGAGATGGCCTCTTTCAGCATATCAATCCCTAGATCCTCGTAAAACTTAACCTGTTTTTCTAGGGCTACTAAGAATGTGACTACGTCTTTATTATTGTACCAGACGAGGAACTCGCGTAGAGTGGTCATATTGTGAGCGGTCCACACCTTCTGGCAATACGCATAATCTTCTACTGAAATGTTGCAGTTTTTAAGTCTAGAGAAAAAGGCAGAGTGCGGAGGTAACCGATTTTCATCCAACTTGCTCAAATTATCAATATACTCGTAACAGAAAAAGCCATTGGCTTCTTCGACTCCATACGCCTTTAGATACTTTGAATAACTTGAGCCTGGAGCTAAAAATTAGATATATCGAGAAACTTCAATCTTTTAGTAGCTAGGCACATCAAGTTATTGTTTCTTTTCACTATATAACTGAAGGGGTCCGAGGAGGACGTATCGTCATCATCGTCTTCGTCGTCTTCGACTTTGTTGAAAAAATAAGCTAGCAGGTACGGTTTGATTACACTGAGATCGTATTTTCCCGAATTGAAGCCTATCACCGGTAATTGGTGCAAATACTTCTCTAATTTATAAGCCAGTGTGTTATCAGGCAGCTCTTCGCTAGCGTCTTCTAGGTTAAGGTCGGCTAAAAAAGCAAGATGGTCAAAAACTTCTTCAAATTGCTCCCTCAATAAGTCGTAAGCTTTATCGGCGATTAGTTCTAGATGCTGGAGCATTATTGTGACCAAATCCTGAGAATCTCCGGTCGTGATAAAACAAACGGAGCGACAAAGCCAGGGACGTTGGAGGCTACCGAGACGAGAGGGTACGTGTTAGCAGAGAAAGTAGTTTTGCTAGTCACAGGTGGTAAGTCCGAATTATCGAAATAACATTCAAAGTCAAATGTCGCCCGATATGGGTAGATAAACTCGCTATCTAAGGAGATACCTTCAAGGGCAATTTTTTCCCAAATAGAGGAGGGGGGATTATAAATTCCGCCGGGATACACGTCTACCGTTTTACCCCCATTACAAGTCTGTTCGTGTCTTGTAAGCTGCCCGAAAACCTTCCATAATTTCTGACATTTAGGACAGGCGAACGCCTTTGTAACTTCGTCAATATCAGTTATGTGCATGAAATGGTCATTATAATATAGCAGTCTCAAAATGTCGTTATATCTCCCACTAGTTCTAAGTTTTGGGACCAGGACCTGTCACTCATCAAATTCAAATATGTCGATGTTAATCCTAAAGCACTCTTCCGAAGCAGGGATTTGGAGTAAAGTAATACCGGGAAAGGCTATCTGGGCGGATGTTTCGCTATGTGCGATCCACTGTTTCAGCAAACTCCTAGAACGTTTTCTAACATTCGTGACCGCCGCACCTTTAAAAACTGCTAGGCATCTAAAAAAACAAAGATTGTCCAAATACGATGTCGAATGCGAATCCATTTGAAGTATATTAATGTATATGTTGGTTTTTATGTGGTCTGGAATATCTGTGAGCAGACACCCTATAGGATAATCCTTCAATTTGTAGATATTGAAACCCATCGACGGAATAGATTCCACCCGCCAGCGGGTATTAGGCCGATTATGTAGCGCATAATTGAGTATATCGTTGTCACGTAAGCTGTTCAAAAAGGCGTCAAAGTCAGTTCTGTTAATCAATTCGGGATACTCCAAAACACACGCATGAAAGCTGAGGCGTGAAAGAACCGCAACTCGTTAGTATCTCTGTTTCGCAGCACTGTGTGGTGACTAATTAATTTTAAACCTACTTTTTTGCTCGTTAAAAACACTGTTCAATCTAGAGGGCCAGTCCAGAGGATGAATTTTTTTCCGGATTATTGTATAAAGTAAATATTGATAAATGTCTATTGTCCGAAGAATGTGTCCTAATTGAGTGCCAGTTGTCAGTATAAACTTGGCGAATGTCGACTTGTAGTGTGGACAGAGAGTCTTTTTCCGTGGCTAGTTTCCGTCTTTTGACGTGGAAAGAGGCAACAACCGGAATAGTTCTCTTATGCGTTGACTTGGTCTTTGTGGAGGGCGCTAACGCGATAGCTGTGGAGGGTAGCGATGCTGACAAAGATAAATTAGGCGTCCCGTTGGAAGTAGTTGCTGTTGTCCCCGTGGTGGGTACTTTCTTGTTTTGTGCAGCGTCCGCGTGATTCTTTTTAATATGGGCCGCAAATTATCGGCTCTGTTATACGTCCTCTCACAGACAGCGCATTGATGGTGTTTTTGCTCGTGAGCTGTTTGGATGTGCCTGACGAGTGATTGAAGATCCACAAATACTCGCTTACACTCCAGGCACTTGTACTTTTCCTTCAGTCGACGTTCGTCGGTTGGAGGTGTCGACATCTGTAAAGAGAAAACAATACAGGCTACGAACCGGCTAAGAAAATGAAAAAAAAAATATAGTACCTAGTGACGCTACACAAAAGGCGTTTGACGTACTGTGTACCTACAGACCCGGGAAGATAACGCCGACTCGGCAAAGTCAACTGATGAGCGTGTTAATACAGCGCTTCCTAGGCATGTATAGACAGTTATTTCAAGAAGTCGTCAATCTGGCTAAACAGTACAATATTTTTGAAACATTTAAAATGTTGACTGATGAGGTCTTCGCAGACGAAGTCATAAATTACAGGCGTATAGTTTCTATCTATACAATGCGGTATGTCCTGGCCAAGCATCTGGTGGATAACCTATTCAACTCGCACACAGACGTCGAGGAAAAGGAAAAACATTTTGTTTCATATGTCGGGGATTATATCGAAACCCGTATAGCTTCATGGTTGGAAAAAGAGGACAATTTTTCTGGCTTCATCGAGTTCTTTAGCTAAGCTATAACCCATAACAGTTCACAAGTCTAAAAAGTATTAAAATACCTCATGTTTGTTAGTTACTTTTTATACCTATCCACAGCAGCCACTGCAGACTGCCGGCATGTTTCTCTACAAAGCTTAACGGATGCTACTAGTTCAGTATACCTCAACACCCATGTGTCAAACTGGCCTGCATTTCTTTTATTCTTAAAAAGTCCCCCCAATATTAAACAACTTTACAATTATTTACCTTTCCCAATGACTAGTTTTATGAAAATATAAGCTACCATAGTTAAAACATATATATATAATTAACACGGCTACTTACATTTGACCGGGCTTTTCCAATATGTTGCAGACGACTGGCAACACAACTCACGCTTTAGGTGTGAAGACTTACTTCTCTAGGACTGTGGGTGAGCGAAGTTACTCGCGATATGTGGTAACTTGAATGCGCTTAACGACGCGAGCAGTCGATTTTATGGACTAATTGATAGGCTGTCTTCGACATTCTAAATCCACATCGACATTCGAAATTCATCGTTTCCAAATTATGAAATATGGCCAATAAGACAACGTGATGCTATTGACAAAGGCATCACCGCCCAGAAGTTGGCAGCGAAATAGCGCCGATAACGTGACACTTTAATTATTGGTGGCCTCCCGCCACTGCAAGATTGCTTGTTCAATACTATATTTACATAAGCCAGACAAAGCCATTCTTCGGGAAATTTCCGGGTTGAAGTATCAAGTTTACCGGGAATGCGTGAATTACCCCTATTTCCTGTTAATTGTAAACCAAAAAGATCAATTGCCCTTGCCGGAGAATATCGATGCAGAATATCAACAGATATTTCAGCCCAGTGTGGCATTGCAATGTCAATACAAGCTACTTCCAACGTTGTGTGGGTACGCCGCTAATTTGGGACTGACAACTTAGGAGGTAAGTGGAAACACTAATCGGTGTAATAACAGTGCCGCCAGCGCTCCCGTTCAATATTATCGAGAACGTCAGCTCTCGCCAGTGACAAAGCACAGTTAAACGGGTGGCCTCTCAGTCGACCGTAACAGAGCACAGGTAAAAAGATGGCGGCCCAGGTAGATTATTGGTTTTGTCTAGTCTAATTGTCCTCAAGTGTGTGGGGTTCAAAAGATCGAAATATTTCTGGGTTCATTGTTATGAATAACAGGAGGTGGAGAGAGAGAGAGAGAGAGAGAGAGAGAAATAGAGAGAAGGAGAGAAAGAGAACGAAAGAATGAGAATGAGAGTTTTACCGCTTAATACAATAAACAATAAGGTAACATATGGCGCAATAAAATGGAGAAACGAAATGGATGTGCTTTTATATATCTTTATGACATCACAAAGGCACAACAGACTCGATGGTAACAAAGGACAGGTAGAAATGATTGTCATGGATTTGCGTAGCCTATTGAGACCGCTCGTGGTGTGGCGTTCAGGAATTCTGGGCTCAGTGCATTACCAAGATAGAGGGAGAGCGGGGTGGGGGAGTGGAAAGGAGTGGGGCGGTGTAGAGGGAGGAGAGAGAGAGAGAGAGAGAAAACTAGTGCTCGTCCCAGAAAATGACTGTCGGAGGTAAACCAAGATGGCGGCACAGGTAACCCAAGATGGCGGACCAGGTAACAGATGACCAGGTAGTTCATTATTAAAGAATGGAATGAGAATTTAATTAAAGCGCACATATTTTCCAAGTCATACATTTTAAATAAATAACAAACACGCCTTTGGGTTTTTAATTTTATTGACACATACTACATCAAATAGTTAACAACACTGAATAGTTTGTACAAGGTAAGTCTGGTTTCTTGTGAGCAGGGAGTCGGTGGAGAGAGGAGTTGATGGTGGGCCCACGTTGAACACCAAGTTCCTACTTGCGTGTTATAATTGGATAGCAGCTTTTCTCGTTAACGGGGCGACTATCCGCGAGACGATTGAGTCATTGACATGTTGACGATGGGAGGCTGGAAAAGTGGCCGACACTCTCTGCATGGAACCACCTCTTGCTTTGGTTGTTAAAAAGTGTATTGCGTACAGGCCACAGGTTGAATTATTAATATCTTTCATGGCTCCGCCGTTATAGACAAAAGGTCTATTTGAGTTATTTTGGATAAGTGTCACAATCTCCCGATGAAGGGGAGGAAGGCCGAAGGAGTCGAAATATTCAAAGCTGCCTAGGCCGTTGTAAAGCAACCTAATCCAATGAGAGCCGGGTAGATCGCTGGTATCGGTATTGATCACCAAACAGGCGGTCCTTGTGCGATCGATCCCTGCGGGTAACATATCTCGTGAACACACCTGCACGGTATGACACCGGCGCACATATATATGTCGGTGATCAAAAGATGGTGTATCTGTCTGGTATTCATTTTAAGCGGAGTAGTCTGTCAATACTTGTCGGGTTTTGCATATTTCCAGGATAGAGTCCAGTTCAGCGTAAATAAAAACTTGAAGTGTTTCGGTTGTAGCTGCCGCGAATTTAAATTCAACCGAGAGAGGTCCTGCTTTAGGCATTTCAAACTGGTCTCCATTAGTTAAACTCGGGGCTAAATCGAACTCGTATAGTGCATATTCATTTTTAAAATGTCGATAGTCTAACTCATGACCTGCATCTTTTCCGCTTAGCCCTAGAGCCAGATTGGTCCCGAAATACGCCCGCACGTACTGGTTGTGTTCATAGGTAAGGGTTTCCCTGTAACTGTGCGTCCATCTACCGTCACTTGTAGATAGTTTAGACTGGAATGATGGAAGCTAAACGGATTTTCTCGCATCCCGCCATTGTATGCGGTAGACTTTATGAGACATAACACAATTCTCGTTGGTGACTGACTAAGAAACAGATTATACTGGGTGTGGGACATCATCCCTGTGGGAATAGTCAAAGTTGTTATCACCACTCTCTTTATTGGATACTTTGCATTCGCTCGGCTTAGAGCCTTTTCGTGAGCTAGCGATATGGCTGGGTTCAATTTAGCTTTCCTAACTACCAACGTCGCGTGAGTTATAACAGATCTGTAACCGCCAGCCGGATCGTGGGCTATGAGATTAAACGCGTCCTTGGAAGGCGTCAGTTTGATCTTTACATCCACGCCGGTTAGCATGTAACGGTCATGCGCAAAGATGTCAGAGTGTAGCCGGCCCATCATGTCGAGTTCCTGGCTTCCGCTTGCTAGCGTACGCCGAATGGTCATACCTTTATTCCCGTCTCCTTGCGTGTCGTCGATGGAGTTGGGCGTATCCTTATAGAATAGCCCAGCTAAAAATTGGCTCTTGTGCTCTTCTCCGCCATAATTTAAAAGGGCCTCCAAGTAAGCTCTATAAGGGTAGGTATTCTCGCTAGGTGAGACCAAGGTGACGTCGACTTGAGGTAATAAACTGTGCAAATAATAATTAACTGACGCCACTTCTGCTGTCGCCAGCAATTTTCCCCATTCTCGAACGCGACTTTGGCTCTTACGTGGATAAAGGTGTTGAAGAGGTCCAAGTATTCTTCGCTCTGGCCAGACACGGTAAATTCTATCGGGGTGCCGGGGCTAACGAAGCTAACGAATGAATCTCAACAAATTGTCCTTCCTCCACGGCTGTTTGAGTAGGTAGCACGTTAAACAAATCCAAACCAAAGTGCAGCCATTCGCACGAGCTGGGGTGCTTCAAAGACATTATCCAAAGATCTCCAAGTGTTTCGTCTTCTTCTGGAAATGAGAACGCTTAGCCCGCGAGTGTTGACTTTTAAAAGGTGCGCCGGGTGGGGCGGCCCTCTTTCGCGGTCCCCGCTCCTCGATTGGCTGTCGCCCTGCAAGTGCTCGACGGCGCCCGTCAGTAGTCGTTGCCCCGTTTCCTTGGCGTGTTCTTTGAAAGATTCTCCAACGTTCCTGCAGGCTAAGGCGTCTTGGGCTACCTGCAAGCCGGTACCGAGACCCTGGCGTAAAGGGCTTTCCCACCCGTTTTAGCCACGCAATATAGTGCAACCCAATCCGCTAAAAAGATTCGATTCTCCGTCCCTTGACTTCTCCGCCCATAAACATGGGGAAGCCATGTGCGGCCTGATTACAGTAAAATTCCTCGTAAACTTTAAGCCTTCTATGTAGCTGTGTATGTCTCACCATGTTCACAAATCAAAATGTCTGCTGGGCCGAAAGTGTAACATCAGTACCGAAGTTCCGTTCTCGAATGTGATAGTCTTCCCCATTTCGGTGGTTAAAAGTATTTTCACTAGGTCGAACGAGAATATGCTCAGGGGTAGGTAATGCGGTTTGTCATAAATCCTGAACATGGAGTTCGAGTGCCTGTCCAAGATGGGGACCGCAAATCTTTTTAGCGAGAACCGGAACGGTGGGGAGCCGACAAACGCTGCGACACAGTTTCCTGGTTGAGCGCGGTAACTTGCGCGGGCTTCCTGCCAATACTACAGTGAAAGGAATAATTGTTACTGCGGATCAATTTATCGATCACATCTACGTACCGCAGCGCGTTGGTTTTCGTAAAAAACTGTCACATTTTCTCTTTTATTGTTCTATTGAATCTTTCCACGACAGCGGCTTTGATGTCTTCGTTCTCTGTGGTGAAAAAGTGCACACTACGTGCTTTCAGAAACTTTAGGAATGTCTTATTGACGAATTCCGAACCTTTGTCCGTTTGCAGTTTTACGGGGGTGCTCTCCGCGAATATTTTACTCTACTAGGCTTAGACTAGTTGTTTGCCTGTTTTCTGTTTAATGGGTATGATCCAAGCATATTTACTGAATACGTCTATGGCTGTTACCAGATACGCGAAACCGTTATTGTACTGTCTCAAAGCACTCATATCAATCAGATCTATCTGAAACTGTTCATCGAGTCCCCCCGTTATCGTAGCCCGCCTCTGAAATCTATGCTGAACGGGCTTGTGCAGAGTGTATGTATCCTGATGCTGCAACCATTCTTTTATGTCTTTAGTCCCTAATTGGGTGCTTCGCTGAAGACCCCTACCCCACCATAGGCCCCTGGTCGACTGGGATCGTAGTAAAATTTCCCTAGTCGCGTGGCAATTTTTCCCACTCTTTGCGTGGAGTGGGGATTTTAGAGGTCTTCCTTTTTCTCAAAGCATACTCGTCACGCCTTTTCTTTTCGGGTGACTGCAATTTTATCGGCTTGTCTTGCTCTTTAATGATTGGTGGCTGCTCGATATGTGGAAGCGACGGTGGTTTGATATCTACTATCCCTAGTGGTTTGATTCGATGTTGTTCTAGGCGCATCATATATCGACGCAAAGTTTGCTGATATAGTCTGGCTTTGTCAAGTGGTAACAAATCGTCCCTATCCAGGACTTGTTGCATTAACGCGTCCAAGTCTCGCATGTTATCCTTTAAGGGATTCAGGGTCTTGAAAATCAAGAATCTATTTTCGTGTTTCATTAATATAAAATTTGGATATAAGCATTTGAAAGAGTATGACTTAGAATAGTAGAAAAACTTAGTAAAAAAATTCAAGTTTGCCATGGTAAACATCAAGTGAGCACGCGAAAACAAAATTTCAATCCTAAGCTCTGAATCTAATGAATGTAAATGAATTCTGTTTTCACTTAGGCGAACAATTGTAATCATCTAAATTTAACATGATTTTTAGATATATTAAATATTTAATTTTTATAAATTTTTGGTAAAATTCCTCAAAATGTGTCAAAAGCTGTTTTTGGAGGGTGATTTACAAAAAATTCATAAAATGTATCTTAATATATCCTAAAAAGGATCAGTAATTTGTAGATACATCTATTGGACCTTAGATGAACAGAATTGCATCTATATTCATTAACTTCAGAGCTATAGGGTTGAAATTGTTGCTTGCGTCCATTTTGTATTGTTTCCATGGATACGGTTGACTCTTTGTAACAATTTTTTTTCCTATTCTAAGTCATGAATCTTCAAAATTTTATACAAATCTACATTAATACCAAGCAAAGAAAATGCTCTTCAGACCAGAGTCCTCCCTTAATGGTTCAGGCGGCGCGTAAATGTAGAATGCGACTTTGACTACGCGGTCGATAAAACATTTTCTTGGCCATTTAACGTCCCAAAATAGCGGTCAACACGCTCAGTATAGCCAGTAACGCCGATAAACACCGCTTTTAGAAATCATTTTCGTTTTGTGGTCGACACTTTCTTTCAGGGTGAGCACGCGCAACTTGTCTTTTGTGCCGACGCAATCGACTGTTTCTTTTCGCTACGTAAGGCGAACGTTTCCTTTAACACGTTATGGCAGAAACTCTCGCAGTGTGCGTCTAGGTCAGTGACCTGTTTTAATGGTCTTAACTATGCGGGATATTAGAGCTTGCAAAAGCTTCGGCTATTTTGCCGTCCGTTTTAGCGACTATGTATTTGAGCTAATACACGACTTGCTCGTCGCCTGGAAATATGTATTCCTAACCTCAACTGCTCAGGTGTTTCCGTCTCGAGGTGATTAACAAATAACCTGGGTCCTTGTGCGTCCTTAGTCTATCCTGAACGTAAGCAACACAGTACGGGATACATCTGTTTTTCCAGATGAGTAACTCTGGATCCGTCTCCGGGTTCTTGAACCTCGATATAATGCGCGTTGAAACTAATAGTTCGCTGCTCCTTATTTTTCCAAACACAGTTTGCGATTTATTTAACGCTGAGGTCACAGGTATGACTTGTTTTGGTAAACAATGGTTACTTCGTTCAGTTTCAGACATGAGATCATCAATTATAACCTAGCGACGCTTACCCACCGCACTGCTCTAATCTGAAGTCCCTGATAATTTGACTCTTCCTCCATATTCAGGAGTTCCACCTCCTACACTCAAATAATTTCCTCTGGGAAATGGACTACCATGTCTGGAAGATGCTCCAAAAACCTGCACAGAAACACTGTTTTGCCACTACCGGTTGGTCCACTTATCGATGCTAGCCTTTTCATCTTGATCCATGTTCTAGTGAATGATATTATGTACTGTTATACATATTGTATATCCGACCTTAATTTTTTTTTTATAATGACGTCGGACTTCGAAATCAACGCCTTTACAATGATAACCATTTTAGGAATTATTTTACCACTCCTTCCTTTCTAGTTAGGCGGAGGTCTGTGCTGTCATGTTCTTTTATCTTTTGCTATGAAAATGTCTGGACATGTTGCCTATAAATAACTATGACAACACCATGACGTAAGCAAATTGTATCTATAAATAACTTTTTAGCTTGATATATAAGCCATAATTCCATAAGGTTACCTCACTCTACCGACGCGCGCTGAAGATGACTACCCCAACCTCGCACTGTGTTTACATGACCAACGGAGGAGAATTGGTGACTCCCTTAGGTTATAATAGACAGAAAGCTGTTTCGGTTTTGACATATAGAGGTACCACGTCACTTCATATCCGACGTTACTTTGGTGAATCTGAACTTAAATACCCAACAAAAGTTGGCATTTCGTTAACGCGACATGAATTTATTAATCTCATATCCCTCCACAATGAACTTTAAGTGGAATTTGACCGTCTCCAGCCACCAACAGTCGCACCAGTTCCACCCAACTACGCATTTGAACCTTCTACTGTTGACACGGGCTATAACGCGGCCACAGCAACCACAGAAACAGCGTCAGATGCTATACCTAGTTTCATTTCCACTATTGGTACTACTTATGGAACAGCTTCTCCCGGTTTCCTTTTAGCACAACCTCCGGTTTCCCTCGGCGTTCGTAGACGACAGAAGCGCTGCCGACTAACCCCTGAATATGGAGCTTAAACTTAATGTGTTGGTATTGTAAAAGAATAAATAAACAATATATGACTCACGTATTATGTTTTTATATATATATATATCTATATGTATCTATGTGTAACTATCTAATATGTATATGTATGTACCTACACACTTAACAAGAAGACGCTACTCCTAAATCACTAAACACCGGTTGATAATATGACTTGTCTCCCTTTAATATTTTTCTATATGGGAGTCCCCAACCTACATATCGATCTCATTTGTTATATAATCTATATTGTAGGCTTAAATGATGACTATTCTGTGCGAAAGAAGAGATTTCTAAAACGGGCCCTAGTATGCGCTTCGTAGATAGTCTCTTTCGTCGACTCTGCTATCCTGAGGTCCATCTTTGCGTGGCCTGCCTTTTGCTTTGTACCCATTGTATCGGAGTAGCATTGCTCTTTGGGGTGCACTGTCTGATGGTAATCTGCTTACGTGGCCGAACCATTTAATTTGTTGTTTCTTGATGAAGTCTAGTACCGATGTTGTACCCACTTTTTTCCTGATCTCTTCATTTCTCAACCGGTCTCTTCTTGTTACACCCATCATTCTGAGTAGACACTTTATCTCTGTTGTGACTAGTTTTCTTCTATCTTTTGTTGTCAGCGTCCAGGTTTGGCACTGGTAACATAATGTGGGAGAAAGATTGTGTTGAGCATTACTCTTTTTGTGTTCAGGGTGACGTGTTTGCTATTCAAAATTGGCGCCATTTGCCCTATTATTTGATTTGCTTTGTTGCATATGTGTTGAATTTCATTAGTTATTCTTCCGTTTGCTGAAAAAATGATCCCCATGTATGTGAAATCTTTTACTTGATTTAGTGGGCAATTGTCGATGGAGATATTGGTAGTGCTTTCCTCTCCGGCGAATGTCATTACTTCTGTTTTGTCTATGTTTGTTCTCATGTTGTATTCGTTACATGCTAACTGGAGTCTGTTAATGTTATATTGTAGCTGTTTTTCTGTTGTTGATATGATTGCCTGATCGTCTGCAAAAGAAATTCATTTAACTGATTCAGTACCAGGTTTTTCTCCTCTTTACGGAATTATTTTTAGCTTCAAAATATTGCACACATACTTTAGTTAAATTAAAATATTGTTTCTAAATATGATTTAAAGTTGAACTTATTATATATCAAATTAAAGATAAATGATTGTACTTTCATAAAATATTTATTGTATGCGAAAATATAATGTTGTGTTGACTGTGCATGACAAATATTAGCATGTAATAAAAAAATTAATTGAAATTGTGAGAACAAAATCCAACTTACCAAGGGCCTTGAGGAACAATATGGTGAATAAATCAGTGTAACTGCTCTCTTTATATAAGTAATCCATTTATGAATACACAAAAATTAAGAAAATATTGACGGAATATATGGTTTACTAACTGTTCGCAAATTAGCAACACGACCATCTGGAACCTGACTGGGGCAACGCCCTCTCGCAGCTGGTTGGGAAACACTACTAGTATTATTTAAATTATTAATAATCGACGTATTTAAATCACAAACTTCTGTGTCATCAGAATCAGAAGCTTCACTATCTTCACTATCAGTATCTACATCTTCATGCAACCAATCTCGCGCTTCTGCAGCTGTAAAACGTGCAGAACGAGCTGATAACAAACCATTTCTAGACTCTGAATTGTTAGACATTATTTTTAATCACAGGGTAACTTGAAAACGAAAATTAAACTTGGTTTCACTTCTGATTCTAGTCAAAACCACGATGTTGTGATTTGGTTATCGTTAGTACTTCCTTTCTACTTAGTTTCCGGTTGATATAAAACTACAATCGGAGTGAAAATTAATAAAAACTCAACGCAATAGTAGCCGTCTTTTAAAAGACGCTTGGGACACGCAGATAAGAAATATGTGCACTAGAGTGTTCCACGGACTGAATCAGTTAAGAGCTCTCGAGGTTGTTTCCTTCTCTGGTGTTAGCTATTTTACAGATGTGGTAAATATATGTGATGAACAGCATCGGGGATAGTACGCAACCTTGTCTTACTCCTGACCCTACGTGAAACATTTCTGATAATCCTGTGTTTATTCTAATCGTACATTGGCTGTCAGTATAAATGCTCTTGCAAAGGTTGATTAGGTGATAATTAACACCATAGGTTGTTAGTATTTTACACAACTTGTGTCTATCCACGTGTGGAACGCTTTTTCTTGATCTACAAATGCAACGTGTAGGTGTTTGTCGGATTTGACAGTCCTTTCTAACTAACTGCCTGAGGGCGAATATTGGGTCTGTACAGCTTTTGTACTTCCTGAATTCCATTTGGGAGTCATTAAGATGTGGCTCGATGATGTGGCGTAATTGAGCACATCATTATCTTTAGTAGGGGGATACGGTGTAAGTGCTCTGTCCGTGAATCTTTTAATCTGAAATGGATTAAATATATATAGTGCGCAATGAGTTACAGTTTTTGATTATATTTAGTTTGTCAACTGACAGAATACACTTCATGATCAGGATACAATACATACATATGATACACTTTATACATATAATATATAATACACAACATACATGTGATACATTTCCTACATATGATACACTTTAAACGTTTGACACACTCGATACATTTAATACACTTTGTACATTTAATGAAATGTATACATAAGATAAACACTTTTAAGGTTTTTGAGGCATACATTTTTTATAATAAATATCGTCCATCCAGAGCTGGCTCCTTCAACACTGATGTCCTCACAAATATTACACTGGAAGAACTTCACGGTGATGACAACTGTTCTGCAGATTTCGAGCAAATGGAACCTCGTCTCTTCGTTGGAGAATGGGCAGTCTGTAATTATGTCGACAATGGAGTAAGTATTTACAACTGTGTTTGCACATCTGTTGTGATATTATACAAATATTCTGATAAAAGTGGTGATAATGTCAAACATTATTTGAGTTCTGAATGTACTGTGATAAGGTTCATCATCAAATAATTTGTCCTAAGTAGAATGTTGTTACTTTAACAGTCCTTAGTAATTTCTCTCTCTCATAGGCTAGATGATCGCCTCTGCAGCCGTTGTTCTCAAATCATAAAGATTTGTGTTGTGTTACCTTCTTCCATAATGGTCTTCAACAACCCTTTGTGTCTTTGTATCTGCACAAAATATTTTAATTTTCTCATTGTTATTTGTATCATTAGCCAGTTTTCTTTGATTATGAGTTCCTTCTTGAGATATTATCTGTTTTCTTCTATGTCCATGGTACACGAAACACTCTTCTGTAACATTTATATTCAAAAGTTCAAAAGGACTTTCCGCTGCATTGCTAAAATGTCCCTGCTTCACAACCATACGATGTCACTGTGATTATGTATGCTGTTAGCATTCTGATATTTGTTTTCTTATTATAAGTTCTCTTCTATACTGTTTTCAGCTGTTTAATATTTAGTACAGATATGTCATCACAAACTTATTGTTTATCAGGGAACGGATTGCCTCCTTGACTCCTTGACATCTATTTTTACTAGCTCTAATTATCCGATTTGAAATGGATTCCCATTCTAACATGCTCTATGCTAGTCTAGAAGTCATCATTATGATCACTCCTTCTATATGTTGACCATATTGTTTTCCTCTGAATACATGCAAGTTAATCTGCTAACTGCTCTTATATCTGTTCCCACCCGAGTGGTTACCGGGCTCAAATTTGGCGTGTAAAGAATAGAAACATTGTTACCGGTGAAGCATGTCACAAGAGGCGATTAAGGAGGTTTTGCTAAAATCGGATGCACGTGTCCACTATGGAAAGCTATCCCGAAACAAATGCTTGCAGAAATCAGATGCACTAGGCCATAGATTCCTAAACTTTTTGCCCACCACCCCTTTGCAAGATATAAATTTTGTAACGCCCCCTCTTCCCCAAATTACAATATTGTTCTACATTGAAGCCGTTTGATATTTTCAACGTCAATAGTAACTAAATAAGGGTCCAAGGATTGACTTCATTGCACCGTTTTTTCCCATATAGTTCCACACCTGTCGATAGAGATGACATACCACCTGCTAAGAGCATTACACAAAGCACAAACTCCATAGCTCCTACAACAATCCTAGCGATCTTATGAAAAAATTGCACATGTATCTCGGTCCGGATTCTAAACCACAAACTTCGGTATGAGAGGCAAACGACTTAACCACTTCTCGTCATTGAGATCCCCAAATAGCAACTAATGATACATGAATTGGACACTGACAACAAATGATAGAATAAAACTAGTCACGACAGAGATGAAGTGTCTAAGCAGAATGTTGGGTGTAGCAAGAAGAGACCGGTTGAGAAATGAAGACATCAGGAAATAAGTAGGTACACCATCAGCACTAGACTTCATCAAGAAACAACAAATTAAATGGTTCGGCCACGTAAGCAGATTACCAACAGACAGTGCACCTCAAAGAGCAATGCTGCTCCGATACAATGGGTACAAAGCAAAAGGCCGATAACAGAGATAAGGAGAGATAACATAGGCGAAGAAAGACACTACCTACGAAGCGCATACTAGGGCCCGTTTTATAAATCTCTTCTTGACCTGACGCTGTGAGGCAAACAGGATTAGAGAAAGAAAGAAAGGTACATGACTGCTTATGTTGTAAAATTATTGAAAAAGTAGTGGCCAATATGTGCTTCATCTTAAACACAGTTACTGCTATACAGATTTGGATAAAACGAAGCCCATATGTAAAGATTGTAAAGTGAATGCTCGAATAACATGCATTTTCATTCAATGGTTTAACTATGAAAATTCAGAATACATATTAAGAGATTGCATGGAATTAGTAAGAATATTATTGTAATAATTAAAACACCATCAAATGTATTACAAAATTGCTGCTTTCGAATTTACAAAGTAAAAATGCAAAGAAAAAAATTATAAATTAATGTGAAATATGAGCTTCATGCATTCTTATAAGCTTGTTAATATTGAGCGCAATTTTCGTTAAAAACAGTCATAAATCACCACGATCAGTTATATGCAATCGGTTCCTATTCTTTGATAATAAATTCGCTACAGCACTAAACCCACGCTCAGCCAAATAAGAAGATGAGAATGCAATTAAAATCTCTACACTATTTCCCATAATCCAGGGTACAGTTTCGGTATAGATTTTTGAAACCAGAACTCTTGGTATCCACTTTTGAATTTGATTTTTAGTTCTTCGTTTTTTGTGAGTTCTATAAGTTCCACTTCTAAATTTGATGATTCTTCTGTGTTTACATGTGAGAATGGATCCAGAACTCAATTTGGTATATTCATGTTCAAAATCTCATTGAATCACTCATTGAAATCAGCATGGAAAACCTCCAAGTGTTGGCACTATGAAAGTCAATCATCCTGTTTTGAGAGACACCGCTGATAAATTTGAAAAGTAACTAAATTCATCTCGGCCTAGATTCCGCTTGAACAGAAGAAGTTTCCCCACAAAAGCGGCAATACTGTTTTTCTGTTAATCAAATTCATATCATCATTTTATAATTGTAGATTGACTTCATTAAATAGTTTATTGAGGTCTGACAAATAAGCGATGCCATATTTGGATGCAATCAGGTTGGTCCGCAATCCGTCGTCTTTGTTTTCTAGGAACTCTAGTACTGAATCATATAAATTGTAAACTCGATTCAGACAAATACCATTTAAAGCCAACGAACTTCTATGTGAAGCAAGAAATGATTGAAATCTTCATCGTTTTCACTACAAAGTTGGCTAAACAATCTGTCACTCAATGGATTGCTTCTAATCTTGTTGACTGCTACAATAATGTAATGTAGCGACGTATGCAGGCGTTCACTTACATTTTCGCGACCGCATGTTGACGATGAAGAACACATATGTTTATCAAGTACATTTGGTACTGCTTGTTTTAAATGTGTTATGAAACGCTTATGGTGTCCTGTATTTGCTGGAACACCATCAGTAGCAGCAGACAAAATATTACGAATAGGAATGGCTTTCTTGAAAAACTTATTCATGGTATTAAATATTGTATCCGTTTCTAAATCTTTAGAAAATAATACTTCTTGACACTCTTTTTCTTTTTTTATGAATGGAACGTATGATAAGAGTAGTATTTCATTATTTGGAAGAGTTGATTCATCGAGTTGAATGGAAAATTGGCTTGTCTTCAAATAATCGCATAATGATTTTTCAACATCTTCAGCTTTTTCATCTATTCTTTACACTGAATTATTGCTCAAAGGAATTTTCCTGATGATATCGGACGCTGGCTTATGGAACATAGTGTTTATGACTTCTGTTACTGCCGGCAAGATTAATTCATCATCAATTGTGTCTGGTTTTCCAGCTTTTGCGATTAATAATGAAGTATTATAAGAAGCTTGTAATCCGTCGTTATCTTGTTTAGTAGACGACGCAAAAATGTGTTGATATATTTGAGTATTTCAAAATATTTTTCTAGTACTTGAAAATAGAACAAATCTTTATCCTTTTTGACAGCGTGCATTTTAGTCAAATGTTCTTGTAGCCTAGAAGGTTTCATTGCTCCATTTGAAAAGCATCATCATCATGTGCCGTCTCCACATCGAAGGTTGGCTGCAATGAATCTCCAGCATCCTCTGTATTTCGACTTGGTGTTGCACACTGACAGACTGTAACCTGTCCATTTCTTAAAGTTTCCCTCCACTTATCTCTCGGTCTTCCTCTTGCTCTTCCCCCTCAACTTTCCCCTCTAGTAAATGTTTTATCATGGTGTCATGTCTTTTTATGTTCCCAAAATACTTTACTTGTCTGAATTTTATTTCTCTTAATAAATGTTTCTTCATGCCTAGTTTTCCTAAAACGTGTTTATTTGTCTGTTTTCTGTCCATGAAACTCTGCCTATTCTTCTATATATCCACATCTCAAATGCATCAATTTTGTCTTCTAACTGCTTGTTCATTGTCCATGTTTCCAAGCCATACATTAATATAGGATATATATAGCATTTGATCATTCTCATTTTTAGCCTGTTTGTGATTTGTTTGGATGTCAGTAACTTTCTCATACTATTGAAATTATCCTTGGCCATTCCTATTCTCTTTTAATTTCTGTTATACATCTGCCATCATCTGTTATCATCTGACCGAGATATAAGAAGCTTTTACTTGATGTAGTAATTCTCCATGTATTTTTATATTCATTTTGGGTTTTTCCATTTTCTTGTTGATTACCATAGTATTTGTTTTCTGTATGTTAATGTCTAATCCATATTTTTTGCTAGTTCTATCGAATTAGTCCACTAGTTCTTGTAGATCTTGTTCATTTTCTGCTACCAATACTGTGTCATCTGCATATCTTAAGTTGTTTATTATTTTTCCATTGATCTTGAGTCCTGGCATTCCTCTAGTTGTTTGAAGATTTTCTCTGTGTAGATGTTAAGTAGTCTTGGTGACAGAATGCATCCTTGTCTCACTCCTCTCTATATGTCTATCTGAAAATACATTTTGGCAAATCAAGCACATAGGTAATAAATTGTTGGTATGAGACTGAATAAAGCCGTATTTCAAATATTCAATACCGTACTGTCGAGATTTCTTCTTAGATTTAGACATAATGAAATCATAAAGTTTGCAACAATATTCACAAAATAAAAGATATAATTTACACGTTGTATGACTCCACTTATATATTACACTTTGTATGACGCCACTATATATTAAACTTGTATGACTCCACTTATTATTACACTTTGTATGACTCCACTTATATATTACACTTTGTATGACTCCACTTATATATTACACTTGTATGACTCCACTTATATATTACACTTTGTATGACTCCACTTATATATTACACTTTGTATGACTCCACTTATATATTACACTTTGTATGACTCCACTTATATATTACACTTTGTATGACTCCACTTATTTATTACACTTTGTATGACGCCACTTATATATTACACTTTGTATGACTCCACTTATATATTAAACTTTGTATGACTCCACTTATATATTACACTTTCGACTGATGATTGTTGACATAGCACACAAATTGTAATGAAGCTTATTACTATCTCCTTCTTCTTCTTTGCGTTCATTCTTTACGACCAATTTTAAAATATTTGTGATATATTTAATCTTTGCCAAGAACGTGTTTACGCTGCACATTGGTTTGGTAGGGCCCCTAAACGCATAGACTTCTACATGTTTAGGACACGTGCATCCGATTTCAGCCAAACCTCCTTAGTCGCCTCTTACGACATGCGTGGCAGGTAACAGTGGTTCTATTCTTTACATCCCAAATTTGGGACCGAGTAACCACTCGGGCGGCTTATTACTTTATTAAGCTTTATTATAAAACAAAACCACAGGTAGGTCTATTTATAGATTTGACATACCGCCGGAATATACCAGAAGAAGTATTGGGTAAAGATGTCCTATAACGCTACATCTCTCTGTATTTATGGCAAAACCAAAATTCTTTGCTCCCAAATCTTTCATTAACCTATGAAAGTCCAACGATTTCACTCTTCGTTGTAAAAGTATTTCATATATATATATATACATTTGCTGTCACGCTGCATTTCATTCACACTAAAATCCTGCTATCTGCCCAACTGTAATTATCCCCCAGGACTACAATTTATGTCAACCAGACCTCAAAGACATCAAAACCAAGTATTTGACTCTTCTGAATTTTCCTATATCCTCTCTTTCAACAAAGGTGAAACACGTAATAACCCATATTGTTTTTGTTTTTGTAAAACTACAGTACTTTTTTTTGTGTGTTTCACTATTGTTCCATAGTTTTACCGTAATCTTCCCTTATATCGATAATACTCTTTCAACACAAGATCCCTTCGTCATAATCGCTGCATTTTGTCAACAGTTGAACAATTTTTATTCAGTGTCTGTGTATATCCGATGTGTATATCGGTCATTGTGTGTATCCGATTTATAAAAAAGAGGATTGTGTCCTAAATTCTGGCAAAATACATTGTCTTTTATTATAAGTTCAGAGACAGGTAAAACTTCTGCCAGGTTTGGAGGCTAATGGAAATCACTTTGAGCACCTCTAGTAGCTGTTTAAGTGAACAGTAACCTGTATTCATTATCTTCGTGTGCGAATAAATGTAGGAACATGTTTATACAGCTTGTTATTTTAATAACATCATGCAACACATTGCTACTGTAATTTTATCAAAGACAGACAGTATCGTTGATATGATTATATTTAGCTGGAGTGTGATTACTGTATATACATTTTTCTGGCACTGGAAAAATGGATTGTGTAAAACGGGCATAAAATGAATTAAAAGTTTAAATGATTATTCAATAGCGAAAAAAGCTAAAATTATGAATTTTTAAATATATAGTATTAATTTTTTTTCTATAAGGAGCCACCGACCCTCTAGAAAGCCTGAACACCCCCCAAATTTTTCCGAGCCCGCTACCGCCCACCTATAACGCTTCAGCGCCCACAGGGTGCGGTACCGCCCACTTTGGGAAACTCTGCACTAGGCCGTAAGGCGCATAACACGGTGCAACAACCCCTCACAATGAGGAATGGGATAACGGATTCTACGGTCACCAATTTGCCTCGGAGATTTATCCACGCAGTGATAATGTCAGACCTGCCATCACGACGGTGGCCAAAACCTACTGCAGGAAGATGTCGGCAGAAACGGCGAAGCAGAAGTCATAGGAATTATATCCTACAGAAATGCTCCCAGTATGCACACTTGAGAAGAAAGAGGTGGCCCACTTACACTAGCATCCATGACAAACTGTATGTAGTGGCTTATAATCTGAAGCAGACGGCTGCTTTTTTTTTAGAGAATCCGAAATCTCAATTTAGTGAAAACGCAGAAGAAGAAGATATCTGTTCCAGGTCATCTCACCTCACTTAACCCCAAAATACCCAGTTTGCATCAATTCATTTCCTCATCAATATAGGCTGATTTTGTAGATCTGGCCATTGTTCTGATGTTCCAGGATTTAATTGTAGTGTGTGTTTTTGAGCCAAGCAATGTACGAGTCGGGTTTCTGACTTCCGCAAATCGGCTTTCATCAGCAAACCGTCATTGATGCATTAGGTGCACCGTACACCATATGGCTGATCTATTTACCGGTATAATGTCCTTTCTTACAAGTTTCTGTAGCTGCACAAATTTCTTGTGATGAGGTAGCTGGCCTCACGCGTTAGTCCTTCTCCTTTTTCATCCTGGCTTGGAACCTGCATTGGCGATGTTATATAACATAAGATGTTGGGAGTTTTTAATTATCTATGAGAATAATAATGATGGCAGTGTTTGAACAACTTGTAAAGTCGCATCAGTATCATCATATTTAGCTATTCCCATCTACTGAAAGCTGTTGAGTATGAATTCTCTGTATGAAGTGTGATAATGTTGATTTAAAAAAAATGCAATATTGATGTATGTATTGCTGCAATTATTGATAGAAGATGGTCGGCGTGACAGCAGAAGCTCATCAATGTCAGCTACACAGAAAGACAGTCGAAACTACAGTGACTTCAGTTTCCAAATTTGATTTTCTGCATGAATGACATGAAGCAAGTCAAACAGTTTATTGATGTGTTATTTGATAACATGATCGGTTAACACTGACAACAGAACGATAATGTCCTTTAAATACATCGAACTATTTCGTGTCTGTTCGATTCAGTACTCTATGTTATAGTGTCATCAACAAACGTTAATGTAAAACCAAACATGGAGAGCTGATTTGTGATAATATTTGCTTGTTAGTTATTGTTGTTATGTAAATATTGAACAAGTTACTCCATAGACATGGACATTGCTATGAATTGTTGTATTTAAAAGGCAAAGAAAAGAGGCGTGGGTGAGATTAACAGTAAGACAATTGATGATGCTAATCTTTTAATTGATGGTTTTATTGCTGGTAATAATGATAATTATGATGATATGTTCTAGCGGCATCCAAGGAACACTGCGAGCATCACCTGTATTCATTACACTATTACTGTGGTACTAAATATCAAAGAAGCAAGCACAAGACTTCCGTACTATTTTAAACGTAGGGGAGACAGGTAGGAATGTTGTACCATGTATCCCTGTACATATTGAGAAGCAACAACCACTTATACTAAATTTCATCGATTTTAAAAGCCTTTGATAGTCTACACAGAATCTCTCTGTGGAATATTCTGAGATGCTATCTAATAGCAGACAAAATAATAAACATTGTTAAGAACCTCTATGCTGGTTCAAAGTGTGCAGTTCGCACTGATGGTGGAAAGAGCGACTGGTTTATGGTTGAAACCGGTGTAAAGCAAGGCTGTATTCTATATCCGCTATTGTTTGGAGTGATCATTTGACTGGATGATGAGAAAATGTTGCAGGGGCGAAACTGGCATCGATTGGGTAGAAAATAGTAAACTAGAAGATTTGGATTTTGCAGATGATATTGCTTTGTTAAGTAGAAAAAAACCAATATATGTAAAGAAAAATAGACAACTTGTCATCTATAGTATCAAAAGTTGGACTGCAGATAAGCTATGAAAAACAAATATAATGAAGACACCTACGGCAAGTAATGCAGATATCACCATGGAATCTAAAATGATAAAAATAACAGAGCAGTTCACCTATTTAGGTAGCAATTTTGATTCCACAGGAAATGTTATAAAATAAATTATGATACGAATTGGCAAAGCAACAACAGCTTTTAAGAGTCTAAAGAAAATATGGAACTGTAAGTTATGTAGTATTAAAACTAAATTACGAATTTTCAATTCAAATGGTGTATCAATCCTAACATATGCTAGCGAGAGTTGGAAAATAACTAAAGATATAGAAAGCAAGTTGAATGCATTTGAAAATAGATATAAAATGGAACGAATTCAGGAGAAGTGATGAAATCAGAGACATGTCTGGTCAACCACTAATGACAACTGTTATAAGAAAGAGAAGATGGAGATATGTTGGAGAGATGTTGAGAAGAAATGATCAACGAATATCAAAGCAGGCATTGAAGTGGGATGCAAAGGGTTCACGAAAGAGAGGTCAACCTAAAGAGACCCTGAAACGAACTTTGCTGAGAAAGATCGGAACTATCTGTCTCTGTTCCATGAGGAGATTGAGCGAGTTGCCCAGGATAGAGCGGTATGGAGAAATTGCTTGCAGACCCTATTTAACGTATAACGGTACGAGATGGATTATTATTATTATTATTGTTATTATTATTATTATTCCTGTACATTCATACACATGTGATTCGGTAAATAAAAAATGTAAGGATTTTTTAATTAGAATGTTCTGTTCATCGAATTGTAGTTTTGTATGTTTTTTTTCATTTACGTACAAGAGCAGGCTCGTGCATATAATGTAAGAAACGTCAATGAATACTTGTCTACTGTACATATCACTTTTTAGTGAAAGGCTGTCACGATCTGAAACTAATCCAAGAATAAATGAATGTTACATTAAATCATCACGTTATTTGTTTTTTCAATTAATGTATGCTTGACATTCAAACTAAAACTGACAACCATTGTGTTTGTAGCTTTGTAATATTTATTGTTTGCACTAGTTGAAGATGATCAAAAATGACGGTTCAAAAGCGATTTTACCATTTCTCATATAATTCAATGCCATAAACTTCATAAAGATTTGTCCAAAACGGATTCATATATTACACGCACAAAATTAGATTTTAAATATAATTTTATTTTTTTCGAATTGTTAATTTAGCTGTTTTTATATTTGTAAATTTCTAGAAACATTTATTTAAATTAATATTCACACTGAACCACTTGTTACATTTTTATGAACTTCCAATGAGTATTATTTATAACCAACTCGATATTGTGTTGGCATCTCTATCGATATAGATCAATATAAGACACCCATATATCGTACCTGTCTATTTATTTACCATATTCATTGAATATGGTACTACTGAGTTCTTAGAACTTCATATTCACGAGATTAATCTATTTTTGGTCATGAAAGAATAATTTTTGGCTCAAACGTTTTTCAATGTTGTCGAATGTGTAACACTGTGTTTTATTAAATTCTACTTTGAATGATGGAATTTTTGGAAACTGGCAATGTTCCAGCATACGTGGTAGACTGGTATCACTTGGATTGATAAATTGCATTGAAACGTGTTGACGTTTCGCGATAAACAAGTGCGATTGGATTTTAATACGTTTGAAAACAGTGATTGCTTTCAACACATGGTAGCTATAATTTGTACTGAAGTCTACTTTATTTCTTCCTTCTGTTGTCCTTCTCTATTTTTTTGCCGATGTGTGTAGTGGTAGATGATCGGTTTCGAGATCGTGCACGTTCGGTCGTATGATATGCAGTGGTATTGTGGAGTTGTAAGATGTCTGTAACTCCCTCAATCCATCTTTTTCTTGATCTGTCGTTCCTCTTGATGATTCCATTTTCAGATTTTACTCACTTGCAAATGGTATATTCGGGATATTTCTTACCAAGTTCCCAAACCATTTATCTATTTTCAATGAAACTAATAGCAGGTGTTTTTCCGACCGTTCTTCAAATTTCCTCATTTCTTATATGGTCTCTTGTTTTATTTATTGCTTTCCTCAAGTACCTCATTTCACAGGTGGTAATTTTCCTTTAAGAAAAAAAATCTAAAGAACACCGGGTGACGCAGTTTAAAAATAGTGAAAACTGTCGATGTTCCAGCACACATTTCACATTTTCTCAGGAGTCAATAGGTTTTGCCAAACGTACTTTGTTATGTACGGAAGAACAACGTTTCTTGTGGCTGTAAAAGCATATTCTGGACTGGCAATCATGTCACATCTGCTGCAGGTAAAACTGAAGACTGGAGCTGATATATAGGATGTTCTTTCCGCACTCTGCGTTCCCATTTGCCTCCATATATGTTTTTCTTCATTTTTGGAGCACCCTCACTGCCGCTCGCAATGCTTGCCTGTCCTTCCAGCTGCTCCCAAAGTTCTTTGTCTATGCTGCTTGAAACTAGATCCTGCTTACATGTGTCAATGTCGTCTAATAATGGGCGCCCATGCTGTTTAGTACCTGTGCGAGTTAACGATAAAGAATGTTCTTTGGGATTCTATAATCGCTCATACGGCACACGTGTCTCAGCCATCTCAGACGTCGCTGACTCAGCAAGGTGTACATGTACACCTGGTAGGCTGCTATTACTTAGATTGATGTCTTTACTCAGTACTGAAATATCGTGTTGTTGTGTGACTTATACAAAATATAGCAAGTGATAAAACGTTTTTATAATTCAAGCACAATCTTTGGTAAGCTGTGGTAGAGAACTCCTATTGTATCTTTTTTCATCAAAAGCATGAAGCTTGTACTTCACTTTAAAGCAGTACTGTTTGAGAGAACGCCAAACGTTGTCAGTTTGTGTATAAACTATGATTGGTAGATGTTGATTCATTGCATCTGCTGCTAGTTAACAATGGAACTCATGTCGTGTAGCAAACATGACATTTACATCGATGTGATCTAAGTAACAATGGAACTCATGCCTTGCAGCAAACATGACATTTACATCGATGGGATGATCGTAAGAAATCATGGGGTTTCTTTAAGAGATAAAGATAGAGATAAATTGGGCTTATTTGTCGTATAAAGATGTATGGTCAATGGCTAAGGAAGGACTTCGACGGACAACAGGAATAAAGCTTGGAGTCAGATCCAACAATCCTTGACTTATTTCCGTCTGCTATCTGCTTTTTAAGTGACTGTCCGCTACATGCTTTGTTAGTGACTATCGTCTACATGCTTTGTTAGTGACTGTCTGCTACCTGCTTTGGTACTGACAGTCCACTAAGTGCTTTGTTAGTGACTGTCCGCTACATGTTTTGTTAGTTACTGTCCGCTACTTGCTTTGTTAGTTACTGTCCGCTACCTGCTTTGTTAGTGACTGTCTACTACCTGCTTTGTTAGTGACTGTCTGCTACCTGCTTTGTTAGTGACTGTCCGCTACTTGATTTGTTAGTGACTGTCTGCTACCTGCTTTGTTAGTGACTGTCCGCTACCTGCTTTGTTAGTGACTGTCGGTTACCTGATTTGTTAGTGACTGTCTAATACCTGCTTTGTTAGTGACTGTCTGCTACCTGCTTTGTTAGTGACTGTTTACTACCTGCTTTGTTAGTGACTGTCTACTACCTGCTTTGTTAGTGACTGTCTGCTACCTGCTTAGTTAGTGACTGTCGGCTACCTGATTTGTTAGTGACTGTACGCTACCTGCTTTGTTAGTGACTGTCCGCTACCTGCTTTGTTAGTGACTGTCCGCTACCTGCTTTGTTAGTGATCATCCTGCTTTTTAAGAGATAAAGATAGAGTAAACTGCTTTTGTAGTATAAAATGTTGGTCAATGGTAAGAAGTGACTTCGACGACACAGAATAAGCTTGAGTCAGATCACTAGTCCTGACTTATTTCCGTCTGCTATTGCTTTAAGTGACTGTCCGCTACTGCTTTGTTAGTGACTATCGTCTACCTGCTTTGTTAGTGACTGTCCGCTACTGCTTTGTTAGTTACTGTCGCTACTTGCTTTGTTAGTTACTGTCGCTACCTGCTTTGTTAGTGACTGTCCCTACCTGCTTTGTTAGTGACTGTCGCTACCTGATTTGTTAGTGACTGTCAGCTACCTGCTTTGTTAGTGACTGTCCGCTACCTGCTTTGTTAGTGACTGTCGCTACTGCTTTGTTAGTGTCTGTCCGCTACCTGATTTGTTAGTGACTGTCCGCTACCTGCTTTGTTAGTTACTGTCTGCTACCTGCTTTGTTAGTGACTATCCGCTACCTGCTTTGTTAGTGACTATCCGCTACCTGCTTTGTTATTGACTGTCAGCTACTTGCTTTGTTAGTGACTGTCGGCTACCTGCTTTGTTAGTGACTGTCGGCTACCTGCTTTGTTAGTGACTGTCGGCTACCTGCTTTGTTAGTGACTGTCGGCTACCTGCTTTGTTAGTGACTGTCGGCTACCTGCTTTGTTAGTGACTGTCTGCTACCTGCTTTGTTAGTGACTGTCCGCTACCTGCTTTGTTAGTGACTGTCGCTACCTGCTTTGTTAGTGACTGTCAGCTACTTGCTTTGTTAGTGACTGTCGCTACCTGCTTTGTTAGTGACTGTCCGCTACCTGCTTTGTTAGTGACTGTCGACTACCTGCTTTGTTAGTGACTGTCGCTATCTGCTTTGTTAGTGACTGTCTGTTACTGCTTTGTTAGTGACTGTCTGCTACCTGCTTTGTTAGTGACTGTCTGCTACCAGCTTTGTTAGTGACTGTCTGCTACCTGCTTTGTTAGTGACTGTCGGCTACCTGCTTTGTTAGTGACTGTCGGCTACCTGCTTTGTTAGTGACTGTCTACTACCTGCTTTGTTAGTGACTGTCTGCTACCTGCTTTGTTAGTGACAGATATATGCAGACAGACATGATTTGAAACGCTTCTACGATGCCCTAAAAACTGTTTACGGACCTCAACAATCTCACCCCACTCCCATACTCGATGCAGATGGAGCAAGGCTACTAATTGACAAGCCTCAGATACTAAATCGCTGGGCAGAACACTTCCGTTCTGTCCTCAACCATCCATCCACTATATGTTATGAAGCCATAGAGCGCATGCCCCAGGTCCCAATCAATGCCAAGCTTGATATTCCACCTACCTTAGCAGAGGTCAAGAAGGCAACAAGCCAGATGTCCAGCGGGAAGGCACCGGGTGCGGACTCAATACCAACCGAAGTCTACAAAGAAGGAGGGCCCACGTTGATGCTAAAATTGACAGAGTTATTTACATCCATTTGGTGCAACGAACGTGTGCCACAGGAATTAAAGGATGCCACTATTGTCCACCTGTACAAGCGGAAAGGAAACCGCCAGGCCTGCGATAACCACAGGGGATCTCCTCCTGTCAATCGCTGGCAAAATACTGGCCAGAGTCCTCCTCAATCGATTAATCGATGACCTGAACAGGACTTACTCCCTGAGACCCAATGTGGCTTCAGAGCAGGTCGGGGAACAGCAGACATGATATTTGCTGCTCGTCAACTACAGGAGAAATGCCAAGAGCAGCACCGTAACCTTTACATGGTCTTTGTCGATCTGACAAAGGCTTTCGACACGGTTAACAGGAGGGTCTATGGAAGATCATGGACAAATTTGGATGCCCAAGGAAATTCATCAAGATCGTCCAACAGTTTCACGAGGGCATGATGGCACGTGTACTTGACGAAGGGGAGCTGTCGGAAGCCTTCCATGTCACCAACGGCGTCAAACAGGGCTGTGTACTGGCCCCAACACTCTTCAGCATGATGTTTGCTGCCATGCTCACGGATGTCTTTTGGGAAGGCGACGAACATGGGGTAAAGATTAGATACAGGACAGACGGTAACCTATTCAATCTTCGGAGGTTAAAATCCTCCACCAAGGTAAAAGAATCAACTATCTCAAACCTGTTGTTTGCTGATGACTGTGGCCTCGCTACCAACTCTGAGGAAGAAATGCAGACTTACATGGACAAGTTCTCAATGGCCTGTGATAGGTTTGGCCTCACCATTAACACCAAAAACAGAGGTCATGTTCCAGCCCGCCCCTAGAGAACAGTATTACGATCCAGTCATCAACATTAAACACCAGCGTCTCCAGTCAACGGACAACTTTGCTTATCTTGGCAGCCTCCTATCCAGATCGGCAAACATAGATTCTGAGGTCCACAATAGGATATCCAAAGCCAGTGCTGCGTTCGGAAGGTTACGTGTCACTGTGTGGGAACGGAAGGGATAAGCATAGTCACAAAGCTGAAAGTTTACCAGGCCATAGTGCTAACCACGCTGCTGTACGCAAGCGAGACATGGACAGTGTATAGCAGACACGCAAGAAAATTAAACCATTTCCACACAAGCTGTCTACGCAGAATACTAAAAATAAACTGGCAGGACACAATTCCAGACAGCGAAGTCCTCACAAGAGCAAAGATCCCAAGCGTCAACACCTGTTGCAGAAGGCCCAACTGAGATGGGTCGGTCACGTTGCTCGAATGCCTGATAAACGCATCCCAAAACAGTTGATGTATGGCGAGCTTGAAGGGGGCAGACGTTTAGCTGGTGGACAGAAAACGCTTTAAAGACACTCTTAAAGTGTCTCTGAAATGCTTCGATATAGACAATACGTGCTGGGAATCCTTGCGCAAGATCGCCAAATGTGGCGCTGTAACAACAAAAGAGGAACCGAATAGCTGAGAATCATCGTATTGTTGAGTCACAGAGAAAACGAGCAGCGGGAAAAGACAGAGCACACAACACGCACATGTCTAACCTTGATCATGTATGCCCCACCTGTGGTCGGGGATTCTGTTCTAGGATTGACTCTACAGTCACCTCCGCACACACCAGAGAGGTGCAACAGTACAAGTCTGAGATTGTTGTCATCATCGCTTGCGATGGACGGCTATTATTATTATTATTATTAGTGACTGTCTGCTACATGCTTTGTTAGTGATTGTCCGATACATGCTTTGTTAGTGACTGTCGGCTACCTGCTTTGCTAGTGACTGTCCGCTACCTGGTTTGTTAGTGACTGTGGCTACCTGCTTTGGTAAAAATGAAATATTTCATTCCATCCAAAGAATATTCCAAGGAATAGAAACATATCATAAACACACATTTTCTGTTTAACCTCAAACTTGACATTTTACTAACAGGTACTCACTGATCCAAGTTCCAGACAACTACGTTAACCCATGTGTGGATTTTGATTAAAGACTACATGAGTTATCTACCGTGAAGATTCAAGCATAAAGTGTACAACTTATTATACTATAGTCTGTCCATTAATTCGTGAGCACGTTTGAAATTGATTTTCTGAAAACTACCTGTTGGATCTCAGTGATTTTTTGCATGCAGCCTTAAAATATCCATGACGCTAAAATAAAGCTAACCAGTAGTCCATAGATGCTACGGATTTTGCACATCGGCGAATTCCTTTGATCTTTTATGACAATTGCAAATACGGGGGCTCAAATTTTAGATTTTACAGTATCCCAGAATTTGTCCATGTCAATTCTATTCATAGGTGTATCTCCATATTAACTTGATAGGTCAAGTAATTAAGTGTGTTGCCCTTTATGTACAATCGTGAACTTGGATACAATATGCAACAGTTAGTCCTCCCTTCGGTCACCATTAGACCCCAGGGTGTCTTAACTTCACCACAAATTGTATGATGGTAGACGCATTTGGATATGGAAATGTATACGTTGCTATTTCTCAGTCTGTAATAAAATATGATTTGTATCATCCCGAATCTGACGATTCCATGAGGTTGATAATTGTTACTGGCTGGACAAATTGTAATCCATCTCGGTGCCAGTACTCGTCTTAATCTCGGAGCACATGTTCAACACACTTCTTCCAGAACTGCATGTCTATCATTGAGAAGGACTCACGTGTCAGAACTTCAACATCACACATTTTAAACGTCCTGTTCTGTTCGGCAACTTGCCCTTTTACTTTAGCCCAGACAAGCTCTATCGGATTGAGGTGAGCATGATATGGAGGTAGTCGCAAAGACGTGTGACCGTATTCCGCAATGATTTTGTCAATAGGAAACAGCTTTGTCTTATTTGTCATCCTCACCAGGTGCAACAACTCGGTTTCAAATATGTATCATCGAAGCTGACATTTTCCTTAGCAAGCCAAGTCCTAATTTGATCTTTTGTATTTGATGCAGTTGGTACTTTGTCTTCCGCTGATACTGCGTTGTGATAGGATGCATTATCCATTACCAAGCATCATGGTCTGTTTAGAATTGGAAGTAGATCTTTCTCCATCCAGTGCCTGAAAATATGTCCATTCATTTCGTGTGGTAGTCCCTACCGTCGGTACTTTTGATTGGAAAATAAGTCCAGCGTCATGGACAAGACCTTCTTCACTACTTCCTGCATGTGTTAGTATAATACGCTGGCCTTTGCTGCTTGGTATTTTTCTTTCTGTTCACCGTCTACTGATTGCCATTCTTTAGCATTGGTGTGGTGAGCATTGACCCAGGATTCGTCCAAATATACAATATCATAGCCTTGCCTCCGTCGCTCACGGATCTGCTTCAGGTATTTACTTCGGCAGCAATTAAATGTGGCTTTTCACAAATAATATTTCTGCCACCTATAGTTTTTCTGAAGGTGAAGCTGGGCTCTTACAATTTTCCATAGAGTACTTTTAGAAATGTCTATGCTGCAATCTGATTGCAGTTTTAATTTCAGTTTCCTGAGAGTAACAAGTTGATTTGTCGCAAACATTTTCAAGAGCTCCTGTCTTATGACATCTATGTCAAAGTCGTCAATTGTTCTTTTCTTCCTTGCTTGACATTAGTGCACTTTGTGTCCTGTTTAATCCATCGGGAAAAGGATTTTCTATTCAGACCAAGCGCCAGTTGCGTTCGTTTCTCAGGGTTATGAATATCGCAATATAGATGACCTCTCTTAGATTCCCTACGAAGTGTTGGTATAGTAAAACTGTAACCTTGTGCATTGTTATAAATGTGCACTTCAGACTCATTATGAATGTGATATCAATGTCAGTTTTGATAAGCCAACAAATATGATACAATAGTTTCATACAAATAGCGAGATACGCCTATAACTATAAAACGGTATCCCAATTATAACGTCATATGCTTTCCGCTTTCAAAGTCGATGGTTAGGTGCACGGAATTCCGTGAAACTCACGATATTTCAATGTTACCATAATGTATTTTTAGAACAACGCGTCTGTGTACCGTAAATCTGTTACTATTGTGTACAATCCGGTGAGGTTGATTTTAATATAACCTGAAGAAGAAATATTTCAAACTACATCAAATTTTCTTGGAGAAAAAATATTTCTCTAGCGTCATGGATATTCTAAGGCTGCTTGCAAAAATCACTGAGATCCAACAGGTAGTTTCGAGAAAATCAATTTCAAACGTGCTCACGAATTAATGGACAGACTATAATCAGATTTAACCAGAAATAAAAACTCAAGAAGAAATCATGCTACATTTTTTATCATTTAAATTCAGATTTAATTTGGAAATGTAATAAACAAGAAATTTAAATATCTTTGAATAATTTGTTTGATCTTGAATATCTTGTCATGTTTGTATGTGTTTTGTTTGATTTGAATTTCTGCACAGATGACACTAGACAAACATGTACACAGATGAAACTAGACAAACATGTACACAGATGAAACTAGACAAACATGTACACAGATGAAACTAGACAAACACGTACACAGATGAAACTACAGTGCGTTTACAAATATTTGTCCCTGTTTAAAAATATATAACTATTGAACCATTTCAACTACGATGATGAGATTTTGCATACAAACTTGAAATATGAATGACCAAACAAAAAAAGTATTGTCTTGTAGATTGTACAGGTTTTTTCCATGTTTGTTTATATGGGGTATATAAAACTCTTGTCAGTGTAAAAGGACACATTTTTAAAGACTTTACAGCTTCACACCAAAACTTATGTGGTCAAGAACATATTTTTTCGTGCGCACTGTTTGTTTGCCGTTTAAAAGCTGATGTCACACTTGAACGGATATGCTCAGACAAAAACTAGAAAAAACAAGTACACAGATGATACTAGACAAACAAATACGCAGATGAAACTAGACAAATAAATGCATAGATGAAACTAGACAAACAAGTACACAGATGAGAAATCTTACAAAGTACATATATATTTCACAACAGACTTGAATAAAGAATAGAAGATGTACTAGAATAGAAAATAAATGCTTTCATTTTTTTATGGATACAGTGAAACAGTACAATTTGGCAATTTGCAAGGGTTTACTCTGCATTTTTCCTGCTCCAGGAAATCATTCTACTGGGTTGCTGTACACATATTTTAGAGGGTTGTTTCAATCAGCGCTAGCAACGAAACTTAAATTTTCCCATCATCACCCACCTCAGTTCTTCCGGAGATGTTTGTTCAAAGAAACCTTGCCCGGTTGTCCTAGTGAGGGCAGTCTCGTTAGGCGTCACCCACCTCAGCTCCTTCGGGGATGTTAGTCATTAATGCAACAATACCTTTCCCGATTGTCCCAGGGAGGGCAGTTTCTAAAGTTGCGCTTTGCCAACCTTATCCAGCAAATGTATATTGCCACATACCTTTGATACGGAGTTTACCGCAATCATCCCGTGTGACGACACGATACGTTACAGCGTTTTCAAAGACAATGGCCAAGATTTTTGATTCGTTACGCATCTTTCTTATAGATTCTTACCCCAGCTGGCAATTTGCTTTCGACCCTTTAATCCGGGAGATTCTTCACAGACTACTCGAACACTATTGTTTCTTACGTTTCTGTTGGTTCTCACAGTGCACGCCTTCACAATGTCTCTAGCTTATCCGTACACAGTGTTCAGCTTATCCGTACACAGTGTTCAACCCGAGCCCCTACTTAGGGCTCCAAATTCTCCTTATGTGTGCCCACTGCAACTTGCCTCATTCCCACCTTTGCTCCTGGCGGGCCCATGTCTCTTCCTGGATGCACCCTCATCCATTCATGTTTATCCGTTCAGCTTTCCGTTTCGGCCGGGAGAGGCGTGCATTAATTAATAGTAACTCTGGGATTCCGCTCGTCTATGTTGCGAACGGATCCCATTCAACGTGACTACGTCTGCATCTCTACAACCACCAGGTAGCTCTCCACAATCCCTACAAGCTTAGCCAGAAAAGAACCAGTGTCTTTTACCAGGGTCACCAGATGGAGGTGGGGTAGGATCTTGATTAGTGACTGCTAACTAATCCTGACGCGTCTTTGACCCGAAATATCATCTAAAAATAAACGGCATACTGATAAACTTCTTCCAACTATGCATCTTTGTGTTAAACTATCATTACTTCAAGCTGGACATCTCTATGATAAACAATAATTACTTCTAGCTGGACATCTCAATGATAAACTATAATTACTTCAAGCTGGACATCTCTATGATAAACTATAATTACTTCTAGCTGGACATCTCTATGATAAACTATAATTACTTCAAGCTGGACATATCTATGATAAACTATAATTACTTCTAGCTGGACATCTCTATGATAAACTATAATTACTTCTAGCTGGACATCTCTATGATAAACTATAATTACTTCTAGCTGGACATCTCTATGATAAACTATAATTACTTCTAGCTGGACATCTCTATGATAAACTATAATTACTTCTAGCTGACATCTCTATGGTAAACTATAAATACTTCTAGCTGACATTGATAAACTATAATCTATGACATCCTAATAAACTATAATTACTTCTAGCTGGACATCTCTATGATAAACTATAATTACTTCTAGCTGGACATCTCTATGATAAACTATAATTACTTCTAGCTGGACATCTCTATGATAAACTATAACTACTTCTAGTTTGATTTCTCCATGATATCTCTATGGTGTTGACGTTTGGGATCTTTGATCGTGTGCGGACTTTGCTGTATGGAATTTTGTTCTGCCAGTTTATTTTTAGTATTCTGCCTAGACAGCTTGTGTGGAAGGGATTTGATTTTCTTATATGTTTGCTATACACTGTCCATGTCTCGCTTGCGTACAGCAGCTTGGTTAGCACTATGGTCTGGTAAACTTTCAGCTTTGTGGCTACGCTTATCTTACTCCGCTCCCACACAGTGACACGTAGCTTTCCTAACGCAGCACTGGCTTTGGATATCCTATTGCTGACCTCATAGTCTATGTTTGCCGATCTGGATCGGATGCTGCCAAGATAGGCAAAGTTGTCCGCTGGCAGGAGACGCTGGTGTTTAATGTTAATGACTGGATCATATTACTGCTTACTTGGGGCTGGCTGAAGAGACAATTGTTTTCTTGATGGTAATAATATTAGCAATCGTGTGAAGATATATTACAGATAATTGAGAAGACTGGAAAACTATGTACCAAAAGGGACAAATCGTTAAACTATTTTTGTTATTTAATAAAGTGTTGCAATGAATATAAATCTGACACTTATTTTTCACAGTTATAATCAAATATTCATAGAGAACATGAGTCATCAGTGTAGATAATTCGTTTCTTCTAACAAGTGTCGCGACAATTGCTATCACAGTTGTCTGGTACTACTACCATAGGAAATCTGTAACAGAAAGAACAAGATTGAAACTGGTGTTGTAGATATGTGTTGTTAATGTTGAATAACATGATGATGTTATTTGTCCAAACAAATGTCGTGGAAAAGTTGTGATGAATCAATTTTTTTCATATTTTCTTGTGTCTATGATGTTAGATTTTAAAATACGTGAAATAAATGAAGATTGTGCTACCGTCGTGATATATAGGAAATGTATACATACTTAGGTCCTTTACGTTTTATAATGTCAGGTTCAGGGCTAGGAGTTTCTGTCATGTCCATGGCAATGTTAACAGCATAATAATCACAGGTAAACATTACAGAATACGCTGGATATATCTGGAAGGTAATATTAGAATCAATTTTGTTGTTGTTAGTATTGATTGATTGATTAAATGATTGATTAATTGATTGATCGGAACATCATCATTGCACTTCGGTGAGTGGCCATGTGTGCTCCGATCTCTTTCTTACATAGGAAGATATCATCTGCAGTGCACAAACTTCGAAGCACTGGCATGGATCCCCGATTTAATTTTCAAGATGGTGAAGCTGACATTTTGTAAGAATTTTTATTTTTAATCGTTTCTAATGGATTTTTTCCGGCAGCAAGTTTCCAGCCTGCTCTTCTCGATTTCAACTACCAATTGTTCTGCCAATGGGGCTAGCTGGTAGGTTACAGCATTTGCTTTTTTTTAGAGATAGAAACTAGAGTGCAACAAGCAAATGCTGTAACCTACCAGCTAGCCCCATTGTTAAGGCACTCACAAATTTCACAGGAAGCTAAGCAACAGATGATCAACAGCATTTTCATACCTACTTTGTGTTACCAGAGCCAAACAAGGACAATGAGCAAAGCGCAGTCACAAAAATAACTACATGTGAAATGCGTTGCCTGCGAAAAGTTACCAACAACACCAGAAAAGACAGAGTCACCAACATCAGCATAAGAAAGAAAGTTGGCACAGAACCTTGCTTGAATTACATTGAGAAACAAAGAATGAAGTGGTTTGGCCACTTAATAAGAATGCATCCAAACTCCACAGTATACAGGGTATTCTGCAACAGAATATCGGGGAAAGAAGGCGAGAGGAAGACCGCGAAAAAGATAGTTAGATGGCGTAGCAGAATCCTATGAAAGAGCAAAAATGACAATCACCCAAGCCACCAGAACAGCGCAAGACAAAAACCACGACACTGGGCAACAACCCGGTAGCAGTTTGACGACAAAAGAAGAAGAATGGTTCTTTTACGTGCTCAAATTGAAAAATTGACCTACGTTTTATCGTCCGTCTCCGATAGCACTAGGAACTCGATCTCACCTACACTGAGAACAGGGGTGTCTGGAACAATATCCAGATATCTCCACGAGTGAGCGAACCTGGTACTTTTTGCACGAGAGACAAGCACTTAACCTCTACTCCCCTCCTATTGTCTGTAACATGACAATCAATACTAAAATCAGTTTTACATTTACTATTACATTTATTTAAAGGAGTGGTACAGAAGATAGCAGAAAAGATAAATACGATCTTTACATAATTAGAGGAAGAGAAATACCAGAATTAAGATATAATGTCGATACAGTGTTACTGTCAACATCACAAAAATTGATTGATCAATTAGTAGGCCTAATGGAAGTGCTAGGGGAAAGCGAACAACATAATCTATATCTCAATGTGTCCAAAACAAAAAAATCAATAACAACGGATAAAACAAACACTACACATGATACTTTTATCAAAGAAGAGAAAATGTTAAAAAGTGAACAGTTTGAGTATCTAGGTTCATATCTAACAAGAGACGAAAATGGGATGATGGAAATTAAAAGAAGAACAAACATGACTTTAGTAAATATTAAACAACTAAAAATCAGTAGGGAATGAAACTGATATGATAATAAAAGTGAGAAAATATTAAAGAAGAACAAACATGACTTTACCAAATATTAAACAACTAAAAATCAGTAGGGAATGGAACTGATATGATAATACAAGTGAGAAAATATTAAAGAAGAACAAACATGACTTTAGTAAATATTAAACAACTAAAAATCAGTAGGGAATGGAACTGATATGATAATAAAAGTGAGAAAATATTAAAGAAGAACAAACATGACTTTAGTAAATATTAAACAACTAAAAATCAGTAGGGAATGGAACTGATATGATAATAAAAGTGAGAAAATATTAAAGAAGAACAAACATGACTTTAGTAAATATTAAACAACTAAAAATCAGTAGGGAATGGAACTGATATGATAATAAAAGTGAGAAAATATTAAAGAAGAACAAACATGACTTTAGTAAATATTAAACAACTAAAAATCAGTAGGGAATGGAACATATATGATAATAAAACAACTAAAAATCAGTAGGGAATGGAACTGATATGATAATAAAAGTGAGAAAATATTAAAGAAGAACAAACATGACTTTACCAAATATTAAACAACTAAAAATCAGTAGGGAATGGAACTGATATGATAATAAAAGTGAGAAAATATTAAAGAAGAACAAACATGACTTTAGTAAATATTAAACAACTAAAAATCAGTAGGGAATGGAACTGATATGATAATAAAAGTGAGAAAATATTAAAAGACATGTATATTCCCAGTAGTAACCTATGGGTGGGATGCATGGCCACTGGAAACAAAAATATTTGCACTTTTGAATACAAGTGTTGCAGATAAGTGATCCGTATATCATGGACATAGTAGAGAACAAATATATATATCAAGAAAGAACTCAAAAATTAAAGAAAACGGACTGATGCTACAAATAAAATTGAGAAAATTGAAGTACTTTTAACATATAAAAAGCACAAAACGATGGAACAGACCATCATGATTGGAGGCATCCCAACAAATAGGAGAAGGGGAAGATTACGAAGGAGTTAGATTCAGAATGTAGCTAATGAATTGTTCATGGTTCTCATATACCCGTTACTATTGGGAATATGAATATCGCATGCTCTTAACCCTTTAGCTGCTACGCACGTATATATCCGGTGTTTCCGTAGACTGCTAAAGCCGTATAAATGCTAATTTATTTTCTGTCCTCTGTGGGCTAACGACGTAATTTTCCGTTCAACAATTCTAATTTGGCTGCTAAATCTGTCTACTTTCGTTTTTCGCCTTGAAAATTCTGGTGTATATTCTAGTGATAAAGAACAGCTATTTTTAGACATCTGTGACCAATTTGAACACCTGTGTTACTGGTCAAACCGGTTTTTATATGCTGGAAAAAGTTTGGGAAGTCATTTTTGTACTTCGGACGTGACGGTGTTGAGTCTACTTTCTACTCGTGTTAATTCTTGTGTTGGAGAGTATTAGTCTGTGTATATTTATTATATATTTATTTCATAAAATGGCAAGAAACTTGTTAAAGTAGATGAGGAATTGTTGAGTTTTTCTAGAAGTGATAGTGAAGAAGAAATGTGTAGCTCTGATTCTGAAACTGAACAAGACGATCAGACCCAGCCATCAACATCGACAACAACAAAAATGGCGTGGCTGAGCACATGTTATTTGCATGTCCGGCATCTTCGTCGTCATCGGAGTGCAGTGAAGATGACATGCCATCAAAAAGGCATAAATTTGATTCAATTAAATGGTCTTCCAATGACCTGAATCCAATTGTAAATAATTTTGACAACTCCAGCTCTGGATGTAATGCTGATGTAAATCAGAACAGTTCAGTTCTTGATTTTCTTCTACTATTTTTCTGTCACCACTGGTTACGTCTATATCTGATGAATGCAACCGATTTTATAATGACATTCTTCACAATGCTTCTGCAACCATAAGCAATCGTCTCTCTCGTTGGACCAATACTAACTTTAAAGAATGTTCTTATTTTTCTGTGTGCCTGCTAATGTCTAGAACTAAGAAGCTGAAAATTAATGAATTGAATACTGGTCGCAACACCCTTTGCTTCTGACTACTGTGTTTGGTGAAATCATGTCACGGGATAGATTTCTATTACTTCGAGAATGCTTCACTTCTCAGACAACAGCATGATGCAGATGGTGATCGATGCTTCACTTCTCTGACAACAGCATTGATGCCGGTGGTGATCGATGCTTCACTTCTCAGACAACAGCATTGATGCCGGTGGTGATCAATGCTTCACTTCTCAGACAACAGCATTGATGCCGGTGGTGATCAATGCTTCACTTCTCAGACAACAGCATTGATGCCGGTGGTGATCGACTTTACAAAATTAGAAATGTAATTGACAGTTTGCGTACTTCATTTCGGAGTGCATTCTCACCATATCAAGATGTTGTTATTGACGAGTCTCTTCTTCTTTTCAAAGAAGATTGCCTTTCAAACAGTACATTCCGTAAAAAGAAGCAGATTTAGAATGAAGACTTTTGTTTTGTGTGACTGCAGAACTGGTTACATTTTAGATTTTATAGTTTATACTGGTGTCACTAACAGTATGACTACATGTCATAATGCAGAAGTAGTTCAAAATGACAAAACGGATTATAAAACTGGAGAAAGTGTTTGAAAGCCCAAGTGTGTTGTGGACTATAATAAATGTATGGGTTCACTAGATTAAACTGACATGCTTCTCAGTTCTATCATGGAGTCTATTAGAAAAACTGTGAAATGGTATAAGAAATGTTTTTTTTCATGTGCAAGATCTTTCTGTTTTGAATTCTCATGCATTATATAAACTTGTCACATGTAAAAGCATCCCTGTTGCTGATTTCCATCTAACTCTAATATGGGAAATTCTGGAAAAATATTGTAAAGAAGGAGAAAGTGCGAGGAGGACATAGGAGTGCAGATCTGCCACTACGATTGGTACAGAGAGACATTTCCGTCAACCATAGAGTCTAGAAACATCCCAGAAGAAGGCTCCAGTGAGAAAGTGTGTGGTGTGCTCAAAAAGTGACGTGAAACAAGATACTTGTGCAAAGACTGTGATGTAGCACTGTGTATTACACCATGTTTTGAAATATTTCATACTAAAAAAATTTATTAGAAGCACAATTAACAGTTCTATTGTAATGTCCAACTTTTTCACATAGTAACTGATGTCCATATTGTAACATGCATCATTATGAACCATTGTTGTGATGAATTTATTGTTTCAGTTATATGAGAACTATCATCATAGCACTTCGGACATGTCCATAGGTGCTCCAATCTCCGCCTCAGCAAATCCAGCAGCGTCCAGCGACCCAACACGCCAGTTCGATGTTGATTAATCAATATCCTTGCATATTTAGTATGTCGTTCTTTCAGGCTGCACCAATATTGACACCCATCTCTCTCAATCTGGTCAGCGAGTGGGATTCACAGTATGATACCAGTACCATAATAATTTATTGTTATGTATGCTAATAGATGTACATATTGTAACATGCAGTATTATTTGTATGAATTTATTATGTATGCATGCTAATAGATGTACATATTGTAACATGCAGTATTATTTGTATGAATTTATTGTTATGTGTGCTGTTAGCTTCTACAGTGAATTTTTTTGAAGCTGTATGAATAAAACCATGATTAAAATAAAATTCAATGTGTGACCATATCTCAAGTTTGTTATTATCTTTAATCTATTTACAATGTTTGTCATTAACCTCATTTACAACAAATACTTTGGACATTTAAAAAAGGCTGTGCCCATACTGTGAGCCACAGCTCAGCGACACATAAATGGGATTTTGGAGGAATAGGAGCTGTACAGATGCAATATTCACTCGCAGGCAGTTAGTGGAAATGACAGAAGAAAACTAGTCACAAAAGAGATGAAGTATCTACGCAGAATGCTAGGAGTATCAAGAAGAGACCGGTTTAGAAATGAAGACATCAGGAAAAAGTGGGCACAACATCAGTACTGAACTTTATCAAGAAGCAACAAATTAAATGGTTCGGCCACATAAGCAAATTACCAACAGACAGTGCCCTTCAAAGGGCAATGTTATACCAATACAGTGGATACAAAGCAAAAAAAGCCTTCCATTCAAAAGGTGGACTTCAGAAATAACAGAGGCAGTGAAAAACACTTTATGAAGCGCACAGAAAAGCCTGTTCAAAAAATCTCTCCTTATCCTGTCACTATGATCAGTTTCCTTGCCAATAACTAATTGTCTTGTTCCACTATTTTCTTCTCTTTCACATCTATCTTATTTATTTCTTTGTTTGTTATTCTTTCATTGTATTTTTCCTCTTTATTCAATCTACCTTTCAATGTTATCCACCTCTTGTTCTTTCATTCAATCTACCTTTCAATGTTATCCACCTCTTGTTCTCTCATTCAATCTACCTTTCAATGTTATCCACCTCTTGTTCTCTCATTTTCACATTATTTTCTCCGTCTTCTGCTCTCATCCTACCCTCACACTTCATCTGCTCAATGTCTCATGTTCTTCCCTCTAATCGCTTTCTTATGCAAACATATTCCCTCTTAAAAACAAGAACGAAAATCCAGTCCTTCGAAACTAAATGCTACAGAAAAATCCTACAAATACCATGGACAGAAAAAGAAAGAACACTGATGTCCTGAAAGAACAAAATGTTAAAGAGAATTGGCTGACAAACAACATACTGTACAGACAAATTTGATACTTTGGTCACATCTAGCGTCACGATGGCCTGTGTGAATTTAAGATGCGCTGCAAAGAGAGCAACGTCATATAAAGGATACGCACCTTGATGATGATTCCCTCTTATCAGCATCTTATGTAAACATTCTTGCCATTTTTTTCTTATATTCTTTTTTTTTTTAGTAAAGCCTTCTTCTTCACGTATTCTTCTCACCTCAGGGACCTCAGAGATAACAGAGGTGATGAAAGACACTATTTATGAAGCACACACAAAAGTCTGTGCTAGAAATCTCTTCTTACCCTGAAGCTATGAGGCAAATTAGGATTGGAGAAGAGAAAGAAAGACAAGATGCATAGAGAGGCTCGTTCTATGTATCTTCTTTTTCGACCTGACAAAACAGGATTAGAGAATAGATAGATATACAACAAATACTTGTACAGCCACTGGTTTCACTTTTACACTCATGTCTGTCGTTACATTAATGGATTTCGTATAGAGATCTAGTCAGATCCACAACTCAAAACTAGATCATGGTTTACACGGTCAGTTGTCTACCCTGTTTTTAGAGTTGACTGGGTAAAAACACGCCAGCACACTTTATATTTTCGGGCGTAAAAACAGAGTCTACACCGCCTGACAAATCTCTTGTATTTGGAGGGGAAAAAGTATTCAGCACAGAGAGGAGTATATGAGTAAAAGTATTCAGCACAGAGTAACACATATTCGAATAGTATTCAGCAGCTAAAGGTTAATATTCTCATTGTTTATTTCTTTTCACTTTCATTTATTCAATTTATTTTTTTACTGGTGATACGATTATGTTTTTGTTTAATGACCTACTATAATTATAAAATCTTCAATGTATAGATCATAGATTTAGCAGAAGAAAATCTTCAATGTATAGATCATAGATTTAGCAGAAGAAAATCTTCAATGTATAGATCATAGATTTAGCAGAAGAAAATCTTCAATGTATAGATCATATATTTAGCAGAAGAAAATCGTCAATGTATAGATCATAGATTTAGCAGAAGACAATCTTCAATGTATAGATCATAGATTTAGCAGAAGAAAATCTTCAATGTATAGATCATAGATTTAGCAGAAGAAAATCTTCAATGTATAGATCATAGATTTAGCAGAAGACAATCTTCAATGTATAGATCATAGATTTAGCAGAAGAAAATCTTCAATGTATAGATCATAGATTTAGCAGAAGAAAATCTTCAATGTATAGATCATATATTTAGCAGAAAAAAATCTTCAATGTATAGATCATAGATTTAGCAGAAGAAAATATTCAATGTATAGATCATATATTTAGCAGAAAAAAATCTTCAATGTATAGATCATAGATTTAGCAGAAGACAATCTTCAATGTATAGATCATAGATTTAGCAGAAGACAATCTTCAATGTATAGATCATAGATTTAGCAGAAGAAAATCTTCAATGTATAGATCATAGATTTAGCAGAAGAAAATCTTCAATGTATAGATCATATATTTAGCAGAAGAAAATCTTCAATGTATAGATCATAGATTTAGCAGAAGAAAATCTTCAATGTATTAATCATAGATTTAGAGAAAAAAGAAAAAATTTGAATTATGGTTAACAAAATCTTTTTCTTGGAACGTTCCATACCGAACAATGGTTAACAACTCGGTTTGATTTGTATGTGATCTGAGTCTACAAGCGATTGCACGCTGTACCAGTTATGCACCTACAAGTAAACGAGAACATCCGATTTATGCGACGCATTTTATTTACTAGGGTAGCATCCCTAGGTCATACATCAGATGCCTTGTGGGTCGCAGTGGTACTATTGTTTGCTTCCATTACGGGCCCCGGCACCACATGGACGAGTTAACATTTATGAGCAAATATATCATGACAACACTGAGATATATCATGACAACACTGAGATATATCATGACAACACTGCAATATATCATGACAACACAGAGATATATCATGACACCACTGAGATATATCATGACAACACTCAAATATATCATGACAACACTCATATATATCATGACAACACTGAGATATATCATAACAACACTGATATATATCATAACAACACTGATATATATCATGACAACACTGAGATATATCATGACAACTCTGATATATATCATGACAACTCTGATAGATATAATGACAACACTGAGATATATCGCAACACTGAGATATATAATGACAACACTGAGATATATCATGACAACACTGATATATATCATGACACTCCTGCGATATATCATGACACCACTGAGATATATCATGACACCACTGAGATATATCATGACAACACTGTTATATATCATGACAACACTGATATATATCATGACAACACTGAGCTATATCATGACAACACTGAGATATATGATAACAACACTGATATATATCCAGACAACACTGAGATATATCAGAACAACACTGAGATATATCATGACAACACTGAGATATATCATGACAACACTGATACATATCATGACAACACTGAGATATATCATACCAACACTGAGATATATCATGACAACACTGATATATATCATGACAACACTATATATATCATGACACCACTGAGATATATCATAACAACACTGATATATATCATGACAACACTGAGATATATCAGAACAACACTGTGATATATCATGACAACACTGAGATATATCATAACAACACTGAGATATATGATAACAACACTGATATATATCATGACAACACTGATTTATATATCATGACAACACTGAGATATATCATGACAACACTGAGATATATCATGACAACGCTGAGATATATGATAACAACACTGATATATATCATGATAACACTGATATAATCTGACAACACTGATATATATCATGACAACTCTGAGATATATCATAACAACACTTATATATATCATGACACCACTGAGATATATCATAACAACACTGATATATATCATGACAACACTGAGATATATCAGAACAACACTGTGATATATCATGACAACACTGAGATATATCATAACAACACTGAGATATATGATAACAACACTGATATATATCATGACAACACTGATATATATATCATGACAACACTGAGATATATCATGCCAACACTGAGATATATCATGACAACGCTGAGATATATGATAACAACACTGATATATATCATGATAACACTGAGATATATCATGACAACACTGATATATATCATGACAACTCTGAGATATATCATAACAACACTGAGATATATCATGACACCACTGAGATATATCAGAACAACACTGAGATATATCATGACAACACTGAGATATATCATGACAACACTGATATATATCATGACAACACTGAGATATATCATAACAACACTGAGATATATCATGACAACACTGAGATATATCAGAACAACACTGAGATATATCATGACAACACTGAGATATATCAGAACAACACTGAGATATATCATGACAACACTGAGACATATCATAACAACACTGAGATATATCATGACAACACTGAGATATATCATGACAACACTGAGACATATCATAACAACACTGAGATATATCATGACAACACTGAGATATATCATGACAACACTGAGATATATCATGACAACACTGAGATATATCATGACAACACTGAGATATATCATGACAACACTGAGATATATATTACAGCAACCATTTGTTGTGGTCATCCTTGGACTACTTCCCATCTGTGTGTTGACGGGGCCCGTAAGGGAAACGAAGAGTGGTTTAACAAGTCGTCGATATGGAGCGTTTGAAGAAGAAGAATAACTATCTACAAACAAGAATTTCTGGGAAATGTTTATTATACGAAACAGGCATTTCTGAGAGCGACGGAATAAATAGCCAATGTATGTCAAGACTATTTGTCTCGGCCTTTAAAAAAAAATATATTTCCCTCACTGACTTTAGATCATAGAACATTTTTGTTGTTGTATTTTTGTAATGTCTGTTTTATGAAGACTACGGGCATGTCAATACACAACGTTCCCAATTTCAGAAAACTGCCTCAACAGGCCCATTTAACTTGTTTGACATTGTTATTGAATATTATGCTGTTTATGAAGAACTTCTCTTAATGTTTTTTACTTCTCTGTGTTAAGGATGAACTTGTCTTATTGTTCCTTACTCCTCTGTGTTTAGTAAGAACTTCTCTTAATGTTCCTTACTTCTCTGTGTTTATGAAGAACTTATCTTAATGTTCCTTAATTCTCTGTGTTTAGTAAGAATTTCTCTTAATGTTCCTTACTTCTCTGTGTTTAGGAAGAACTTCTCTATTGTTCCTTACTACTCTGTGTTTATGAAGAACTTCTCTATTGTTTCTTACGTCTCTGTGTTTAGGAAGAACTTGTCTTATTGTATCTTACTTCAATGAAAAATATGAGGTATCTTTAGAATTAGGGTCATATGCTCGTTAAATGGTCCATATACACCTCAAGTGAAGAGATTTTTCCTATATTTGAATACATCTTCATATCAGGTGAGTAGAAATCGAGGGTCTAGTATTATCGGAGATGAACGATAACACTAACATTTTGATTTCAAGCTGAAAGCCTGAAAATGCATTAAGCTGCTAATAATCGATAAATGTAAGGCCTTACATAATCAAAATGTATGTTAAAATTCAAAAATATTAGTTTTTTTGTAAGCCTATGCATTTCACCAATCCTAATATGGTCAGACCGTTGATAGCATATACACAAACAAGTTCTCTGACAAGCCGTTAATTGCACATATACAAAGACACGTTATTAAAGAGCACAATTGTCAATAGTTGCCTTATCTACAATGTGTCTACATTCTGGCCATTTTGCCACAGCGATACGATCTTCTGTTAGTCTAACTTCAGCATCACAACTTTTATCACGATGAAGATCGTTAAGTGTCAGATTTACTAGGTCACTGGGTTTGATGGTTCCTTCTCTGCAGGATCAATAGTGTATATTAATATAATTAATGAGTTTCATTAGGATCCCACCGTAAGTTTATTGGTTTATGTAGCAACAGCATTCATCTAATGATTAATATGCGCTGTTGCGTCTCCTGCCAGCGAACAACTTTGGCTATCTTGCCACTATCCTATCCAGATCGCCAATCATAGACTCTGAGGTCAACAATAGGATATCCAAATTCAGTGCTGCAGTTGGAAGGATTCGTGTTATTGTGTAGCAACATAAGGGGATACGCGTAGCCAGAAAACTGAAAGTTTGAAGGACCATATCGCTATCCACACTGTTATACGCTAGAGCGACATGGACAGTGAACAGTAGAGACGAAAGAAAACTAAACCACTTCCACACACGCTGTCTACGTAGACTATTTAAAAACTGGCAGGACATTATTCCTGATACCGAAGTCCTCATAAGAGTCAATATTCTAAGCATCAACATCTTGTTGTAAAAGGTTCAAGTGAGATGAACCGGTCACGTTGCTCTGATGCCTGATAAACGTATCGCAAATCAATTGAAGTAGGGCGAGCTTAAAGTTGACAGAAGATCAGTTTGTGACTGAAAAAAGCTTTAGAAACACTCTCAAAATGTCTCTAAAATGCGTCGATATGGAGACACTTCGATACAGAGAATAGGTGCTCGGAATCCATTAAGCAAGATCGTCAAATGTAACAACACAACAGGAACATACAAAGCTGAGAATCGTCTTAATCTTGAGTCGCAGAGAAAGCGATCTAGTTAACTGAATGTGACATATGTTTATTTCCAAATCTCAATGAACTAAACATACACAGTTTTAATCTTTTGTTTCCTTCGCATGTGATTTAGCTTGACCGTGCTCTTATAATTGTTTACATTGATATTTCTTTTATGTTTGTGTGTTTGTCTATGTGTGTGTTGTTGTAATAAATTACAATCATTGTAAACATCAATAGCTAGTGTTTTCCTATTTCAAGATTTCGTTCTTACTCATGTAGAACTGTTTTCTGTTTTTGTCAACATCGCCTATTTTACGACAGCATAACCAAATTTTGAGATATCTTGTTTTGAACTGATCTCCTCCGCATGTCTTTTGATCATGTATGCATCGTTTTAGAAACTACAGTAGCTCCATTTTATTTATCTATAAATCCCCAATTTGTAAAAAATGGATTTGTTGCCTTCTCAATTTATAGAGAAACAAACTCAATACACACGAACATGGATCAATATTATACAATGTTCAATGAAAGTATTTGTATCACAACTGTCAAACGATATTCCTACTGGAACCATGGTTTGTACGATACATCACTGACGCCTGATTTTACACGGGGCTTTAGCGGTGATTATCATTTTTTAAAAACATAAATATTTATTAAATGAGTTTCAGTTTGTTTCATAAATACAATATTTTTATTTGTTTAACATTTAGTCAGGATTCAGTTTTATTCATGAATACAATATTTTTTTTTGTTAAACATTTACTCAGGATTAACTTTATTCATAAATACAATATTTTTTTTTGTTTAACATTTAGTCAGGATTCAGTTTTATTCATAATACAATATTTGTATTTGTTTAACATTTAGTCAGGATTCAGTTGTCAACTGTTATTATTTTTAGACATGTTCCTATTACTATTACTTTGTTATATTAATTATTATTATTGCTAGTATTTGTACAATTGTCATTGTCACACAACGTCTCCGCGACCTCAATAGACAGTAGTCAGATGTGCACTATAATATAACATTGTCACACAACGTCTCCGAGACCTCTATAGACAGTAGTCAGATGTGCACTATAATATAACATTGTCACACAACGTCCCCTGACCTCTATAGACAGTAGTCAGATGTGCACCATAATATAACATTGTCACACAACGTCCCTGCGACCTCTATAGACAGTAGTGAGATGTGCACCATAATATAACATTGTCACACAACGTCCCCGCGACCTCTATAGACAGTAGTAAGATGTGCACAATAATATGCCATTGTCACACAACGTCCACGCGACCTCTATAGACAGTAGTCAGATGTGCACTATCATATAACATTGTCACACAACGTCCCCATGACCTCTATAGACAGTAGTCAGATGTGCACCATAATATAACATTGTCACACAACGTATCCGTGACCTCTATAGACAGTAGTCAGATGTGCACTATAATATAACATTGTCACACAACGTCCCCGCGACCTCTATAGACAGTAGTCAGATGTGCACTATAATATAACATTGTCACACAACGTCCCCGCGACCTCTATAGACAGTAGTCAGATGTGCACCATAATATAACATTGTCACACAACGTCCCCGCGACCTCTATAGACAGTAGTCAGATGTGCACTATAATATAACATTGTCACACAACGTATCCCGACCTCTATAGAAAGTAGTCAGATGTGCACTATAATATAACATTGTCACACAACGTCCCCGGGCCTCTATAGACAGTAGTCAGATGTGCACTATAATATAACATTGTCACACAACGTCCCATTTATATGGTCTACAGCAATTAAATCTCTTAAGAATAACAAGGCACCAGGGAATGATAACTTAAACGCAGAACTATTCAAAATAGACCCAGAACTTGCAGCTAATATATTGCAACCCTTGTTTACTACTATATGGAATGCCCAAATAATACCTGATGCATGGAACAGAGGAGTCATCATCAAGATACCCAAAAAGGGCTCCTTGCCGATTGTAATAATTGGCGTGGAATAACACTGCTTTCTGTCCCAAGTAAAATCTTAAGCAAAATCATCGTACAACGTATTACTGACGCTGTGGATAAGAAACTGAGAAAGGAACAAGCAGGATTTCGCAGAGGACGGAGCTGTATAGGCCAAATATTTGCTCTTAGAAATATCATAGAACAATGCACAGAATGGCAAAGCAAACTCTATATCAACTTTGTAGATTTTGAAAAGGCTTTTGATAGCATACACCGCGAAAGTCTATGGCGTATCTTAAGATGGTATGGAATCCACTGTGTTTTATAAATATTATAAAAAGCTGCTACAGCAAGTTTGCATGCAGTGTTGAAACTTCAGAACTAAAGTTTGAAGTAAAAACAGGCGTGCGACAAGGATGTGTTATGTCAGCCTATTATTCAACACTGTCATAGATTGGGTGATGCGTAAAACAACGGAAGATAAGGCAAGAGGTATTAGATGGACGCTCACATCCACTCTGGAAGACCTAGATTTTGCAGATGACATCGCACTCCTATCTCATACACATAGAGATATCCAGGAAAAGACCAGCCGCCTTAACCAATATAGTGAGATGGTTGGGCTGAAAATAAATCAGAAGAAAACTGAAGTAATGACTCTGAACATAGCAACCCAGCACCAGTCAAACTAGAAGGTAAAACCCTCCGAGATACAACCGCTTTCACATACCTTGGAAGTGTTATTAGCAATGAAGGAGGCGCTGGATCTGACATTAAAAACAGACTGAGTAAAGCACGCAGTGCATTCATGACCCTTCAGACCGCCTGGAAATCTGCCCAATACAGCATCAGAACCAAGACTAGTATCTATAACAGCTGTGTGCTGTCAACTTTGCTGTATGGATCGGAATGCTGGAGAATGACAGAACAGGATATGTCCAGACTCTCCGCCTTTCATACAACTTGTCTGCGAAAAATCTTACGCGTGTACTGGCCGACTACTATCTCGAATCAAGAATTGCTTGCACGATGCCAACAAGAGAATATGGGCACTATCATCCGAAGACGACGCTGGAGATGGATTGGACATGTGATGCGCATGGAGACTGGCTCCGACACGAAAACTGCACTGAGATGGACTCCAGAGGGTAGGCGAAAGCGTGGAAGACCCAAGACGACCTGGAGGAGAACGATAGAGCAAGAGCTGAAGGAAATGAATCATAGCTGGAACACAATACAGAGGAAGGCCATGAACAGGGAAGAATGGTGTACGTTTGTTGCTGCCCTAAACGCCAGGGGCGTAACAGGCTAAAGAGAGAGACACAACGTCCCCGCGACCTCTATAGACAGTAGTGAGATGTGCACCATAATACAACAGTGTCACACAACGTCCCCGCGATCTCTATAGACAGTAGTCAGATGTGCACTATAATATAACATTGTCACACAACGTCCCTGCGACCTCTATAGACAGTAGTCAGATGTGTACCATAATATCAGAAAACGTTGATCTTCAGCAGCAGTTCCCAAAGTTTGCGATACCGCCCCTCCCCAGTGGGTACTGAAGCCTACTATGTGGGCGATAGTGGGTTCAGTAGCAATTTGGGAGGGGACGTTTAGGTGATCTAGAGGTCGGTGGCGCCTTATAAAAGAGATTAATAGTATATAGTAAAAAATTAATTGTTTTCGTGATTTTGTGACTGAAAAACTGTAATCAAAATGAAACACATATTGACCACTGCTTTATCAGTACTGACAGCATAAGCAGTAATGTATGATTAGTTGCTATTAATGAACTACGGTACAAAGATATCAAACTGATTGAACGCGGACAAATGTTATAATGGGGAGTGAGGGAGGGAGGAGTAGAGGGTGGGCGTTGCATAATGTATGTCTTACAAAGTTGGCGGTGGTCCGAAAAAGTATGCGAATCTATGATCTACTACTATCATTTTCTCTACCAACACCGACTGTCCTGAACTCTTCGAATCATGAACTAGAGTGAGCATTTTCTCTACCAACATCGACAGTCCTGAAGTATTCAAATCATGAACTAGAGTGAGCATTTTCTCTACCAACATCGACAGTCCTGAACTCTTCAAATCATGAACTAGAGTGAACATTTTCTCTACCAACATCGATAGTCCTGAACTCTTCGAATCATGAACTAGAGTGAGCATTTTCTCTACCAACATCGATAGTCCTGAAGTATTCAAATCATGAACTAGAGTGAGCATTTTCTCTACCAACATCGATAGTCCTGAACTCTTCAAATCATGAACTAGAGTGAACATTTTCTCTACCAACATCGATAGTCCTGAACTCTTCAAATCATGAACTAGAGTGAACATTTTCTCTACCAACATCGATAGTCCTGAACTCTTCAAATCATGAACTATAGTGAGCATTTTCTCTACCAACATCGACAATCCTGAACTCTTCAAATCATAAACTAGAGTAAGCATTTTCTCCCTGACTGTAATATCAGAAAGCAATTAGTGTGTTTAGTAACATCTTCAACAATGATTCTCATCATCATCAATAGCTTCTCCCTGACTGTAATATCAGAAAGCAATTATCGTGTTTAGTAACATCTTCAACACTGATTCTCATCATCATCAATAGCTTCTCCCTGACTGTAATATCAGAAAGCAATTATCGTGTTTAGTAACATCTTCAACACTGATTCTCATCATCATCAATAGCTTCTCCTGAATAGAAAACTTTGCCATCTCAACAGTCCTTCAGAATGTCCTCTCTCATAGGTTATATCTATATCAGTTTCGTGTCCCGATTGACACATTAAGCTTCCCCAAAGAGATTTACCCTTATTGTCTTTCTGCTGCTTTTCTACCAACCGTCTCCCACGTTAGGCCACACTCCTTCAACTCTCTCTCCACAGCTCTTCTCCTTGTCTCCTCAAGACGTCCAGTTATTTTCTTCCAATCCGCTGTCCATCTGAGAGCTGTGATAGCCAATGTCCTCACTGGCATACGACACACATGTTCAATCCATCTCCATTTTCTACTTTTAATGATGGTCTAAAAAGATGGACAGTCCGTTCGTTTTTCACAGGTTACTGCACCTCTACATCCGCCATGCTCAAAACATCAGTCACATCTTGAATCCATCTTTTATGTGGTTTTCCTCCTCTCCCATCCCGTCACCACAAGTACGATATGTTATTCTATCTATTATCTAATCATGTTTATCTTTCAGCATCAGGTCGAAAACTGAGAGACCTGGAGCCAGTTTTCTATACCCTTCGCCATTCTTTCTCATTCCCAATCCTGATTTGCCCGTTATTAACCTGTTAAATAAAATAGGGACAGATAAATACAAACTTGTGTATACAAGGGTTAGTGAAGTTGTAGCGAAGCACATTAATCGTGTTGTCGTCATGGCCGTATGTAAGAACACACAGCTCTGGCATGTTGATTTTATCATTGACTGCTTCCGCCACTAACATAACAGGATTCTAAAATACAAACCGTTTATTATTGAATTGAGCTATAGAGAAATATGTTTGTTGATAAAAAGTTGTCATTGTTTTTATTAGGTCGTGAGTGTGTTCATTGCAATACATATGCCCTGTAATAAAAGTTTCTATAATGCAAAACTTTTAACAAAAATATTAATAACGTTTATCGTTTCACAATATACGAAAAAACACAGCAACAATAATGTATGTATACGTGCACATATACACATGTATAGGCAGGCAGATTAAGATATTAACAAATGGATAGTTGAATATATAACAAGATTGACATATAACCAGATTGTTTGAACATATGTATAAATATATATATATATCTTCTTCTTCTGCAAACTCTCATCGAAGCATAAGACATCACCAAATTTCTTCCAACTAGATCTGTTTTGACATCATCAGATTTCCTCCAACTAGATCTGTTTTGACATCACCAAATTTCCTCCAACTAGATCTGTTTTGACATCACCAAATTTCCTTCAACTAGATCTGTTTTGACATCACCAAATTTCCTCCAACTAGATCTGTTTTGACATCATCAAATTTCCTCCAACTAGATCTGTTTTGACATCACCAAATTTCCTTCAACTAGATCTGTTTTAACATCACCAAATTTCCTTCAACTAGATCTGTTTTGACATCACCAAATTTCCTTCAACTAGATCTGTTTTGACATCACCAAATTTCCTCCATCTAGATCTGTTTTGACATGACCAAATTTCCTTCAACTAGATCTGTTTTGACATAACCAAATTTCCTCCATCTAGATCTGTTTTGACATCACCAAATTTCCTTCAACTAGATCTGTTTTGACATCACCAAATTTCCTTCAACTAGATCTGTTTTGACATCACCAAATTTCCTTCAACTAGATCTGTTTTGACATAACCAAATTTCCTCCATCTAGATCTGTTTTGACATCACCAAATTTCCTTCAACTAGATCTGTTTTGACATAACCAAATTTCCTCCCTCTAGATCTGTTTTGACATCACCAAATTTCCTTCAACTAGATCTGTTTTAACATCACCAAATTTCCTACAACTAGATCTGTTTTGACATCACCAAATTTCCTTCAACTAGATCTGTTTTGACATAACCAAATTTCCTCCATCTAGATCTGTTTTGACATCACCAAATTTCCTCCATCTAGATCTGTTTTGACATCACCAAATTTCTTCCAACTAGATCTGTTTTGACATCACCAAATTTCTTCCAACTATATCTGTTTTAACATCACCAAATTTCTTCCAACCAGATCTGTTTTTACATCACCAAATATCCTCCAACTATATCTGTTTTGACATCACCAAATTTCCTCCATCTAGATCTGTTTTGTCATCACCAAATTTCCTTCAACTATATCTGTTTTGACATCACCAAATTTCCTCTAACTAGATCTGTTTTGACATCACCAAATTTCCTCCATCTAGATCTGTTTTGACATCACCAAATTTCCTCCATCTAGATCTGTTTTGAGATCACCAAATTTCTTCCAACTAGATCTGTTTTGACATCACCAAATTTCTTCCAACTATATCTGTTTTAACATCACCAAATTTCTTCCAACCAGATCTTTTTTTACATCACCAAATATCCTCAACTATATCTGTTTGACATCACCAAATTTCCTCCATCTAGATCTGTTTTGTCATCACCAAATTTCCTTCAACTATATCTGTTTTGACATCACCAAATTTCCTCTAACTAGATCTGTTTTGACATCACCAAATTTTTTTCAACTAGACATGTTTTGACATCACCAAATTTCCTCCAAATAGATCTGTTTTGACATCACCAAATTTCCTCCATCTAGATCTGTTTTGGCATCACCAAATTTCCTCCAACTAGATCTGTTTTGACATCACCAAATTTCCTTCAACTAGATCTGTTTTAACATCACCAAATTTCCTTCAACTAGATCTGTTTTGACATAACCAAATTTCCTTCAACTAGATCTGTTTTGACATCACCAAATTTCCTCCATCTAGATCTGTTTTGACATGACCAAATTTCCTTCAACTAGATCTGTTTTGACATAACCAAATTTCCTCCATCTAGATCTGTTTTGACATCACCAAATTTCCTTCAACTAGATCTGTTTTAACATCACCAAATTTCCTACAACTAGATCTGTTTTGACATCACCAAATTTCCTTCAACTAGATCTGTTTTGACATAACCAAATTTCCTCCATCTAGATCTGTTTTGACATCACCAAATTTCCTCCATCTAGATCTGTTTTGACATCCATCACCAAATTTCTTCCAACTAGATCTGTTTTGACATCACCAAATTTCTTCCAACTAGATATGTTTTAACATCACCAAATTTCTTCCAACCAGATCTGTTTTTACATCACCAAATATCCTCCAACTATATCTGTTTTGACATCACCAAATTTCCTCCATCTAGATCTGTTTTGTCATCACCAAATTTCCTTCAACTATATCTGTTTTGACATCACCAAATTTCCTCTAACTAGATCTGTTTTGACATCACCAAATTTTTTTCAACTAGACCTGTTTTGACATCACCAAATTTCCTCCAAATAGATCTGTTTTGACATCACCAAATTTCCTCCATCTAGATCTGTTTTGGCATCACCAAATTTCCTCCAACTAGATCTGTTTTGACATCACCAAATTTCCTACAACTAGATCTGTTTTGACATCATCAAATTTCCTCCAACTAGATCTGTTTTGACATCACCAAATTTCTTCCAACTAGATCTGTTTTGACATCACCAAATTTCCTCCAACCAGATGTGTTTTGACATCACCAAATTTCCTTAAACTAGATCTGTTTTGACATCACCAAATTTCTTCCAACTAGATCTGTTTTGACATCACCAAATTTCCTCCAACCAGATATGTTTTGACATCACCAAATTTCCTTAAACTAGATCTGTTTTGACATTACCAAATTTCTTCCAACTAGATCTGTTTTGACATCACCAAATTTCTTCCAACTAGATCTGTTTTGACACCACCAAATTTCCTCCATCTAGATCTGTTTTGGCATCACCAAATTTCCTCCAACTAGATCTGTTTTGACATCACCAAATTTCCTACAACTAGATCTGTTTTGACATCACCAAATTTCTTCCAACTAGATCTGTTTTGACATCACCAAATTTCTTCCAACTAGATCTGTTTTGACATCACCAAATTTCTTCCAACTAGATCTGTTTTGACATCACCAAATTTCTTCCAACTAGATCTGTTTTGACATCACCAAATTTCTTCCAACTAGATCTGTTTTGAGCAAGAAAGCTTAAATTGTTCCGGGACTTTCTCGGCTCTTCTCTTTCTTTGTCTACATGTCAGTTTAGCTAGGTCGTCCCTTACCTATCTTGTCTCAGGCATTCTATTTATTTGTCTACATGTCAGTTTAGCTAGGTCGTCCCTTACCTATCTTGTCTCAGGCATTCTATTTATTTGTCTACATGTCAGTTTAGCTAGGTCGTCCCTTACCTATCTTGTCTCAGGCATTCTATTTATTTGTCTACATGTCAGTTTAGCTAGGTCGTCCCTTACCTATCTTTCCTCCCGTATTCTATTTCAAATCCACAAATAACGCTATTAGTAAGGGGTGAGGAGGAATAATGCTTAAACTCCAACAGAAAGTGAAGGTCACGAAGTCGATAGCCACAGGAAAGTACTCAAACAACTATCGTGCAGAGACGGAGGCACTAAGAACAGCCGTCGAAATGATCCTAGAGAGAAGCAGAGCCTCACATAACAAAGTAGTGATATTCATGGACGCCCTGTCGGCCGTCAAATGGACTAAAAAAACTCAACCGGCACAGAGCTAAACGAGCTAACAACTGTCCTCGGAGAAGTAACAAACTCATACAAACGCACAGTCATACAGTGGATCTCATCACACGGCAAAATAAGCGGAAACGAATAGGCAGACAAGCTAGCAAAGGAAGGAGAGCGACTGCCGCTGACTGATTAAGAAATCAGCTACGAGAAGGCTAAAATAACCATAGGATGGCGATATAGAGAGAAGTAGTTGCAAGACCACCCTCAACACAGCACCAAAGATGGGTACTATGGTCTGTTCAGTAGCAAACAAGTTGTCATATTCCGCCTCCGTACCGGTCATAACAGACTCAGTTTCCACCTACACAACAAATTTTTAATTGGCACAGCTAGCCTGTGCCACTGCGAGAAGGCGGACATGACGGCAGAGCACCTAAGCTACTGCAAGACTGCCCACTGCTAGCAGACTTGTGAAACGAAACCTGGCCGGAATATACCGAGCTAAATGAGAAGCTGTACGGACCGACCGAGTCCATAATACCAACAGCAGAGTTTATGTAGAAATCTGGTACATCAGTCTAAGCTGGAATCGCGAGAGAGAAGAGAGAGAGAGAGAAAGAGATAAATTCATGTAGGTGTCTGGTCTTCTGCACTCTTAATTTATGCCTCAGCCACTTCTGTCTCCTACGTTTGATTTCCTCGTTGTTACTGTTGATTCTTGTGCGTCGGATGTTCTCAGTATTTGGTATTCTCTATTCCCAACCAATTTGAATAAATCTTCAAAGATATCTTCCCTCGAAGCATCGTATACCTCTAATAAGTATATGTAAGTACACAGATAAGACATACATTATATGTCATTTTACAACACAATAACATGTACAATATGATGCTATTATTTAATATTATCAAATGTACGAGGCAAAGGTTGTCTCTAAATTCCTCTCAAAAACACGAGCATAGAATATTTATTTAAGAAATTGATGAAACATTTATTTGAACTAACAATTTGCAAATAATAATTTACAATTAAAATTCAATAATTTGTTATACGTGTTGACATTTGCATTCTTGACTCTTACGTGGACTTGTATATTTAAAGTTTTGACCTGTCACACACACACACATATATATATATATATATATATACACACACACATATATATATGTGTGTGTATCTTTGTGTGTGAACGTACATATTTGTGCATATGTGTGACACGTAAATATATGATGGTTAGCTATATATGTAGATAATACACCAGTAGGCTATGTATATAAGTGAAATATATACATACTTACACACATATATATATATATATATATAAATATATATATGAATCAGATCATCTTACCGGACGAAAGACGGTATATACACTGGTTCTATCTTTACTTCAATAAGATTATGATCTTTAAATCCATCGTTGATATCATCTTGGTTGTTAAAAACTCCATTATATATTTATTCATAAAGTTCCACATGCCACTTGATAAATGTGCTAGCAGCGAGTGAGAAAACATGTAGACTATCGTAAAATGTCAAGTGAAACAGGTAGTTATATGTAGCGAAGGTTTTTTTGTAAACATAAATTATTGATTGATTGATAATGTAATCATCATTGCACTTCTGTGAGTAGCCATGTGTGTTCCGATCTTTTTCTTTCAAATGAAGACCTAAGCTGCAGTGCACGGACTCCCTAGCACCGGCGTGGTCCAATTGTAATTTTGAAGATGGTGAAAATATTTTTGTATACATTTTATTTTTAATCTTTTCTATTGTATTTTGCACGAGCAGCGGCTTTCCAGTCTGATCTTCTCGATTTTAAACTGCCAATGGTTATTTTACGAGTTAAAATTGAACGCGGTACCTACGTTGTATCGTCTTTCTCAGATATGACTAGGGACTCGATCTCACCTACATTGAGGTCAAGGATCTCTTTAAAAATATCCAGAAGGTTCTACGAGGAAGCGAACCTGGTATCTATGGCACGAGACGAACCTGGTATCTATGGCACGAGACGAACCTGGTATCTATGGCACGAGATACGAGCACCTAAACTCTCCGCCACAGAGACCGTTGTAATTACTGTACATAGAAATGTTAATGGTTTCATCAAGCTATAACTGACACAAGACATAGAATAGCATACCATACTTCTTAGATCACGATTAAATATTGCAGACAACAGACGACGATAAAGTAATGATCTTTCTCGAAAATTGCATTTAACATACTAGTGTCTATTGTCTATTCCTAGGTGGAAGATGTAGTTGGCTGTCCACTCTTGCCGTTAAGCATAGGAATGGGAGCTTTAATTTGTGTTCTAGGGCTAGATGAGTCGCCCTTGTGTTTTATCCGGGTTTATGTAGTGTGGTTTGATATTGTCTATCCATCATTTTCTTGGTCTTCGTTTAGCTCTAGTACACAATCTCTTTTATTGTATGCTGTTATTGGTGGTTGGTTGTATTTCATTCTCATCACATGTCCAAACCACTGCATTTGTGGTCTTTCGATGTATTCGGTACATGAAGTTATGTCCACTCTGCTTCTGATGTCCTCATTTCGTAGTCTGTCTTTCCTGGTGACCCCACTGCCTTCCTCAATCATTTCATTTCACACGTGGTGAGCTTTCTGTGGTGTGTTGCTGTAAGAGACCAAGTTTGGCACTGGTAACAAAGTGTTTGGTAGGAAAATACTTTTTATCGTCTGTCTTTTCACTTCCATCGTGATGGGTGCTGTAGTAATGGTGTCAGCTGGTAGGTCACTGCATTTGCGTTTTTGACACCTTGTCTCTATTTCTCTATCGAGTTTCCGCCCTCTGTGAAAATACTGCCTAAATATTTGAATTTCGCAACTTGCTTTACTCTGGTGTTGTCTATTTGTATGTTTGCTTGGCTTGGTGTTCTGCTGATTTTCATGGTCTCGGTCTTTTGTTTGTTGATTTTCATGTTGTACTTTCTACATGCTATTAGCAATGAATTCATGTGATGTTGTAGCTGATCTTCATCTTCATAGATTAGACTTTGGTCCTCTGCAAAACGGAAATCGTTGATTTGGTTATTCAATTAGTCGTAGTGATCATTGTCTATAACAATAAGGTCTTTTCCGCACTGTGCCTCTTTCACTATTCTGTCTATATATATGTATGTTGAAGAGAAGAGATGAGAGCACACAACCCTGTCGCACCCTGATTTTGTTTAGAATGAATATGTCATTCCGTCTGTTGTTCTTACCACAATGTGGCTATTTGTGTATATTGTTCTGATATTGTCTAGCAGTTCTCCCTTGATCTCATAGTTTTCTAGTGTTTCCCATAGAATACTTTTATCTCTTCTGTAAAATACATTGTCTTGAATTATTAATAATAAGTGTAACTTTATTATATTCTACAGACTAATCAGAAAAATGGAGAGACCTGGAACCCACAGGGACAACGAAAGAAGGGAAGGCATATAAATAAATGGAGACGAGATTTGGAGGCAGAGATCAACAATATAAAGAAGTGCTGGAGGGAGCTGCAGGAGATAGCTAGAGATTGAAGGCTTGGCCTGAGTTGGTAGAGGAATATGCCACAATCCAGGTTAAAAGGCAGAAAGAAGAGAGAGAAGACTGTATGATTTATCTATTATTTGTTCAATGTGATGCCTATGGTTGAAACGGTGCGTTTAAAGTTACTATAGTCTGTCCATTAATTCGTGAGCACGTTTGAAATTGATTTTCTCGAAAACTACCTGTTGGATCTCAGTGATTTTTTGCAAACAGCCTTAGAATATCCATGACGCTAGAGAAATATTTTTTCCAAGAAAATTTGATGTAGTTTGAAATATTTCTTCTTCAGGTAATATTAAAATAAACCTCACCGGATTGTACACAATAGTAACAGATTTACGGTACACAGACGCGTTGTTCTAAAAATACATTATGGTAACATAGAAATATCGTGAGTATACAACAGTTTCACGAAATCCCGTGCACCTAACCCAGTCGACTTTGAAAGCGGAAAGCATATGACGTTATAATTGGGATACCATTGTATAGTTATAGGCGTATCTCTCTATTTGTATGAAGCTTTGTATCATATTTGTTGGCTTATCAAAACTGACATTGATATCACATTCATAATGAGTCTGAAGTGCACATTTATAACAATGCAGAAGGTTACAGTTTTACTATACCAACACTTCCGTAGGGAATCTAAGAGAGGTCATCTATATTGCGATATTCATAACCCTGAGAAACGAGCGCAACTGGCGCTTGGTCTGAATAGAGAATCCTTTTCCGATGGATTAAACAGGACACAAAGTGCACTAATGTCAAGCAAGGAAGGAAAAGAACAATTGACGACTTTGACATAGATGTCATAAGACGGGAGCTCTTGAAAATGTTTGCGACAAATCAACTTGTTACTCTCAGGAAACTGAAATTAAAACTGCAATCAGATTGCAGCATAGACATTTCTAAAAGTACTCTATGAAAAATTGTAAGAGCCACCGGCTTCACCTTCAGAAAAACTATAGGCGGCAGGAATATTATTTGTGAAAAGCCACATTTAATTGCTGCCCGAAGTAAATACCTGAGGCAGATCCGTGAGCGCGGAGGCAATGCTATGATATTGTATATTTGGACGAATCCTGGGTCAATGCTCACCACACCAATGCTAAAGAATGGCAATCAGTAGACGGTGAACAGAAAAGAAAAATACCAAGCAGCAAAGGCCAGCGTATTATACTAACACATGCAGGAAGTAGTGAAGAAGGTCTTGTCCATGACGCTGGACTTATTTTCCAATCAAAAGTACCGACGGTAGGGACTACCACACAGAAATGAATGGACATATTTTCAGGCACTGGATGGAGAAAGATCTACTTCCAATTCTAAACAGACCATCATGCTTGGTAATGGATAATGCATCCTATCACAACGCAGTATCAGCGGAAGACAAAGTACTAACTGCATCAAATACAAAAGATCAAATTAGGACTTGGCTTGCTAAGGAAAATATCAGCTTCGATGATACATATTTGAAACCCGAGTTGTTGCACCTGGTGAGGATGACAAATAAGACAAAGGTGTTTCATATTGACAAAATCATTGCGGAATACGGCCACACGTCTTTGCGACTACCTCCATATCATGCTCACCTCAATCCGATAGAGCTTGTCTGGGCTAAAGTAAAAGGGCAAGTTGCCGAACAGAACAGGACGTTTAAAATGTGTGATGTTGAAGTTCTGACACGTGAGTCCTTCTCAATGATAGACATGCAGTTCTGGAAGAAGTGTGTTGAACATGTGCTCCGAGAGGAAGACGAGTACTGGCACCGAGATGGATTACAATTTGTCCAGCCAGTAACAATTATCAACCTCATGGAATCGTCAGATTCAGGATGATACAAATCATATTTTGATTACAGACTGAGAAATAGCAACGTATACATTTCCATATCCAAATGCGTCTACCATCATACAATTTGTGGTGAAGTTAAGACACCCTGGGGTCTAATGGTGACCGAAGGGAGGACTAACTGTTGCATATTGTATCCAAGTTCACGATTGCACATAAAGGGCAACACACTTAATTACTTGACCTATCAAGTTAATATGAGATACACCTATGAATAAAATTGACATGGACAAATTCTAGGGATACTGTAAAATCTAAAATTTGAGCCCCGTATTTGCAATTGTCATAAAAGATCAAAGGAATTTGCCGATGTGCAAAATCCGTAGCATCTACGGACTACTGGTTAGCTTTATTTTAGCGTCATGGATATTCTAAGGCTGCATGCAAAAAATCACTGAGATCCAACAGGTAGTTTTCGAGAAAATCAATTTCAAACGTGCTCACGAATTAATGGACAGACTATAGCGTGGAAATACTTGCAATAATTGAACGTACAACTAATGTCGCAGCTTGTAGTGACAAAATCCGTTACAGTAACAACCACAATTTATGTTTATAAGCTCTAAAAATGAAATACGTAATATAGCTCCAATTGTTTAATCTTTTTAATTTGAGATTCTCTTACGTGATACACGTGGAGCTCAAAGTGATTTAAGAAGAGTGTGATGTCCGCTATTTGGTACAAATAGTATTATCAAGATAAGGAAAGATCAGTAAAACTATGTATCAATGATGAAACACGTCAAAGCAAAGTTATTTACGCTTTCACTATAAAAAAACAGTAACAATGCACAGCAACGTTTCGACAAAAAGTCCTTTATCAAACAAAGGATACAGAAATAGTGAAGAAATTCATTTTCTTAACGGCACCCTACATATAGAAACAGACAATAAATTCCTAAAGGCTCTTCAATGATTTAGTGCCAGAAATAAACAAAACACACGTAGTGTAGAGTCTGTCCCTCTATTGTTTGTTCTACAATGACTTTCAGTGTAGCTACCTGCTCATTACAAGATCTATCTTTCCTGAATCTAGCCTGTTCCTCTCTAAGCTTCTTGTCAATGTCCTCTTTCGTCCTGTTCCGAATAACCCAATAAACTGTGTTTATTCTTCTTTTAATTTTCTTCCCCCTCACCTGTTTCAATCTCTTGTTATCATTGAACCGTGATATTTCAAATCGTTTACATTGACTATTTCTATCCTTTGAAAAATAATAACCTCTCGAGTGGTTACTGGGGTCCAAATTTGGGGTGTAAAGAATAGAGCCGCTGTTACCTGCCACGCATGTCGTAAGATGCGAGTACGGATGTTTGGCTGAAATCGGATGCAGATGTCCTAAACATGTAAAAGTTTATGCGTTTGGGGCCTACCAAACCATTGTGCAACGTATACACGTTCTTGTCAAAGATCAAACACATTACAGAGAGTGATTAAAATTGGTGGTAAAGAACGAACACAAAGAAAAATAAATAACATTTGTCATGCTTGGTTCAACTCGTGTCGTTATTGTTATTGTTTGCCAAATTGAGATATATTTATATATTCTTTTTTTATCTGTCATTTACAATTTGGCAATCCATTGTCATATGTGGAGGCATAAAGTAAATATATTTAATGACATGTATAACATTGTTTACCTTTAGTTATGGATGCTTCAACAAGTGAGGAACAGATCAGTAGAAGGACACACCCGCCTTTCACTAACACCATAGCTACTGTTGGACGTCTTGTGTCAAGGACACTACAGGTATACAAATAGGATACTACAGGGTTTATAGAGAGACATGATTATATATATTCAACTAATTTATAAACATTGGCAACAATCTGTTGCATTCAGGAGAAGTAGGAGTCTCATATATTTGTTTTGATCTTTAATTAAATTCATATGAGAACATCATGCATGTTGCTTGCACCTTTTCATAGTTCGAAAATATATTACTAATACAACTGATGACATATGTTTTGCTTTTCTATTTATTAATTAGTGTTACAGATGTAACTAGCAATAACTGTTGCAGATGTAATTAGTAATAAGTATCATTATCTGCGTTCGAGTATTTACATTGAATAGTGTCTGTACATACTTTCCCGAACATTCGGTTCTTTACCTTGTGTCACATGCTGACAAGCTGATGTTGTTTACCTCTTGATGGCAGACTCTGACAAGCTGATGTTGTTTACCGCTTGATATTCCCTGCCAGATATATATATATATATTCACATGTTTACCTCTTGATGGCAGACTCTGACAAGCTGTTGTTGTTTACCGCTTGATATTCCCTGCCAGATATATATATATATATTCACATGTTGTAGTGGTCCGGGGATGTAATGATTTTAAATACCGTGGGATGGGGAGAGAACATTAAAATATAGTGATGGTATGATTATAGAACCTTGGCTTCCGGATGATGACAACTTGAGATGGTACTAGCTTGGATATAATGTCAAAATGACAAGCTGTTATTCTTCTTCTTCTTTGAATCCTACATATATCCAGCACTTGTTAACTATTTGTGATTTGTTTGTGTTCTTAGTCTAAGAGCGATTGTACGTTGTGTCAGTTATGCGCTCACAATTAGCCCAGCACATCCAATCTATGCGATGCTTTTATATTTACTAGGGTAGCATCCCTAGGCCCTACATCAGTCGCCTCTTACGACATGCCTTTAGGTCCCATTGGTACTATTCTTTGCTTCCCTTGTGGTCATCGCACCATACGGATGACTTTACCTATCTAATTTTTACTTGCATATTACGTTCGTTGATGCTATATGTTCTTGTACCAGGTCACCTGTTAGCACTTTAGCTCTGCTTTTTGTGTACGCTTCTTATATGTTGTGCATCAACGCATGCAGTCTTCAAATACTTGTTGTCTGATTTTCTCTTCCAATCATTGCTACTGTCGATATTATCGATCTGCCTTCTGTACGTCTGCCCTAGTTCATAGTCATTGGTTCTATGTCATGGTGGCGGTAGCTCTCTCTCTCTTTCTCTCTCTCTCTCTATATATATATATATATATAGATATACATATTTATCATCAAGGTGCTTATCCTTTATAGGACGTTGCTCTCTTTGCAGCACATCTCTTCTTCTTCTTTGTGTTCGTTCTGTATGACCAATTGTAATCACTCTTTGTGATATGTTTGATCTTTGACGAGAACGTGTATACGTTGTACATTGGTTTGGTAGGCCCCTAAACGCATAGACTTTTACACGTTTAGGACATGTGCATCCGATTTCAGCCAAACCTCCTTAGCCGCATCTTACGACATGTGTGGCAGGTAACAGTGGTTCTATTCTTTACACCCCAAATTTGGACCCGGTAACCACTCGGGCACGCAGCACATGTAAAATTAACTCTGTCTCTAGCCAATTCATCTACTTCGTTGTTGGTCATATTCATAGTTTCTTTAATATCTTGTATAGCCATCTTCTTCTTCTTGGTCTGCCTCTGCGTCCTGGGACCCTGCCTTCTAATATTGTTTTCTGCAGGCCACGGTGACCCTTGATGTGACCAAAGTATCTACTTTTTCTGTATAGTGTGTTGTTTATCAGCCATTTGTCTTTAACATTCAGTTCTTTTAAGGATTGAAGTTTCGTTCGTGTTGTTTGTGTAATAGTCCAGGATTCACAACCATAAGTACGCACTGGACAATGCATATTCTCAGTATTTCTAATTTTAATATTTTGCTGGTGCTTTGCAACATGTTCTTCATAGCGTTTAACTTCTTGATTGCTATTGTCAATCTTCTTGAGATCTCTTTGGAGCAGTTGCCGTTATTGTTAATTATTGAGCCCAGGTCTTCGTAGCTCTCTACATGATTAAGTAATTCATTGTTTATTTGGATGTTAGGTGAGTTTGTTTGCTTTGTCAGTTGAAATTAGTTTTGTTCCTTTTGTATTCAAATATAGATATTGTCTTCGCTATGTCTGTTGGTCGTCATGATATATATATATATATATGTATATATGCAGTGGTGGCTCATCATTAAGGCAAGTGGAGCCGTCCCATAAAATAATGAGTAAAAGGTATTTATTTTTTTAGAAATTATTTGTTCATAATAATTACTTTAAACGTGAAACTGAGTAGCTTTGAAAGTTGAATATATAACTCTAAAATATCACATGCAGTCTGAAATTCAGCGTCTACCTTCGCAAATTAGTATACATCAATAATTTACATAGCATTATTTTTTACGGTTATTATAAATGGGGTATATTTAGACCTATTGTTAACATAGCGACTTTGTATCGACTGCTTATTAGCACAGTCCTGTTTGAGATATTCATTCATGTATTATGGAAATTCTTACGATGCTAAACGAGTGCATAATAATACGGTGTTATTGCGCTAATCATTATTTTGGGCGTGTAAATACCGAATTGCATATAACAATAACAGACATAATTAACTAACCGTATTAGAATCTTACGTAGTAGCATATCGCTTGCGGAACGTCGCAATCATCACTACCTGCATGAACATCTCTCTGTCTCTTACAAGTCCTCCTGCCACTTCTAGCATCATGTTTAATGTTTCTTTGATGTCATGTTGCGACCTTCGTCTTGGTCGTCCTTTGCCTCGTTTTCCAGGAGCCACGCCTTCCATTTAAATAATGAATATAAAATATAACGAATTTAGGAGAAGTAATGAAATCAGAAAAATGTCTGGTCCACCACTAGTGACATTTGTTATAAAAAAGAGAATATTGAGATATGTTGGACACACCTTGAGGAGAAATTATCAACGAATATCAAAGCTGGCATTGAAGTGGGATGCAAAGGTTCAAGAAAGAGAGGTCGACCTAAGGAGACCCTGAAACGAAATTTGCTAAGGGAGGCAAGAAATATCGGTCCCAGTTCCATGGGGGAGATTGAGAGAGTTGCCAGGATCGAACGGTATGAAGAAATTGCTTGTAGCCTCTATGTAACGTTTAACAGTACGAGAGTAATTATTAGTATGCCTTCCATTACCTTTCTCTCCAGACCACTGTGGCGTTTAATGTGGCTAAAATATTTCATCATCCGGACATGGTGTTATTTATGAGCCAATGCTCGTTGATATGCAGGTCTTGTAGGATGTCTTTGTTTCTTCTCTGTCCAGGTTGTTCTAATATCTTTTCTCTAGAACCTTGTTTCAAAAGCTTCACTTTTGTTATTTAATGTTTGTGTTATGGTCCACGATTTGATTCCATTTGTTGTCACGATGAATATGCATGTTCATCTTAGAATAGTTTACGGTAATCGCCCGCTTCATCAATATACATCAGTGTACATACTGACAAGTTGACGTGGTGTGACCTAATTTAGAACGGTCATTCTAGTAAAGGGGAGATAACTTCTTGGAACAGACAAACAAAAGTAAACATTATAATCCGTTCAACTTCTCATGCCCACTGATAGAAATATATATCTTTGTAACCATTTGATGAAATAACTTGAAAACTTGCATGTGAGCTACACATGTTCCCGACGCTACAAAATATTTTTTGCTATTCAAACAATCATTCCATCTACAAGTGTCCTACTTTGTGCTATATATTTAACGCGTCCATTGGCTTGGTTAAAGAAAACTCATGTTTACAGCCATTTAATATATTGATGACCAAAATAGCAACATTCAGGACGAAATCCATCGTTTTTTGAACGATTCTTGTATTTTCCAAGCACCACATAGACTTGAGGAGAAATGATCAACAAATATCAGAGCAGGCATTGAAGTGGAATGCAAAGGGTTCAAGAAAGAGAGGTCGACCTAAGAAGACCCTGAAACGAACTTTGCTGAGAGAGGAAGGAAAATCGGTCTCAGTTCCATGGAGGAGATTGAGCGAGTTGCCCAGGATAGAGCGGTATGGAGAAATTACTTGCAGGCCCTATGTAACGTATAGCGGTACGAGATGAATTATTATTATTATTATAAATAGACTCGGACTTGAACATGGTAATTAAATGACGTCATAAGTGCGACACAAACTTTTAGTTAAAGGCGTATACCGAAATTAGTGTGAAGCTATTGGGTCATATTGTTGACTTCTCAAAACAGACATTGATATAACATGTCTAATGAGTTTGAAGTTACAATGCAAAAAGTGTTATTAATACTATACGCGCAGTTCCACAAAGAGGCACATATCTCTCTTTATCTCGGTCGTACTGTTTCAGCCATTTAGATCATTCTTATTGTGATATATAAACAGCCTTTGCCAGGAACGCTTATTTTACGTTACAATCTTAAGTACCATTTGGAGCTCTAGTGCTTGTTCTTCGGCGACGTGTCCGATTTCAACCAGCGTTTACTGGGTTCGCTCTACGTCAACCTTTGACTGTCCCCAGTCAACCTGCAAGACAGCAGATTGCTATTTTCTTTTAGGGTAGCGACACTTAGACAACCTACCATCCCGGGCTGTTGAGCATCATCTGGCCAGCTTGCCTGTCTTTTTGTGGACTACTTGGTTTTCCTTCCGTTCAGTTTTGTGTACGGTTTGCTCCGCTAGCCTTTGATTGTCCCCAAGCTAACTACAAGGAAGTAGTAGTTCGCTACGAGCGGAAACGCGCACTGGATTCAAGTCTCTGCTGGGCTTTCCAGTTTTTCTGCAACTTTGGGTGGTCAGTTCACCCCTACGCTTGCCACGATCCCTCACTATCAGCGATGTGCACGTCTACCGACCGGTGGGTCCACCCGTGCATCGTCCGCATGCGTGCTCGCTCTGTTCTCGTGCCTGTCCCACCATTTCCATCAGTTCTCATATTTACCAGCCTCTAAGCTGTCCAGACACTGGCTCACCTCGGGCCCCCACCTCATCGCTCCGAGTTTTGCCCTATGTGGGCCCACATGCAACTCATCTCGGGCCCAAGTTTTGCTCCACGCGGCCCACGTCTCTTCTCTGGATGTACCCATCATCCCTTTATGGTTATTCCTTCAGCTTTTCCCATCGGCCGGAAGAGACGTGCATTAATAGTCACTCTGATATTTCACTCGTCTGTGTTGTGGGCGGATCTCATCCAATGTGACTATGTCTGCATCCCTACCCACGCCAGAATAGCTCTCCCTTGATCCCTTTCCGCTTAGCCAGACATAAACTAATGTCTGTTACCAGGGTCACCATGTAGAGGTGGGGTAGGATCTTGATTAGTGCCAGTTCACTAATCCTCGTGCGGCGTTGTCCCTATGCGTATTTGACCCCAGGCACATATCGGTCATTTGTACCACAGTATACTTCTTCTTCTGCGTTCTCACTAGAATGGGATTTCAAATTCTCTAAAAAAAAGCCAGCTGTCTGCCTCAGATTATCAGCCACGCCATAAAGTTTGTCTTTGATCCTGTGTAAGTGGGCCACCTCTTTCTTCTCAAGTCTGCATACTGGGGACAGTTCTGTAGGATATGTTCTGTTGTCATACTCGCCAAGCCACAGGAGCAAAAGTCGTTGGTGCCTATTTTGAATTTAGTGTACAGGTTTACCACAGTATACAAGAACCCTAGTAAAGAGCTATTTTATTGTAGTGATACCCCCCTACAAGATATGTTAACACACGCACAATGTATCGAAGAAGTAGCGATTTGAAAAGTAGCTCCGACATTGCCAATCCCAAGCCTGGACGCGAAATGGGGATGACATTATGACATGGCAGCTAACTTTAACTGTAATGTAAATTATAAAAAAACAACAATAATATAACTATGTCTATATTTCCTGTTTTTTCATGACTCTATTGCAAGTATCAACATTGGTCCCCATGTATGAACTAGGATGATACGTTTTTGAATGAGATTTGACATCAAATGTAGTATTGGTGCGTTTATTGTAAAAACTAAAATTCTGTATCAGACTTGCCAAATATGCCGCCAACATCAAAGGAAACCGTTATATTACAAAATCCAGGTTTCCTATAGCAATTTCTTCCATCAGATATTTGCGTCGGTATAATTCTAAGATTGGGTGCAAAGTGTCGATACTGTAGAATATATGGTTTTGCTACAATTCGCGTTGGACTGTGGGCATGAGTTGTTGAACGGACTATAAAATATTTTGTCATCATCATCATCAGCTGTCTTGTCGGCTAACGTAGGCGATCATAGATCTCGGTAACTCTATGTCTGCGATGTTTGCTATCATCTCAGATGTTAACGTTCTTCCATGCCATGAAGTCGTCTATACTACTCGATACGCTGTTAGTAACATTTGATTAAATGATATAACAGAGTACGGAGATAAGGAGAAGTCGTCTATACTGCTGTATACGTTGTTAGTAACCTTTGATTAAATGATATAACAGAGTACGGAGATAAGGAGAAGTCGTCTATACTGCTGTATACGTTGTTAGTAACCTTTGATTAAATGATATAACAGAGCACGGACATAAGGAGAAGTCGTCTATACTGCTGGATACGCTGTTAGTAACCTTTGATTAAATGATATAACAGAGTACGGAGATAAGGAGAAGTCGTCTATACTGCTGTATACGTTGTTAGTAACCTTTGATTAAATGATATAACAGAGTACGGACATAAGGAGAAGTCGTCTATACTGCTGGATACGCTGTTAGTAACATTTGATTAAATGATATAACAGAGTACGGACATAAGGAGAAGTCGTCTATACTGCTGGATACGCTGTTAGTAACCTTTGATTAAATGATATAACAGAGCACGGACATAAGGAGAAGTCGTCTATACTGCTGGATACGCTGTTAGTAACCTTTGATTAAATGATATAACAGAGCACGGAGATATCGGGGCAACCACCATATGTTCCTTAGAGGCATACCAAACACATCTTATCGACGTTTGCCTTAATAGTTATACCAACGTTATCAAGATGAATTGTGTTCGAACTGTGACCTGAAGTCTGCTTGATGTATCTTGCACCACAAGGTCAAAGATCTTATCTTCGAGATATTTTAAACAACCCGTAATAACTCCAGATGGAATCTACCACAAGCTGTCTACCAGCCGCTAACTCGTCCATCCTTATCATGACTCCTCCCCCATCTATAATATATATATATTTATATGTTTGTATAAATAAATGCTATCCTTTTTAAAAAGGACATTACCAGTGATAGACAAATAAACAAAAAACAACCCCAACTTTAAAGTACATCAAAGCTGCTACCTTAGTTGCAAAAATGGATTCAGGTGACATTATAGAATATTTTATATGTTACATAACTACACTTTTATGTTGACAATTAATTTATAAACATTGATATCAATCTGTTGCAGTCTTGGAACGTTTGAGTCTCATATTAAATTAACACGTGACACCATACAGCTGTTTACATGTAATCATAATAATACAAATAAAGACTTGTGTTTTATGTTGTCATTTATTGTGTATTGTTATATGTGGCAATTGTAATACTTTCTATTCACGGCTTTCTCATCTACAATTCTACTGCTATCTGCAACTTCCATCTCTCTCTATTATATGCAGTTATGCTGTCCTTTGACAGGTTTCTCGTCGTCAATGAAACAGTTATCTGCAGCTTCCATTTCTCTCTATTATATGCAGTTATGCTGCCATGTGACAGGTTTCTCGTCGTCAATGCTACGGTTACATGCAACTTTCATCACTCTCTATTATATGCAGTTATGCTGCCATGTGACAGGTGTAATGATGTCAATAAATGTGCTTTAGAGAATAAAGACATTTATGATGCTGAAAGTACTTATCTTTGTATAACGACTTTATTTAGTACGCTATGGAATTAGATGTATTCATGGAGCTTGTTTTGATTTGTTTTGCAGGAAGATATGTTGGGATGAAAGATATCGTTTTAAATGAATGGGAAATGTTGCTAATGTAGAAAATAGGTTTGAAGTGGAGATGAGAAAATATGTTTGGAATAATAGACACTGTTGGATGAAAGGAGAACTTTTGGAGCAGTGAAATAGTTGAGAGTTGAGAGAGAAATGTTGAAGTAGAGAGAGAATGTTGAGAGTAGAGAGAATGTGGAGAGTAGAGAGAGAAATGTTGAGAGTAGAGAGAGAAATGTTGAGAGTAGGAGAGAAATGTTGAGAGTAGGAGAGAAATGTTGAGAGTAAGAGAGAAATGTTGAGAGTTGAAGAGAAATGTGAGAGTAGAGAGAAATGTTGAGAGTTGAGAGAGAAATGTGGAGAGTAGAGAGAGAAATGTTGAGTGAGAGAGAAATGGAGAGTAGAGAGAGAAATGTTGAGAGTTGAGAGAGAAATGTTGAGAGTAGAGAGAGAAATGTTGAGAGTAGAGAGAGAAATGTGGAGAGTAGAGAGAAATGTTGAGAGTAGAGAGAAATGTTGAGAGTAGAGAGAGAAATGTTGAGAGTTGAGAGAAATGTTGAGAGAGAGAAATGTTGAGAGTAGAGAGAGAAATGTTGAGAGTAGAGAGAGAAATGTGGAGAGTAGAGAGATAAATGTGGAGAGTAGAGATAAATGTTGAGAGTTGAGAGAAATGTTGAGAGTAGAGAGAAATGTTGAGAGTAGAGAGAAATGTTGAGAGTAGAGAGAGAAATGTTGAGAGTAGAGAGAAATGTTGAGAGTTGAGAGAAATGTTGAGAGTAGAGAGAAATGTTGAGAGTAGAGAGAAATGTTGAGAGTTGAGAGAAATGTTGAGAGTAGAGAGAAATGTTGAGAGTAGAAAGAGAAATGTTGATAGTTGAGAGAGAAATGTTGAGAGTAAGAGAGAAATGTTGAGAGTAGAGAGAGAGATGTTGAGAGTAGAGAGAAATGTTGAGAGTAGTGAGAGAAATGTTGAGAGTTGAGAGAGAAATGTTGAGAGTAGAGAGAGAAAATGTTGAGAGTAGAGAGAGAAATGTTGAAAGTAGAGAGAAATGTTGAGAGTTGAGAGAAAATGTTGAGAGTAGAGAGAAATGTTGAGAGTAGAGAGAGAAATGTTGAGAGTTGAGAGAGAAATGTTGAGAGTAGAGAGAGAAATGTTGAGAGTAGAGATTGAAATGTTGAGAGTAGAGAGAAATGTTGAGAGTAGAGAGAGAAATGTTGAAAGTAGAGAGAAATGTTGAAAGTGGAGAGAAATGTTGAGAGTTGAGAGATAAATGTTGAGAGTAGAGAGAAATGTTGAGTAGAGAGAGAAATGTTGAGAGTTGAGAGAGAAATGTTGAGAGTAGAGAGAGAAATGTTGAGAGTAGAGAGAAATGTTGAGAACAGAGAGAAATGTTGAGAGTAGAGAGAGAAATGTTGAGAACAGAGAGAAATGTTGAGAGTTGAGAGAGAAATGTTGAGAACAGAGAGAAATGTTGAGAGTAGAGAGAGAAATGTTGAGAGCAGAGAGAAATGTTGAGAGCAAAGAGAAATGTTGAGAGCAGAGAGAATGTTGAGAGCGCAAAGAGAAATGTTGAAATGGAGAGAAATGTTGAGAGTAGAGAGAAATGTTGGAGGTAAAGAGATATTTTAGAAGTAGAAGTAAAAGTTGAAAACATAGACACATGTTTAGATGGAGTCATAGACGCTTCCCAATCAGCTGTCTAAATCTGTAATAATTTCCATCATGTCTAACCGTAGAATAATATTAATAATAATAATTCTCTTGTACCGTTATACGTTACATAGGGCCTGCAAGTAATTTGTCCATACCACTCTATCCTGGGCAACTCGCTTAATTTCCTCCATGGAGCTGAGACCGATATTTCATGCCTCTCTCAGCAAAGTTCGTTTCATGGTCTCCTTAGGTCGACCTCTCTTTCTTGAACCTTTGCATCCCACTTCAATGCCTGCTTTGATATTCGTTGATCATTTCTCCTCAAGGTGTGCCCAACATATCTCCATCTTCTCTTTCTTATAACAGTTGTCACTAGTGTTTGACCAGACATGTCTCTGATTTCATCACTTCTCCTGAATTCGTTCCATTTTATATTCATTATTTTTCCCAGACATCTATTTTCAAATGCATTCAACTTGCTTTCTATATCTTTAGTCATTTTCCAACTCTCGCTAGCATATGTTAGGATTGATACAACATTTGAATTGAAAATTCGTAATTTAGTTTTAATACTATATAACTTGCAGTTCCATATTTTATTTAGACTTTTAAAAGCTGATGTTGCTTTGCCAATTCGTATCATAATTTCTTTTTTAACATATCCTGTACAATCTAAATTGCTACCTAAATAGGTGAACTGTGTTCTGTTATTTTTATCATTTTAGATTCCAGTGTGATATCTGCATTACTTGCCATAGGTATCTTCAGTATAATAGAATATATTACAGACTACTATATTTATAGGTCAGCTATAAGTAGCTGTCTATTATCGAATATAAGCCATCTCTAGCAAAGCGTTATCACAGCGCTTGTGTTGCTATTATTTTAGTACATAAGAGTTTCGACCCATGTCTCCGAAAATCGCTCGATGGTTTTCGTCTTAACACGTGCTGGTTTTCGGAATCTAATGTCAACTGTTACATTTCATGAGGCGTACGATGGTAGCGATTTGTGGACATGTTGTTATTTTAATAGAGAATGCGTGCGGGGAAAATCAGCACTACCAATTGAAGGGTTTGGTACTTAAAAAACTGTTATGGTGAATGTTCGGCTATGTACGATTCAGCAATGAAATTGTGGTACTTTATTGTTCACTTGAGTTCTACAATAAGTCAGTTCATGACTTACTGAAGTTTTTAGTTGAAACTAATCTCTGTTCAGGTTTTATATAAGTCTTCACAAGGGTAGAATTGTTAATTATTATTCCAACAACTACTACATCTGTGGAAAGATAGTATGCAGATCCACACAAGATCAAGCTAAAATCTCCAATCTTAGCCTTCTGTCGATATAAATGGAACATTTGAGCAAGGTTAGAATGAAGAATACATATTATGCTGCCGTCACAGAGAAGTTTCTGCACAAGGAAAGTAGAATGGATATGATCTTCAAGTGAAACATGTCATTGGAAATATGTGATATTTCAAAAATATAGTTGTCCCAGTACAAAAACTATCGTTGTGTAATTGAATATGCGAGTTGGCTTTTCAATTAAAAAGGAAAAGTGGTTAAATAGGAGCAACACATATTCATTTTAAGTAGCAGCCCCCATATCACACATTACCAGACTACGCCCCTGCTAGAAACACTACATGTTGACCACACTTAACATGCTATAGGTGATGTAGCTATATATGAAAAAACAATGTATGGCTTGTCTATTGACTTACCGCTTTAGCACTAGTGTGTATCTTATAAAGTCCTCCTGCAGTGGATGTTAAGCAAATTATATTGTATCACATAATAGTAGACTGACATGCGGCTAGTTTCCTGTCAATCATTCAGTGAATCACACACATATGTATCTGTTTACCTCTTGCTGTCCTGCTCTCAAGCCCACCTCACATTATTGTCATGTTATCGTGACATGTCATCTTGTTAATGAAACTATATACATAACATCATATGTCTAATTGTTATGTTAGCAGCTACATTTTTCCCTGTCAACTGTTGACATATACATTAATGTTCTTTTCTCTTCATTTCCATGATTGTTCATACACATATCTACATATATTATCAAAATTGTTTGTCTCTTTTCTTGACGTTTACCTTTATCAAAGTAAAACCTTCATTCAGGCTTAACACATCCCATAATTAAACAATAATTAGCTTACTTTCTATCATGCCTTCAGAGAAAAAGGATTGGTTGCATAAATATATATGCTCTTCTATAAAACCTGAGATATATCAATAATATTCATCAAACGTTGTCATATGCATCCATTTTTGCTATTAGACGAACAACAGCGGCAGAAACTATGATGTCCTCAAGAAGTAGTAATGTGGCACTCTTGATCTGTTGGTCGATGATTGCTGGAATGAAAACTAAAGGTAAGGAACAAAACTACAACTCAAAGGACAGAAATAACTATCTAAAATGATAGAAAAAGCTTTAAAATCATAAAACGTTAGAGTAAATGACAGACATACAGGCAGAAATGCAGGCAGACATAGATATATATTCTATATATTCTATCAGTGAGGTCGAGAGGGGGTAGTTGACGCTTGGGCAACTTAGTTCCTCCATAAAAATCTCCCAGGCATGCGTCACGGAGAGGTCACTTCGCGGTTGACTTTGTCGACCAAACCAACAAGGAAGACAACAGTTACGGGTTATAAGACAAGCTCAATTCAAAAACATCAACAACGCCAAGAAAAGAAAAGTCATCAGAAAAATCAACTGTCTTAGATAGACAACTCAAGAGACTGCAGGTAGATATAGCAGTTATACTTAACATTACCACATACCAACTCTACATAGATTAACACAACCATACATAACAAAATATGATTTGTTTAAAGGAACTATTTCAGATGAAATGATGAATAAGGGTAGAAAAAAACATATTTTCAGAAATATGTACAAAGAGAGATATAGAGACAGTGACGATAGAAACAGTTTGATCACCATCATAAAAATGTAAAATAATGAAGCACGTTCATGTTCATGCTCAAACTTGCAACCACCATGATTTGTTTTCCAGAGATCTCTGATCACAGTGTTGCTGTGATCGAGTTCCTGGTCCTATCGGAGACGGAAGATAACACGTAAATAACGTGTTGAAGTTAAGCATGTAAAATAACTCTTTGCTAGTTCAAAATCATACAGACCCGGCTGTTATAAAAATAAAAATTCTTGTAAACTTTTTTCACCATCCTCTAAATGACGGCGTTCATTCACTGTAGCACACATAGTTAATCACCGAAGTGCAAAGATGATGGTTGTATCAATCAAACAATCAATCAGACACAGACGTGACAAATCGTCACATATCGCATTGTAATAGCTGAAGGTAGGAGAACAAATAAAAGCCATAAATACAATTGTAATGGAATATATCAAGAGTTAGATAGGCAACAGCTTGTCGACGTATACCTTCAGAAATTGAAACATAACTTGATAAGTACATAAAATACATCAAGACATCTTTAATGTAGAAACTAGACAAGCTAACGATGATCATTTCAACACTATTTTATTTTATCCAACTCAAACAGTTTTTGTTTCCATCAATGTTTGCAACAAATGTATCCTCATTCAACAACAGATGTAACAAGAACAGAGGCTGACTTTGTCACTATATTTAATGGTATCTGGGACAACAAGGATCAGGTACAGAAAGATCCGAGTTTTGATATCATTGAAATACGACTTGAACCAATAGACATACCAGTACTACGTCCGGTAAGCTGTTCTAATGTAATGTGTTGTATATTTATTTCCATTTATCTATTTTGATTTATGAAAATGAAAATCGTGGTATGCCCTTTACAGGATGTAGTCATCAACCACAAAGCATGAGACGTTGATTGTCTAGGCACCACTTATGCGTTCAGTAATTTGACATTGCTTTCTGAATTGTGAGGTATGCCTTTTACTGTTCATAAAATAAAATTCCACGGGAAAAAATTTGGTTCTAATCTTGACCGCCGCGGAGTGTGAATCAGGTACGCTGGGGTTGAAACATCGTTCGTTAAAATGAGTAGCATTATATGCTACAAGCCCTTGTCTTTTGCAATCAGAATGCGAGTTATGCAGTGCTATATAGAACCAATACTGATATTTACGTATGCGAGTCATGGACAATGAACACACAGATCGAAGCATCTCTGAGGCCCACAGAGATGTCGCTTTACAGAAGAATGATGAGAATCCCATGGACAGCTAAAATGACTAATGTTGAGATGTTGAATGAGATAAGCAACAGATAAAGCTTATCATCAATATAAGAAAGAGGCAGTCATCATTTTTCGGGGCATGTGATGAGGACGGGAGGTATAGAGCACATTGTGACAACTGGTAAAATCGAGTGACAAACACTATTTATGAAGTGAACACAAAAGCCCGTTCTTTAAATCTCTACGTATCTTGACACTGTGACGAAAAACATGATTACAGACAAGAATGAGATGCAGACATTTTGTTTTGTATTCAAATATTTCTTTTTTAAAGATATACGTATTTTTATGAACAGACACACTGAGACATCTTTTAGAGATTCAAGTATTTCTCTGTAGAGACAATGTTATCGATCGTGTAGAGATTCAAGTATTTCTCTATAGAGATTCAAGACTGTTTCTCTTAAATACAAATATTATTACATGTCCTAACAAACAAAACGAGAGAAAGTACATGACAACTAGTAAAGTTTGTTCAAATGGCACAGCAGAGCCTCAAGCACCACTATAGACCGCAATCTTGATAAATAGCTTCAACTCTGATTGCAAACATGTGGTATGTTCCACAGATGCACTACTCGTAATGCAAACCCTCCAGAGTAAACTTTCTTTCATCTCTAAGAAGTGAGCTCAGCAAGATTTCTGCCAAACACGTTAGTTACACTCCAGTGTGTATCATCACAATGTGGAGTGCCCGGTAATGAGAAGGCCGGCACACTTGGAAAAAAAGGGAAGAGAATGTGAACTAGTAGAAAACTAAATCACATTCTCTGGAATCACATACTTTGAAAAAAGAGCTATCATGGACATTACAAAAGCACATAAACAATTTAACGATGACTACGACAAGCTTGACAGACAAGGACAGACTACCATCTTCCGTCTCAGGACAGGTCATGCCAGACTGAACAAACAATTACACGTGTTACGATTGTCTCTTTTCGCTCTGTGTTGATGTGACACTGCTGGTCAAACCACAGGACGGGGTCAAAGGCTCATGAGGTCATGGTGGTAACATGAGCCAGGGTTAGCGAGGGGGCGAGCTAACCAAGACCCTGCCCCTAACCTCCACGCGGTGACCCTGGAAACAGACTCTGGTTCCGGTCTGGCTAAGAGGGCAGGGATCGGGGAGAGAAAACTACTGGTAGTGGTAGCAGTGCAATTACGGAAATACGATAAAGATACATACACACAAAATGCACAAATCTCCTGACCGATGTCCAACAAGATATTGTCTAAGTCCCTGAACGCAAAGAAACAGCAACGAAACGTCTCAGACATGGATGAGAGGTGCATCCAGTGACCAAACGCATGCCCACGTAGATCGAAGCCCTGAGGAGGGGCAACACTGCCAAGCCCGTCGGTAAGAATAAATACGACAGGACCGTAACGAATAAAAGTCTAACCTCGTGTTGGTGCGAGAGAAGATTGCAGCTGACCCCGCATTGGTAGCCTGGTGCAGATACATGTACTGGGCAAGGTTTGCCGAGCGCAAAGAACAAGTTGCGTTTAGTGCATAACGAAACTACCCGCCCTGGGAAAACCGTGCAAGGTACTGTGCGATTAAAAATTAACTTTCCCGGAAGAACTGAGGTTGGTGATGCCTAACGAAACTGCCAGCCTTGGGGCAACCGGGCAAGGTTCGATTGCAATCGTAACTAACATCCCCGGAATAACTGGGGCGGGTGATGGCGGCGAGCGCAAAATCCTCAGTTACGCTGATAGTGCCGACTGAAATGACCCTCTACATTGTTTGTACTCGAACCCATGCCAGTGCTTTCGAGGTTAATTGCAAATTGCCACGTACCAATGCGCGTCTAGAAAAGGCTGAGAATGTTCCTTCTCCGGATCAAACTCAAAAATGTACGGTAAAGCAAGGCCGACAATGTACGGACCAGACAGGAAGTTCGGGTCTGAACATTGGCGAAGGCCGATACTTTACACGGTGTCTTATACGAGTAAGACGCCGTCCGAGGATAAGCTTACAAGCCCCGAGAAATATTTCTCAGTCAGAACGGGCATAAACAGCGTAACTCACTGTCCCGGCGTAGATCACAAAGCCCAAAAATACGGCAAAGCTGATCGAACCCTAAGGAAAGCTCACCCTAGTAAATCAAAAGCTGGCTGAAAACGAACACCCCACCGAAGGATAAGCAACTGAGCTCCAATAGGTGCTGAAGGCTGGTGCACGTACATCACGTTCTGATGTGTGGCTGTTTATATATAACAATGAGAATGATTAAAACAGACCTAGAACGATCGAAGAAGAAGAAGAAGAAACCACAGGCCATGTTCTTCACAACTGTCCTCCCTAGAAATGGATGCTGGTCCTACAAAACAACACTACATTCAAAACTACATTGCAACAGAGATGAGCTCCAGACAACTGTAGACTTCATCAGAAGAACGTGTCTGCGCGTGCTTATGATGACGTCGACCGTTGTCTGGGAAATCATCTCTGATGCTAATCATCAAATTAGCCATCGCAAAGAAAAATATATAACTATTCTTCTTCTTCTTTTGTCGTCACACTGCTACGGGCTGTTGACCAGTGTCGTTACACTGCTACCGGGTTGTTGCACAGTGTCGTCACACTGCTACAGGGTTGATGCCCAGTGTTGTCACACTGTTACCGGGTTGTTGCCCAGTGTTGTCACACTGCTACATGGTTGTTTCCCAGTGTCGTCACACTGCTACCGGGTTGTTGCTCAGTGTCGTCACACTGCTACAGGGTTGTTGCACAGTGGTGTCACACTGTTACCGGGTTGTTGCCCAGTGTTGTCACACTGCTACCGGGTTGTTGCTCAGTGTCGTCACACTGCTACATGGTTGTTGCCCAGTGTTGTCACACTGTTACTGGGTTGTTTCCCAGTGGTGTCACACTGCTACAGGGTTGTTGCCCAGTGTTGTCACACTGTTACCGGGTTGTTACCCAGTGTTGTCACACTGCTACAGGATCGTTGCCCAGTGTTGTCAAACTGCTACTGGGTTGTTGTCCAGTGTCGTCACACTGCTACCGGGTTGTTGCACAGTGTCGTCACACTGCTACATGGTTGTTGCCCAGTGTTGTCACACTGTTACCGGGTTATTGTCCAGTGTTGTCACACTGCTACAGGGTTGTTGCCCAGTGTCGTCACACTGCTACAGGGTTGTTGCCCAGTGTTGTCACACTGTTACAGGGTTGTTGCCCAGTGTTGTCACACTGCTACCGGGTTGTTGCCCAGTGTCGTCACACAACCACCGGGTTGTTGCCCAGTGTTGTGGTTTTCTGTTTTTGTCTTGCACTGTTCTAGTGGCTAGGGTGATTGTTATATTTTGCTCTTTAACAAGATTCTGATATGCAATCTAACCAGCTTTTTTCGTGGTCTTCCTCTTCCCTTCTTTCCTGATGTTCTGTTGTAGAAGACTTTGTATACTGTGGAGTTTGGATGCATTTTTATTAAGTGGAGTTTGGATGCATTTTTATTAAGTGGCTGAACCACTTCATTCATTGTATCTCAATGTCATTAAGGCAACGTTATGAACCAGCTTTCTTTCTTATTCTCATGTTTTCATGACTCTTGTCTTTTCTAGTGTTGTTGGTAACTTTTCGCAGGCAGCGCATTTCACTTTAGTTTTATTTGTGACTGCGCTTTTCTCATTGTCCATGTTTGGCTCTGGTAACACAAGGTAGGTATGACAATGCTGTTGATCATCTGTTGTTTAGGTGTCAGTGAAATATGTGGGTGCCTTAACAATGAGGCTAGCTGGTAGGTTACATCATTTGCTTTTTGAACTCTAGCCTCTATCTATCTAGTCTTCCGTCTTCTGTGAATATTCTTCCTAAGTATTTGAATTCTTTCATTTGGTTTATTGTGGTGCCATTGACATGAATGTCTAGTTTATTATGTTTTCTTCCCATATTCATTGTTTCTGCTTTAGTGTTATTGATTTTCATGTCAAGATTTATACAATATTGGTTAAGGGCGTCAATGTGTTGTTCTAGATCTTGTTCACTTTGATGTATCAGGCACTGATAATCTGCAAAAAGCAGTTCATTTGTTTCATCATTATCTGAATTTGACTCTAGAGTTATTTTATCCATATATGCAATAAAGAGTAGTGGTGAGGGGACACAACCTTGTCTAACACCTGATGTAATGGAGAACCAGTCGATCATTCCTTCTGTTGTTCTTACTGTACACTGGCTATCTTGATATAGGTCAAGATGTTACCTAATAGTTACATACCTATTACTTTTCAGAAATACATGGTTTTATTTTCTTCTTTAGATGTACATCTATTTCCTTTCTAGTTACAGTTATTTCCTTGGATAGATAAACCACTTTATATGTGAGATATGAATATGCATCTGTTACAGGCGACAGTTGTGTTCGTTGAAGAAGCAGTCAATGGAATTGTCAACATCATACATCTGGCAGTGGTGACTGATAATTCGAACGGAAATATCTACTTGAAACGTTACAACTTTACTCACGAAGCAAGGCTCAAGTATGTCTACGTCTGTTATACACTAGTGTCTTTTTTGTGACATCAATAGTAAAGTACAGAAAGCCAGCAAATACCGATACTATTTTTATGTAACGACTGATATCTTTGAGATGTGAAGCATTTGAATAAATTAACAGAAGTAAATGGGGAACAGGAAATAGAGAATAAATTGATTGATTTATTGATAGGACAATCATCATTGCACTTTGGTGAATAAGCGTGTGTGTTCCGAACTCTTCCTTGTACATGAAGATCCCAGCAGTGGTGCACGAACTACGGAACCCGGTGAGGGTCACCAAAGTAATTTTTTTTAATGGTGAAAATGTGTATACAATATTTTCAGTGAATTGTTCTTGACCATAGTCTTAGCTTACTCTTATCGATTTTCAGCTCTTAATGGTACATTTTAATGTTCAACCTGAACATAGGATATACGTTTCTTCATCCCTCTCTGATAGGACTAGAAGAATGGTCTCACCTACATTCAGATCAGGAATGTCTTGAAGAATAAATCTATCATTTTCTGCTATTAAGGGGTCTCTATTCACTAAATGACATATTTTCTTTAAAATATCGATTTTCTAAATATGTTTTATTCTGTTAGTTTTATATCTTTAGAATCGAAATCAGTTAAAAAAAAAAAAAAATTTAATTTGAAAATGAGATTTTAAACAGCCCACCCTCTCGGAGATTTAACGTATTTTTTCAGAGGTAATTTCTAGAAATACCGTTTGGTTGGTACTTAGTGATGGGGATCTCTATTCTATAAGACATATCGAATTATATATCAAGGTAAAGTACCAGTGTGAGAAAATTGTGAGAGTTCATCCAATTCTATGGAAGCTGTAGCTGGATGCCAAGCTTATTTTTGCCAGGTCAGTGAGAAAGAGAAAACGTGTTTATTACCAGTTGCTCTGTGATGGAGATTCCAAAGCTTTTGTAGTGACAAATACATCTTTCAACAATGATATTCAAATTGTAAAAATAGATTTTATCAATCGCATAGCTAAAAAACGTTATCTCCTTAGTATTCGTCAATATTTGCCTATATTAAAAAATAGTAGTTCTCCCATGCTCCACATCAAAGAGCATGAGCTATCTCAGAAGGATGGAGGCACATATAATACAGGTGGATTTAACATATAACCATACGGGACGGATGTTCTGTCAATCATATAAGTGATTTATGTGAAAATTCTTTTGATAAATTAAAGATTTTTTCATATTTCACCAAAAATATTTTTAAATAGCAGTTTTCTCACAATTGTGATTTTCACTAATTTTGGAAGTGTTCAGTAGGTTAATCTCAGTAACCATTCAAGATATCAATATGAAAATTGGCATACATATAGATCTATCACTACTAAGGGCAGTCATATATAGAAATATAAGTTTTGAGAAATATATTTTTAAACACAATATTTTTGTAGTAACCATAGGTTCCAATTTTTTTGGTAAAAATTATATATGTCTTATTTGTTTCACTTCTATTTGTTTGTTATCTGTCCCATAACAATTTAAAGTTGCTAGCTGCCTAGAACTATACTTGTGTAAGTATTTAAATTTAAAAAAGAATAATATGAACTAGTTGTGAGTACTTACCTACTTTATGGCATTGTTTATAATCCAACATGGCCGCCATTTCCATGGCAACCCGACAAGTATTTATTTTAAAGTTATATAATATTTCATACCAGACCGTCCCTAGTACTACCTGATAACAAAATCTCATTTGACTAGGAAACAAGGAAGTTAGCAACCGTTTATTCTGTCTCCCCTTAAAGAACCGAGTACTTTGAAGCGAGAGGCAAGCACTTTACTTCTACGGCACAGTGACCCCATAGAGATGAAACTAAAGTATTCGACACCAGTAAATGTTTCATATTTGTATTCGATACTAGTAAATGTTTCATATTTGCGAGTACCAGAACCCCTTTAAAAACAATTATGAACAAATACAATGAAGTAGTCGATACGAGTACTTGTTCCAATGGACGTGACCAGTCACCGTAAATATGTTGGTAGTCGGTAGTGTTCAGTTCCAGGAACAACTCTTTCTCCAGTCCCCAGACTGAAGATGTAGACCAATATTGTTAGAAGTAATTGAGCACACAGAGTGAGGAGTGTGTTTAATCAGCAAGCCACATAAACCATCGATGTCTCTTGGATGTCTTTTGGGGGAGAATGAGCACCTACGGGTCTGCCCGAAGTGCAGTGACGTCAGTTTAGTAACCAATAAACAATAACCAATTGAGCACATCAGAATTTGAGTTTGGGATACTGCGTACGTGCTCTATCCCCGAATCTGTTATCTGAAGTGAATATATTTTTATATTGTGGGACAGTTATAGTCTTTGTTTATATTCAGTTTGACAACTCATTAGATACACAGCATGCACAGGAAACAATGCATTATTGCATGCATGTGATACTCGACATGCATATGATACACGTTATACACATGATACTTTTGATACTCTAAAAACATATGACACACGGTGTGCATAGTATATATTTAATACACTACACACTATACATTTAATATATTGTATACATGTGACACACTGGATACATTTAAGACACTTCGTACATTGTATACATATGATATACGCTATTCACATTTTTAAGGCACACATTTGACAAAAATGTATCGTCCATGCAGAGCTGGCGCCTTCAACCATGATGTCCTGACACATATTACACTGAAAGAACTTCACGGTGATGATGACTGTACTGCCGATTTCAAGCAAGTGGAACCTCGTCGCCTCTTTGGAGAATGAGCAGTCTGTAATTACGTTAACAATGGAGTAAGTATTTACAACTGTTTTGCACAACTGTTGCGATAGTATACAAATATTCTGACAAAAGTGGTGATAATGGCAAACACTATTTGAGTTCTGAATATACTGTTATAAAGTGGCAAACACTATTTAAGTTCTGAATATACTGTGATAAAGTCCATCATCAAAATCCCTTGTTCTGAGCAGAATATTGTTACTTTTAACAGTCCTTCGTAATTTCTTTCTCTCATAGGCCAGATGTTCCGCCTCTGCAGCCATTGTGATCAAATCATCAGATACATTATGATTCCTACTTCACACTGGTCTTCATCTTGTCATCTTTGTCAAGTTACCTTCTTCTATAATGGTCTTCAACAACACTTTGTGTCTCTGTATTCGTACATAATATATCAATTGTCTCATTTTTAATTTTATTGTCAGCCAGTTTTCTTGCATATTGAATTCCTTCTTAATATATCTATTTGTTTATCATTAATGTATATGGTAACCGGAGTTCTCTTCTATAGCACTTATATTCAAAAACTCAAAATATGTTTCCCCTGTATTGCTAAATGTCCATGCTTCACAACCATAAATGGTCACTGATAATATGCCTGCTGTTAGTATTCTGAACTTTGTTTTCTTACAAGTTCTATTCTATATCTTTCAGTTGTTTCATATTTTGCACAACTATGTTTGTATTTCTTTGATTTTCCTTCATCATTTGACCATCTCTTATAAGCAGTGAACTGAAATGTATTCACTAATTGTAAAAATAATAACTGAAAATATTAATGAAAATAGATTTCGTATTGAGTTATTAATTGTTTTATCGTATTGTTGAAAGTCAGTATTTGTTGATGTTGAATTAATGATGACATTAGATGTTAGTGATGAATGTTTACATTAAGTCAGGCCATACCTGATTAAATAAGATCATTTTGACAAATAATTCAATTAAATGGGATGGTAAATAATTAAATTATAGGAAAAAAGTAAATGATTAGATTAGATGATGGTGCTACCAAAATAGATGAACTGCTCTGTTTTTTTTTTCATTTTAGATTCCATGATGATATCAGCATTATGTGCCATAAGTGTCTTCATTGTATTTTTCTTTTCATAGCTCATCTTCAGTCCAAATTGTGTTGATATAAATAACAATTTGTCTGTGTTCCTTTGCATATATTGGTTCAGGTTGTATGTCATTATCTCAGGAATTTGTCTGATTTTGTAGAAGAGGCAAATGTTCTCACATTGCAAAATTCAATTTGAGTGTATATTTTTAAGCCGAGTAATGTACGAGTGGAGCTGCTGATTTACACAAAGCAGTTTTTATTATCAACTAGGTGCACGTTCAACACCTGGCTTGTCGGTTTACAGGTATGGCGTCCTTTCTTACAAGTTTCTTTAGTTCTAAAGATTTCTCGTGATAAAGTAGCTGGCACCACGCGCAACTTCTCCTCCTATTTCATCCGGGCATGGAACATGCATTAGCTGTGTATATATAGTTTGAGATGGCGGTGGTTTTAAATCTCTTTGAGAATATTAATGACGGCAGTGTTTGAACAACATGTACAATCACATCAGTATCATCATACATAGCTATTGCCATCTACTGAAAGCTGTTGAGTCTGAATTCTCTGTCTGGAGTGAGATAATGTTGATTTTTTCTTATGCAATATTGACGTATGTAGTGATGCAATTATTGATAGAAGATAGTCTTCGTGACAGCAGAATCTCATCAATGTCAGCTGCACAGAAAGACAATGTGATCTACAGTGACCGTCAGTTTCCAAACTTGATTTTCTGCAGGAATGACATGAAGCAAGTCAAACAGTTTATTGATGTGATATTTTATAACATGATCGGATAACACTGACAACAGAACGATGGTAAAGAAGATAACCTTTTGTGGGGGATTCTGTAGTTTGGGGATCAAGAAACTATTTTCGTTGTTTTCATATTAATGTAAAATGTGTATAACTATTTTGACAGATTATGTCTTAGAAGAGTAGAATATTTTGAAAGATTATGTCTTAGAAGAGTAGAATCAAATTAGTTTAAAAAAATATTTTTATTGTTTCCATGGCAACGCGTTGACATATTTTTGAAAACTAAACTTGTTCTACACTTTTAAGTTATAATATCTCAAAATTGTAATACAAATTCTAAGATGAGCACAAGGAGTTTTCTTACAAGAACCCCAGAGGAAGCAACGGAAGTAACGAATATGATCAACAAATAAACAGATACAGGTATTAAGAGCTTCCGAAAAACAAATAGACAAACACGGGACTCGAACCACTTACCCTAGTCCTTACGACACCAATCGCCTAGCCTAGCAATACGAGCGTCCTTACGTACACAACCAATGAGTCATTCTTAAAAAAATGACTCACTGGGGAGTGTCTTTCTCAGACGCTTGTTATTACCAGACACAGAAACAATCAGGTAGGGTTCGTTAATAGTGTTTGCACAGGCACATGCTATAAGCTTGTTGTGCCTGTATATATTAGAGACGAGACAATATCATACATACACACATGTATACACATATAACAAACATGTATACATCATTCAAAGTAGCTTCAAATTAATTCTAAGATGAGCACAAGGAGTTTTCTTACAAGAACCCCAGAGGAAGCAACGGAAGTAACGAATATGATCAACAAATAAACAGATACAGGTATTAAGAGCTTCCGAAAAACAAATAGACAAACACGGGACTCGAACCACTTACCCTAGTCCTTACGCACCAATCGCCTAGCTGCGGTATTTGATAATTTTTCAATATCAAGAGATTAGTCTGAATTTTTTCTAGCATTTATTTTTTGCTATTATTTAGCATTTTTTGAATTAGTGAATCAATTCTGCGAGATAGAATCTCTTAATGGAACGTACGGAACGGTAAAATACTGTACGTTGTTCATATCACGAGATGGGGTCAAAGGCGTATTTGGATAACGTCGCGCCAGGATTAGTGGATCACTAATCTAGACCATGCACTCGCCTCCTCGTTATGATCCTGGAAACAGACAGTGGTTTCGGTCTGTCTAGGAGGGCAGGGATCGAGGGAGAGCTACTAGTAGGGGTCAACGAACGAATGCTAACTCCCCCGGAGTAAATGACCGCACCAAATTTAAAGGGATGAAAGGTGCATCCAACGAAGAGACGTGGACCCACATGAGGCGAAACTCGGAGCCCGTATAGCTCTCTCTCTCTCTCTCTCTCTCTCTCTCCTCCCCTCTAGAGCCCGATAGGTTGAGTTGCACGTGGGACCACATAGGGCAAAACTAGGGTCTTGAGGAGGGGCCCAACTTGAGCTATGTGTCCGTTTAGAGGCATTGTGGGGGTGTGCACTGTGAGAGTCAACAGAAAAGCAAAAAAACAGTAGTCGTCAGTGAAGGAATCCCAACTCCCCCGGAATAAAGGGTCGCAAGCAAATTACCATATGTTGGCAAATATCAATAAGAACGAAGCGTAACGAATCTAAAGTCTCGGCAGAATACAAATACAGAGCAGACACGCAATGTGCTGTTGATAGTATGACGGGAAAGCGTGGCCAACAAAAAGGTGAGCTGACCACCCATATGGGCAGGTGATAACTGGAAAGCATAGCGGATTCTTAAACCCAGTGCAAAACAAATATCTCGGTAAGTGTCTCTGGAAAACACTGCAAATTCCGTACATGAGGCTAAACGCAGAGAAATCTAATGGCTAAAGTTGAATGAGCGCAAATCGTCATGTTGCGTTTTAGTGCCTAACGAAACTGCCCTTCCTGGGAAAACCTTCCTGGGCAAGGTAATGTGACATTAACGACTAACATCCCCCGAAGAACTGAGGTGATACCTAAGGACTACCCTTCCTGGAACAACCGGGAATAACTGTTGAAGTTACAACTAACATCCCCGGAAGATCTGAAGGGGTGATGGATTCTCCTACTCGGGATAAACTCACCGTGGAGAGAAAAGTAAGGCCGATAATGCAAAGGCTTGACCCAAACATTGGCTAAGAACAATACTTTTCGGACGCCGATCATCCTACACAGAGTGAGATGACGTCCACACACCATGGCTCAGATCAGATATATGCCAAGGCAAAAAGCTGATCGAAAAGGAGTAGACCCGGGCATAATATACGACGGAATGAATGGTACACTAGAGCGAGCTAAACTAATAAATAAACAGCTGGTTGAAACCGAACACACCGCCGAAAGATAAGTACCTGAGCTCCAATTGGTTCTGAAAGTTGTGAACATACACCGTTCTTGGTGTTTGGCTGTTTATATATCACATTAGAATGATAAAAACAGCCGTAGAGAACGATCGCCAGAAGAAAAAATACCTAGTGATATATTGAGTAATATATCAATATATTACTCAATATATACATTTCAATGATACTGGCCATTCAGGAGCTTGCGATGTCCAGGTCACAGCCATCCGATCATGTTCCTCTGATGATCGTAGTCGATTTGCTCTGGAGAATCGGTTGATTTCTTTGTATGGTACCTTACGACCACGCGGGCTCAACGTATTACATTCTTATGCTTCTTAGTACTTTCTCTTCCTATGCTTTGTACTCTATATGGGTATATGTTGCATGTATTCAAGTTATATATTTACTAGATGTTTCATTGTTTCTTTTCCGTTCTATTTCTAGTTTTTATGTGTGTTTTTTGTGTTACATTTATTTCGTTATTCGTTTTTATTCCAGCTTTTCCTTAGATACGTTTGTATTTGGTCGTCCATTTGTGTTTCATTTTAATTTGTCACTCCTGTTTGTTCGTTTGCTTGATAAAGGCCTTGTTGGTCGAAACGTTGCTGTTTATCGTCACTGTTTCTGTATTTTGTAAAACTATAGTACTTTGTTTGTACGTGTTTCACTATTGAGTAATACGGTGTTAGACCAGTATTTTTCATTGACCGTCGGAACATGATGGGTTATGTGGTCAATATTAAGACTGCCACCTTTATTTCACAGTGATTTTCCTAGTACCCAATGAGGCTGGGTCAACCTGAGAACAGTATCAGTTGAACAAATATTCCAGCACTATATGGAATTGATCAACTTAAGAAGCCAGTTCATATAATTATTCAGTGTAATAACAAACGGAAGAAATTAAGGAATACTCATAACTATTAAAGATGTAAATCATAGATCACAATCAATTATAGTTTATATTAACATTTGTTAGTGACTGTACTCTACCAGCTTTGTTAGTGACTGTACTCTACCAGCTTTGTTAGTGACTGTTCGCTACCTGCTTTGTTAGTGACTGTACTCTACCAGCTTTGTTAGTGACTGTACTCTACCAGCTTTGTTAGTGACTGTTCGCTACCTGCTTTGTTAGTGACTGTACTCTACCAGCTTTGTTAGTGACTGTACTCTACCAGCTTTGTTAGTGACTGTTCGCTACCTGCTCTGGTAAAAAGTAAATCTTTCATTCCATCCAAAGAATAGGCCATGGAATACCGACATATCATAAACACACATTTTATGTTTAACCTCAAACTTGACATTTCCTTAACAGGTTTCAATTGATTCAAGTTCCAGACAACTACGTTAGCCCATGTGTGTATTACGATTAAAGACTACATGAGTTATCTACCTCGAAGATTCAACCATGAAGTGAACAACTTATTATACTAATCAGATTTAACCAGAAATCCAAACTCGAGAAGAAATCATGCTACATTTTTTATTATTTAAATTTAGATTTAATTTGGAAACGTAATAAACAAGAAATTTAAATATCATTGAATAATTAGTTTGATCTGGATTATCTTGTCATGTTTGTATGTGTTTTGTTTGATTTGAATTTCTGCCCAGATGAAACTGGACACACACGTTCACACATGAAACTAGACAAACAAGTACACAGATGAAACTAGACAAACAAGTACACAGATGAAACTAGACAAACAAGTACACAGATGAAACTAGACAAACAAGTACACAGATGAAACTAGACAAACAAATACACAGATGAAACTAGACAAACAAATACACAGATGAAACTAGACAAACAAGTACACATATGAAACTAGACAAACAAGTACACAGATGAAACTAGACAAACAAGTACACAGATGAAACTAGACAAACAAGAACACAGATGAAACTAGACAAAAAAGTACACAGATCAAACTAGACAAACAAGTACACAGATGAAACTAGACAAACAAGTACACAGATGAAACTAGACAAACAAGTAGACAGATGAAACTAGACAAACAAGTACACAGATCAAACTAGACAAACAAGTACACATATGAAATTAGACAAACAAGTAGACAGATGAAACTAGACAAACAAGTACACAGATGAAACTAGACAAACAAGAACACAGATGAAACTAGACAAAAAAGTACACAGATGAAACTAGACAAACAAGTACACAGATGAAACTAAACAAACAAGACACAGATGAAACTAGGCAAACAAGTACAAGATGAAGTTCAGAGCAATTATAATTTACAACAGACTTGAATAAAGAAAAAGATGTACAAAATAACAAAAATTAATGGTTTCTGTTTTAAGTGAAACATTATGCATAACAAAAATAGATTCATCAGTTGAAATTGCAGAAAATTATTGTCTGCTTCTTAATAATTTTTGTTTTAGCTGTTTATGGAGAGTGGGGAAATGTAACAATGGATTGAGCAACGTCTTTGAACTAGCTATTTTGTACAAATTTGATTGTTTAATTAAAGTCAAATCGCATTCACATTTAAGAAATGTCATACAATAGCTAAGGAAGTATTATAAAAATATTTTTGAATATAGAAAATAAAACTATACAACAATTTTGAAGAAGAAAATACATTTAAGAACTGCAAAAGAAAAGTCACATAAACATCACTATATTAATGAACATTCAAACACGTGAAGTTTTACTTACAACAAATTAGGAAATTATTCAATGTAAACACATATTACATACAACATATTATTTTTGTATCGTCCAAACAATGTATAGTAGCTTTCACACGAATTGCTAGTACGGGCTTCATATTTATCTGACGTGCATGTACTAACGGAAATCATATTTTTTTTAAACAGACGACATAAAATGTAATTGATAAACTTCTTCCAAATGGGCATCATTGTGTTAAACTACAACATCTTCCATCTCGACATCTCTATAGTAACTATAATTATGTCTAGCTGGACATCTCTATGATAAACTATAATTATGTCTAGCTGGACATCTCTATGATAAACTATAACTACTTCTAGCTGGACATCTCTATGATAAACTATAATTATGTCTAGCTGGACATCTCTATGATAAACTATAATTATGTCTAGCTGGACATCTCTATGATAAACTATAACTACTTCTAGCTGGACATCTCATGATAACTATAATTATGTCTAGCTGGACATCTCTATGATAAACTATAATTATGTCTAGCTGGACATCTCTATGATAAACTATAACTACTTCAACTGGACATCTCTATGATAAACTATAATACTTCAACTGGACATCTCTAATGGCTATCATAATTACTTCTAACTGGACATCTCTATGATAAACTATAACTACTTCAACTGGACATCTCTATGATAAACTATAATTACGTCTAGCTGGACATCTCTATGATAAACTATAATTACTTCTAGCTGGACATCTCTATGATAAACTATAATTATTTCCAGCTGGACATCTCTATGATAAACTATAATTACTTCTAGCTGGACATCTCTATGATAAACTATAATTACTTCTAGCTAGACATCTCTATGATAAACTATATTTACGTCTAGCTGGACATCTCTATGATAAACTATAATTACTTCTAGCTGACATCTTGATAAACTATAGCTAACTCTAGTTGGACATCTCTATAAGTAAAAAAAAATTCCACGCGCATTGCGGGAGCTGAACACAGACCACCAGCCTTGAGAAGCGAGTTCACTAACGACTACGCAGCAGCGGCTCTCGGACATCTCTATGATAAATTATATTTACCTCTAATTATCTCCTTCTATCTAATTTTTGTTGTTCTGATCCAGAAGCGTTGAGCTTTTAGCTCTTCGGCTCTTGTGCCATGGAATCGTAACCTTTCGGTTCGTGCACGAACACTAATCTGAATCTGTGCTTTTTTGCCATCCTCGAATTGAACCCGCATACACAGAGGGATATCATCTGTAGTCCAACGCTACGAACACGCTGGGCAGACGAGCGCACTTCATCTAATTGGACATCACCTATTACTCTACTTACTCTTTCATGTACTCATTTCATACACATTTTGAATGAAACTCCTGTAGAGTTCCTAATCTGCTATGTCTTAGCTATGCAGCTCTCTCAGAACATCTCTTGCAGCGTTTGTTTAGCTCTGTTCTCCATCGACATTCGGTCTTCCACTCTGATTCTAAACCTCTCTCGAATAACTTTTCCTAATACTTATGCTCTATAGTTGTTCTAAAATTGAGATGTTAATCTTCAAGAGAATTGAACAGTTTTGCAGCTAACTTATTATATTATTATCTGGCTGGTTATGACTAAACTGATACATTACTCCGGCAAACCTAGTGCTCAGTCTCCCCAACAGATATCAGAAGAGTATGCATACTGATGGTTCCTGTGGCTCGCTGATTAAACACACTCTCACTCTACACTCTCTCGAGCATCCAGTTCGACTTGACAAAGTAATCAAACTGCATTCGCTGATCGATTCACACGATTTTAGTTCCTCATCCACAGAGTGAGTCTCTGAAAGACCAGAATATCCCCTTATCCATCTTCAACTCCCCAACAATTGATGCTGTTGATGCAAGCACCGTCCGCTCTCCATTACCGTAAACACCCGCATGCCCAGGACAGTATATCCAACGTAGACCGCTGGAGGTTAGAAACTTCTATCAACGACATCCCCTCATACCGAAACTGCCCTTCTGGATCTCTGTGAAGAACTCCTGAGAGTCAGATACAAAACTGCTCTAGTAATGAGTCCCAGAAATCCAATGGAGGGAGCCAGTTAACGCCTTCAACTCATTCTCATACCTTGAAGTAGTTGTCCTGATACTATGCTCATAGTTGCAACTAATGTCGCATTGAGCAAAAAAACCATATACAAAGCACTCCATAAAAAAACGAAAATACAGAAAAGCAGATTGTAACAGACGAAATTGATTTACAGAATGTGGTAAAATAAGAAATAATAGATAGAACTTAAAAACGGTTTTAAATACCTTTATGTCTGTATTTATATAATATAACATATGAGAGGTCGTGCGACACAGCTCACTCATTTCTAAATGGAAATCGGTGGTAGACCATTAATTAGGCTTATGGTGAAGCTAACAATAGTATAGACATTACCCCTCTGCTACTTCCAACAACTATTTCTAATTCGTCCTCTGGACTCCTTTTATATTTCAAAACAAACATATATGAGTTTCACTTTAGGATAATATAGCATTTGATCCCCGAAGCAAAATACAAATGTTATTTTAAAATACTTTTTGAAAGATGTTAATGTTTTATCGAGGCGAGAATAAAATCAGAAAATTGATGGTATGCATGCGACCGCCAGGACGAAATATGATCCATGACGATGACATGAATGCAGACATAGAGATAAAAGATCCATGATATTGACAGGCAAAATGATTAGATTAGACGCTTGGACATGAATAGAAAACTACATGCTCTAGAAAGCAACGTACGGAAACAGTTCATTAAAGTCAAGTTTAATATGAGAGACTTATGACTTCACATGGCAACATGCGACGCGTAGTAGATTATAATAGATACAGAATATAGCTGTCAATGCAACGTGAGACTGTGAGAATGCAGGTAACTACAAGTAAGCAGAGCCGTGCCGTATTATGATGAAGAGAGGCGGCCGCATAAGGTGGCACTGTAAAGAGGCGGCATAAGCAGCGAAAACTAAAATACAATTTTGAGCAGTTTTAAAAAATAAATACCAATGGAAGGTTATTTTAAAGAAAAAAAGTGCGTCATTTCGAGAAGACTTGCATCATACCGAAAAATCTAGCACGGCCTGCAAGTAAGCATAGCTAGAAGAATAGAATGACTATTACATTGCCAAAGATATCCAGGTAAACTATAGAAATCTAATGAAGCTAAAGGAATTGCTGTATTATATCAGATAATATATTAACGTTATTTATTACTCATAATTATTCCTCTTGTACCGTTATACGTTACATAGGGCCTGCAAGTAATTTCTCCATACCATCTATCCTGGGCAACTCGCTCAATCTCCTCCATGGAACTGAGATCGATACTACTTGCCTCTTTCATCAACGTTCGTTTCAGGGTCTCCTTTGGTCGTCCTCTCTTTCTTGAACCCATTCCTTCCCACTTCAATGCCTGCTTTGATATTCGTTGATAATTTCTCCTCAAGGTGTGTCAACATATCTCCATCTTCTCTTTCTTATAACAGTTGTCACTAGTGGTTGACCAGACATGTCTCTGATTTCATCACTTCTGAATTCGTTCCATTTTATATAAATTACTTTTGAGACATCCATTTCCAAATGCAGTCAACTTGCTTTCTATATCCTTAGTCATTTTTCAACTCTCGCTGGCATATCTTAGGATTGATACATTTGAATTGAAAATTCGTAATTTAGTTTTAAAACTATATAACTTGCAGTTTCATATTTTATTTGAACTTGTAAAAGCTGATGTTGCTTTGGTAATTCGTATCATAATTTCTATTTTAGCATTTCCCGTGCTCTCACAATTGCTACCTAAGTAAGTGAACTGCTCTGTTATTTTTGTCATTCTAGATTCCAGTGTGATATCTGCATTACTTGCCATAGGTGTCTTCATTATATTTGTTCGCCATCAGTGCGAATTGCACAATGTGAACCATCATAAAGGCTCTTGATAATATTTATTATTTTGTCTGGTATTCCATAGCATCTCAGAATATTCCACTGAGAGATTATGTGTATACTGTTAAAGGCTTTGTGTTAAATCGATGAAATTTAGTATAAGTGGTTGTTGCTTCTCAATATGTTCCTCCAAAATTAGTCGTAGGTAATTATTTGGTCTAAGCAGCTTCTCTCAGGTCTTAAAAACAGCTTGTTCTTCTCTCAGGGTTGTGTCCACTTCTTCTCTGATTCTATTAAGAATGAATTTGCAGAAAGTCTTGGTCATTACTGATAATAGGGTGATTCAGTACAGTTGTTGCTTGCTCTTCTTCTTCTTCTGCGATCAACTTCTACTATACGAGTACTCCGGTATGTGTCATAAAAGGAGGCGCACTTGAGTTCTTACCTTTCCCAAGGTTTGTCTTGTAGGGTTGTTACTGTTGACCAGATCTCCATTCTCACACTACTCAGACTGGTGCAGTCCTGCAGGATGTGCTCTGGGGACTGCTTAGGTGCTATACAGGTGCATGCTGCTGAGTCTCTGAGACCCATGCTGTGGTGGTGTGCTCTGAGACTGCAGTGTACGGTTCCAAGTCTCAAGACGGGGGTCTGTGCTTTTCTATTTAGTGTATTTATACTGTCGTGCTGTATCCTCCATTTGATAGTCTTAACATCATTTTTCTGGATTGTTTCAGGAGTGTCTTTGCTTCTGTAAAGCTTTGTGTTGAGTGGTGTTGTGTTAGGCTACCTCCAACCTGTGCAAATGTGTACGTTTTATTTCTTTTCCTGGTATGCAACAGTGTAAGTTTTGCTATGTCCTGGATGATCCTGTTTGGTTTGAGACATGAGATGGCCATCCAGTTGTTGCAGTCTTTGAAATCACCTTTTGGGCGATCTTATCAATTATTCAATTTTTCCATTGATCTGGGACAGTTTCTTCTTCCCATACTTTATTAAATAGTTTTTACACCTGGCTACTAATTGTATCATCTGCCGCTTTGAACATTTCTGCAGTCATGGTGTCATCACCCGCTGCCTTATTGTTTATAAAGGAACGGATTGCCTCCTTGACCTCAGCTACACTTATTATTTCTTCGTTAATTGGTAGAAGTTGTTTCTGCCCTTTTTCAAACTTGAGTAGTATTGGTGTATCAGGTCTATTTAAGATTTCTTCAAAATGTTCTGCCCATCTTTTCTTCTGCTCGGAATCTGATGTTAGAACTTTACCATCTTTACTCTTGATTGGACCACCCTTTGAATCAAAAGTTCCAGTAAGTTGTTTCAGTGTATTGTATAGCACTTTACTGTTTCCAGTCTTAACTGCCACCCTTCTTTAGCCAGTCGATTGACATATGCTCTTTCGTCTCTTCTAGCCACTCTTTTCACTTCCTTGTCTTTTAGTCTATATTCCTCTTTAGCTTGGATTTCATAGGTTGTCTTCTTAGTTTTGAATATCGCTAGTTTCATCTTTCTTCTTTCTTGAATACATTTCCAGGTGTCATTACTTATCCAGGATTTTCTGTCTTTCGTCTTAGTTCAAAGTTCATAGTTCATATGTACGGTTTCAACTTCACTGCAACGGGTCATCCAATAATTGCTCTGTTCCTGTGCCAACGAAAATCATACAAAATGCTAACAACTGTATCATGTGTGAACAAATTCCAGAATGAAACTGTCGTTCGTACCTCCATAAAAAGGAAACTGCACCGCATAAATGCATACGGCCGTCGCTAAAGTGTCAACAAAAATCTGTTTATCACTTGATGTCAATTCATGTCGAAGGAGCATGAATCAATAAAAATTCAGCTTTTTCGTCTTTAATCCTTTGCTACTATTTGCAGCCGCCAATAGTGTCTCTTTTATCTTAGTCCATTTGTCTTCAATGTTCTTTTCATTTTCACCATGGAGTAACTCGAACCTATTCTTAAGTTCGAGATAATATTCCTCTTTACTTCTTTATTTTTAGCCGTTGACTGTCTATTCGCAGTTGTTATTTTTTTAGTATGATGCATTTTCAATTTACCTGGGCATAAATTATGATCACTTCCTACATCTGCCCCTCAGTATGCACGGACATAGAGCAATGATGTTCTAAATTGTGTATTTATGCACATATTGCCAATCTGATTCCTGGTCACTCCATGTAAGTTTATAAATGTCCTTGTTTGCAAAGATGGTACTTTCAATTACTTAGTTTGACAGCATACATAACTCAGCCAGTCTTTCTCCATTCTCATTCATTTTGTTTATTCCTTGTTTTCCTATAACTCTCTCACCCTACATTATCACTTCCAACCTTTGGCATTAAAGTCTCCCATTACGAATAACAGATCATGTTTTTGGGTCTTGTTAATTTGATCATGTAGTTGCTCATAAAACGTGTCTGTCTTATCATCATTGGACTAGTTGGTTTGTGTCTAACACTGTAGTATTGTTATATTAATATGCCTGGTACTGAAGCGGGCTCTGATTATCTGACTCCAGATGGGTTCCCATTCTAACATGCTCTTTGTTATTACTTAAAAACATTTAATACAAAAAATGGAAAAACATATATGTGCTTTTGTTATTATAATATAAGTGTTACAGAAGTGCAATGTTCTGCTCAGGACAGGCTGTTTGATGATGATGATGATTTATTACTTTCAAGTTTAAATAAATGCACATTGAATTTGATGGCAACTGAATGTCTTACTATTTTATTTTATTAAAGCGTTATTGTTGTATCGTGTATACAACTTGAAGAAATGACTATCGGCTGTTACTTCACGTTTTCCCACACTTACCTCGTCTGTTCGATGTTGGTGTAAGTATTTAAAGTTATAAAACAGAACCTGGACACGCCTAGACACCGCTACATATTCATTAGACATATACCATATACTTTTTATCAACGTCTGCCTTAGTAAGTGCCATCCCAACGCTATCACGAGGAACTTCCAGTTGTTTTGATCGGTGACCTGTTGTTATTGAGAGATCAACGGTCTCCACTTGGAGACATTTTAGCCCGTTCTTATTACCCCCACCCATCCTCAACAATTTTTTCGCATGATGTCCACAATCAACCAACTCCTTCTTCATCCCCCACCCTATAATATATAAATGGAAATGCTACCTTTTGTGTATATGATGTAACAAGTGATGGACAAAGCAACGAAAGACAAAAGCCTCCTCTCAGTAACACACAGCTAATGTCACAGTTGCACTGGATGAATTGAGGCGGAAAAATATTAAAATTTATTCATTATAGAATTTCATCTTTATGGTTTCAATTCAGTTATAAACATTGATAACAATCTATTGCAGTCTCGGAGCATACAATTCTACCAATATATTTGTTTTGATCTTTAATAAAGTTTACACTGAGGACATCATGCATAGCGCTAACAACAGTTGCTTTGAAATAAATTTTAGTAAATGAACATGTGACAACATGTATACATGTTAACATGACATTATAATCATACAAATAATGATTTGTGTTTTACGCATACATTTATTATCAAATGAATAAGAATCTGACAAGCTAGGTTCTTCAGACATGTAATGAGAAGAAAAGGCTTAGAACATTTGGTAACTACAGGTAAATATCGTGGAAGACAGAGGAGAAGATGGTCTGACAACGTGGTTAGACAAAAATTGACGTAGAACCGATTAACTGCACCAAGGAGAGAGAGAGAGTTGTAGAGACATGATCCCCTACGCCAGCAGGCATGGCACTTGATTGCTTGAGTAGTCCATTGGGTGTGTTTTGTTATAGATTTGAATTGTAATATTTTCCATCATCACTTTTCTCATCAACAAATCGACAATCTGCAACTTTCAGCACACTATATTCTTTGTCGATGTGATGTTGCCCTATGACAGGCTGATACTGTCCACCTCTTGATATATTTCATTCAGGCAGTTCGTTTAACTCCTTGTTCTTCTTTGAAGTACATCTCTGTTAGTTTTCTGTTTCTTCCATGATATTCATATATCTTCTTTGTACATCCATAACGCGAATGTATCGATTGTGTTTTGTCGTATCTGTTTTAATTGTCACACATTTCTCCCACATAAAACAATGTAAATTATATGTAGTACTAAATTATTATCATTTTATGTTCTTTTCTTGCTTCCACGTTAATACATTTTGAATGCTTAAAAATATATTTTTACATATCAGAATTTTGCTAGATAGTCCGCTATTGAATGATGCTTATTCGTGGAACTTAATATGTCACATTTGAACGGTTTTTTTTGCTATTGGATATGTTGGGAGGAGAAGATTTACTACGTTTAGTTTATTGTTGAGAGTAGAGAGAAATATTGAGGTAGAGAAATATGTTGAGAGTGAAGAGAGAAATGTTGAGAGTGAAAGAGAAATGTTGAGAGTGAAGAGAGAAATGTTGAGTAGAGAGAGAAATGTTGAGGTGAAGAATTGAGAGGAAATGTTGAGAGTGAAGAGATGTGTTAGAGATAGAAGTAAAAGCTGAAATGATGATAGATACATGTTTAGATAGTGTCACTGCCGTTACACAATTATATGTCTAAATTTATATTAACTTCCATCATATTTAACTGTAGAATAGTAAGACATGCAATAACTGATAGATGGGAATCGTCACTTGTGTTCTTCAGTTATCACTTTCCTCATTCATTTATTGACTAACACTTACTGGACAAGGGCAAACACCCTGTTTTACAGGTCACATTTTTTAATTATACATTTGTATACCGACAGCTGGGGTCTAGGTGCATAGGGACAAGGTGAGCCAGGATTAGTAAGCTGGCACTAATCACGACTCTACCCTACCTCCACGTGGTGACACTGAAAACAGACAACGGTTCCTGTCTGGCCAAGAGGGTAGAGATCAAGGGAGAGCTGCAGGTAGTGTTAGTAGTGCAAGCACGGAAAAGTAATTCAGGTTCACAATTACTGAACCAAATGTACGCATCTCCTGGCCGATGTCGTTGAAATTTACATAAATGGTTGCTTAAACTTAAGTGTAAGCAATAGAGAGTACGATCGTCTGTGAACGAATACCAACTCACCTGAGTAAATGGCCGTACGAAGGACGAGGGTGCATCCCGGTAAGAGAAGTGGCCGACATGAGGCAAAATTCGGAGACCTGAGTTGGGAGTCAGATGAATTGTCAAAAACGAATCGCATACAATTGACAAGGTATGTGTCGTCAGGAGGAAAATATTCACGACCCCTCGTGGTAACGCCCTGCTCTCTGGCAAGGTTCGTCGGAAAAGATACTATATGAAGTGATGACGCAAGGGAAGTTTGCAGTTAACTTCGTACAAGAGAACAAGAGCAGATAAACCAATTGGGTAAAGTTGGCGGAACGCAAATCCTAAAGTTGCGTTTTAACGCCTAACAAAACTGCCTTCCCTTAAACCACCGGACAGACGATACTGTTGCTCTTACAACTAATATTCCGGTAGAAACCGGGGCGGGTGATGCTTGTGCGAAATGAAACGACCTTCTACATTATTTGTGCGCAGCCAAAGTCCAGTGTTTCCGGGCCAGAGAAATGCAGGTGAAACTGCATATTGCCAGGTGCCGACACGCGCCTCGAAAATGCTGAGAATGTTCCTATTCGGGAATAAACTAAACGTAGTAGAAAAGTAAGGCCGACATTGTGAAGATTTGACAGGCTATCAAACTCCGCACAATATCGAAGGCTGACACTTTTCACGGTGTGTTCAGGAGTAAGATGCCGTCCCAGGACAAACTTATGTTTCCCAAAAAGAATGAAAAATGTTCCTAATCCGGTATATAGTCAGAAAGGCTGTACAGCTCGTAGGCGTAGATCATAAAATCCAAAATACGACGAAAGATGATCGGCAAGCTACCCTAGTAAATAAAATGCTGGCAAAACTGGATGTGCTGGCCTAGTCACCATAAGCGCATAATGGAACACCGGAAATAAAGACGTTCTTGTCAAAGATCAATTATATATCACAATAAGAACGATAAAATTTCCCTCGAAGAACGAACACAAAGAAGAAGAAGATACTGACAGCTGATATTAGTTTCAGTCCCGTATTACATCCATATTCACACCATCCAGGAAAGTGACATCAGTTTATATGAGCAATTAATAATTGTTTTTACAGTGTTTATGTCAGACGATGAAGCTCATATTTCAGTCAAAACTGTGGTAATCAAATGTCGATCGTTATAGTTACTGATGACTTTATCACATTTTACTAAACTAAAATTTAAAAAAATGCTATGTACACCTGTAAAGCCGTAGATTATTTATGACCTAAGGTTACACTAAATATAAATGGGCTGAAATATAAATTTATAACAACTGTTAAACCTTAAGATTACTAACTCCACTCAAGTGGTGGCCAGTCCCAGGTGCCCACCACCAGCCTACATAGGGCGCTTGGTCCACTTAGAGTTAATAGGAAGATCATCATTGCCTTTCAATGAATAACCATGTGTGTGTTTCTATTTCTTTCTTATGCAAGAAAATATCAGCGGCAGTGAAAGAACTCCATAGCACAGGAAAGTACAAATGTGTTTTTAAACATTGTGCAAACAGACGTCAGTTAGCATGTAATGAATACACCATGAGAATAAACATCGACAAAACCGAAGTAATGTCATTCGCCAGATAGGACAGTGCTATCAATATCTGCATCGACAACTGCCCATTAAAAAGTAAATGCTTCACGTACCTGGGAGCATTTTTCAGCAAATGGAAGAATAACTAATGAAATTTAACACAGATGCAACAAAGCAAATCAAATGATAGGGCAAATGGCGCCAATTTTAAGATGCAAACACGTCACCATGAACACAAAAGAGCAATGTTCAACACAATCTTTCTCCACATTATGTTACCAGTGCCAAACCTGGACGCTGACAACAAACGATAGAAGAAAACTAGTCACAACAGAGATGAAGTGTCTACGCAGAATGTTGTGACTAACAAGAAAAGGCCGGTTGAGAATTGAAGACATCAGGAAAATGTGGGTACAACATCAGTGCTAAACTTTATCAAGAAACAACAAATTAAATGGTTCGCCCACATAAGCAGATTACCAACAGGCAGTGCACCTCAAAGACAATACTGCTCCGATACAATGGGTGCAAAGCAAAGGCCGCCAAAGATGGACCTCAGAGATAACAAAGGCGACGAAAGACACTATCTATGGAGCACACAAGGCTCATTTGAAATCTCTTCTTGACCTGACACTGTAAGGCAAAATAGGATTGGAGTCAAGAAAAATGAGTGGTATTTGTCCTGACAGTGATTTTGCTGCATGCTCTTCTACTTCCGGAATTTCCACTGCCACGAATATTTTTGTTATTGTACAACTTGCACACGGAACATATGTGTAATGGAATGTCTTTGATTTTTGTTTTCTGACTGAAATAATTCGGATTTTCTTGAACTATTATCCTTTAACGAGCATTGAAAAACCGAGTTTATTGAAAAAAGCAAAAGATCAACCAGCTCCAGCGTCTATCCCGGAGTGTAGCAGAACCTCCTGGTCAGGTAGAATACAATGTAGAACAACTCAGTAAGATCTCAGTTCATCTACAGTAGACGCTCTAGAAACATCATTTGTTGATCACACTTTGCATTCTGTATGTGATGTAGTTTGATGTAGATAGCAATGTGTGACTTGTTTACTGGGTTATCAACTTAACACTAGCACGTATCTTCTCAAAAGCAAACGCTGCATGCAATGGATGTTAAGTAAATTATTTTCTACTAGTTATTTAAGCCAGCTATCGAGGGGTGAAAGTTATTATTAATCCATGATGAGTAAATTGGTTTAAGCCGTTCCAAGAGATGTCATCTAAAAAAAAAAGAATTGTATTTACTATATTTTTAAGAAGTTGTTTGAATCGGCTATGTCGTCTATAAACGATTTTGATTGTTCGGGTGGTTCTTGTAATGCTTTCCGTCTCATCAAAGTAGTGTCATCACTTCCTTTAGCTCTAGTAATTGCCAGTCCATGTATCTACTAGCTTCCCGTCCAATCAAAGTAGCATTTTCACTTTCTCAAGCTCTGGTAAGTGACGCAAACGACGGCGCCATCGATAATGCCTGAATTCACAGCAGGGAATCTCAAAGAAATGTCTAATACGTGAGGGGACATAATCAATTTGGCAGTGACCACTTGACCATTTTAGTTATTATATCACTTTGACAAATGTGACCTGTCTTCAGGTCGAGCACGTGGTAATACCGGAATGTAAAAAAAGGCGAATAAGACATCACAAATTCTATTTTATTTAGTTTTTAAACGAATATTGATCCTATTTCGAAAGTAGTTCTTCAGTTGAACTAACATTTGTTCCAGAACCTACCAAGCCACGTTTGGTGAAGTCTGGATGTGAACTGAGGCCGTGTATAACTGGACACGCACAAACTATTGAAAATATTGTATATAAGATATACATTGAGCTCATTAGTCATTGTGCCTCTAGAAATAATAGGAAGCGTGTGTCTGATATCACCAGCAAGAACCTCTAATGTTCCAACCATAAGTTGTCTGCCGTTTCGAATATCTTGAAGAGACCTGTTGACTGCTTCTAGTCAGTGATTGTGAATCATATTGCATTCATCTCTAACGATCAATTTGCATTGTTGTATAGCTGCCGCTTTGCCTGTTATTTTACTGATGTTGCAAATTGTCTTTTCGATACGTGCTAAATCTAGTAGCGATGTAAGAATATTGTGGGCATTAATTGTCATCCTTGAAGCAAGACTACTACCCCAGAAGAAGACAAGCCAATTGTAATATGCGTTGAAAGCGAATAAGTGTAAGGAGTAAATTAAATACAAACGCGTTTCATGTCCCTCCTGGTGCATTAATGATGAATATACCGCTTGAACCATCTTTCACTTGGTGCAGACGTACATCGTAAAGAATTCTTCGGTCATGAACTAATAGTGGCTCGTTGTCGTTTACGTTATGCTCTAAATGCTCTAAATCGTTGTTGTATTGGTTTCTTTTAGTATTCTCTTGCAAACAAATGAAGTTTCTTGCTGGACGTGGAAGGCCTAGTTCTTGCAAAGTTTTGCCAAGTTCAATAACTGTATCCTCTATGATGATTAAGACTTTATTAAATATGTCTTCGTTGTAATCAATTTGCAAGTCAGGATTCTGTTCTCTTGTACGATTAAGTATATCTTCAGACATATTTTCTTTGAACGTATATCTCAAATTTTGAAAGGATTTTATGGATTGCATGTGGTAATAAGAATGGTGAAAAGTGATCTGATCTTTAGTGGTGATTCTGCCATCGTAGCCTGCCATTGATTGCCGTCCTCTAGTTAATTAAGGTTTTGGCATTCTTCACGAAACTTGACCCTCAGCCGCCTTTAAATAATAATAAATGATATTGTACCTCTAACTGTATGAACTAGGATGCGGAGGTAGAAACATTTGAAATTGTTTGGATGAACAGTGTAAACACGTCCCAAAACATCGTTAGATTTAACTCCATCAAACCCAATAACTGCGACTACCTGCTTTCTTCTTTTAAAAACCTTCCTGGACTTATCCCACGTGGAAAATATTGAAATTTCAAAGTAAAGCAAAATCTTTGCAAAGTTGTCATTTTGACAAAGCTCAAAACAGGCAATTAACGTCATTCTTGGGGGTTGCTGGACTCATTGTTGGACGTTTTCTATAATAAAGTAGACAGTCCGTTTTCAAGATGGACGCTCAATTGCATTACAGAGTGATACGTCTCATGAACGGGAAAATCCAAAAAAGTCAAACTACTTCATCGCTGCTGATATATCGGACGGCACGATAACCTTTTATTTCGTCAATCGATGCTCCATCACATATTTAATCGACTTTATTGAATTGCAGTATTCAACATTACTATGCGCATCAAACATTTGTGACAACAATGGGCAATACGGAACAATTCACTGAATTGCAATATTCAACATTAATATGCGTATCAAACATTTGTGACAACAACGGCAATACGGAGCAATGCAAAATATTCTAGATGTAAAATTCAACTAAACTGTAGCATCTCTTAATTTTCTTGGCTGCTTCTAATCCTCCATCAGCTGTCTTCTTCGATATAATGGATATCCATCTTCTCCAGTTTGTGTTTCAAGCAACAGACTCTTCGGATATCGCTTGGTGCATGTGCCGTCCTTCATACATGGATAACTCGGATTGATGTTTTCACACGGTACAAGCACCATTTGCTCTATAACGGTTTGATGCAGTTTTGAATCTTAGTTTGGATCAAGAATCCCCACCCTAATAATGCGATTAATGTTATTTGAGTCAATCTTATTTAATAACCAAAACAATAAATGGTCACGTGACAAAACCCGTTTCTGCGATTTTGTTGAAGGAACTCAAATCTTCGTTTAGAATCAGTTCTGGTCTGATCGAATAGTTTTCTTTTCTTAAGCGGCATTGCATATTTTAATTTCAGATTTTTTGTAAAATGTACTTGGAAAGAACAAACACAAGTGTATTTCAATATTCTGTTGACAATAACGGCCAACACAAACCCTGATTATTTTTGTTATGAAAGAGATCGATGTTTCCATAGTTTCAAAACAAACGTCATTGAATCATGGGTTTATGTTAATCTATACCGTGAGAGAGCCGCTGTAGCGTAGTTGTTAGTGAACTCGCTCTTCAAGGCTGGTGGTCTGGGTTCAGCTCCCGCAATGCGCGTGGAATTTTTTTCCGACCGCGACGGCTCTCAGGTCGACCCAGCCTCAACTGGGCACCAGACATGCTCTGGGAAAGCAAAGGCGGCCGGCGTGATGCTGACCACATCACCGATCGTGTGCCGACGGTCAATGAAAAATACAGGCTAACACTGTATTGACCTATATACCACGAGGTATGAAAGGTTCCTTTACTTTTACTTTTATACCGTAGACTTCCAGAAACGTTGAAGACAAATTGAAAAAATAAATCTGATAAAACATCAAAATCGGGTTTTATTTATTTAAAAAAACGAATATTGTTCTGATTTCGGAAATCTTTCTTATATTGATCGTATTTGGGTCTCATACGTGTTTCTTCCAAAGTTGGTGAATTTTGGATGTAAACTGAGGCCGTGTATAATGAGACACACACACATTTTCATAATTACAGATACAGATGACATAATAGTAGACTCTGACAGACAGCTAGTTACTTGTCAATCAAGCAGTGTAGCGCACAGTTTAATATCTATGTCTACCCCTTGCTGACCTGCTCTTGAACCCCTCCCATCTCCCATTATTGTCAGGTTACCATGACATGTCATCGTGTCAATGAAACCATGTACGCAACATTATGTGTCGAATTATTTTGTTAGCTGCTACAGTTTTCCCTTCCAGCTGTTAACGTATGCCTGTATTGGTTTTAAAAAAAAATATTCATGATATTTGTTCATACATAAATCTACATATATTCTCGAAAATTGTGTTTCTGTTTCCTGCTGTTTGTCTTTAACAATCACACGTTCCTCCAGGTTTAACACCTCCCACATTTAAACTATGCTTATTTAACTAATCATAACTACAGAGAAGAATGATTGGTTGCAAAAATCATTATGCTCTTCAATAAAACCTGAAATATGTTACTAATATTCTTCAAATGTTGCCATTTGCATCCATCTTTGTTACTAGACGTTCAACACCAGCGGAGGCTATGATGTCCTCAAGAAGTAATATTGTGTCACTTCTGATCTGTTGCTCACTGATTGTTGGAATGAAAACTTAAGGTAAGATACAAATCTACAACTTAAAGCGCATAAATAACTATCTTGAATAATAAACCTAGCTTTTTTTAATTCATAAAACGTAACTGGTAATGAAATCTGCAATGCCAGTTTCAAACCGTGATGAAAAACGGAGGACATGTATGTGAGGCCAGCTACCTCATCACAAGAAATTTAAAGAGCTACCCCTTTCGAGTCAGATAATCAGAGCCCGCTTCAGTACCAGGCATGTCATTATGACAATACTTCATTGTTATGCACCAACCAACGAGGCCGACGATGATAAGAAAGATATGTTTAATGATCACATTAACAAGATTCAAAAACATGACCTTTATTAGTAATGGGGACTTTAATGCCAAAGTTGAAAGTGATAATGTATGGGTAGAGAGAGTTATAGGAAAACAAGGAATAAACAAAATGAATGAAAATGGAGAAAGACTGGCTGAGTTATGTATGCTGTCCAACTAAGTAATTGGAGGTACCATCTTTACACAACAGAAAATTCATAAACTTACTTGGCACTAACGTGATGGACTTACAAGGAATTATATTGACCATATGTGCATAAATACACAATTTAGAACATCATTGTTCGATGCCCGTGCATACAGAGGTGCAGATTTAAGAAGTGATTATAATTTATGCATAGGTAAATTCACATTGAAATTGAAAATTCATCATACTAAAAAAGAATACTTACTGCGAATAGACAGTCAATGGCTACAAAATAAAGAAGTAAAAGAGGAATATCAGATCGAACTTAACAGCAGGTTTGACTTACTCGATGGGGAAAATGAACAGCACATTGAAAACAAATGGACTAAGATAAAGGACACACTACTGGCGGCGGCAAATAGTTAGTTAGTTAATGTGTTCCTTTCGTGCCAAAGGCGGCACATAGGGCAGAGGTTTTAGATCCCCATGTATGTGGTTCGTTGCTAGCAGTTGGAGATCTTGTATGGTTTTACATCCCAATAGTTTACTCTCTTGTTGGATTGTTTATCGAAGAGTGGTCTTTGGTCTTCCACGTATTTCGTTCCCAACTGGTGAACACATAAGGACTTGTCGATTTAGTCTCTGTTCGTCTGATCTAAGAACATCACCTAAATATGACATGACAAATAGTAGCGAAGTATTAAAGACGAAAGAAAGAAAACACTGAATAAATGATGACACCTGGAAATGTATTCAAAAAAGAAGAAAGATGAAACTAGCGATATTCAATACTAAGAATGCAAAGATGAAATCGAAGCTAAAGAGGAATATAGATTAAAAGACAAGGGAGTGAAGTGAGCGGCTAGAAGAGATAAAACAGCATATGTCAATCGATTGGCTGAAGAAGGGGAAAAGGCAGCTAAGTCTAGATAAAGTAAAGTGCTATATAGTACACTAAAGTAACTTACTGGAACCTTTGTTTCAAAGGGTGGCCAAATCAAGAGCAAAAGTGGTAAAGTACTAACATCAGATACCGAGCAGAAGAAAAGATGGGCAGAACATTTTGAAAAAAACCTTAAGAAGTCCTGATTAATCAATACTACTCAGTTTTGACGAAAACGTAAGAAACATATTTCTACCTATTAACGAAGAAAGGATAAATGTAGCTGAGGTCAAGGAGGCAATCCGTTCCTTGATAAACAATAAAGCAGCGGATGATGACAACATTACTGCAGAACTGCTCAAAGCGGCTGATGATACAACTATTAGCCAGGTGCAAGAACTATTTAATAAAATATGGGAAGAAGAAACTGTACCAGATCACTGAACAAAATAAATAATTGATAAGATTCCCAAAAAAGGTGATCTAAAAGACTGCAACAACTGGAGATAAATAACCATATTATCAGTAATGACCAAGACTTTCTGCAAAGAGCAGTGGACACAACTCTGAGAGAAAAACAAGCTGGTTTTTAGACCTTGGAGAAGCTGCTTATACCAAATTATATAGTCAAGTTCGTAATCTGTAATCTATCTCCACTATTGCTTGGAGTGGCCATTGACTGGATGATGCGAAAATATTGCAAGGGCGAAATTGGCATCTATTCGGTAGAAAATGATCAATTATAATATTTTGATTTTGGTGATGGTATTGCCTTGTTAGTGAAACACGTACAAACAAAGTACTATAGTTTTACAAAATACATAAACAGTGACGATAAACAGCAACGTTTCGACCAACAAGGCCTTTATTAAGCAAACGTTGTTGGTCGAAACGTTGCTGTTTATCGTCACTGTTTATGTATTTTGTAAAACTATAGTACTTTGTTTGTACGTGTTTCACTATTTACCAAGTTTTACTGCAGTCTCCCCCTATTTCGATATTGCCTTGTTAGGGATTCGGTAGTATGGGGTTCAAGAAACTATTTTCGTTGTTTTCATATTAATGTAAAATGTGTTTAACTATTTTGAAAGATTATGAATTAGGATACTTGAAAAAGGTTAGTTAAAAAAATTGTCAAAGCGTTGCCATGGAAACAATACAAAATGGCTGCCAAATACAAAATTTCAAATCCCTAATGCTCTGAATCTAATGAATATAAATGAATTATGTTTTTACTCTAAGGTGTGCAATTGTAATATCTAAAATAGTGCACATGATTTTTAGGATATATTACACATTACATTTTTTATAAATTCTTGGGTAAAAATACCCTCAAAATTTGGTCAAAAATAAGCTTTTCGTGGGAGTGTGTTTACCCAAAAATTCATAAAAAATGCATGTGTAATAGTGTAGATATTACAACTGCACACCTTAGAGTGAAAACAAAGTTCATTTATATTCATTAGATTGAGAGCTTTTGGCATATGAAATTTTATGTTTGGTGGCCATTTTGTATTGTTTCCATGGCAACGCGTTATTATATTTTTGAAAACAATACTTTTTCTACTCTTTCAAGTCATAATCTCTTAAAATTGTTATACACATTCAACATTACTATGAAAGCAACTGAAAACGTTTCCAGGCCAGAGATTAAGTAGCAATGTTGATTGCACAGGAAATCTTAAAAGGAAATTATGATACGAATTGGCAAAGCAACATCAGCTTTTAAAAGTCTAAATAAAATATGGAACTGCAAGTTATATAGTATTAAAACTAAATTACGAATTTTCAATTCAAATGTTATATCAATCCTAACATATGCCAGTGAAAGTTGGAAAATGACTAAAGATATAGAAAGTAAGTTGAATGCATTTGAAAATAGGTGTAGGCGAAAAATAATGAATCAAAAATGGAACGAATTCAGGAGAAAGAAAGAAATCAGAGAAATATATGGTCAACCACTAGTGACAACTGTTATAAGAAAGAGAAGATGGAGATATGTTGGACACACATTGAGGAGAAATGATCAACGAATATCAAAGCAGGCATTGAAGTGGGATGCAAGGTTCAAGAAAAAGACCACGTCCTAAGGAAACCCTGAAAGAACTTTGCTGATAGAGGCAAGAAATATCTGTCTCAGTTCCATGGAGGAGATTGAGCGAATTGCAGAGGATAGAGCTGTAAGGAGAAATTTTGTGCAGGTTCAATATATCCTAAAGCGGTACGAGAGGAATTATTATAAAGGGTAAATAAATAGTAGACATAAAGGCAGATATGCAGGCAGATTGACAGATATAAATATAATCCATCTTCTGGCCTCCTCTGTAAACCCTGCATAATTCCAAATGTATGGACTGTGACTTTACTTTGGATGAAACAGTATGGTTTAGGCAAAATGGACAAGGCACATTTGCCATAGCAGCTATCCAAACTGATCAAAAATGGAAATTACGCTTCATCCTTGTTGGCTCGGCCACAACACAGAACTCAAGTTACGTATTAGATTTGGTTGCTTTCGATGGTGGGAGTGGCTATTCAGCTGCACTGGTAATCTCCACCCGCTTTAAACTAGACAGTCCCTAGTCAGTAAGGTGCTGACCCGTCACATCTGCATGCCTTGTAATGTACACAGGGATAGACTAAACGTTTTTAAAAAGCAGATGTAAAAACTTAGTATCTAGAAACAAGAAAATCAAACCTCTTAGATTTCACACAATGAACGTAAGAAGTATGTGTCCCGGACTTGACAGCCTAGACAATGAACGAAAAGACATCAGAAAAATCAACTATCATTGACAGGGAACCCAAGAGACTGCAGGTAGATATAGCAGCTATAGCAGAAACCATGCTCCCTAAAGAGATTCATTTAAAGAAAACTACACATTCTTCTGGCAGGGCCTAGGCATAGATCAACCTAGAATATATATGGAGTCGGCTTTGCTGTGCCCAACAAACTTGTGAAATCTCTTCATAAACAAGTAGCTCTATCAGAAAACATAATACACATTCGACTCTTTGTGCAAGATGGGCTCACAATCAATATATGTTTCAACGCACCAACCATAGCAGTATCTGCAGAAGATAAAAGAACTTTGATTGGCTCATTACAGAACATCGTTAACTCATTTCCAGTGGATGAACAACTGTATATAATGGGAGACTTAAATACACGCAGAAGATCTGATCACCAGTCATGTTCAGTATGTCTGGCTCATCATGACATTGGATATATCAATGATAATGTTCAGAGTTTATTTGAATTATGGCCCTACAACAACATGTGTGTAAACAATACGATTATTTGTTGTTATCAAAGAGAGTCACAGAGTGTCGTGGTGCTACCCTTCTCCTTCATCTTCAGCAATCTCTGGTCATGTGCTTAATTTACTGCGCACCACAAACTGGGCGGTCAGCTTCAGGTCTGTCAGGTTTCGCCAAAGCTTAGTATTCAGGTCGACTTGGTGTGGCCACATGATGCTTCTCAGCTCACCCAGGAGAGGACAGAGATGGGGAAATAAAATATATTACATATATTTGCTTCTGAAATACTTTACAGAGTTACACAACTTAAAGACACCAATAATTAATGCACAGAGTGAACTAACATAACATTACCAGATATCTACTCTACATAGATTAACACGCAGAGCAAAACCTGATTTGTTTATAGAAACTATTTCAGACGAAACAAGCAATGGGGGTAGAAAAGCAAAGAAATAATTTTAGAAATGTGAACAGAGAGAGACAGTGACGAGATAAACATTTTGATCACCATCATAAATATATAAAATGATGAAGCATGTTCATGCTCTCTGAAATCCCAGGGTTTATTCCCAGAGATCTCTGATCTCAGTGTAGGTGAGATCGAGTTTCTGGTCCTAACGATGATCATTTCAACAATATTTCATTTTATCCAACTCAAACAGTTTTTTTTGTTTAATTCAATGTTTGCAACAAATGTCTTCTCATCCAACAACAGATGTAACAAGAAGAGAGGCTGACTTTGCCACTATATTTAATGGTATCTGGGACAACAAGGACCAGGCCCAGAAAGTTCAGAGTTTTGACATCCTTCAAGTACGATTTGAACCAATAGACATACCAGTACTGCGTCCGGTAAACTGTTCTAATGTAATGTATTATATATTTATTTCTATTAATTAAATGTGATAAATGAAAAGGAAAAGCGTGACACATCCTTTAAATGACATAGCCATCAACTACAGTGAACGAATCGTCAATTTTTTCTAAGCACCACTTACACATTCAGTAGTTTGACATTGCTATGTGAACTGTGAGGTATGTGTTTTACTGTTCATTAATTTCTGCAGGAACAAATTTGCTTCCAAACTTTCTCCTCCGCTGAGTTTAAACCAGGTACGCTTGGGATGGGATCGAACTCACTATCGCTTAACTTACAGACGGCCACATTATATATCCTATAATGATACGTTACATAGGACCTGCAATTTATTTATGTATACGTCTCTGTCCTGAGCAACTCATTCAATTTCTTCCATATAATTTAGTCCAATATTTCTTGCTTCTATGAACAAAGTATACAAAGAAGGAGGTCCTATGCATATGCAGAAGTTGACATATCGCTTCACGTCCATTTGGAGCAACGATCGTGTACCGTAGAAATTAAATGATGTCAGTATTGTCCAACTGTATAAGCGCAAAGTCAATCGCCAGGCCTGTGATAATCACAGTGTGGTCTCCTTTCCTTTAAATCACAGCAAGATATTAGTCAGAGTCCTCCTCAATCGCTTAATTAATAATCTGGAACAGGGTTTAATCCCGTAGACCTAATGTCAGGTCAGGGCGAGCCGTGGAACAGCAACCATTACATTTGCAGCTCGTCAACTACAGGTGAAATGTCACGATCAACATTGCAATCTCTACATGGTCCTTGCCGTTCTGACGAAGGCTTTCGACATGGTCAGCAGATGGGGTCTATGGAAAATAATGGAAAAATGTTTATGACCAGTGAAATTCGAAATTTATTAAGATCGTCCAACAGTTTTACGAGAGCATGATGGCGCGTGAGCTGTCGGAAGTCTTCCACGTTACGAACGGCGTCAAACAGGGATGTGTACTGACTCAAACATTCCAGCATAATGTTAGCTGCTATTCTCATTGATGTATTTTGGGAATGTGATTAACATTGTGTAAAGATTAGAAACAGGACAGATATCAGTCAAGTCAATCTCACGAAGTTAAAATACTCCACCAAGGGGAAATAAACGACCATCTCAAACGCATTATTTGCTGATGGCTGCATCTTTGTTACCAGCTTTGAGAAAGACATGTCGACCTACATAGACAGGTTTTACATGGCATGTGATATGTTTAGCCTTACCATTAACAACAGGAAAACTGAGGTCATGTTTCAGCTCTCTCCTAGAGAGCAGTACTATGATCATATCATCAATATTAAACAAAATAGTATTCTGTCAGAGGAAAACTTTCCCTATCTTTGTAGCATCCTATCCGAATCTGCAAAACATAGACTCTGAGGTCATCAGTAGGATATCAACAGCCAAAGCTGTATTTGGAAGGTTGCGTGTCAGTGTATGGGAGCGGAATGGGATAATCGTAGCCACAAGGCTGAAAGTTTACCATGCCATAGTGCTAACCAAACTGCTGTAAGCAACGGGACATGGACAGTGTATAGCAGACAACCAATAAAACTAAGCCACTTCTACTCGAGCTGTCTACGCACAATACTAAAAATAAACTGGGAGGACAAAATGACAGATAGCGAAGTCCTCACAAGGTCAAATATCCCAAGTGTCAAAACCCTGTTGCAGAAGTCCTAAATGAGAGACAAATGAGTTGGGCAGGTCACGCTGCTCGGATACCTAATAAACGTATCCCAAAGCTCTTTGGTGTACTGTCAGCTTGATAAGAGCATCAGGTCATTTGGTGGACAGAAAAAAAGACACTCTTAAAGTGTCTCAAAGATACTTCGATATATACACTACGTGCTGGGAATCCCTTGGGAAAGATCGGCAAATGTGGCCCTATAAGAATAATATAAATGAGACTGCAGTAAAACTATTTGATTGGCGAAACACGTAAATACAAAGTACAGTAGTTTTACAAATTAAAAAAACCAATGACAATATACAGCAACGTTTCGACAAATAATGCCTTTATCAAGCAAACGTACAACATGAGTGATGAATTTAAAAAAAAACAACATAAGCACGATTACAGACGGAGACATTCAAAAGTTTCTAACGCAAAATCTTGAAATAAAACGAATAACGAAATAAATGTAACACAAAAAACACACATAAAAACTAGTAATTAAAAATAAGAGAAACAATACAATATCAAGTGAATACATAAATTGAATACATGCAACCTATACACATACAGATTACAAGGCATGAGAAAAGAAAGTACTAAGAAGCATTGGAATGTAATACGTTGAGCCCACGTGGTCTCCACATAATCTCCTCCGACCTGAGCAGTGAAAGCCCACGAGCTCCACACATGTCGAATCACCGAACCATCCGTATAAATGATTACATCATTCTCAGATGAGTTCTCAGAAATTAATGTCTGAACTTCTGCATCCACGACAAGTTTGATACACACCAAAAATGATATAATGATTGTACTCACTAGAAAGGGATACTTGTCATACAAAACAACATGACACAAGAGATGAGCTCCAGCCATCTGTCGACTTCATCATAAGAACGTTTCTGATGGTATAATCATCAAAATAGCGAACGCAAAGATGAAGATGATATAAATATTACTTTTCAGAAATACATGACTTTACGTTTGTGAAATAAGTATTTATCTCTGTTACAGGCGACAGTTCTGTACGTGGAAGAAGCAGTCAATGGAGTTATCAAAGTCTTAAATCTGACAGTGGTGACTGGAGGTTCGGACGGACATATCCATTTGAAACGTTACAACGTTACTCACGATGAAAGACTCAAGTATGTCTACGTCTGTTATAGTCTAGTGTCTTATTTGTTACGTCAATAGTAAAAAAAAAAAACAGAAAAACAGCAAATACCAATATCATTTTTATGTAAAGACTGACATATTATAGATATGAAGCATATGAAGATATTAACATAAGTAAATGGGGAACATGCAATAGAGAATAAATTGATTGAACCAATATCATTGCACTTTGGTGAATATGTATGTGTGTTCCTATCTTGTTCTTATACAGGATGATTTCATTCGCAGTGCACAAACTCCGCAGCTTCGGCGAGGGTCCCAAATGTAATTATGAAGTTTGTAACTATTTTTATAGCAATTAAAAATGAAATACTTTTTATAAACTATGCAGGACGAGTGGATTTACAATTTATTTTTATCGATTTTCAACTCTTATTGATTTTTCTAAATATTTAACTTGAACATAGAACCTACGTTTCTTCTTCCGTCTTCGATAGGACTAGAAACACATTGTCACCTACATTCAGATAAGAAATGTATGCACAAATATCATGTTGGATTCCGGCTGTTAAAGAATCGAGCACTTTCGAACGAGAGGCGAGCACTATACATCTATGCCACATGTATCTTATAGAAGAAAAAAATAAAGTACTCGATACCAGTAAATGTTTCAAATTTACAAGTACCAGAATCATATAAAAACAAATATTAAAGAATATATTGACGTAATCGAAGCATGTACTTATTCTAAACGACATGTGAAAGTCGCTGTGAATATGTTGGTGGTGACTCAAATTTGTGTTCAGTTCTTGGAACAACTCCTTCTTCAGCTTCTCAGCCTGAAAAAAAGTACACAAATAATATTAGCAGTAATTGAGTACATCATCATTTTTGTTGGGGGATAGGGTGTACGTGCTCTGTCCGTGAATCTTGTAACCAATAAAAGATCAAACATATATAGTGGTGGAGTGGGTTATAGTTTTTGTTTATGTTCATTTTGTCAACTAACAGAATACACTGCATTTTCAGTATACATTTCATACATAATACACTTTATACATATACACACTACTGAAGTATATAAACAAGTATTATCTGCTTTGAACTAGTTAAACTCATTTAAAACAGGGCTGCAATATCTTATCAATAGAGATGTCTAATACGTCACTATCGCCGATGGTTATACTGTGTTTTTTACCCAGTATGTACTATTTGTAATGGCTACACCCGCTGCCTTGTGGAGAGGGGCTCGGGTGAGTCAAAGGCTAAGGGAGTAAACCCTGATCGAAAATATCCATTGCATTGTGGGTCAGCACTGTAATGCAGAGGACTAGAGGAGTAAACCTTGACTAAAAATTCCGTACGATGGACCATAAGGCAGTTGATGGTTAAGTGTGTATTTCTTGCCATCTTTTGGCATCTCCTGCAAACTCTGCTTTATTCCAAACGTATAGACTTTGTCTTTCCTTTGGATGAAACAGTAGGGTAGAGAGGGGGTTTGTGCAAAATGGACAAGGCACATTCTCCATATCAGCTGCCCAGGTTAGGCACAAAGAGAGACGACACTTCTTCTTTGCTTTCGGTTCGGGCACAACACCGAAAGCAACAGTTACATAGAAACAAGACAAATAAATCTCTTAGATTTGGCACATGGAACTTAAGGACAATGTGTCCCGGACTTGTAAACCTAGACCAGACAAAACGCAAGACATCAGAAAAACAGCTGTCATAGACAGAGAACTTGAGAAACTGCAGGTAGACATAGCTGCCTTACAGGAAACCAGGCTCCCAGATTGTGGTTCGGTGAAAGAAAAGAACTACACATTCTTCTGGCATGGCGTAGGCATAGATCAACCCAGACTATGTGGAACCGGCTTTGCTGTGCACATTAAGCTTGTTAAATCTATTCATACACCAGTAGCTGCATCAGAGCGAGTAATATCACTACGGCTCAATGTAAAAGGTGGACTCCTAAACATCATATGTGTCTACGCGCCAACCCTAGCAGCGTCTGCAAAAGATAAAGACAAGTTTAATGACTCATTACAGAATGTCGTTAACTCATTTCCAGTGGATTAGCAACTGTATATAATGTGTGACTTAAATGCACGCATAGGATCTGATCACCAGTCATGGCCAGTATGCCTGGGTCATCTTGGCATTGGAAATATCAATGATAATGGTCAAAGACTGCTTGAATTCTGCTCCCAAAACAACATGTATGTAACCAATACGACTTGTTCTGTCAAACACAGGCACAGAGTGTCGTAGTGCCACCCAAGATCAGGTCACTGGCATCAGATTGATTTTTTACTTGCACCCAGACAACATCTCAACACAGTGAAAATCACACGTACTTTCCACAGCGCGGACTGTGATACAGATCATGCACTAGTTATCAGCAAAGTCAAAATACTTCTAAGGAAAACCCATTCAACAAGAAGACCACCCAAACCCAAAGTAAGCGTAACTAAAATGGGGATGACAGAGAATAAGGAGACTTTCAGAAAGGCGTTTACTGCTCTGTGTGAGAATGAAATGGGAGAATGTAGTGTAGACGAAAAGTGGAAGATTCTCAAATCTAACATATGACTGTGTTATTGGTTCCTTTGGCACCAAGTAATTCTCCAACAAAAACCGGGTCAAACAAAATGAAAGAGCACTCAGCCCCCTACTTGAAGACAAGAAAAGAACCCTAATAAATTTAAAAAGAAACCCTCGCAAAATTCAAAGGACCGTCTTCAGCACACAAAATCAGTATTGCAACGAGAGTCAAGGAGGTGTGCAAATAAATACTGGTCAAATCTATGTTCTGCGATACAAAATGCTGCATATATGGGCAATACCAAGGCAATGTACGAAAATATCAGAGTAGCTCTGGGACCAAACATAACAAAAATTGCCCCACTAAGATCGGAAACAGGTGAGCCAATAACAGATATGACCAAACAGCTCGAAAGATGGGTGGAACATTATTCAAATCCTTATTCTGTGGAGAAACCAGCACACCCAGTCCTCGATCAGATCATACCGAAACATCATGAACTAATCGAGCTGGATACCGAACCCACAGAGTTGGAACTTTCCGAAGCAATCAACAAACTTTTAAATGGCAAGGCATCTGGACTAGACAACATTACTGCAGAAATCCTCAAATATAATAGGGATGTCCTTCTGCCCCACCTCTACCCTCTCCTTATTCAGTGCTGGAGAGAGGGAACATTTCCTCAGGACATGAGGGATGCAAAGATAGTGACGCTCTATAAGAACAAAGGGGATAAGGGGGATTGTAACAACTACAGAGGCATCTCCTTTTAAGTGTCACAGGCAAGGCTTTTGCACTAGTCCTTTCTAAACGACTATATAAACTGGCAGAACTTGTTCTTCCAGAGTCACAATTTGGATTCAGAGCTGGACGGTCAACAACTGACATGATATTTACCCTTCGACAGCTACAAGAAAAGTGCAGAGAGCAGAGTAAGCCTTTATGCATTGCTTTCGTGGATCTGACTAAGGCATTTGACACAGTCAGCAGGCTAAGTCTTTATAAAATATTGAAGCATATTGAATGTCACCAATAGTTGCTCAAATTGATTATCTCCTTCCATGAAGGCATGAAAGCCAGCATACAGTTTGATGGCAGCACATCTGACAGTTTCGAGGTTAAGAGTGGAGTCAAGTAGGGATGTGTCCTTGCCTCCACTCTCTTTGGCATCTTCTTCGCGTTCCTTTTGAACCACGCCTTAGTGGATGCTGATAGTGATGTTTTCATCCCCACTAGATCTGATGGTTCACTCTTTAACTTGGCTCGCTTAAGAGCCAGACAAGAACGACGGAAATTGTTCTCAAGGACCTCCTATTCACTGACGATTCACTGATGCTGCCTTAGTCGCCCACATTGAGACTAAACTGCAATGCCTAATCAATAATTTGTCAAAGACATGAGACCTATTTTCTCTGACTATAAGTGTATCCAAAACAGTTGTACTATGTCAGGGTAACACAACAAATATCACTTTAAATGGCAACCATCTAACACCAGTTCAAAAATTATGCTATCTTTGGTCCATGGTCGCTGCCAGTCTTTCTCTTGATGAAGAAATCAACGCTCGCATAGGGAGTGCGGCTACTACATTCGGTAAACTATCAAAGCGAGCGTGGGACAAAACAAAATTAACATTGCAGACGAAGATTCAAATATATCGAGGTTGTGCAATTAGTTCTTTACTTTATGGCTCAGAAACACGGACAGCCTACTGAAGACACGAGAGGAGACTTAACATCTTTCCCTTTCGATGTCTCCTCATGATTATGAACATCAGGTGGTAGGACAAGATAGCCAACTCTGAAGTACTGCAACGTACAAATCTGCCTTCCATCATGGGCATGTTCAGCAGTAGACGACTAAGATCGTTGGGGCATGTGAGGAGAATGGACAATTGTCGCATACCAAAACAAATTTTGTTATGTGAACTTTCGGAGGGGAAGAGGCACCAAGACAGAGCACTGCTCAGATATAAAGATGTCTGCAAAACATCAATGAAAAACTTATATATAGGTTCAGCACATGGGAAAAACTAGCTGATAACTGAGTTGAGTGGAAAGACAAATTGCGAAAGGGCGCAGAGTCTTTTGAGAAGAGACTTATGTATGAGCTGAACGACAAGAGAGAAAGGCGAAAACTCAGAAGAAGTCACAGTAAAACACTTGCCAATTGACCGTCTGTAAAGACGAAAAAGGCCATATATATATATATAATTCACAACAAACATGTGATAAATTTCATTCATGTGATATACTTTAAACGTTTGACACACTCTATACATTTAATACACTCTATACATTTAATACATATAGACAAGGGAAAGACAGGGATGCAATTGCAGGTGAGATACAGAGGGAACTCGACCGCATCACAGACTGGTGTGATGTCTCAGGTGCACTAATCAACCCAAAAGCAGCAGTGACATGGTTCACACTCAATAATCACACCGTTAACGCATGTACGCCTAGCGTGAAACTTTACGGTATTGTTTTGCTCATAGATAAATCGATGAAATATTTGGGTGTGACATTTGACTGCAGCCTGTGTTTCCGGGAACATGTTGAGTATGTCATTGTCAAGGCACGCAAAGGTTTGACGGCAATGAGAGTCATGGCGACTGTTAACATCGAGCAACGACTGCTTGTCATCCTGTATCAGACACTGGTCCTCTCCACCAATGAATATGCAATGGCCACCCTCACTGTCAGCAAAACGCAAATCGAAAGACTGGAGAGAATACAAAACCAAGCTATGCGCATCATCCTCGGTTGCACAAGGGATACACCATGTGTAGCGATGATGTTTCTCCTGGATTTTCCGACCATGGAGTATAGACTCACGATAGCTAGAGCACGTGCCTATCTCAAAATAAGTGCCAAAAGGATCACCCATTGCATGAACAGCTCAGCACCAGTGGTGGAAATGGGCTAAAGCGGGGCAAATCATGGGTTGGCCGTGCCGCAGATACTGTTCAGCTGGTATGCGGGCTCAATAATATTGACTATGGGGAAGAATGGATACCGATGCCTCCAATATACTGGAACACTTTTTCAACCATCATTAAATTTGACAAAGGTTGCAGAGAAGGAAATCCCGTGGCGATGAATGCAGGCGTCAAAGCCATTATCGATGAAAACGGCAATGCAGACGACGTTGTGATTTACACGGATGGATCGGTAGTTCGTCACGAAAAGTCTGTATGGGCCTTCTCTGCAAGCTCCTGTGGCAGAATGGTCAAGGAAGCCAGTGGTGCATTTAGTATGCCAACTAGCAGCATGACAATGGGGGTACTGGCGGTGACCAATGCACAACTCTGGCTAGAGTCACAAAACTACACTCATGCGTTCATTTTGAGTGACTCATTGAGTATGACCCGAAAGGTGGAGGCCGGTTCCGTGCGCAGGCAATGGACTGAATCACTGCAGGCATCAACAATTTGCAGAATTACACTTATCTTTGTTCCGGAGCACATGGGTGTCGTTGGCAATGAGAGAGCAGACAGACTGGCTGGCTCTGCCGCTATATCAGAGGGCCAGCCAATGGACAGAGCTGGCATCGTGAACGCCCTCATAGAGCGTGGCCGCAGAGAAGACCTTCATCTAAACCAATCCACGTCAACTACTAGATTGCGAGAACTGGGTTTGAAGATTGGTGTGGCTAGAAAAGAACGGTACAACAGGTATACGAGTCGGCTCATCAATCAAAATAGAACTGGTGCGGTCAGTCGCTGGACGCTGTTGGAGATACTGCGAAGGAGATCGGAGCACCTATGGACATGTCCGGAGTGCAATGAAGATATTCCAAACTGAAACTGAAACTGAATACACTTTGTACATTTAATACATTGTATATATAGGATAATCACTGTTCAGGTTTTTGATGCACACATTTTACAAATACACATCGTCCATCCAGAGGTGGCTCCTTCAACCATGATGCCCTGACAAATATTACACTGGAAGAACTTCACGGTTATGACGACTGTTATGCCGATTTCGTGCAAGTGGAACCTCGTCTCTTTAATGGAGAGTGGACAGTCTGCAACTACGATTATAACGGAGTAAGTATTTACAACTTTTTGCACATCTGTTGTGATATTAAACAAACATTCTGACAAAAGTGGTGATAATGGCAAACATTATTTGAGTTCTGAGTGTAATGTGAAAATGTGATGGTATTTGGACGTCAAATAACTCTGTGTATGATGATCGGCGTCCGAAAAGTATCACTCTTAGCAACTTGAGGATATGCGAAACACTTAATCACAAAATACAGTAGTTTTACAAATTACAAAAACAATCACAATATACAACAACGTTTCGACCAACAAGGCCTTTATCAAGCAAACGAACAACAGGAGTGAAGAATTTAAAAGAAAAACAATTACATATGGACAACTAGATACGGAGACATTCAAATGTTTCTAATGAAAATATTGGAATAAAAACGAAAAACGAAATAAAAGTAATACAAAACAAAACACACATAAAAACTAGAAATAGAAAAGAAGAGAAACAATAAAACATCAAGTAAATATATAGCTTGAATACATGCAACATATGCACATATAGGTTACAAGGCATGAGAAGAGAATGTACTAAGAAGCATATGAATGTAATACGTTGAGACCACGTGGTCGCAAGGTACCATACAATGAAATCAACCTATTCTCCAGATCAAATAGACTGCGATTATCCAAAGAACATGATCGGATGTCTGTGACCTGAACATCGTGAGCGCCTAAATGGCCAGTATCATTAAAAATGGGTGGCAACAGGGGTCGCAGAGCATTGGCGTATGTCGAGCAGGTGTTGAACGAATAAGTCACATTGAGTCTCTTGACTGTCTCGTTGAGATAAGCCTTGTTACACCGCTTTCAGATAATGACATAAATAGGATTACGGGACTCGCATGTGAAAGCATTGTCAATAACAAACTTGACTAAAGGAAAAGATACAGTACGTGTCTGTATCACATAAGCACATGTATTGCAACGCCGACGGTCACACTGGACAGTGCCAAAATGACGCTGGATATTGAACTTAAGGCGACTGTGTACCAACATATCCTTAAGACTTCTGTCTCGTCTGTAAACCACCAAAGGATAGTTGGGGAAGACAGAACGGGTCTCAGGATCTGACTTAAGGATAGACAGATGACGGAATAAAACATTTTTCACCAGTGAAGGGATGGCCCCCTTCCTTCTGTCTATCACAGATACATTGATGACTGTATTGGCATTACTGATACGTCTGAAGTCGATTTGTCACACTTCATTAATTTCATTAATGTTTACAACCCTTCTATTCGTTTTACTTCTCACATCTCCACTACTTGTGTCAACTTTCTTGACATTAGTATCTCCATATACCTATCCACTATCACTACATCAGTATATTACAAGCAAACTGATGCACAAAGTTTTCTCCTTTATATTTCTTCCCATCCCCGGACTTGTCGTTATTCTTTGCCATTCTCGCAGCTCTTGCGCCTTCGTCGCTTTTGTAGCGAGGACGATGATTTTCTGGATAGAGCTCGCGAGATGCTTGAGTTCTTCTGCAGGCGCCTGTACCCTGAGAAGGTGCTTGTATATGTCATGCATCGAGTTCAGAAAATCACTCGCCAGCAGGCCCTTACTAGCCAGCATAGGACCACTAACTCTGACAAAGTAAAACTTATCTTAACTTTTCACCCCCATAGTTCACTAGTGAAAAATGACTTATACCGTCATCTGTCTTCCTTAAGTCAGACCCTGAGACCCGTTCAGTCGTCCACAACTATCATTTGGTTGTTTACAGACGGGACAGAAGTCTTAAGGATATGTTGGTGCACAGTCATCTTAATGTAATAGCGAGTGAAACTAGTACATGGGTCCTGGAAAGGTTGGTGATAAAAAGGAAGGAAGAGTTAATACTTAAATAAGGAGAAATAATACATCAAGAATGGTCGGATAAAGACCATCAGTACCGAAAATCTCAAAATTGTCAATAGAATTGCCCGAAAGGTGTTCCAACCAGTTTATGCACCGTTGAAGGTTGATGCAGTTACAATTTTTACGTCCAGTGAATCTATCTCTTCATTAACACTATAGCTCACACACGATGAGGACATATACAATAACACATCAAGCAATTGAGTTTAAGTTTGAATATTTAATTTAATTAGAATAATTATTCTCTCTCATTGAGAGCAAGGAACTTATATATAGGCACCTTCTTAGATCTCTCTCTCTCATTGAGAGCAAGGAATTTTTATAAGGCACCTTCTTAGATCTCTGTCATAGCTAGCCAGTCCCCCTCCCCAGGATGCAGCTGAGGAACCAGACAGTTAGCTTTAGTGTGTAGCTTGTATATATTTAGATATTTTATTAGCAGACTTAGTGTTTGCACTCTCTAAGCAGAACGGCAACACTAAAACGAGACATTGACGTAAGGAAACTAATCGACGTAGTTGTGTAGTGACTGCTTAGTAACGATTAGTAAACAGAAGAAAAAAAGATATAAACAGTGAACATGGACGGACGTGTTTTTGTATTGTCCTAAAAGGTAACATCAAATAAAGATAAAGTAATTGAATAATCATGGTTGTTCACTATATTGTGCTGTCCAGAGAGGTAGACGTATTGTAATAGAACACCATCTAATCATCATACAAATCAAGAGTGCCATCAAAATAACACCACATATCGTACCATAGAAACCCAATCCTTCAACAATGGTGTCAGAATAAAACAAGATCTGCCCGCTCTTCTATTCATGGACTGGACCAGAATGTGAGTTTTTATATTAATAGTTGCAACTTTTCTTTTAGTGCTTCGGTTGGGAGTGGGCACAACGCATGTCCTTCTCTGACATCGACTGTGGGACACGATGCTTGTTCTTCCCCTCTTCAGTCGACCCTAGGTCACATTATGTATTCCCCTCTGCAATCACCTTTAGGATACGTTACATATCCTCCTCTTCGTTCAACTAAAGGACACATTACTTATATTATCCTTCAATCAACTAAAGGACATATTGCGTATTCTCCTCTTCCATCAACTTAAGGACACGTTACGTATCTTCATCTTCAATCAACTTTAGGACACGTTACATATCCTCCTCTTCAATCCACTAAAGGACACACTACGTATTCTCCTCTTCAATCAACTTTAGGACACGTTATGTATCCTCCTCTTCAATCAACTTTGCGACACATTACGTAATCTCCTCCTCCATCAACTATAGAGGATCAACTCTTCTATCAACTTTGAGACGTAGCAGCGGTCCATCCCTTGCCAGCCTATCTTAAAAGTGGGTACTTACGGAACTAGTGTTGATTACTAAGGACAAATACAATTTTCCTGTGGATTGTGGGACGCTTGTGCTGTTTATAGGACTGCTCTTAGGATAAGGTGCTGTGTACAGGCCACTTTGCATGTTATGCCCATGCTTATGTTTTAATAGTGTGAGTTTTTATTTCTATATATATATATACATCCATTAACTACTCCGTACTTTTATGACTTGTATCTATATCTTATGTATACAGCCAGTCCTATTTGTATGCGTTTATCACAGCTTATGGACTAATCATTTTTTCAGGAGTTCAATTTTTATTGCTTATACTCTTGATCAATATATTTGTATGATATATTTTTTGATCGACACTGTATAATATTTATAATGACTCATAGGGCTACCAAAGGTGGTAAAGCCTGTGAGGATGCCATGTTAGAGGTCGCACCGCGGGAAGCATCGGTTCCTGCTGCTACTTTGTCGGGATCTTCATTTCAGGGTGAGGATAATGATCAAACTGGTTTGGCACGGATGGCTACATGGAATGGTCCGCGTTTTCCCAGCAGGCCGGTTAGAATCTTCGGAGTACGCGATGGTCCAGCTGTAGACGAATTTGCAAGAGATATTCGTCTCTACTGGAGATTGTATGGACTGGTGGGTCAGGATAAGGTGGACGCTCTGTTGGACCATGTCTCCGATTCAATTCGTTCTGAGATAGAGATTCTTTCGTTAACTATCCAGGATTCGGACCTGTTATTGGATAGATTAGTCGCTGAGTACGGATATAATAGGTCGGCTCATGATCTCATTTCCATCTTTTATAGGGCTGAACAACAGGAGGGGAAATATGTCCGTGATTTCTCCCATCGTCTGATAAAACTGTACAAGAAAATCACTGCAGCAAATATTAGAGAACGGCAATTGGTAATGGAGACCTGCGTATTGAGGAATCATTTTATAATTTCTGTAGGGAACCGACTGTGTTCAAAAATGTTGTTGGAAAAGGTGGTGGATAATCTTTCCATTTCTTTCCTTCAATGTCGGAAGCTTACAATGCGTTGTCATTTCCTTCCTTCAATGTCGGGAAACTACAATGCGTTGGGAGAACAAACTTATTTCACCAGTTGCAAGTGATATGTCATTCCAGGTGAGGGCGCTCCAGTGTAGGGTGCAGAATTTGGAGGGTAGACCTATAAGGGACTCCGGGGAGCGACATACAGGAAATCATGACCGCCCTGTCCTGTCGGCCCACTGTCCGCCACCTCATTTCAGTCGGTCTGGGTCTCAATTTCTTTACTCCCGAGGCAAAATGGGGGGCAGGGAATGTAGGTGTACCTCTTTAAACGGGCGCCACTCAGGGAGAGGGCCCAAACCCCTGGGTGTCAGAAGACAGATCCGGAACCAACGTTGGTAGGGGGACACCTGTTAAAAGATGTTTGGATTGATGGAAGTGTCTTCAGGTGTCTGATTGACAATGGTTCACAGGTCTCGGCTCTGACAGAAAGTTGTTTTCGTGCATTTTTCCCTGCGTCTATATTAAATGGGGATACTTGGTTGCAACTAAAAGCTGCGAATGGTCTTCAGATTACTTATATAAGTCATATAATTGTTAACATCAAGCTCTATGGTACTTATTTGATGAATTGTGGATTTTACATTTTTAAAGACACTCCCTCGCAGACCAACTGCGATTATCAGGGCATTATTGGGACTAATATCCTTAGCAGGTTACGAGTGTTTCAGTCTATTTTTGATACTCCAATGAAACCAACTCCGCGGAAATCAATGCCACCATCGCTACCTGCTTTTATGTGGTCTGTCAAGGAAAAGAAATCCCATATTCAAGCGAACTCTTTGGGAGTTGTATGGGTCAGGGTCAAGAATGGGGGTAGGATGGGTCCACAGGTCCTTTTCGAATCTAATCGAGTATTGATACGGAAAGGTATCGTTTGTTGTAACACAGTGACACATTTAAATCGTAGTATATGTGCTATTCATGTCATGAATGTTACTAATGAAAATATTTTGCTCTGGAATGAAACAGTGGTGGGGGATATATATGAAGTGGATCCCATGAGTGATCTGCGATTTAATGTTATTTCTGCAAATTCTGTGGAGTGCTCCATACCTGGTGGGGACAATTTGGGTTTTGTTAGTTCTAAATCTGCAAGATTTAATCTTGATAACATGTATGGGTCTATTATCAAAAGACTGCATTGTTATCCTTATTGGGGAAATATGATGATGTATTTTCCTATGGAGACTCTGATGTGGGGTATGCTGATAAAGTTCAGCACCTGATCCGTTTGTTGCAGGATACCAATCCCATTAAACTGCCGTATAGGCGGATCCCCCAGCGTTCTACTCTGAGGTGCAGAATCACACTGCAGACCTACTACGGAAGCAGGTTATTCGTGAGAGTGTCAGTCCCTGGGCAGCGCGGGTTGTATTGGTCAAAAAGAAAAATGGATCTTTGCGTCTCTGTGTGAACTATCGCGAATTGAAGAAAAAGTCAATTAAAGATGCCTACCCCCTACCTCACATCGATGACTACCTGGATTCATTGAACGGCGCTAAATTATTTTCCACTCTAGATTTGACTAGTGGTTATTATCAGGTGGCAATTAACTCTTTGTGTCCAAAAAAATTTTGGAGGGTGATCACGCTCTGCCAGAACACATTTCTAGCAAAATTTTTCAAACTGGAGTGATCTTGGAAATATGCATATAACTTCAGTTCTATGTGAGCTAAATTTATACTGTTGGTATCAAAAGATGCAGAATTAAATTCTGAACAATCTGATAATAAATAGTTTTCCATGTAAATTAGTATTTATTTAGTAAAGTATTGTTGTATTTCATGTTATTGAAAAAAAATCAAATAAAAATGAATGAAAAATTCAACTTACCACCAGGAAAATCCATATAATCCATGTATATTGTATCGAATTGATCCACACATTTATTTATTTACATTTCAACTTTGTAATTCATCCTCAGAATTTAAAATTATATAACAACTATTACTCTCAAATTCATTTTATACACCACCACTTCAAAGCACATAAATTCATATAATTGGCATTCATGTCATAAAAAATAATTGGCATTCATGCCATAAACAAAACAACTTTATATACATTTAGTAACATTTTATTATGTTGCTATTCTAGCCTGAGACTGCAATTTGACTTGATGATAAAAAGAAAAGCAAGTCTTAGGGTGAAGATGTGGGCGGTCAGTGCACCCCGAACAGATAAAATTTGTGCCCTTCAATTTTGCAGGAGTGCTGCAGACTAGACATTTTCTGTCTTTTGTTATGTACTCAACTAAATGCATAGCACTTTCTGAGTACACATTACATCTCAGGGGATCAGAAATAGTAATTTCCATTCTCAGCGGTGCAGTGTGTTCTAATAACTGCTGAACAAGCATGGATTTGAAATCCCTAAAGCCAGTTTTTTGTTCATCGAGATGAGAAAGTTTGTATAAAATAAAAGAATTATACTGTGCAATTTCGAACAGCCAGAAGAAAATTTTCTTCCACCATTTTTTTGGAGCGGCGTTCAAAATTGCAATAATAGGCAATATTTTGGTCCGCTTTGTCACAGCCATTCATTGACTGATTATAACAGTCTATAACAAATGGTTTGTCATTGCCGACAACATTCTCTGCTGAAGCTAGCGATGAGGCAAGTACGCAATGTTTTTTTGTCCCTCCAAGCCACACACATAACTCTCTTTGCTTCATCAAGAAACCACTTAGACTCCCTGTGTTTTAATTTCAGATCCTTGAGTCCTTGCGGAAGCTTTTTTCTATTTGACATCACAGTCCCAGTAAAATAAATTTCCCTGTCAAGGAGATAAGTGATAACTGGAAGAGCAGTGTAGTACCTATCCGCAAAGATGGTGTGACCTTTCTCAATATTTTTGAGTAAAGTCTGAAAAACTTTAACGGCCTGCAACCCATCTTTGTCAACGTCAGGAGCATAGGAGGTCTCTTTTCCAAAGTAGAGAAGGATGTTGTAGACGTAGCCGGTTGCGCTGTCACAAAGTCCAAATGATTTGATGTGATGCTTGTGTGGTTTTGATGCATTAAACTGTTTGTACTTCCATCGTCCCTTGAACCCAATAACCATTTCATCAATGGAAAGATTCTGGAAGGGGTAGAATGCATCTTGGAAGCTACCAACCATTGCATTCAGGAACGTTCAATTTTGTGTTTTGACTCCGCTCCTGGTTCCCCAGCGTGAAGCATTGTGTGATATATTGCCTCAAACCTACTTCTGTTAGGGAACACCTGGAAAACAAATGGTGAATACCAAAATGTAGGTGTCTTGGTCCAATAATCTCTAATTCTGGGACGCCTGTTTAGCCCCATTACAATTAGCAAAGCTAAAAATCTGTTAATCTCTTCTCGGTTTATTGGCACCCATGATGCATATACAGACTGTTTCTTGATACCTCCTTTGGCAATTTTCTCATTTATTTTGAAAACAGCATAGTCATTGATAGAAATAATGAGGTTGTCAATAACTGTATCTGTTAAAATTGTCTGGAAACACTTTAAAGCTGATGATTCATCATATAAAGGAGCAGAAATTCCTGGTGTGCAAGAAGGGTTGAACCTAAATAAATTTTCAGTTCTGTTCTGTGGGGAAAGTCCAACCTCATTCCATACCCATTCTGAGTCTGCAGTCATTCTAGTACTAGTACTAGTGCTAGCATGTGTGAGTATAGATACCGGCACAGTAGACTGAGCATGTTTTACTTGTGTGGGTCTAGAGGTAGAAGAAGTAGACCCACTAACAGTCGAAATCAGTGGACACACCCCCTCACAGTCACTATCGAGACTTTCATTATCAGTTAAAACAATACTCGAACCACTACTAGTACTAAATTCGTCAACAGATTCACTGTCGGTGAAATCCTTGTCATGTTGACGTGAACGTTGGAACATACCAGTAACTTGTTCAGCTGTTAACAAACGTTGAGTGCGAAAAGACATCTTGTTATTAAATTAACACACGAAAGTTTACCTTTTGGCAACAGAAAAATATGTTAGTCAAACAAATTAAATTTTTTTAAATATAAACATATGTCAGACCACGCTCATTCGATCGTGTGTGAAAGGAGAGTTATCTGTCCGTTGATATTTGTAAAAAAGAACGGTTTCGTACAAATTACAGCTGAGCAGTGAAACAAAAAGTGCATGGACCCAAACCAAACGCTGGTATCGTGTTTTGGCATACTGAGAGAACTATTCAGTAAGCTGTGAGCGTTTCTTGGACGGATTGAGTTAAACAGAGGGATGTGGAAATAACTGCATTGTGTACGCCCTTTGGGTTATACGAATATACGCGAATGCCTATGGATTTGACTAATTCCGCAGGGACTTTTCAGCGGTTGATGCAAAACTCTATGAGTGATTTTATATTTAAGTCTGTATTAGTATATTTGGATGACATGTTGATTTTTTCAGCTAATTTTGATACCATTTGATTCGTTTAGGAAACGTGTTGGAGAGAATACGATCAATAGGACTGAAAATTAATCCTGATAAATGTATTTTCTGTAGGAACAAGGTAGACTTTCTGGGTCACACTATTTCTGATGTTGGTATTGCTACCCAACAGTCTAAGATCTCCTCGATCCAGCAACTGAGCCCGCCCACTAGTTTTAAGCAAGTGAGAGCCTTCTTGGGCATGGCTGGCTATTATCGGAAATATATTCCCCGCTTTTCCCATATAGCCAAACCTCTATTGGACATGGTCAATGACAGTGATCGCTCTGATCTGTCTGGGAAAAGTAAACATCGGAGACCAAGGGGTACATTAGATCTAGAATGGAGCAGCGAATGTGAGAGTTTATTTCGGACCCTTCAAACTAAGTTGATCTCCACGCCAATTTGGGTTTCCGATTTTGGAAAACCAATTGTGTTGGATATTGATGCATCCTATACTGGTCTGGGTGTGGTTTTAAGTCAGATACAAGATAGATTAAGAAAAGTAATAGCATAAGCATGTAGAACTCTTCGTAGAGAAGAAAAAAAGTACATCAAGAGTAGTTTAAAATTAGAATTCTTGGGGCTGAAATGGGCTTTGACTGAACAATTTTGGTCTTATCTATTGGGAAATAAAGTGACTGTGTACACAGATAACAAAGGGTTGACATTTTCCAATAAAGCACAATTGGGTGATATCGAACAACGTTGGCTTGCACAGATGGATGTCTTCGGTTATGAGATCAAGCATCGTAGGGGTTTGTTGAACCGGAATGTGGATTTCCTATCTAGGTATCCTACACCAGTCCCGCTGGAGGAGACAGACTGTGATGCAGTGTCAGAAGATGAGGATATAGGAATTAACCTTGCTATCTTGTCACCACCGTTGCACCACTGTGATTTGCCTGTACAAGTGATGGGAATGGCACTTAATAAGCATTCCGGACCTTATGGGTTGACATATTTGCGACAGTTGCAGCAACAGGATTCCACGCTTCAGGTAATATTAAAGGCCCTGGGTGCAGATACTCCGGTAGATACAACAGAGTGGCCTAGAGAATCACAGCGGTTATGGTTATCTCATGATCAACTTTGCATCCAAAAAGAAGTACTTTGTATCAGGACAGGCGAGGACGGCGGATGTGACGGAGTGAAGATTATTTTACCTCACTCTCTACGACCGGTTGTGTTGTCTTCTGTCCATGAGATCGGTCATCAAGGTCGTGACAAGACGCTGGCATTGATAAACACCCGATTTTTCTGGTGTGGTATGTCGAGAGATGTTAGTGATTTAGTGAAGTCTTGTACTGTTTGTAATATGACTAAACCTCTAAAAAAGATTACCACCATCTACGGCCATATAGTGGCCACCCGTCCGTTAGAAATGGTGACCATGGATTTTATAGAATTACCGAGAGATTCATGTGGGTTCAAGCATGTGTTGGTAATGACCGCCTCGCCTTTGCAATGACCATCAACAAATCACAAGGACAATCGCTACAAGTGTGTAGACTACATTTGGAAAATCCATGCTTTTCACATGGATAGATTTATGTGGCCTGTTCACGCGTCGGAAAACTTTATGATTTATTCGTGTACGCACCAGACGGGATAACAAAGGATATTATATATCAAAGAGCACTTCAATAAACAGAATTAAAATGAAACGTTAAATTGTAATTTTTTTCCAAGAAAATGAACAAAAGGACAATGATCCAAAATAATTATTAAATATTGTTATACCGAGTTTCCTTTAAATTCAATTTCTTTTGGAGGCGTAGCAATGAGCGCAGGGTACAGCTAGTAATATATAAATGTAAACGCTACCTTTTGTGAATATGACCTAACAAGAAATGGACAAAGCAACAAAAGATATAACCTACCGTACCTCTCAATAACACACAGCTAATGTCGCAGTTGTACTGGATGAATTGAGGCGGACAAATATTAATTTTTATTCATTATAGAATTGCATTTTTGTGGTTTCAATAAAGTTATAAACATTGATAACAATTTATTGCAGTCTCGGAGCATACAATTCTATCAATATATTTGTTTTGATCTTTAATAAAGTTTACAATGAGACATATTGCATAGCGCTAACAGCAGTTGCTTTGAAATAAAATATATTAAATGAACACGTGACACCATATAAATGTTAACATGACATTATAATCATACAAATAATGATTTGTCTTTTACGCATCCATTTCTTATCAAATAAATGAGAATCAGACAATCAAGGATCTTCGGACGTGTCATGAGAAGATAAGGGTTAGAATATTTGGTAACTACAGGTAAATGGAAATCTTGGAAGACAAGGGGAGAAGATGGTGGATGGTCTGACAACGTGGTTAGACAAAAGATTGACGTCAGAGTTGATTAACTGCACCAAGTAGAGATAGAGTTGTGGAGAGACATGATCCCCTACGCCAGCAGGCATGACGATTGCTTGAGTAATCCATTGCGTGTGTATTGTTATAGGTTTGAATTGTAATACTTTCCATCATCACTTTTCTCATCAACAAATCGACAATCTGCAACTTTCAGCAAACTCTATTCTTTGTCGATGTGATGCCGCCCTCTGACAGGCTGATACTGTCCATCTCTTGATATATTTCATTCAGACAGTTCGTTTAACTCCTTGTTCTTTGAAGTATATCTCTGTTAGTTTTCTGTTTCTTCTATGATATTCACATATCTTCTTTGTACATCCATAACTCAAATGTATCGATTGTGTTTTGTCAGATCTGTTTTAATTGTTACACATTTCTCTCACATAAAACAATGTAAATTATATGTAGTACTAAATTATGCACATTTTCTGTTCTTGTATTAATAATAATAATTCCTCTCGTACCGTTATACGTTACATAGGGCCTGCAAGTAATTTCTCCATACCGCTCTATACTGGGCAACTCGCTCAATCTCCTCCATGGAACTGAGACCGATATTTCCTGCCTCTCTCAACAAAGTTCGCTTCAGGGTCTCCTTAGGTCGACCTCTCTTTCTTGAACCCTTTGCATCCCACTTCAATGCCTGCTTTGATATTCGTTGATCCTTTCTCCTCAAGGTGTGCCCAACATATCTCCAACTTCTCTTTCTTATAACAGTTGTCACTAGTGTTTGACCAGACATGTCTCTGATTTCATCACTTCTCCTGAATTCGTTCCATTTTATATTCATTATTTTTGGCAGACATCTATTTTCAAATGCATTCAACTTGCTTTCCATATCTTTAGTCATTTTCCAACTCTCGCTTGCATATGTTAGGATTGATACAACATTTGAATTGAAAATTCGTAATTTAGTTTAATACTATATAACTTGCAGTTCCACATTTTATTTAGACTTTTAAAAGCTGATGTTGCTTTGCCAATTCGTATCATAATTTCTTTTTAACATTTCCTGTGCAATCAAAATTGCTACCCAAATAGGTGAATTGCTCTGTTATTTTTATCCTTTTAGATTCCAGTGTGATATCTGCATTACTTGCCATAGGTGTCTTCATTATATTTGTTTTTCATAGCTTATCTGCAGTCCAACTTGTGATGCTATAGATGACAGGTTGTCTGTTTTCTTTTGCATATCTTGGTTGTTTCTACTTAACAAGGCAATATCATCTGCAAAATCCAAATCTTCTAGTTGACTATTTTCTACCCAATCGATGTCAGTTTCGCCCCTGCAACATTTTCGCATCACCCAGTCAATTGCCACTCCAAACAATAGCGGAGATAGAATACAGCCTTGCTTTACTCCGGTTTCAACCATAAACCAGTCGCTGTGTCCACCATCAGTGCGAACTGCACACTGTTAACCATCATAGAGGCTCTTTATAATGTTTATTATTTTGTCTGGTATTCCATAGCATCTCAGAATATTCCACAGAGAGATTATGTGTAGACTATCAAAGACGTTTTTAAAATCGATGAAATTTAATATGAGTGGTTGTTGCATGTATTTTTAAAAAGCAACTGTTTTGCTAGATATTTCGCTATGGAATGATGCTTATTCATGAAACTTAATAAGTCATCTTTGAACGTTTTTTGCATGAAGATATGTTTAGAGGAGTAGGAATGCTTTTTGAGTGCAAGAGAATACATGCTTGGAATAATAGATACATGTTGAGAGTAGAGAGATAACTGCTTGAGAGTGAAGAGAGAGAAATGTTGAGAGTGAAGAGATATGTTAGAGGTAGAAGTAAAAGCTGAAATGATGATAGATACATGTTTAGATAGTGTCACTTCCGCTACACAATTATCTGTCTAAATCTATATTAACTTCAATCATATTTAACTTAGAATAGTAAGACATGCAATAACTGATAGATGGGAATCTTCACTTGTGTTCTTCTGCTATCACTTTCCTCATTCATTTATTGACTATTTAACACTTACTGGTGTAGTAGCGTGTCAGGAACGGGCACAACCGTCGCCAAACCCAGGTAGTAGCCAAACATTAATTTAGTTTCAGTTTGGAATATCTTCATTGCACTCCAGACATGTCCATAGGTGCTCCGATCTCCTTCGCAGTATCTTCAACAGCGTCTAGCGACTGATCGTACCAGGTCTATTTTGATTGATGAGCCTACTCGTATACCTGTTGTACCGTTCTTTTCTAGCCACACCAATCTTCAAACCCAATTCTCGTAATCTAGTAGTTGACCTAGATTTTTTTAGATGAAGGTCTTCTCTGCGGCCACGCTCTATAAGGGCGTTCACGATGTCAGCTCTGTCCATTGACTGGCCCTCTGATATAGCGGCAGAGCCAGCCAGTCTGTCTGCTCTCTCTTGTCAACGACACCCATGTGCCCCGGAACAAAGACAAGTGTAATTCTTAAAATTATTGACGATTGCAGTGATTCAGTCCATTGCCTGGAGAATACACGCAGGAGAGTAGTCTTGTGACTCTAGCCAGACTAGTGCATTGGTCACCGCCAGTACCTCCATTGTCATGATGCTTGTTGTCATACTGAATGAACCACTGGCTTCCTTGACCATTTTGCCACATGATCTTGCAGAGAAAGCCCATGCAGACTTTTCGTGACGATCTACTGATCCATCCGTGTAAATCACAACGGCACCTTCAGTACAGTTTTCATCGTTGATGGCTTTGACGTCTGCATTCAACGCCGCGGATGTCCCCTTTGCAACCTTTGCCAAATTTAATGATGGTGGAAAAAGTGTTCCGTATATTGAAGGCTTCGGTATACATTCGGTATTAAGAATGTATACTGAAGTCTTCCCCATAATCGATATTTGTGAGCCCGCATATCAGCTGAACAGTGTATGCAGCACGACCAGCCAACGACTTGCACCGCTTTAATCGATTTCTTCCACTGATGCTGAGCAGCTCGTGCAATGGATATCGCTTGGTACATGTGCCATCCTTCATACATGGATAATTCTTTCCTTGATGTTTTTACACGGTACAAGCATCATTTGCTCTATAACGGTTTTATGTAGTTGGGAAACTTAGTTTGGATTAGGAATCCTCACCTAATAATGTGATCAATTTTTTTTTTTTTTTTTTTTAAAAAAAAAAAATGTGATCAATGTTATTTGAGTCAATCTTTTTTAATAACCAAAACAATAAATGGTCATGTGACAAACCCCGTTTCTGACATTCTGTTGAAGACCCCCAAATCTTCGTTTAGAGTCAGTTCTTTTCTGATCGAATAGTTTTCTTTTCCTAGGCGGCATTGCATATTTTAATTTCAGATTTTAAAAACAATTCACATGGAAAGAGCAAATACATACGTATTTTAATGTTCTGTTAGAGATCGAGGTTCCATAGTTTCAAAACATACGTCATCGAATTTTGGGTATATATTAATGCATATACCATAGACTTCCGGAAACGTTGATGACAATTTTCTAAAAATAAATCGGATAAAACAGCAAAATTTTGGTTTTATTTATTTAAAAAAACGAAAATTGTTCCAATTTCGGAAATATTTCTTCTGTTGATCTTATTTGGGTCTCAGACGTGTTTCTTCCAAAGTTGGTCAATTTTGGATGTAAACTGAGGCCGTGTATAATGAGACACACACATATTTTCATAATTACAGATACTGATGACATAATAGTAGACTCTGATAGACAGCTAGTTACTTGTCAATCAAGCAGTGTATCGCAGAGTTATATCTTTGTCTACCCATTGCTGTCCTGCTCTCGAACCTCCTCCCCACCTCAAATTATTGTCATGTTACCATGACACGTCATCTTGTCAATGAAACCATGTATCATCATGTGTCTAATTAGTATGTTAGTTGCTACATTTTTCCCTTACAGCTGTTAACGTATGTCTTTATTGGTTTTTTTTTTTAAAATATCACGGATATTTGTTCATACATATATCTACATATATCCTTGAAAATTTCCTTTCTGTTTCCTGCCGTTTGTCTTTAACCAATCGACACGTTCGTCCATGTTTAACACCTCCCACATTTAAACTATGCTTATTTAACTTGTCATGATTGCAGAGACGAATGATTGGTTGCATAAATCATTATGCTCTTCAATAAAACCTGATATATGTTGCTAATATTCTTCAAATGTTGCCATTTGCATCCATCTTTGTTACTAGACGTTCAACACCAGCGGAAGCTATGATGTCCTCAAGAAGTAATATTGTGTCACTCCTGATCTGTTGCTCATTGATTTTTGGAATGCACCTAGTGCATCAATGACGGTTGCTGGTGAAAGCCTCTTTGTGGAAGTCAGCAACTCGAATCGTACATTACTTGGCTAAAAAACACACACTAAAATTGATTTTTGGAATGTGAGAACGATGGCCACAGCCACAAAATCAGCCCAAATTGCAGAAGAAATGAAGAGATACGAGCTTGACATTCTGGGGATAAGTGAGGTGAGATGATCTGGAACAGATAGAAGAGTAGTTAGTGGATTAATCTTCATATATTCAGGGAGAGAGGATGGTAAGCATTTTGAAGGAGTGGGTATAATGATGACACCTAGAGTAGCAAAGAGCATGTTAGAATGGGAATCCATCTCGAGTCGGATAATTAGAGCCCGCTTCAGTACCAGGCATGTTAATATGACAATACTACAGTGTTAGGCACCAACTAACGAGGCCGACGATGATAAGAAAGACACGTGTAATGATCAAGTTAACAAGACCCAAAACATGACCTGTTAGTAGTAATGGGGGACTTTAATGCCAAGGTTGGACATGATAATGTAGGGGTAGAGAGAGCTATAGGAAAACAAGGAATAAACAAAATGAATGAGAATGGAGAAAGACTGGTGGAGTTATGTATGCTGTCAAACTAAGTAATTGGAGGTACCATCTTTGCACATAAGGAAATTCATAAACTTACTAGGCACTCACCTGATGGAGTGACCAGGAATCAGATTGACCATATGTGCATAAATACACAATTTAGAACAACATTGTTGGATGTCCGTGCATACAGAAAGGCAAATGTAAGAAGTGATCATAATTTATGCATAGGTTAACTGAAACTGAAATTAAAAATTCACCATACTAAAAAAGAACGGCTGCAAATAGACAGTCAAAGGCTACAAAATAAAGAAGTAAAAGAAGAATATCAGCTCGAACTTAAGAATAGGTTAGGTTCGAGTTACTCAATGGTGAAAATGAACAGAACATTGAAGACAAATGGACTAAGATAAGGGTCAAAGGCTCATGAGGTTATGGTGGTAACATGAGCCAGGGTTAGAGAGGGCGCGCTAACAAGACCCTGCCCCCAACCTCCACTTGGTGACCCTGGAAACAGACTCTGGTTCCGGTCTGGCTAAGAGGGCAGGGATCGAGGAGAACTACTGGTAGTGGTAGCAGTGCAAGTACGGAAATGCAAAACAGATCCATACTAACAAAATGCACAAATCTCCTGACCGAAGTCCAACAAGATATTGCCCAAGTTCCTAAACGTAACGAAACAGCAACGAAAAGTCTCTAACATGGATGAGAGGTGCATCCAGTGACGAAACGTGTGCCCACGAAGGGCGAAGCTCGAAGCCCTGAGGAGGGGCAAACATTGCCAGCCCGTCGGCAAGAATAAATAAAACAGGACCGTAATGAATAAAAGTCTACCCTCGTGTCGGTACGAGAGAAGATTGCAGCTGACTCCGCATCGGTGGCCTAGTGCAGATACATGTACTGGGCAAGGTTTGCCGAGCGCAAAAGAACAAGTTGCGTTTTAAGGCATAACGAAACTACCCGCCCTGGGAAAACCGTACAAGGTAAAGTGCGATTAAAAATTAACATCCCCGGAAGAACTGAGGTTGGTGATACCTAAAGGAACTGCCAGCCTTGGGGCATCCGGGCAAGGTTCGATTGCAATCGTAACTAACATCCCCGGAATAACTGGAGCGGGTGATGGTGGCGGGCGCAAAATCCTCAGTTGCGTTGATAGCGCCGACTGAAACGACCCTCTACATTGTTTGTACTAAGCCCCATGACGGTGCCTTTCGAGGTTAATTGCAAATTGCCACGTACCAATGCGCGTCTAGAAAAGGCTGAGAATGTACCTACTCCGGATCAAACTCAAAAATGTACGGTAAAGCAAGGCTGACAATGTACGGATCAGACAGGAAGTCCGGGTCCTGAACATTGGCGAAGGCCGATACTTTACACCGTGTTTTATACGAGTAAGACGCAGTCCGAGGACAGGCTGACAAGCCCCGAGAAATATTTCTCATTCAGAACGGGTAAAACAGCGTAACTCACTGTCCTGGCGTAGATCACAAAGCCCAAATATACGGCAAAGTTGATCGTAAAGGCGTAGATCCGAGCCGACATAGTCGGCAGAAAGGATCGTACCTAGGGAAAGTTCACCCTAGTAAATCAAATTCTGGCTGAAAACGGACGGGCGGGCCTAATCACCAAGGGCGCGCAATCGTCCGACGTAGATCACTCCGTTCTTGCCAGTGGACCAATTATACATCCCAATAAGAATGACCAAAATTGGCCGTGAAGAACGATCGCAGAAGAAGAAGAAGGACTAAGATAAAGGACACACTATTGGGGCATCAAATAGTAGCGCAGGATTAAAGATGAAAGACATAAAACCCTGGATAAGTGATGACACCTGGAAATGTATTCAAGAAAGAAGAAAGATGAAACTAGCAATATTTAATACTAAGGATGCAACAGATGAAATCCAAGCTAAAGAGAAATATAGACTAAAAGACATGGGAGTGAAGTGAGCTGCTAGAAGAGATAAAAGAGCATATGTCAATCGATTGGCTGAAGAAGGGGAAAAGGCAGCTAAGACTTGAAACAGTAAAATGCTATACAACACACTAAAATAACTTACTGCAACTTTTGTTTCAAACGGTGGCCCAATAAAGAGTAAAGAGGGTAAAGTACTAACATCAGATACTGAGCAAATGAAAAGATTGGTATAAAATTTTGAAAAACATCCTAAATAGACCTGATCCACCAACACTATTCAAGTTTGACGAAAGGAAAGAAACAACTCTACCAATAACGAAGAAATGATAAATGTAACTGAGGTCAAGGTGCAGTCCGTTCCTCGATAAACAATAAGACAGCGGGTGATGACAACATGACTACAGAAATGCTCAAAGCGGCAGATGATACAACTATTAGCCAGGTGCAAGAACTAATTAAGTATGGGAAGAAGAAACTTTCCCAGATCAATGGAAAAATTGAATAATTGATAAGATCCCCCCAAAAAATGATCTCAAAGACTGCAAGAACTGGAGAGGGATCACCTTTTTATCAGTAATGACCAAGACTTTCTGCATAATCATTCTTAATAGAATCACATGATCAGTGGACACAACCCTGAGAAAAAAAGCAAGCTGGTTTTTAGTCCTGGGAGAAGCTGCTTATACCAAATTCTATAGTCAAGTCCGTAAATCTGCAATCTATCTCCGCTATTGCTTGGAGTGGCCATTGACTGGATGATGCGAAAATGTGGCAGGGGCGAAACTGGCATCGATTGGATAGAAAATAGTCAATTGGAAGATTTGGATTTTGGTGATGGTATTATCTTGTTAGGGATTCGGTAGTATGGGGTTCAAGAAACTATTTTCGTTGTTTTCGTATTAATGTAAAATTTGTAAAATCATTTTGAAAGATTATCAATTAGGATAGTAGAAAAAGGTTAGTTAACAAACAAATGTCAAAGCGTTGCAATGGAAACAGTACAAAATGGACGTCAAAAACAAAAAAATATTTGTCCCTAAAGTTCTGAATGAGATACTAGCAGGCTGTCAGTTTTCCACCACTCTTGTCTTCGCAGAATCTTGGGAATCTTTTGGCCAGTAAAAATATCCAATAACCAACTACTCCAAGACACAAGACAAGAGCCAATGAATGACATACTCAAAAGAGAAGATGGAAATGGCTCGGACATGTTATGAGAATGAGACAAGAAATGCCTGCAAGGATAGCCCTCACTTGGACACCAGAGGGAAAGAGAAAGAAAGGCAGACCACGGACAACATGGAGGCGCATGATGGAAGAGGAACTGGACACCGCATCTCTGACGTGGGGCTCTGCGCTGAAGGTTGCACGGGACAGGAGAGCATGGAAAGTCCTTTCTGAAGCCCCATGTGTCACTAGGCATGACGGGATTAAGTAAGTAAGTAAAGTTCTGAATCTAATGAATATAAATGAATTCTGCTTTTACTCGAATGTGTACTCTCATTACGGAACTTGGTTAACTCATTTACAGTGGATGAACAACTGTAAGAGGAAGAACATACGAAGTATGGTGTGGACTCAACAGTGGAGAACAACCAAGGAAGACCACGAAAAGAGTAGATGCTACGACGAACTAGGACAACAATCACCCGGTAGCAGTGCACGACACTGGGCAACAACCCGGTAGCAGTGTGACGACACTGGGCAACAACCCGGTAGCAGTGTGACGACACTGGGCAACAACCCGGTAGCAGTGTGACACACTGGACAACACCCGGTAGCAGTGTGACGACACTGGACAACAACCCGGTAGCAGTGTGACGACACTGACAACAACCCGGTAGCAGTGTGACGACACTGGGCTACAACCCGGTAGCAGTTTGACGACACTGGGCAACAACCCGGTAACAGTGTGACGACACTGGGCAACAACCCGGTAGCAGTTTGACGACACTGGGCAACAACCCGGTAGCAGTGTGACGACACTGGGCAACAACCCGGTAGCAATTTGACGACACTGGGCAACAACATGGTAGCAGTGTGACGACACTGGGCAACAACCCGGTAGCAGTGTGACGACAAAAGAAGAAGAAGAACACATGTATATTATAGGGGACTTAAATATACGCAGAAGATCTGAACACCAGTCATGTTCAGTATGTCTGGCTCATCATGACATTGGATATATCAATGATAATGTTCATATATTATTTGAATTATGGCCCTACAACAACATGTGTGTAAACAATACGATTATTTGTTGTTATCAAAGAGAGTCACAGAGTGTCGTGGTGCTACCCTTCTCCTTCATCTTCAGCGATCTCTGGTCATGCGCTTAATTTACTGCTCACCAAAAAATAGGCGGTCAGCTTCAGGTCTGTCAGGTTTCCCCAAAGCTTAGTTTGTTTTCAAGTCGACTGAGTGTGGCCACATGTTGCTTCTCAGATCACCCAGGAGAGGACATAGATGGGCAAATGAAATATTTTACATATATTTGCTGCTGAAATACGTTGCAGAGGTATACAACTTAAAGACACCGCGTAATTAATGCACAGTGTGAACTAACATAACATTACCAGCTATCTACTCTACATAGATTAACACAACAACACGCAGAGATAAACCTGATTTGTTTATAGAAACTATTTCAAACGAAACAAGCAATGGGGGTAGAAAACTAAAGAAATACTTTTAGAAATGTGAACAGAGAGAGAGACAGTGACGAGAGAAACAGTTTGATCACCATCATAAATATATAAAACTAGCTGTACTCTGCGCGCATTGCTACGCCTCCAAAAGAAATTGCATTTAAAGGAAACTCGGTATAACAATATTTAATAATTATTTTGGATCATTGTCCTTTTGTTCATTTTCTTGGAAAAAAAACTTACAATTTAACGTTTCATTTTAATTATGTTTATTGAAGTGGATATACAATATTTTTTGTTTTTCCATCTGGTACATACACGAATAAATCAGAAGGTTTTCCGACGCGTGAACAGGCCACATATAGTTGTCCATGTTAAAAGCAGGGATTTTCCAAATGTAGTCCACACACTTGTAGCGATTGTCCTTGTGATTTGTTGATGGTCATTGCAAAGGCGAGTCGCACCGGAAACTGCCAGCGTTTGAATTCGAATGGCATGTCTGTTGGAATCATTGGGATGCGTGGCAATAGTATATCTTCTCCTTTAAATTTTCCATTTCAAATTGTACCTTCGATGATATTGTTCATCATATTTTTCACTAAATGCCTGGTACCGTTCCAAAGTTGTGGTGGATTGATGTTTCGGATAAGAATGATAGACACTCCAATTTTCAATGTTAAAACATGTGGTGGCATGCCTGGCAAATCAAGTGAATTCAAGAATTCAGTTGGATAATTGACAACTTCGTCTTGATTCATTACAGTATCGATGGACTTATACGTTGTCACTTCGCTTGGTATTTTGTTTTGAATGCTCAAATTTATGACATATACATCCTTGTTTTTGCTGCTAATATTGCACGTGCACTGAGCCACTGATGATTTTTGTAATTATGTGCAATATTTGGGAAAACTTTAGGAATCAATTCGTCTGTGGTCGCTATGATGTTACAGAAGTTTGTTGGCAATGTGATACATCGTGTGGAATCATCGATTGACATTTTCCCATTCCCAATATCCAACAATTGTTTTGCGAAACGTTCAGCGGTTTCATCATGTTGTAATTGTATACGCATATTGGTCTTCAAAGTCAATTTATGTATGTGTTGCCATAAAACTGATGATTTCAGTCATGCATTAAGTTCATCAGCGGGTGTTGATCTTGGTATAACTGGTAGAGTTTGCCGGAAATCGTCAGACAATAAAATGAGTGCGCCACCGAAGAGCTGGTCATTTCCTCTCAAATCTTTTAGTGTACGATGAAGCGCTTCTAATGCTTTTTTTTGTGCGCCATAGTACATTCATTCCATATAATGAGTTGACATAATTGGAGTACTTTACCCATTGCAGAATTTTTGTTGATATTGCATGTTAGTGTCTCAGTGATTTGCATATTCAACGGCAATTTCAGAGCTGAATGCGCTGTTCAACCACCATCTAAAAGAGTTGCCGCAATTCCAGAAGATACGATTGCCAGTGCAATATTATTTCGTGAACGTATGGTTGTCAAAATAAGTGAAATGAGAAAAGTTTTGCCTGTGCCTCCGGTCGCATCTATGAAATACAATCCATCGTTTTGGCTTGTAATTGCATGCATAATTCTGTCATATGCTATGCGTTGTTCTGGAATCAATTTTGGAAGATTCGTTTGAACAAATGTACTCAATTCGTTGATATCAAAGTGTTTCACGTTCCAACTCACAATCGAAAAGGTTGTTTGCAGATCGTTCTGGCGCAACCATTCCCAATTGCAACAGTGCTTTATTAGTAATTGCCAAACATATGTCCTCAATCGAAACCAATGCCTCATTATATACGTTTGGTGTGAATTGAATGTCAGGATTTTGTTTCGTTGCACGCAAGCGATGTAGGATGTCTTCACTCATGTAGTCTTTGTATTTTTCCCAAAGTTCTTTTGGATTGGATGGGAAGCACGTTGTTAATATTACTGCAAATAATGTGCGTATTTGCTGTTGTCGTGCAGTATTGGATGCATCAGCGAGTGAAGTGTCCCAATGTGCATCGTTTTCAAGAAGATTTAATTCTTGGCAAGCTTCACGATAAGTAGCACATACGTGACCGTTAACTGTTCTCAATTCTTGGAAGGATGTTGGTCCACGTTTGTTGATTAACAGTAATCGCAAGTGAAAACATTCTGCATTGTTTGGATGAACAGTGTACAAACGGCCTAACGCATTGGTCGAATATAAATTGGAATGTCCTTCAACTACTTTACCTTGTTTGCGACGTTGACAATTTTTCGTTGCTTCATTCCATATGTAGTATGTTGGCAGTTCAGAGTAAAATAGTGTCTTTGCAAATATATCATCTCTACACAATGAGAAAATGCAGTTAACGTTGTTGGCGATGGTGACAATGCTCGTGCATGTGCATTTTATGTTGTGAAGTACACGCGCTGTCCAATTTCAAGGTGCACTGCCAAATGAACAACTGTTGGATGTCGTTCATGGATTGGAAATGATAAAATGCGCCATACTGCTTCATTGCTACTAATGTAGCGTCCCAGTTGATAATGCTCGATTTCATCGATGGATGCAGTTATATTTGCCACTCCAAAAACTGCCATATCGCTTCCTTTGTTGAAATATTTGCAAATGTACTTGATCGATTTCACCGAATTGCAATACTCGATCGAATGTACTTGATCGTGACAAACAGATGATGAACAACGAATGTCAGGATTTTGATTAAAACTGTAGCAATACATGCATAATCTATCCATTTTTCCAATAACCACATTTGGATGAAGACTGTAATCATAATTAGTATTGTAATGGAATGCATACACCGTAGACTTCCGGAAACGTTAATGGCAATTTGGTTAGAAACTCTCGATGAAATGAGCGTGTTATTATTTTTATATTTTTTGAAAAGTTTCAGCGCTACCTATTACAAACTATGACAGGTAGCATCCCGACATCAAAACAAACGTATCCTGTAAATTTCAGCTAAATCTGTTCAGTAGTTTCCGAGTCTATAGGTAACAAACATACAAACACTCGTTTTTATAATATGTATAGATGATGAAGCATGTTCATGCTCTCTGGGAACCATCGAGGTTTGTTCCCAGAGATATCTGATCTCAGTGTAGATGAGATCTAGTTCCTGGTCCTATCGGAGACGGACGATATCATGTAAATTCCATGTTCAAGTTGAGCACGTAAAGAAACACTTTACTAGTTCAAAAATCAAGAAGAACAGACTGAAAGCAATGTAATGGCAAAATTCATTATACAATAAAACAATTCTTTTAAAATATGTTCACCGTCTTCTAAATTATAGCAAGGATCCTCGCCGGAGATACGGAGTTCGTTTACTGTAGCTGAGATCTTCCTGTGTATGATAGAGATAGGAGCACACATAGTTAATCACCAAAGTACAATGATGATAGTCCTATCAATCAAACAATCATTCAGACACAGCTACAAAAAGAAGTGACAAATCGTCGCATATCGCATTGTAACAACTGAAATTAGGAGAGCAAATAAAAGACATAGATACAATTGTAATGGAATATATCAAGAGGTAGATAGGCAACAGCTTGTCAACGTATACTTTCAGAACAAGAAACATAACTTGATACGTACATAATTTGCATCAACACATCTTTAATGTAGAAACTGCCAGTCTGCCCAGCGTGTTCGTAACGCGTTGGACTACGGGTGAATATCCCTTTGTGTGTGCGGTTTCAATTTCACGGGATAACAGAAAAAGCCACATATTCCCCAGATTTACGGTGTTCGTGGCACCGAACCGAGGAGTTACGATGTCCATGGCACCGAGCCGAAGAGCTGAAAAGCTCAAGTGCTTCTGGATAGGAAAAACAAAATATAGAAACTAGACAATCTAAGGATGATCATTTCAACACTATTTCATTTTATCCAACTCAAACAGTTTTTTTTTTCCATCAATGTTTGCAACAAATGTATCCTCATTCAACAACAGATGTAACAAGAAGAGAGGCTGACTTTGCCACTATATTTAATGGTATCTGGGACAATAAGGATCAGGTACAGAAAGTTCAGAGTTTTGACATCCTTCAAGTACGATTTGAACCAATAGACATACCAGTACTGCGTCCGGTAAGCTGTTCTAATGTTAAGTGTTGTATATTTATTTCTATTAATCAAATGTGATTAATGAAAAGGAAAAGCGTGGCATATCCTTTAAATGACGTAGCCATCAACCACAGTAAATGAATTGTCGATTTTCTAAGCACCACCTATACGATCAGTAATTTGACATGACTTTCTGAACTGTGAGGTCTGTGTTTTACTCTTCATAAAATTCTGCGGGAACAAATTTGCTTCCAAACTTTCTCCTCCGCGAATTTTAAACCAGGTACGCTTGGAATGGGATCGAACTCACTATCGCTTAACTTACAGACGTCCACAATTTATATTTATATTTCTCTTGTATCGTTATACATTACATAGGGACTGAGTGTAATTTATCCATACCTCTCTGTCCTGAGCAACTCATTCAATCTATTCCATATAATTGAGTCCATTATTTCATGCTTCTATGAGCAAAGTTAGTTTCAGGATGTTTCTAGGACGCGCTTTCTTTCTAAAATCTTTTGCTTATCACTTCAATGTCTTCTTTATTATTCTTTCATCATTTCTTCTCACGGTATGCCCAACATATCTCCATCTTTTACCTCTTATTACATATGTTACTAGCGGTAGTACAGACATTTCTTCCCACGGTATGCCCAACAGATCTCCATCTTCACCCTCTTGTTACATTTGTTACTAGCGGTAGACCAGACATTTCTTCTCACGATATGCCCAACATATCTCCATCTTCACCCTCTTATTACATTTGGTATTAGCGGTTGACCATACATTTCTTTGACTTCGTCACTTCTCCTGAATTCGTCCTATTTTATATTCATTTTTCTTGCAGACATGTTTTCTCAAATGCTTTCAACTTAATTTCTATATATTTAGCCATTTTCAACTCTCGCTGACATATGTTAGGATTGATGCAACATTTGAATTGAAAATTAGTAATTTAGTTTCAGAACTATATAACTTGCAGTTCCATATTTTATTTAAACTTTAAAAGCTGATGTTGCTTTGACAATTTGTTGCATTATTTTTTATTTAACCAAAATGCTACCTTAAATATGTGAACTGCTCGGTTTTCAAAACATTTATATACATATATATAATCCCTGTTTGTAGTATGAAGAAAATGGTCTACGTATAGTGGGTCATTTGATATAAGCGTTCTTTGATGTCTGCAGTCGAGTTCATCTGTCTCCACAGTTTCTGAATTAAGTTAGCTAAACACGTAAACACAAAGTATTACAGTTTTACAAAATACATAAACAGTGACGATAAACAGCAACGTTTCGACCAAAAGGCCTTTATCAAGCAAATAATACAACAAGAATGACGAATTTCGAGGAACACTACAAATGGACGATCACATGTGGAAACATAAACCTATCTAATGAAAATCTGGGAATAAAAACGAACAACGAAATGAGTAGACACAAAAACCGAAAGTGGAAAAGAAGAGAAACAATAAACAATATAGGGATAAATGACACATATATGGACAAACACACATATAGATAACAAGGCACGAGATAAGACAGTACTAAGAAGCATAGGAATGTAATGCGTTGAGTCCAAGAGGTCGCAAAGTGCCATAGAATGAAATAAAACGGTTCTCCAGGGCGAATCGACTGCGATCATCGGAGGAACATGATCGGATGGCTGTGACCTGGACATCGTCAACTCCTGAATGGCCAGTATCGTTGAAATGGGTAGCCACAGGAGTCGCAGAGCATTGGCGAATATCGCGTAAGTGTTGGGCGAATCGGTCACTGAGTCTCTTACCGGTTTCGCCAATATAGGACTTGTTGCATCGTTTGCAGGTGATGGCATAGATGATATTACTGGACTCACACGTGAAACTGTCTTGAATGGCATACGTAGCTTTTGGAAAAGAGACAGTGCGGGTCTGTATTACATATGCACATGTATAACATCGTCGACGTCCACTGGATGGTGCCAAAGTGACTCTGGATATTAGGCTTGAGGCGACTGTGTACCAACAAATTCTTGAGGCTTCTGTCCCGTCTGTAAGCCACCAAAGGATAGTGTTGGAAGACTGGACGTGTCTCAGGATCAGACTGAAGAATAGGGAGATGATGGAATAAGACCTTTTCACCAGGGAACTATGAGGGTGGAAAGTTAAGATGAGTTTAACCCTGTCAGAATTGGGGTTCTATGCATGTGAGAGAGGGCCTCCTGGCGAGCAATTAGCTGTACCCGATGCATGGCAGATGTAAGCACATTCTCCGGGTATAAGCGCTGGCGGAAGAAATCCAGCATCTCGTGAGCTTTATCAAGAAAATCGTCGTCCTCACTACAGAGGCGACGAAGGCGTAAGAGTTGGGAGAAAGGTAAAGAGTCACGACAGGCCTGGGGATGGGAAGAGGTATACAGAAGAAAGCTATGTGTATCAGTAGGCTTGTAGTATACTGATGTAGTGATAGTGGATAGGCTGATGGTGATAGTGATGTCAAGAAAATTGACACAGGAGGTAGAGATGTGAGAGGTGAACCGAATAGCAGGATTGAAGGCATTGATGAAGGTGATGAAGCGTGACAAATCGGCTTCAGACATATCGGTAACTCCAATACAATCATCGATGTATCTATGATACACGGACGGAAGAGGGCCATCATAGGTGTTCCATACTAAGTGTTCGAGATGACCCATGAATAGACAAGCATAGCTGGGTCCCATTTTAGTACCCATGGCGACCCCACTAATCTGTTCGAAGAACTGGTCATTGAACTGAAAGGAGTTGAGAGTGAGAACTAGTTCTGCAAGACGAAGGAGAGTCGAGGTGGAGACAAGAGGGTTAGTTCTCCTGTCGAGAAAAACTGGAGAGCTTGAAGTCCGTCAGAATGAGGTATAGAGGTATACAGTGAACAGACATCAAGGAGGAAGAGACGATAAGTCCTGCCAGGCAACAACTTAATAGAAGAAAAACAGACAAAGTGTGGTTAGTATCTTTCAAGATTGAAGGTAGTGTGGTGACTATAGGATTGAAGATACTATCAAGGAATTCGGAGATATGTTCCGTAGGACAAGAGCAAGCAGAAACAATAGGCCTACCAGGATTGTGAAGTTTATGAATTTTGGGAGCATATAGAATGCGGGTTTGCCCAAACAACTGTCGATGATACATAGTGATGATGCGCCGGTAGGAAGGTCTTTTGAGGCAATGAGGTTCTTGATGACTGTACGGACCTTACTATTGTTGGATAGTGTGGCATCAGAAGGAATATTATTGTAGAATAGGGTGTTACGGAGTTGGTTGTGGCCTTCCTGTAGGTATAGTTCTTTACTCCATACGACTATGGCACCACCTTTGTCAGCAGGTTTGATAACAATGTCATCACGTCGACGGAGGTGTTAAGTTACAATGTTCGACTTATTTTATCACATGTCATTTGTAGTTTGTTTGCTATTAATACATTTTGCTATAAGTGTGTGTAAATGTGTAAGTTACAACTGCTTAATGTGCCTCGTTCTCTCTCTCTATATATATATATATCTGATAGGAAAGGACAACGACAGAAGAACAGGCGATGACAATACCGCGACACGACATAATACAGTGGAGGAGTGCACGCGTTGGTGTGCAACGCACAAAAGGCGTGCACGTAAAAGCAGCAGATAGGGGGTAGATATGACGTAGGTAACAGACGACAGTAAGAAGAAAAAGCCGGAGGACAGAGAAAGACAATGTAGGTATAATATCCACAATAAATAATGTATAATTGTATAAGTATGTAAAATACATGTTACTACCAAACGAAATAAATTATAGTATTTGTTATATTATTCACCCTACCATATAATGGTGTCAGAACTCAAAAAATAGATCTTTCCCACTGTATTTTGGACCAGAATTGAGCACGGTTTGTTCAGTATTTCATAACACTTTCCGCATCGACATCGTTTGGTTGAAGAGGTTCAAAAAGGATATTCATGTTTAGAAGACTGGAACTCACCTACAATAGTCAGGATTTACAGTATCTTTATTTTTATTGTTGCCATCGCCATGCCGTTGAGCCTCATGGCGTATGCCTACACGGGCATATGCAGAAGACTGTAGCAAGTCAAGTACCAACTCTCAAACTTAAGGGCAGCACTGCCACATCGAGCATCATCTTATTCTCAAAACTCACACGGACGTGCTTTTTTACTAAGCTTTATACCCATATTTAACAAATCGTCGTGTTATGTGAACGAAGAGTACACAAGGAAACATGTTGTGAAGAGGTTGGTGTTTGTTGTTGCTGTCCTTGCCATCTGTTGGCGGCCCATAATGCTAAACGTGCTAGGAGCATTTAAAGTTATTCATCATCTCAATCAGGGTTACTTTAAGCCTATGATACATGCTCTATGGCTAATGACGTACATCACCTCCTCCTGTCTTAATCCTATCGTCTACGGATTTATGTCCAAGAATTTGCGAGAATCATTCCGCAACACAGTGAGAGTGGGTGTATGGAGAAACACCCCTCCCCCACGAGGTTTCAGTGAACATAAACCTACTTGGCGGTGCTCTTTTGATGCAAGAGTTGGACTTTATGCGAACAAGATATCGGATCCATCTGCAACTGACCTAATTTGGAAATTAAACGGTATATATAGGTATTCATTTTCAACTGGCATATACATTCCTTAGCTACTGTCAACTGCGCAACAACTGATCTGTTTTGTAAATGAAACGGTATATACAAGGTTCCCATGTATCAACCATTCCGCAGAAGAGTTCCTGTTTAAATGTATCTGGATGTAACGTTGAGAGATATGATGATTACGCCTAGTGTAGGAACTCATCAACGGACAGTATCATTTAGAAAGTTCCTACGAGTCATTTAACGATTTGGTCGAGATTGCGGTGTTGTGAAACATTATGCAGCTGTGAAGTTATATTTATACAGCAGTAACGTGCAAGAACAATACCATGCACACGACCCACGTTTAATGTATTATTAAGTTGGGTACTGGACTTGGAAGATGAAAGACAATATGGAATCATGGTTCATAGTAAGATATATTTCATGTCAATAATGTAAACATAAACAGAATTCCAGAAAATGCTTTAAAAAAAAAAAAAAAGTGCAAGCATACATTTTGTTCTGTATATATGATGTAAGATTTTCATGATATTTGGCAACCCCAGTGCTCACTAGCTGACGCAGCTACATTATTGTCGAGTTTTCGGCCATCCTGAACATTTGACCTCAGTCCCCCCACAGGTTTCACGGTCCATGTCCAAAGACATGTGGAGTTCTCTGGAAACAGAATCAGAACCCAGAATCAGACTTAATATTTATCTATACGACGAATAGACAATTTATCTATTCCAAAAGTCTCAGCATGGTTGGCTCTACACGAGGTGTGCCCAGTACAATCCTTGTTATTTCTCTAATTATATCGTCCGTACCATATTACTTACCACATACGTTTTAGTTATTTAATTAATTACCAGGTTAGGTAACCGTTTGTTTCGACGATTTGTTCGTCATTGTTTGGTATTATATTCTGCCGTTATTTTACAACGATATTTCCATACATACCGCATAAATATATTTAGTAGATGACAGCAGTAGAAACTGACAGCACGTTATAAGACAACATCAACGGTCATACCTTCTGTAGCGGTACACCTCACGAGATAGGGATGAATAATACATCTCACTCGTATCTTTGTCAGAATTCCAGCATGCTCGAGAGGGGAACGCGTCTCATGACGTGTGGCGATCACGCAATATTTTGCCCTCAATCCAACACATACAAGTCTGCTGTTTTCCCGTAAGGTGAACTGACAATCCAAGTTAGCTGCTGTACGCAAGCGGGACATGGACAGTGTAGAGCAGACACACAATAAAACTAAACCACTTCTACACAAGGTGTCTACGCAGAATACTAAAAATAAACCGGCAGGACAAAATTACAGATTCCGAAGTGCTCACAAGATCAAAGATCCCAAGCGTCAAAACCCTGATGCATAAGGTCTAAATGAGGAACAAATAAGATGGGCAGGTCATGTTGCTCGGATACCTGATAAACGAATCACAAAGCTCTTTGATGTATTGCCAGCTTGAAGGGAGCAGTCGATCAGTTGGTGGACAGAAAAAAATATACTCTTAAAGTGTCACTAAGATACTTCGATATAGACACTACGTGCTGGGAATCCCTTGGGAAAGATTGGCAAATGTGGCACTATAAGAATACAAATGAACTCGTATTGATGAGAATCGTCGTATTGTTGAGCCGCAGAGAAAACGAGCTGTGCGAAAAGACAGAACACACTACACCCGCATGTCTAGCCTTGATCATGTTTGCCCTATCTGAGGTCCAGCAACACACGTCTGAGACTGTGTCATCATTGCTTGCGATGAACGGCTATTATATTAAAATGTTCTATGTGTTAAATATATCAATATATATACAACTATTTCTCTTGACATACACATTTTTTGTGTGCAGAATTAGAAGATTTGAATGTAATAGATTTTCTCTTCAGAGATACAAGCATTCTCTTTGCAGAAATGAAACAAGTTTTCTTCTGAGTTACAAGAATTTCTTTGTGAGGTACACTTATTTCTCTGTGCACAATATGTATATTACCTGAGAAGGGTGGCGTATTGTGCAGCTGACATCAAACGATAGAACAAAAGTAGTCATGACATAGATTAACTGTTTACACAGAATGCTAGGAGTATCAAGAAGAGACCTGTTTTAGAAATAAAGACAACATGAGAAAAGTGTAACAATATCAGTACTGAACTTCATCAAGAAACAACAAATTTAATGGTTCATACAAATTATCAGATTACAAACAGTGTGGTTCAAAAGGCAATGCAAATCTGAAACAGGGTATCAAAGTAAAAGACTAACCGCGTAAACGATGAGTTCTCCGAATTAACAAAGGCAGTGAAAAATACTATTTATGAAGTGTACACAACAGCCCGTTCTTTAAATCTCTACTTATCTTGACACTGTGACAAAACTCATGATTAGAGAAAAGAAGATGTGGTATTTTACACAGATGCACTGTCTGTTTTGCAAGCGCTCTCGAGAAAAATTTAAGACCTGAGAAGTGAATTCAGCATGATTTCTGCCACTATGAGAGTTACACTCGAGTGTGTACCACCATCACACTGTGGAGTGCCCGGTAACGAGAAGGCAGACACACTTGCAAAAAGAGGAAAAAGAAAGGAGGGTGCGAACAAGTAGACAACGAAATCACATACTCTGAAATAGCATACTTTCAAAAAAGAGTTATCATGAATATTACAAAAGTATGTAAACTATTCAACGATGACTACGACACATTTGACAGACAAGGACAGACTACCATCTTCCGTCTCAGGACAGGGCATACCAGACTGAATAAACAATTACACATGTTACGATTGTCTCCTTGTGATCTGTGTCGTTGTGGCAGTGCTGATCAAACCACATAACCTGTTCTGCAAGACTGTCCCATGCATGTACTCACTAGAAATGGATGCTTGTCATACAAAGAAACACTACGTTCAAAACTACATTGCACAAGAGATGAGCTCCAGGCATCTGTCGACTTCATCATAAGAACGCGGCTGACGGTATAATCATCAAAATAGCGATCGCAAAGATGAAGAAGCTATAACTATTACTTTTCAGAAATACAAGACTTTACGTGTGATAAATAAATATATATCTCTGTTACAGGTGACCGTTTTGTCCCTGGAAGAAGCAGTCAATGGAATTGTCAACTTCATAAATCTGGCGGTAGTAGCTGAAGGTCCAGACGGGAATATCCATTTGAAACGTTACAACATTACTCACGAGGCAGGGCTTCCGTATGTCTACTTCTGTTATAGACTACTTTCTTTTTTTGTAACGTCAATAGTAAAATAAAACCAGTAAGTCAGCAAATATCAATATCATTTTTATGTAAAGACTGACATATTATAGATATGAAGCATATAAAGATATTAACATAAGTAAATGGGGAACATGCAATAGAGAATACATTGATTGATTGATTGAATGAACCATTATATTTTCACTTTTGTGAAAATGCATGTGTGTTACGATGACTTTCTTATATAGGATGAGCTCAGCTGCGGTGCACAAACTCCACAGCTTCGGCGAGGATCACAAATGTAATTATGAAGTTTGTAAATGTTTGTAAAGAAAACACAAATGACATATTTTAATAAACTATGCTGGACTAGTGGATTTACAACTTATTTTTATCGATTTTCAACTCTTAATGATTTTCTAAATATTCAACTTGAACATAGGACCTACGTTTCTTCTTCCGTCTTCGATAGGACTAGAAACACGTTGTTTCCTACATTCAGCTAAGAAATGTATGCACAAATAGCTTGTCTGCTTCCTGCTGGTAACGTCTCATCGAACACTTTGAAGCTAGAGGCGAGCACTATACATCTATGCCACAGTTACCCTATGGAGAAGGAAAATAAAAGTACTCGATACCAGTAAATGTTTCATATTTACAAGTACCAGAATCATATAAAAAACAAATATGAAAGAATATATTGACGTAATCGAAGCCAGTACTTATTCTAAACGACATGAGAGAGACGCCGTGAATATTTTGATAGAGACTAAAATTTGTGTTCAGTTCCTGGAACAACTCCTTCTCCAGCGCCTCAACCTGAAAAGGTACATCAATAATATTACCAGTAATTGAACACACCATCATTTTTGGTAGGGAGTTACGGTTTAAGTGCTCTGTCCGTGAATCTTTTAATCTGAAATGGATTAAACATATATAGTGCGAAGTGAGTTATAGTTTTTGATTAAATTCAGTTTGTCAACTAAAAGAATACAATGCATGCTTAACATACAGTACATTCATATGATACACTCGAACCCAGGACCTTCGACTCACAAGGCAAAGGGCTTAACCACATAGCCACCGAGACCCCCATGATACACTTTATACATACAATATATAATATGCAACATATATTTGATACATTTCATAGATATGATACACTTTATACGTTTGACACACTCGATACATTTAAAACGCTTTGTACATTTAATACATTGTATACATATAATATACACTGCTCAGGTTTTTTATGCAAACATTTTACTAATAAATATCGTCCATCCAGAGGTGGCTCCTTCAACCCTGATGACCTCACAAATATTACACTGGAAGAACTTCACGGTGATGAGAACTGTTCGACTAATTTCTAGCAAGTGGAACCTCGTCTCTTCGTTGGAGAATGGACAGTCTGTAATTATGTTAACAAGGGTGTAAGTATTTACAACTGATTTTGCACATCTGTTGTGATATTATACAAATATTCTAACAAAAGTAGTGATAATGGCAAACATTATTTGAGTTCTGAATGTAATGTGATACGGTTCATAATCAAACAACTTGTTCTAAGTAGAATATTGTTACTTTAATAGTCCTTCGAATTTCTCTCTCTCTCATAGGTCAGATGATCCGCCTCTGTAGCCGTTGTTTTCAAATCATCAGATTTTTGTTGTGTTACCTTCTTCCATAATGGTCTTCAACAACCCTTTGTGTCTTTGAATTTGCACAAAATACTTTAATTTTCTCATTGTTATTTGTATCATCAGCAAATTTTCTTTGAATGTTAGTTCCTTCTTGACATATCTATAGGTTGTCTTTTATGTCCATGGTACATGAAGCACTCTTCTGTTACACGTATTTTCAAACGTTCAAAATTACTTTCTGCTGCATTGCTAAAATGTCCCTGCTTCACAACCATACGCTGTCACTGTGAATATGTATGTTGTTAGCATTCTGATCTTTGTTTTCTTATAGGTTCCCATCTATACTGTTTTCTATTATTTAATATTTAGTACAGCTATGTCATCACCCTCTGCCTTATTGTTTATCAGGAAACGCATTGCCTCCTTGACTACATTGACTCCTTGAAATCTTTTTTTACTTAGCGTGCTCTAATTATCCGACTCGAAATGGATTCCTATTATAATATGCTCTTTGTTAGTCTAGATGTCATCATTATGCTCACTCCTGTCATATGTTTACCGTATTGTCTTCCTCTGAATACATGCACGTTAATACCTGACTATTTTTATATCTGTTCTAGGCCATCTCACCTCACTTAGCCCCAATATGTCCAGTTCGTATCACTTCATTTCCTCATCAATATGGTCTATTTTGTAGCTCTGGCCATCGTTCTGATATTCCAGGACCTAATTTTAGTGTGTTTTTGAGCCAAGTAATGTACGAGTCGTTTGCTGACTTCCGCAAAGCGGCTTTCATCAGCAACCGTCATTGATGCACTAGCTGCACTGTACACCATATGACTGATCTATTTACCGTTAAAGTGTCCTTTCTTACAAGTTTCTGTAGCTGCAAGAATTTCTTGTGATGAGGTAGCTGGCTTCACGCGTTAGTCCTCCACCTTTTTCATCCTGACTTGGAACCTGCATTGACTTTGTTATATAATATGAGTTGTTAGAGATTTCAATTATCTATGAGAATAATGATGATGGCAGTGTTTGAACAACTTGTAAAGTCGCATCAGTATCATCATACATAGCTTTTACCATCTACTGAAAGCTGTTGAGTTTGAATTCGTGTCTGGAGTGGGATAATGATGATTTTGTCTTTAACAATATTGATGTATGTGTTGCTGCAATTATTGATAGAAGATGACCAGCGTGACAGCAGATGCTCATCAATGTCAGCTGCACAGAAAGACAATCGAAACTACACAGACCTTCAGTTTCCAAATTTGATTTTCTGCATGAATGACATGAAGCAAGTCAAACAGTTTATTGATGTGCTATTTTATAACATGATCGGTTAACACTGACAACAGAAAGATAATAAAGAAGACGTCCATTAAATACATCGAACTATTTCGTATCTGTTCGATTGAGTACTCTATGTTATAGTGTTATCAACAAACGTTAATGTACGACCACACATGAAGAGCTGATTTGTGATTATATTTGCTTTGTTAGTTATCGTTGTTATGTAAATATTGAACAAGTTACTCCATAGACATGAACATTGCTATGAATTGTTGTATATAAAAAGGGAAATAAAGAGACATGGGTGAGATTAACAGTAAGGAAATCGATGTTGCTAATGTTTTAATTGATGCTGGTAATAATGATAATTATGATGATATGTTCCAGCGGCATTCAATGTACTTTTTGAGCACCACCTGTAGTCATCACACTGTTACTATGCCGCTGACTGTCAAAGAAGCACGCACAAGACTTCCGTACTATTTTAAACGTAGAGGAGACAGGTAGGAATTGTGTACCATGTATCCTTGTACATTCATACAAGTGTGGTTCGGGTAAATAAACAAATGTAAGGTTTTTTTATTAGAATGTTCTGTTCATCGAATTGTAATTTTTTTGTTTGTTTACATTTTACGTACAACAGCATGCTCGTACATATAATGTAAGAAACATCAATGAATACTTGTAGACTGTACATATCACTTTTTTTAGTGAAAGACTGTCACGATATGAATCTAATAAAAAAATAAATGAATGTTACATAAAATTATCGCATTTAAAAAAAAAAATTCATTTCTATTTGACATTTAAACAAAAACTGACAACCATTGTGTTTGTAGCTTTCTGATATTTATTGTTTGCTCTAGTTGAAGATGATCAAAAATGACGTTACAAAAGCGATTTTACCATTTCTCATATAATTCAATGCCATAAACTTCATAAAGATTTGTCCAAAACGGATTCATATATTGAAAATGAAAATCGTGGCATATTCCAAAGGACGTAGCCATCAACAACAGTAAACGATTCGTTTATTTTCTAGGCACCACTTACACGTTCAGTGGTTTGTCATTGCTTTCTGAACGGTGAGGTTTATTTTTAAATTTTGTAAAAATCCCACAGAAACGAATTTGCTTCCAAACTTGCCACCGTGGGGTTTGAACCAGGTACGCTTGGGTTCGTGATCGAGCTCACTACCGCTTGAGCTATTCATATATTACACGTACAAAATTAGTTTTTAAATATCATTTTTTTTTCGTATTGTTTTTTATTAAACGCATAGCCGATATAGAAGAATAATTCGGATGTTCTCTGGTTCGCTTCATATGAGATGATAAAGACCAGTGGAGGCTCGTGATCAGTTTTGTTGGTGGGGCCAGACATTTTTTCCGGATAATTCATGGTTTGTGGTTGCTAAAATAATAAATAAACGTTATACATTATTTTTGTTGGGGCCCGGCTCCACAGGCCCTTAAGTACGAGCCGCCACTGATAAAGGCAGTTCTGAAATGTTGTTTTTATGATACTCACAACAAAATAATGAATTTAGCTGTTTTTATATTTGTAAATTTCTGGAAACATTTCTTTAAATTAATATCTACACTGAATCACTTGTTAAATTTTTATGAACTTTCAATGTTTATTGTTTACAACCAATTCGATATTGTGTTGGCATCTCTATCGCTATAGATTAAAATAAGACACATACAATTCGTACCTGTCTATTTATCTACCATATTCATTGAATGTGATACCTGTGGCGTTTTTAGAACTTCGTATTCACTAGATGAATCTATATTTGGTCATCAAAGAATACTTTTTGGCTCAAACGTTTTTCAATGTTGTCGAATGTGTGACGTTGTGACTTATTAAATTCTACTGTGAATGATGGAATTATTGAAAACTGGCAATGTTCCAGCACACGTGGTAGACTGTTATCACTTGGATTGATAACTTTACGCAGTTTGAAAACTGTGGAAACCGGTTACGTTTCAGCACACATGGTAGGCTGCTATCATTTGGACTGATGTCTGTACTTTCTTTCTTCTTTCTTCCTTTTGTCCTTCTCTGCTTTTTTGCCGACGTGCCTAGTAGGTTTAACCGACGATCGGTTTCCGAGATCATCACGCTACGTCGCTTGACATGCGGTGGTATTGGTGAGTTTTAAGATATCTGTAACTCCGTCAATCCATCTTTCTTTTGGTCTGTCTCTTCCTCTTGATGATTCCATTTTCAGGTTGTACGCTCTTGCAACTGGTGTATTCGGGTTCATTCTCACCAAAAGACCAAACCATTTCAGTCTCTGTTTTTCAATGAATCTAATAGCAGGTGTTGTTCCGACTGTTCTTCTAATTTCCTCATTTCTTATATGGTCTCTTCTTGTTTTATTTACTGCTTTCCTCAAGCACCTCATTTCACAGGTGGTAATTTTCCTTTAATAAAACAAAACAAAGGGACACCGAGTACAGCAGTTTCAAAATAGTTGAAACGAGCGATGTTCCAGCACACATTCATTGTCCTCTTTGTCTCAGGAGACATTTGGTTTTTTCGACCCGTACATTTATCTGTACTGAAGTACAACCTTTGTGGTGGCTTTAATGACCTATTGAGGAGGGCAATCCTTGTCATAATTGATGCAGGTAAAATTGAAGAATGGAGCTGACATATAGGATGTTCTCTCCGCACTCCTCGTGCTACCATTTGCCTCTATGTGTGATGGAGTTTGTGTTCATTATTTTAGCCGCCCCTCACTGCCGCTCGCCATGCTTGTCTATCTTTGGTCAGCTGCTCACACTGTTCTCAACGTATGATGTTAGATCACGCCTGCATGTGCCAATGAAGCGCAATAATGGGCTCCCATGAAGTCTAGTACCAGGTACAAGTTGAGCATAAGAATATTCTTTGGGATTATATAATCGTCCATACGGCACACGGTGAACAATCGGCTATCTTGGCACTTGGAGAGCAAAGGGTTTCTCATGGAACAACAGGGAGGCTTCCGGAAGTACCGATCTACTGAAGATCAGGTAACCTAAATCGCCCAGGAAATTGAGGATGGTTTCCAGGAAAAGAAGCAGACACTGGCAGTTTTGGTAGACATGGAGAAGGCATACGACACAATCTGGAAAGAAGGGCCAACACTGAAACTCCTCACCCTCGGTATAAAAGGGAAGAATGTACTAATGGCTTGATAGATACCTAGAGAACAGAACAGCAAGGGTTTAAGTTCAGGTGTACACAAGCATGAAGTGTATACTAGAGCAAGGAGTCCCCAAAGGATGTGTACTCTCACAAACTCTCTTTCCAAAAATGGTAAACAACATGCCTACCAAAGCGAGTACACTCAGCCCTGTATGCCGACGACCTGGCAATCTGGGCGAGAGATGAGTCAATGCCTATAGCAACAAATCGACTGCAAGATACGCTTAATAAGCTGGAAATATGGTCAGAAAAGTGGATCATGAACATTAACGCATCAAAGACCACATACATGGTGTTCTCGCAGACCAACCAGAATTAGAAAATCAAGCTTAAAATAAATGGACAAGACCTTCCGGAAAACAAAACCCCAACGTACCTTGGAGTCACACTCGACCGAAGTCTGACATGGTGCCCCAAATAGACAATACAACGGCAAAAGCGCGACAAAGGCTCAACATGATGAGCAAACTCGCAGGCTCCACATGGGGAGCAAACACCAGAATCCTTAAAACACTCTACCTTGGAAGAGTTCGACCGGTCCTAGAGTACGGCATTGCAGCATGGAGCAGTGCATCCAACAAGCAATTCGCCAAAGTGAGCAGCAGTAAAATCCATGCAGTACGCATTATTACAGGTTCCATGAAATCCACGCCTATCAAGGCAATGGAAACAATCACAGGCATCCAACCAATGTCAGACCGAAGGGAAGGAAAGTTTGATACCGTCTGAAAAACCTAAACTGCTATACTCCCACCTTATGTATGCCAGGATGAACGGACTAGGAAGGGGCAGGCTAAAGAGAACCAGCTTCGCACAAAGTGCTAAAGCCACCCGGTCTTAGCAAAGTGCACAACAAAATTAATACAGGTAACTAATAAGAGCCCGCCATGGAAGATCAATATGACAGAATTAAGGGAATCAATCCCAGGTATACTTAAGAAAGGGCAGCAAGAAAACTGCCATAGAAGAAAGGTTACCTAAAAATTCATAGAGACTGAGTACCCTGAAAATGAGTGGACACACGTGTATACAGATGGATCGGCAGTGGACGCAATCAGAGATAGCGGAGGAGGAATAGTGCTTAAACTCTCAAAGAAAGTGAAGGTCACAAAGTCGAGTGCCACAGGCAAGTTTTCAAACAACTACCGGGCAGAGGCAGAGGCGCTAAGAACAGCAGACAAAATGATCCGAGAGAAAAGAAGCGCCTCGCGCAACAAAATCGTGATATTGACTGATGCTCTGTCGGTCATCACTGCACTAAAAACCGCAGCCAAAACAGTAAACTAGTACCTCGGTGTACTATTAAACTCACTTAAACGTATGGTCATTCAATGGATACCATCACAATGTAACATAAGCGTCAACGAGGAAGCTGACAGGATAGCAAAAAAAGGTAGGCGATTACAGCATACTGATCACGAGATTACCTACGAGGAGACCAGGAGAACCATCGTCTGGCAGTGCAATAAAAATGGTCGAAAGACAACCCACAACACAACAGCAGTGATGGGTACTATGTTCTGTCCTGTAGTGAACAAGTTGCTATATTCCGCCTCGTACCAGCCATAACAGACTCCGAGCCCACATGTTTAACAATTTTAAACATCATAATTGGCACAACTAGCTTGTGCTACTGAAAAGTCGGACATGACGGCAGAGCACATACTGCAAGACTGATAGCGGTTAGCAGCCCTGAGAAAAGAAATTTGGCCCGATAACACAGAGCTTCGCGAAAAGCTGTACGGAGGGACGGAGTCTCTAAAAGTAACGTGTAAAATTCATCTTAAAATTTGGTTCATCAGTCTAGGCGGGGATCGCGAGAGAGAGATACGACTCACGTGTCCCAGCCATCTCAGACGTCGCTGACTCAACAAGGTGTACATGTACACATGGCAGGCTGCTATTACTTAGATTGATGTCTTTACTCGGTACTGAAATATTATCATAGTTGTGTGACTCATACAAAATATAGCAAGTAATAAAACGTTTTTATAATTCATGCACAATCTTTGGTAAGCTGTGGTAGAGAACTCATATTGTATCCTTGTTCATCAAAAACATGAAGCTTGTACCTCACTTTAAAGCAGTACTGTTTGAGAAAACGCCAAACGTTGTCAGTTTGTGTAGAAACTAAGATTGGTAGATGTTGATTTCACTGACACCTTCTGCTACTAACAATGAAACGGATGCCGTGCAGCAAACATGATGTTTACATCGATGCGATGATCGTAGGAAATCATATAGTTTTTTTAATAGACGAAGATAGAGATAATTTGAGCTTATATGTCGTATGAATATGTATGGGTATTGGCTAAGACATGTCTTCGACGGACAGCAGGAAGAAAGCTTGGAGCTTCAAAGTCAAATTTGAGAAGTACTATGAAAAAACATGTAATATCAAAATAAACAACACAACACTGAAACAAGTCCATCGATTCAAGTATCTATAGTCTGTCCATTAATTCGTGAGCACGTTTGAAATTGATTTTCTCGAAAACTACCTGTTGGATCTCAGTGATTTTTGCAAGCAGCCTTAGAATATCCATGACGCTAGAGAAATATTTTTTCCAAGAAAATTTGATGTAGTTTGAAATATTTCTTCTTCAGGTTATATTAAAATCAACCTCACCGGATTGTACACAATAGTAACAGATCTACGGTACACAGACGCGTTGTTCTAAAAATACATTATGGTAACATTGAAATATCGTGAGTACGCAACAATTTCACGAAATCCCGTGCACCGAACCCAGTCGACTTTGAAAGCGGAAAGCATATGACGTTATAATTGCGATACCGTTGTATAGTTATAGGTAAAACACGTAATTACAAAGTACTGTAGTTTTACAAATTACAAAAACAATGACAAAATACAGCAACGTTTCGACCAACAAGGCCTTTATCAAGCAAACGAACAAACAGGAGTGACAAATTAAAATGAAACACAAATGGACGACCAAATACAAACGTATCTAAGGAAAATCTGGAATAAAAACGAATAACGAAATAAATGTAACACAAAAACACACATAAAAACTAGAAATAGAAAGGAAAAGAAACAATGAAACATCTAGTAAATATATAACTTGAATACATGCAACATATACCCATATAGATTACAAAGCAGGGAAGAGAAAGTACTAAGAAGCATAAGAATGGAATATAACATGAATACATGCAACATATACCCATATAGATTACAAAGCATGGGAAGAGAAAGTACTAAGAAGCATAAGAATGTAATACGTTGAGCCCGCGTGGTCGCAAGGTACCATACAAAGAAATCAACCGATTCTCCAGAGCAAATCGACTGCGATCATCCGAGGAACATGATCGGATGGCAGTGACCTGGACATCGTGAGCACCTAAATGGCCAGTGTCATTGAAATGGGTGGCTACAGGGTCACAGAGCATTGGCGTATGTCGCGTAAGTGTTGGGCGAATCGGTCACTGAGCCTATTGCCTGTCTCGCCGATATAAGCCTTGTTACACCGCTTACAGATAATAGCATAGATAAGATTACGGGACTCGCATGTGAACCCATCGTCAATAAGAAACGTGCCTAAAGGAAAAGATACAGTACGCGTCTGTATCACATAAGCACGCGTGTTGCAACGCCGACGACCACACTGGACAGTGCCAAAATGAGTCAGGATATTGGACTTAAGGCGACTGTGTACCAACATATCCTTAAGACTTCTGTCCCGTCTGTAAGACACCAAAGGATAGTTGGGGAAGACAGAACGGGTCTCAGGATCTGATCTAAGGAGAGACAGATGACGGAATAAAACTTTTTTCACCAGGGAACTATGGGGGTGGTAAGTTAAGATAAGTTTTACTCTTTCAGAGTTAGTAGTCCTATGCTGACTGGTAAGGGCCTGCTGGCGAGTGATTTTCTGAACTCGATGCATAGCCGAGACAAGCACCCTCTCCGGGTATAGGTGCCTACGAAAGAAATCAAGCATCTCGCGAGCTCTCTCAAGAAAATCATCGTCCTCACTACAAAGGCGACGAAGGCGTAAGAGCTGCGAGAATGGCAAAAAGTCACGACAAGCCCGGGGATGGGAAGAAGTATAGAGGAGAAAACTATGTGCATCAGTAGGCTTGTAATATACTGATGTATAGATAGTGGATAGGCGTAAGGTGATAGTAATGTCAAGAAAGTTGACACAAGTAGTGGAGATGTGAGAAGTAAAACGAATAGAAGGGTTGAAAACATTAATGAAATTAATGAAGCGTGAGAAATCGGCTTCAGGCATATCAGTGATGCCAATACAGTCATCAATGTATCTGTGATAGACAGACGGAAGGGGGCCATCATATGTAGTCCATACTAGGTGTTCAAGATAGCCCATGAAAAGACAAGCATAACTAGGTCCCATTTTAGTACCCATGGCAACCCACTGATCTGCTCAAAGAATTGGTCATTAAATTGAAAGGAGTTAAGAGTGAGAACTAGTTCCGCAAGACGAAGGAGAGCAGAAGTTGACACAAGTGGATTAGTTCTCCTATTGAGAAAGAACTGGAGAGCTATAAGGCCGTCAGGATGAGGTATAGAAGTGTACAATGAGCACACATCAAGGAGGAAGAGACGGTAGGTTCTCTCAGGTAGCAACTCAATGGTAGAAAAGACAGACAAAGCGTGGTTTGTATCCTTCAAAAATGACGGGAGTGTGGTGACTATGGGATTAAAGATGCTATCAAGGAATTCGGAGATGTGTTCCGTAGGGCAGGAGCAAGCAGAAACGATAGGCCTACCGGGATTGTGCCTTTTATATGCTCCCCAAAATTCATAAACTCCACAATCCCGGTAGGCCGTGTTTTTTGTGTTACATTTATTTCGTTATTCGTTTTATTCCAGATTTTCCTTAGATACGTTTGTATTTGGTCGTCCATTTGTGTTTCATTTTAATTTGTCACTCCTGTTTGTTCGTTTGCTTGATAAAGGCCTTGTTGGTCGAAACGTTGCTGTATTTTGTCATTGTTTTGTAATTTGTAAAACTACAGTACTTTGTAATTACGTGTTTTGCCAATCAAATAGTTTTACTGCAGTTCCATATATATATATACTGTATAGTTATAGGTGTATCTCGCTATTTGTATGAAGCTATTGTATCATATGTGTTGGCTTATCAAAACTGACATTGATATCACATTCATAATGAGTCTGAAGTGCACATTTATAACAATGCAGAAGGTTACAGTTTTACTATACCAACACTTCCGTAGGGAATCTAAGAGAGGTCATCTATATTGCGATATTCATAACCCTGAGAAACGAACGCAACTGGCGCTTGGTCTGAATAGAGAATCCTTTTCCCGATGGATTAAACAGGACACAAAGTGCACTAATGTCAAGCAAGGAAGGAAAAGAACAATTGACGACTTTGACATAGATGTCATAAGACGACAGCTCTTGAAAATGTTTGCGACAAATCAACTTGTTACTCTCAGGAAACTGAAATTAAAACTGCAATCAGATTGCAGCATAGACATTTCTAAAAGTACTCTATGGAAAATTGTAAGAGCCGCCGGCTTCACCTTCAGAAAAACTATAGGCGGCAGGAATATTATTTGTGAAAAGCCACATTTAATTGCTGCCCGAAGTAAATACCTGAGGCAGATCCGTGAGCGGCGGAGGCAAGGCTATGATATTGTATATTTGGACGAATCCTGGGTCAATGCTCACCACACCAATGCTAAAGAATGGCAATCAGTAGACGGTGAACAGAAAAGAAAAATACCAAGCAGCAAAGGCCAGCGTATTATACTAACACATGCAGGAAGCAGTGAAGAAGGTCTTGTCCATGACGCTGGACTTATTTTCCAATCAAAAGTACCGACGGTAGGGACTACCACACAGAAATGAATGGACATATTTTCAGGCACTGGATGGAGACTGTTCATGTGCTCCGAGAGGAAGACGAGTACTGGCACCGAGATGGATTACAATTTGTCCAGCCAGTAACAATTATCAACCTCATGAAATCGTCAGATTCGGGATGATACAAATCATATTTTGATTACAGACTGAGAAATAGCAACGTATACATTTCCATATCCAAATGCGTCTACCATCATACAATTTGTGGTGAAGTTAAGACACCCTGGGGTCTAATGGTGACCGAAGAGGAGGACTAACTGTTGCATATTGTATCCAAGTTCACGATTGCACATAAAGGGCAACACAATTAATTACTTGACCTATCAAGTTAATATGGAGATACACCTATGAATAGAATTGACATGGACAAATTCTAGGGATTACTGTAAAATCTAAAATTTGAGCCCCGTATTTGCAATTGTCATAAAAGATCAAAGGAATTCGCCGATGTGCAAAATCAGTAGCATCTATGGACTACTGGTTAGCTTCATGTTAGCGTCATGGATATTCTAAGGCTGCATGCAAAAATCACTGAGATCCAACAGGTAGTTTTCGAGAAAATCAATTTCAAACGTGCTCACGAATTAATGGACAGACTATAGGAACATTCCTAACATCAGATGGAAGATGTACAACAGAGATTAGGAGTAGAATAGCTGAAACGAAAGCAGCTTTTATGAAAATGAAGAACACACTATGCGTGAACTCACTACCAATGACATTGCGAAAACGAGTACTTCAGTGCTATATTGAACCAATACTTATGTATGGCAGCAAATCATGGACAATGAACAAACAATCAATACGATCATTGGAAGCCACAGAGATGTGGTTTTACGGAAGAATGTTGACAATTCCATGGACAGCAAAGAAAACAAATGTGGAGGTTTTAAATCAGGCCTGCACACAAAGAAACCTTATCAAAAGAATAAGAATCCGACAATCAAGGTTCTTCGGGCATATAATGCGAAGAGAAGGTTTAGAACATTTGGTGACTACAGGTAAAATTCAGGGAATGAGAGATCGTGGAAGACAGAGGGAGAATATGTTGGATGGCCTGACATCATGGTTCGACAAAATATCGACGTCAGAACTGATTACATGCACCGAGCAAAGAGAGTTGTGGAGAGACATGATCATCTACGCCGGCAGGCATGGCACTTGATTGATTGGTGAAAAGTGAGTTGACAGATTGTCGGGAAATACGTGGTAAAAGTATAACGGCAGAAAAATAATCCATATGGAAGATGTATGTATCAAACGAAGCATGAAGATGATATAGAAACTCACAAAAACTAGACACTATCAACTAGATACTCCAATATCAGCACAATATTATAAAAATATATTTTTGGTAGTTAATTGTATAACTTTGTTTACTGCTAACAACATATGGGAATTGGATGAAGGAAGTTAAAAGAACAAAAAGAAAATTTACAGAAAATTAAACAACTGAAAACAGTATGGAACGGAACTGATCAACGATCAGGAAACAAAGATCAGAAAACTAAGATCATGCATATTCCCAGTAGCAACGTTTGGGTGTGAAGCATGGATATTTAATAATGCAGTGGAAAAACATTTTTGTGCTTTTGAATATAACTGTTACAGAAGAGTCTTTCCGTATATCTTGGACACAGAAGAGAATAAATAGATCTATCCAGAAAGAACTCAAAATGAAAGAAAACTGGCTGATGCTACAAATAAGAAAGATAAAATTGAGATAGTGTATACATATAAAAAGACATGAAGGGCTGGAGAAGACCATCATGGAAGGAAACATACCGGTAAAGAGAAGGAGAGAAAAACCACGGAGAAGATGGATTCAGGATGTATATGATGGTTTGAACATGACGGCTGCAGAGGCGTAACATCTGGCCTATGAGAGAAATAAATTCCCGAGAACTGTTGGGGTGGCAAAGTTCTACTCAGGACAAGCTATTTGATTATGACAATGATGAGATTACAATAACTTGAAAATTGACTACGTTTACAACATTAATTATTACGTGACATAAGTAGAAACTTGTGTGATAGTTTAAAACAGAAGCCAGCAATTCTTTATCCGCAAATCTGATCCAACAGTCTTCGACTTATTCCTGTCAACTACCTGCTTTGTTAGTGAGTGTCAACTACATGCTTTGTTAGTGAATGTCTACTACCTGCTTTGTTAGTGAATGTCTACTACCTGATTTGTTAGTGACTGTCTACTACCTGCTTTGTTAGTGACTGTCCGCTACTTGACAAGAATAAGTCATTATTTTCCGCCTTAGGACACAACATGTGCCCCTCAATGCTCACCTACATCACATCAAACCAAAGATTGCCCCACAATGTCACAGTGTGTGACTATTCAGAAGAAACTATCACACACCATCTCTTCCAGTGCCCTGCACTCAGTGACCTACGCCACAAGTACCTACCTCCAGACCCAGATGTTGAAAACGCTCTCTATGCTAACACACCACAACTCAGACAGACCTGTAAATTCACTGCCATTGCCTCAAGTCGAAGTGCAAATGATCAGATGACTGTTGGATCGGAAAAGTAAAGTACCTGCCTTGTTAGTGACTGTCGCTACCTTCTTTGTTAGTGACTGTCCGCTACCTGCTTTATTAGTGACTGTCGGTTACCTGCTTTGTCAGTGACTGTCCGCTACCTGCTTTGGTAAAATTCCATCAAAGAATAGTTTAAGGAATACAGACGTATCATAAACAAACATTTCATGTTTAACTTCCACCATGACATTTTACTAACAGGTATACACTGATCCAAGTTCCAGACAACTACGTTAGCCCATGTGTGTATTACGATTAAAGACTACATGAGTTATCTACCGTGAAGATTCAAGCATAAAGACAACAACTTATTATACTAATCAGATTTAACCAGAAATAAAAACTCAAGAAGAAATCATGCTACATTTTTATTATTTAAATTTAGATTTAATTTGGAAACACAATAAACAAGAAATTTAAATATCATTGAATAATTAGTTTGATCTTGATTATCTTGTCATGTTTGTATGTGTTTTGTTTGAATTGAATTTCTGCCCAGATGAAACTAGACAAACAAGTACACAGATGAAACTAGACAAACAAGTACACAGATGAAACTAGACAAACAATTACACAAAAGAAACTAGACACACACGTACACAGATGAAACTAGACTAACAAGTACACAGATGAAACTAGACTAACAAGTACACAGAAGAAACTAGTCAAACAAGTACACAGATGAAATTAGACTAACAAGTACACAGATGAAACTGTCAAACAAGTACACAGATGAAACTAGATAAACAAGTACACAGGTGAAACTAGACAAACAAGTACACAGATGAATCTAGACAAAGAAGTACACAGATAAAACTAGACAAACAAGTACTGAAATAAGAAGTTTTCATAAATAATTATAATGTTTACAACACACTTGTATAAAAAAGAACAAGACGTACTAGAATACAAAACCACTGTTGGAATATTTATGTAGTAGTCTATATGTAGTGTGTTGTGATATCCATCACTCATGTTGTATCGTTTGCTTGATAAAGATCTTTTAGTCGGAACTTTGCTGTGTATTGTTATTTTATTTTTATATTTTGTAAAACTACAGTACTTTGTTATTACGTCTTTCGACATTGCTCCATAGTTTTACTCCAGTCTCTGGAGGTCTCTGTGCCTACGTGGTTAAGCACTTTGCCTTGTGAGTCGAAGGTCGTTGGTACGAATCCGGACCGTGTCGTTCTTCTCAATAGTGCAGTTTTTTTTCCAGAAACCCCTAGGATTGTTGTTAGAGTTACGGAGTTTGTGTTTTATGCAATACTCTTGGCAGGTGGCGTGCCATTTCTGTGGAGAGGGACCGAGCCATATGAGATCAAACCCGGTGCACTGAAGTCAATCCTTCGGCTTTAAACTCGAGTCTTCCCCTATATCGATTATAACATTTGCAATCAAACACATTAATGGTCTTTTCCATCGCTTTGTTAATTGTTTAAGGTAGATCTATCCTCACCAAATGACGAAAAAAATGCCATTTGCCATTTTTAGTTTATTGCATTTTTAGAAACTACATGCATTTGACTACAACTTCAAATTGTTTTTGAACGTCTAAATGCCTTCATGTTTTCATTACATGCATGTTTATGTGATCACCCTCCTCACAATTTTCCTTAGCAACCATTGTTTACACTTAGTTACTATGTTTCTACACTCCACCCCCCTCACATAAAATGCGATTTAATTATGAAAATTGATTTATAACAAGAACGATGACATATCCACTAAGGGACACTACTCTAATAATGTTAGATTCCCGCCAAAGTTCTCATGAAGACTGAATGAAACTAGTGGACACTTCTGAATGTAAAAATATTTTGTTCAAACTTTTGAGGCATTGCTTGTGTCATTTGAAATGAACGTTGATTCATTGTTTGGAAGGTAAATTATACTAGCTAGATATTAATATTTAATTAAAAGTAGAATGGGTAACAAACAGAAGTCTGGTAAATCAAATAAACGAAGATTCTGTGGCAACAAATATTCAAGGAAAAAACATAAGGTTTCCGTACCTGTTATTGATACAGCTGTAAAACCTTGCCCTTCTGCAGAGAAAGTTTCCCCACAAGAACAATATTTATTGAATGAGCAGAATAGTAGACATAATGGGTTTATCCTTATTGATATGGATCATCTCTTCAACTTTCTTACTTCTACTATAAGATGTGATGTGTGCAGTCAATATACTGTGTCATGTGAACTGAATCATAAGTCACGAAATGGATTCTCACATAACACTAAGGTGCACAAATTGTAATGAATGGGAGACAAAACTGGCAACTAGTGGAGAAGCAGAGACAAGTGGACACAAAGAAGTGAATTTGAGATGGTGCAGCATCAATAATCAAGTTAGTTTCTAAACTTGGGCTTCCCAGTGGATACTATTCTGTGGAAAGCTGTAAAATCAAGGACACCATTCGAATAAATTGTTCGGCGGTGAAGACATCAAAAGCAACACAGAAAAGAAGAAAAACACTGAGAGCCATCAGAAAAGGCTTCCTAGATACCACAGAAGCCAGAGAAGGAGATATGTACACAACAGGTGGTCATTAGTAGCACTCTGGTAAGTAAAATAGTGGAAAGTTTTTGTTTTCAAGTTTCCCATCAATTGTATTTTTGTGTTGTTGTCAAACTTTCAAACATGATATCTCAAACATTTTTTTTGTCTAATTGACTTGCAATTTGGCACATATATTCTTAGATATGCAATGCTTAATGTGAAGTAAAATAATCACAAACCAATAAAAATAGCTATATTTTCTTAAATTTAAGCAAGTTTGATCGATGGAAATTTTACCACTTTTGGGAGTGGTATGTCATTTAAATTCATTTAAAAAAAAGTTCTTTATGAAATTCAAATATTTTACTTCACATTAACCAACTGACTGTTGCGAACATGTATGCTAAAAATGAAGGCTTTCAAACAATTGGCTCCTGAGTAATCTTGTTTGAAAAAGTATCTATTTTTAGTAACGGCGTCCATATTGTAATCTAATTTGCATATTAAAGAAAAAAATTTTTCATCAGATAATTTTGTAAACCCTATTAAGTGTAACTGTGTGGTTTAAATTAAGCTGGGAACTATATTAACAAGTATAGCCTTCCTGAGGATAGATCTACCTTAAGTCTCACAACCGTATGTTGCCAAGGAAATAACACCGTCTCTTAAACACTTGATTTTTGTTTTTATTTCAGTTCCCTTCCATAGGTTAGTTTGTTCTTTTAGTTTTTTTAAAGCAATGCTCAGCCTTCTTTTAATTTATTTTATAGCATTCCCGTCATTTGTCAGCAATGCCCTTAATAAGGTTGTCTACTGTTTCTATTTTGTGGCCGTTGACACATATATTAGCCATCAATTCTGTTTTATCCGTTGTAAGTATCTGCGTTTTCATTGTATTGAGATAAAGGCTTTGACCTTTGCTGGTATTTTGAATAGAACTTATCAAGTTCTCTATACCAATTTGTGATGCAGATAATAGCACTGTATCGTCAGCATATCTGAATTCTGGTAACTTGTGACCTCTGATCATCACAGCATCGTATTTCTCTATCTCTGCAGATTCTCTGACATTTCTCAAGATAATTTCAGCAAATTTGTTGAATAGATGCGGTGACAAATGCAGCACTGTCTACCTCCTTGGCCTATCCCAAACCACTGTGATGTTCCATCTTCTATTTTCATAGCTGCTTGTTGGTCTTTATATAGCATTTGTACAATATGCACTACCTGAGGTGAGAAACCCATCTCTGACATTATGTTCCATAACTTGTGTTGTTTTACGCTATCAAAGGTCTTTGAATAGTCAACAAAGCAAGCAAATATGTCTATGTTATACTCTCTACATTTTCAATGGCAATTCTCATATTTAATATATACTTCCTAGTTCCTTTGCTTCTTCTGAAACCAACCTGCACAATGTTGGTCTCGTCTTCCAGTTTGTTGTGGATTCTTTCCATGATAATTTTAAGCAAAATCTTAATATAGCATGGCTGATTAGTGACACTGTTCTATAATGTGTACTTCTTTTAATTGCATTTTTCGGTATTGGTATACATCTAGTTCATTTCCATTTCTTTGGCCATAGTCTGCTGTTCCATATCTTTTGCAAAGTGCATGATATACTTTTGTTCTCTGCTTTCCCCCTGCCTTAATTAACTGTGATCTATTTCCCATTTTTAAGATATTTGATGGTCTATTCTACATCACTTAGTGTTGGCTCTGGTTCTATTTCTCCCGCAAATCATTTTCCATATACATTTCGCTGCAGTATTCCTTCCAGCAGTTAAGTATAATAGCAATGTATGTCAAGGAACTGCCCAGTTTGTCGTAAATTATCTTCGAGCTTGGTTTAAACTTGCAAGTCAGAGATCTCGTCTCTTTGAACATTTCTTTAGTGTTTCTCTTTTTCTGTAATTTCTCTATCTTCTTACAGTTGTCTATTAAGTATTGCCTTTTTATCTTTTCTTATGTTATTTTCTTATTTGTCTTGACAGTCTTTTGTATTCTTGATTATCTAAATCAGTTGTACTAATTTTATGTTTTAACTCTCTCCTCAGCTGTATTAATTCAAGTGTGTCATCTGCTATACATTTATTTGTATGTATCTTCTTCTTCTTCTGTTCGTATTAGTTCTCTGGTTTGCTGACATGAAGATGTTTTTTGGGATTCGTAGCTAACTCGTCTGGTGTTAACTCTTCTTGAATTGTCATTAGTATTTCAAATGTATTCTTGATCTCGATCTTGTATTCTTTTGTTATTTCGGTGGCATCAATTCGTAAATGCCTTGCTCCTTTAGGCAGCCTTTTAAGTCAGTAACCTGATTTGAGGTTATCAATTTCAAGAACACATATGAATGACAGTTCACAAATAAGTTATTTCAAATATAGTACAGACAGGCTTGCATTAACAACATCGATTGTTGGGGAGTTGAAGATGGATAAGATATGTCTTTTCGAGACTGTCTGTTGAATGAGGACACTAAAATCGATATTGCATCGATCAAGCGATTTAGGCAGTTTGAAGTTAGCCGTTATACAAGTCGAACTGGATGCCTGAGAGGCAGAGTGAGGAGTGTGTTTAATCATCGAGCAACGGAACCATCAGTATGCATACTCTTCGATATCTGTTGGGGAGACTGAGCATCTATGGGTCTGCCCGAGGTGCAATGACGTCAGGTTAATAACCAATAAATAATAACCAATAACACTATAGTAATCTGATTGATATCCGCAGTAGCCCTTAATATAGCAGAACGACCTTTCAGCCTCACATGAATATGGTCCCAGATTTTAAAAAAGAAGAAAAATAAAAGAGGAGCAACTACTATGGTTAACCGCTAGACAAAATGGAGAGATATTCATATGACTTATTGAGTCATGGCACCAGAACTATTTTTATACAGCATAATATGGATATCAGTCTCCTAACACAATGACACTATCATCCTTTTCTGACTTTTTCATCTCAAACTCACAACATAACTGTCTCGTAAAATAAACAACACATAAAAAAATCAGTTATCAATTAGAATATCTCAAAGTTGGAAATTTATCCTGTATTAGATATACGAACATACAATATATGCATTTTTATTGTTTCAATTAAGTTATAAACATTGATAACAATCTATTGCAGTCTCGGAGCATACAGTTCTACCAATATATTTGTATTGATCTTAATAAAGTTCACAATGAGAACATCATGCATAGCGCTAACAGCAGTTGTTTTGAAATAAATTATAGTAAATGAACATGTTACACCATATATAAATGTTAACATGACATTATAATCATACAAATAATGATTTGTGTTTTACGTATCCATTTCTTATCACATGAATAAGAATCAGATAATCTAGGTACTTACAATCATGTAATTGACAGACATGTAATGAGAAGTGAAGGTTTAGAACATTTGGTGATTACAGGTCAAATTCAGGGATGGAGGGATATGGGAAAGACAGAGGGAGAAGATGTTGAATGGTCTGACAACGTGGTTAAACAAAAGATTGACGTCAGAACTGATAAACTGCAGTAAGGAGAGAGAGTTGTGGAGAGACATGATCACCTACGCCAGCATGCATGACGATTGATTGAGTAATCCATTGCGTGTGTATTCTTATAGGTTTGAATTGTAATATTTTCCATCATCACTTTTCTCATCAACAAATTGACAATCTGCAACTTTCAGCAAACTCTATTCTTTGTCGATGTGATGCTGCCCTCTGACAGGCTGATACTGTCTACCTCTTGATATATTTCATTCAGGCAGTTCGTTTAACTCCTTGTCATTTGAAGTATATCTCTGTTAGTTTTATGTTTCTTCTATGATATTCATATATCTTCTTTGTACATCCATAACTCAAATGTATTGATTGTGTTTTGTCAGATCTGTTTTAATTGTTACACATTTCTCCCACATAAAACATTGTAAATTATATGTAGTACGAAATTATTCTCATTTTCTGATCAGCCATTGCTTGCATGCACATTTCTCATACTGGAAAAATATATTTTTATATTGCGATTTTGTTGGGTGGAAACAGATACTTTTAGAAAAATGGAAATGTTGCTAATGTAGAAAATATGTTTATTTTAGGAATGCATTTTGAGTGCAAGACAAAACATGTTTGGAATAAAAAAAATACATATTGAGAGTAGAGAGAGAACTATTGAGAGTAGAGAGAGAAATATGGAGAGTAGGAAGAGAAATGTTGAGAGTGAAGAGATGTTTTAGAAGTAGAAGTAAAAGCTGAAATGATGATAGATACATGTTTAGATGGAGTCATGTACGATATACAATTATTTGTCAAAATCTGTATTAATTTACATCATACCTAACCGTAGATTAATACAACATTCAATGACTTCTTCTTTTTCCTCTTTCAGATCGTTCTTTTCGGTAATATTTATCATTCTTATTGTGATATGTAAACAGCCTTTGCCAAGAACGGTTTAAACGTTGCGCCCCCATTAAGCACCTACAGTTGTAGTACAAGAGCATCCGGGGCGTTTCCGCGTTTTCGGCCTTCGGAAATTTTCTAATCTGCCATGCCGAGATTCAAGCACTTTGCAGACATCGTGAGTACCTTTCTCTTTAATAATCCGTTTATCGGCGTATATTTGGGCTTGAATTTACGCCAAATCGTTCGCCTAATTTTTGGGCATTATGATCTATGCCTATGAGCATGTCTACACTGTTCTCCCTTTCTGATTATGTGAGGTCGTTCCGGAGTATGAAGATTTCTCAGTCATTAGGGACACATCTGCTTGTCATTTGCTACGGCATTCTACTCGTGTATGTCACCGTAAAAAGTGTCAGCCTTCGTCAATATTTGGATTTGTACGACCTGTCAAACCTTTACTATTTCGGCCTTACATTTCAGTTACTGTAAATTTATTCCGGAGAAGGAACATTCGCAACGTATACAAGACTCGTGTCCGCGCTTCGTAATTTGCAGTTTCTACTCTGCATTTTCATTGACCCCGGGAAACACTGGACTAGGGCTACTCTTAGAAGGGTCTTTTCAATGAGCACTTGCAACGCAACTAAAAATGTTGCACTCGCCAACCATTACCCGCCCCAGTCCATCTGGGATGTTGTTAAAAGCAACAGTACCTTGCCCAGTTGTCCCAGAGAAAGCAGTTTCGTTTTGCACTAGAACGTAACTTTAATTTGCGTTCGGCCAACCTTACCCAATGAATCCATCTGTGCTTGGCCTCTGATATGGAGTCTACTGCAATCTTTCCATGTGTCGTCATTGTCGGACTTGTGTATCGACTTAACCCCTAACCACTATTAGCAATGTATGTTAAGCAAAGTCTTCTTTTTTCTTCTTCGCGTTCGTTCTTTACGACCAATGTTAATCACTCGTTGTGATATGTTTGATCTTTGCCAAGAACCTGTATACTTTGCTTATTGGTTTGGTAGGCCCCTAAGCACATATACCTCTACACGTTTAGGACACATGCATCCGATTTCACCTAGACCTCCTTAGTCTCCTCTTTCGACATGCGTGGTAGATAACAGTGGTTATATTCTTTACACCCCAAATTTTGGACTCGGATACCACTCGGGCAGGAGTTAAGCAAAGTATTTTGTATGACATAATAATGGACTCTGACATACAGCTAGTTATCTGTCAATCACTCAGTGTACCGTAACGTTACATCTAGTACTACCCCTCTGCTCTGCTCTCAAACCCTCTTCTCAACTCCCCATCGTCATGTTATCATGACATGTCACCTTGTCACTGAAAGTATACACGCAACATTAATTGTCTATTTGTTATTTTAGTTGCTATATTTTATTGCCATATGTTGACGTATGGTTTTTTGATGGTCACGATTGTATTCACACACATATATCTACATATATTCGCGAACACTATTTTCTGTTTCTTGCAGTTTGTCTTTCTCCAATCAAAACCTTCGTCCAACTTCAACAACTCCCACCTTTAAACTATAATTAGTTTATTATTCATAATATCGGAGTAAGATGATTTGTAGAATACAACTATGATTTTCTATAAAACAGGAGATATGTAAATGATATTCATTAAATGTTGTCATCTGCATCCATCATTGTTACTAGACGAACAACAACAGCAGTAGAAGCTATGATGTCTTCAAGAAGTAGTATTGTAACACTCTTGATCTGTTGGTGGATGATTGCTGGAATGAAAACCAAAGGTATGATAGAAAATTAAAGGTATTATAGAGAACTAAAGGTATGATTTAACGTAAAGGTATGATAATGTATGATAGAAAACTAAAGGTATGATAGAGAACTAAAGATATGATATAAAAATAAATGTATTATAGAAAACTTAAGCCCTGCTTAATTCCAAATGCATTGGCCGTGTCTTTACTTTGGATGAACCAGTAGGGTAGAGAAGTGGTTTGTGAAACATTCCAAGGCACATTCACCGTAGCAGATACCCAAACTAGAAAAGTTCATCTTTACTGCCGGCTTGAACATAACACAGAACACAACAGTCACAGTTTAGAAGTCCCTCTCAGATTGGCGAAAGGGAAGGTGCCACAAGTTGCTTTCGACGGTCTGAGTGTCAAATTATCTGCCCTGGTCATCTTACCCATCTTAAACTAAGCAGCCACTAGTCATTAAGATGCTGACTAGACATATCTACATGCCTTGTAATGTTCACAAGGTTAGACCAAAAGTAAAAAAACCAGATGTAAGTACTAGTACCTAGAAACAAGAAAAATAACACTCTTAGATTTGACACATGCAACGTTAGGACCATGTGTTCCGGATATGACTACCTATACCCGAGAAAGAAAACAAAAAGACAGAATAATCAGCTGTCATGGACGGAGAATTTATAAGATTGCGCGTGGATATAGCTGGTGTACAGGAAACCAGGCCTCCTTAGTGAAAGAAAAGAACTATACTTTTTTCTGGCAGGGACTATGCACAAATTAACACAGAATATATAGAGTCGACTTTGATGTGCACAATAATCTTATTAAATCTATTCATACACCAGTAGCTGTATCACAGCTCATAATATACATTCGACTCTGTGTGAAAGATAGTCTCCTAAACATCATATGTGTCTACGTACCAACACTAGCAGCATCTGCAGACAATAGCGACAAGTACTATGACATTATAGAATTACTTTAACCCCTTGAACCCGGGCTCTCGATATTTCGGGAATTGCTGTAAGCGTTGCATACCCCGAGCTCCTGATATACTTGTCTGAGATTATTTTTCATTATTTTTAGATATTTGAAAATAACTTGTATATAAATGTGACATCAATCACAACCCATGTGCTCTACATGGTTTTAATAGGCGATGACGCTGGTGTGTGATGTTGTATGGTACTGATAAGGTAATTAGTTCAGTATTTTCATGTTGAAAAGATGTTCTAAATTTTTCGGAAATAATCTTTCTAAAAGTTTAAGGCGGGAGACCCACCCAGGTTTCATCGAAAATGGATATTCTCAAATTATAAACAAAAATTGTACTTTTAATGTTTATCAGTCTTTCTAGTTTGATATTTTTTTTGAATTATGTGTTTATCTTTAATAGTTTATAAGTTATTGGTGTTCAAAGAAGGTGGGTGTGTTCCCAAAAATGACAGATTTTGGTCCCAAAATATACTCTTTAGCTACCCATCAAATTATTCACCAAATAATTATTACTCCCGAAAGAAAACTTGTACAATGAGCTGTCCCTTTAATCTCGCTTGAATAATCTCCCTTGAATAAGCATCATGGCAGTGAATTAACCTACCAAGATAATTGTATTTGAAACTGAAAGTTAATTTGTTGAATTACGTGATTATATTTGAAATATTTCTGATAGTTATGTCTTCCGACAAAAAATTCAATAAACGCTTATTAAAGAAGCGTAAATTTCATGGAAATCAACATACATCTGAACTAAATCAGTGCCTAGCAATTATCGATAATGTTACGACGTCCATTTCGGAGTCAGAAATTGTTCATAGTTCGACAACATTGATGCAGACTGAATGTTTTGATATTGAAATGCAACAAAATGCCACGCCCTTTCACAATCAGAGCAGAAACCTTTGGACATTAGCAACCTAACACATGATTCTGATGTGGATATGTTAGTGGCATGTTCTGATACAGATGTATTGTAAACAATCACCACACTCCCAGTGATAAGGAAGTTAGGAAGGGTACTAGTTTGCTTGAGGGGCACAGAGTTGTTGACATAGGTCTTCTTAATCAGAACATTGCTCAAAAATTGGTATGTGCATTTTGTCAAAGTGCTGTAGAGTTAATTGAAGTAAAGAAGAAAGGACTTGGCAGTGACTTTCTATTTCATTGTAAAAATATAAACTGCAATGAACATAAACCTTTCCCTTCAAGTAGTCAGCTCTCTGTAGGAAATGCAAAGATAAATCTTATCAATAGACGAGCAGCTTTTGCAATGCGCTGTATTGGCTGCAGTCACACCGACTTGCAAACTTTCTGTGGCGTAATGGATTTACCACCCCCCAGTAGGACACAGTAGCAAAGATATTATATTGAAAGGATTGGAGAATGCTGCTACTAGAGCACAAATTATTAGTATGAGAAATGCTTCTGTTCAAGAGTTTGAAAGCGCAGAAGGGGGCGACAACATGTTCCGCAACATCGATGTATCGTGTGATGGTACCTGGATGACTAGAGGCCATACATCTAATGTTAGTTCCACAACTGTTATTGGTCTGCAAACTGGAAAGGTACTCGATACTCATACAAAAAGTAAAATTTGCAAATTTTGTCAGTACTGGAAGAAACAAGACCAAAACACAGACGGATATTCAACCTGGACATTTTATGAATAAATTTTGTGCTGAAAAAGACATTCTCCGCATTAAAAAAATCCCAAATACAGATGAAAGTTGCTTCTTTTGAAGCAAGAAGAGCTAGGAGACGAAGGCGCCTTGTCGTGAATGAAGAACAGACAGAAAAAGAGGATCAGCCTTATCTTCCTGGGGGATATTGAGCTCTCATCAGGTAGGGATTTAACATTTTTTTAAACAAAAAAACTTTCACGAAAATCAGGCATGTGACTCATCGTGTCGGTGATATTTGCTACAATTTTAAAGCTAGAGTTATCAAATTTGAAATACATATAGCCAATACTATCCTTTATAGCGTGAACCTCCACTTTTTTCTAAGTGGTATATAAACAGAGATATTGCTGTTCTAAGTTGAAAATGTTTGCTATTTAGAAGGATCATATTTCAAGTGTCATATTTACAAAACCGATTATGTTATATAATTTTTGGAGGTTCACGCTATAATTATAGGTGTTATGTACATCATATGCTGGTTTGGTATTCTTAGCACTTCTTATGTTAGTGAAATCCTCCGCACGATGCAAGGGGTTTTGCTTAAATTATTTTTCATAACTTCATGATAATATTTTTTTAAAAATCAATAATTTAAATGTGCAAACTAAACTGTGTTTATCACCAAGAACATTATATTATACAACATGTGGCCAAATCTTATGATAACATGTTTGTTAGTTTTTTTTCTGTGAATTTTTAAAGCGGAAACCTCATGTTCTGGGCAGGTCTCCCGCCTTAACAACAGAGCAAGCTGATGAACTTGTTTTAATTAATCTAAAGATAGTTCAGACTTAGAGTTTGATTATTATGATAAGGATATATAAAGTGAATTAGATGATGATTTATACGACAAAGAATTGTTTTAATCGATTTATATCAACGGTATGCTCAGCTATATTATATTAGCTGTATTTATATCAGCTATATGTTCAATCCGGAAAAAAACAATCTACATATACGGGAGTATTCGCGGCAAGCATAGGATCTGATCACCTGGCATGGCTAATATGTCTGGGTCATTTTGGCATTGGAAATATCAACGATAATGGTCAGAGAATGCATGAATTCTGCTACCATAGCAACATGTGTGTAACCAATACATTTTTTTTATTTTTGCCAAAATACAGTCACAGTGTGTTGTGGTGCTACACAAGATGGGCAAATAAAATACACAAATGACATTTGCTTCAGAAATGTGTAACAGAGAAATACACAACTTAATGACGTCACGTCATTACTACACAGAGTGAAGTTACATCACATTATCACATACCTACGCAACATAAATTAATACTTCTTCTTCCACGAACGCTCTTTTTCGACCTCTTATTAAACCACTTTTTGTGGTTTGTATGTGATCTGAGCCAAAGAGCCAAGTTATGCGCCTCTCATGACTAGGCCAGCACATCCGACGTATTTCCCGCCTTTTATATACCTTGGGTAGTTTGCCCTAGAATCACATAAATTAATACAGCCACACACAAAACAAAACTTGATTTGTTGAAGCGAGCTATTTCAGACAAAACAATGAATGGTGGTAGAAGAAACAAGAAAATACATTCAGAAATGTCAACAGAGAGAGACAGTGACGAGAAAATCAGTTTAGATCACCATGATAAATATTTAAAATGATGAAGCATGTTCTTGGAACCATCATGATGTTTTTCCAGAGATCTGTGATCTCAGTGTAGGTGAGATCGAGTTCCAGGTACTATCGGAGACGGACGATATCCAGTACGTTAATCCCAGGTGTTCACGTTGATCCCAGGTGTTCAAGTTGAGAACGTAAAGTACTCCTTGCCATTTCAAAATCTCGAAGAAAATCTTGCTGCACGTTCAAACTTTATTACAAAAGATTTCTTTTTAAATTTCGACAAACATATATTCCCCATCTTCAAAATGATAATGGGGATCCTCGCCGGTGCTACGGAATTGGAGCGCTACATCTGAGATCGTCCTATGTAAGAACAAGATCGGATCACTCAATGTTACTAACCAAAGTCAACAATGATGGTCTTACAAATCAATCAATCAATCAGACACAGCTACAAACAGACGTGACATATTGTTGAATATCACATCGTGCCACCTGAAAGTAGGATAGTAAATAGAAGACATAGATACAATTGTAATGGGATATAGAGGTAGACAGGCATCAGCCTGTCAAATTATACTTTCAGAACAAGAAATATAACTTGATACGTACACAAATTGCATTAACACATCTTTGATATAGCAACTATCTATTGGAGATAAATGTAAACGAGTACAACGTATTAGTTACATAGAACATAAGACGAATATTTATGTAAGAGACCAAATAAACAACCTTGCAGCTCGACAAGTACCACTCTTGACAATCGTGAAACTGCGTGGTTCGGGCATGTAATGAGACATAGCTCACTCTCTAAGACTATCCTACAGGGAACAGTTGAGGGTGGAAGAAAGTATGTAATGAGACATAGCTCACTCTCTAAGACTATCCTATAGGGAACAGTTGAGGGTGGAAGAAAGTATGTAATGAGACATATCTCACTCTCTAAGACTATCCTATATGGAACAGTTTAGGTTGGAAGAAAGAAAGGAGGGCAGAAACATTGGTTTGACAACATCAAGAGTTGGTCGGGGCAGAGTTTCTCCACACTCGACCGAGGAATTGAAGACAGAGATTCATGTCGTGCTTTTGTGCTGATGTCTCTACAGTGACACTCCTACGACCCTAACGGGTTATGGGCTTTATTATTATATTATATAGCAACTACACCAGCTAACGATGATAACATCAACACTATTTCATTTTATCCAATTCAATCATTTTTTTCCATCAATGTTTGCAACAAATGTATCCTCATTCAACAACAGATGTAACAAGAAGAGAGGCTGATTTAGCCACTATATTAAACGGTATATGGGACAACAAAGATCAGGCACATAAAGATCCGAGTTTTGACATCATTCAACTACGACTAGAACCAATAGACATACCAGTACTGCGTCCGGTAAGCTGTTCTAATGTAATGTGTTGTATATTTATTTCCATTAAATTACTTTGATATATGAACATGAAAATCGTGGAATGTCCTTTACATAACTTTGCCATCAAATACTGAAATACACACGTGAGTCATGGACAATAAACACACAGATCGAGAAATCTCTGAGGCCCACATAGTTGTGGTTTTACAGAAGAATGATGAAAATCCCATGGACTGCTAAAATAACTAATGTTGTTTTTTTTAATGAGATCAAGACACAGATAGAGCTTATCATCAATAGAAGAAAGAGGCAGTCATCATGTTTCGGGCATGTGATGAGGAAGGAAGGTTTAGAACACATTGTGACAACCGGTAAAATCGAGGGTAGATGAGACCGAGGAAAATTGTGGATATCCTGACTTCATGGCACGGTAGAGCGTCAACATCTGAGATGATAGCAAACACCATAGACAGAGATAGATTCTTCTCTTCTCATCTACTCTTTGTAATATGTTTAATCTTTGCCAAGAACGTGTATATGTTGCACATTGGTTTGGAAGGCGACTAAGTGCATAGACTTCTACACGTTTAGGACACGTGCATCCGATTTCAGCCAATGTTTGCTGATGACTGCATCTTTGCTACCAGCTTTGAGGAAGACATGTCAACCTACATAGACAAGTTTTACATGACATGTGATATGTTTAACCCTACCATCAACACTAGGAAAACTGAGGTCATGTTTCAGCTCTCTCCTAGAGAGCAGTACTATGATCATGTCATCAATATTAAATACCAGAGTCTCCTGTCAGCGAACAACCTATCTTGGTAGCATCCTATCCGAATCTGCAAAACACAGACTCAGGTCAACAGTAGGATAGCCATAGCCAATGCTGTATTTGGAAAGTAGCGTGTCACAGTGTGTGAGCGGAAGGGGATAATCGTAGCCACAAAGCTGAAAGTTTACCAGGTGCCATAGAACTAACCACGCTGCTTTTCGCCAGTGATACATGGACAATGTGTAGCAGACACACAAGACAACTAAATCACTTCCACCACAGGTTTTCTAAGCAGACTACTAAAAATAAACTGGCAGAAAAATATTCCAGATACCGAAGTCCCCAATAGAGCAAAGATGAAAATCGTCAGCAGTCTGTTGCAAAATTCCCAAATGTGAAGGGTCGGTCACGCTGCTCGGATATCTGATAAAAGCATCATAAAAACCCTTTGATGTATAGCAAGCTTGAAAAGAACAGTCGGTCAGTTGATGGACAGAAAAAAAAGACTCTCTCAAAGTGTATCTAAGATTCTTCGATATAGACACTACGTGCTGGAATCCCTTGGGAAAGATCGGCAAATGTGGCACTATAAGAATACATATAAACCCCCATAGCTGAGAATCGTCGTATTGTTGAACCACAGAGAAAACGAGCTGCACGAAAATACAGAACATACCAACCCCACGTGTCTAACCTTGATCATGTTTGTGTTTGATGGTGCTCTAGGATTGTACTCTACAGTCACCTCCGCACACAGTAGAGAGGTGCAGCAACACACTTCTGATACTGTTGTCATCATCGCTTACCATGGACGACTATGTTATTGTTATATTCTCTGTGATATATATAACTATTTATCATGATATACACATTTTTTATGCAGAATTAGAAGATTTGAAAGTAACAGATTTTCTCTTCAGAGATACAAGCATTATCTTTGCAGAAATGAAACAAGTTATCTTCTGAGTTACAAGTATTTCTTTGTGAGGTACACTTATTTCTCTGTGCACAATATGTATATTTCCTGAGAAAGGTGCGTATTGTGCAGCTGACATCAAAAGATAGAATAAAACTAGTCATGACCGAGATGAAATGTTTACACATAATGCTAGGAGTATCAAGAAGAGATCGGTTTTATAAATAAAGACATCATGAGAAAAGTGTCACAATATCAGTACTAAACTTCATCAAGAAACAACATATTTAATGGTTCATACAAATAATCAGTTCACAAACAATTCGTTTCCAAAAGCTAATGTAAATCTGCCACAGTGTATACAAAGTAAAAGGCCGTCCATGCAAACAATGAATACTCCGAAATAACAAAGACCGTGAAATACATTATTTATGAAGTGTACACAAAAGACCGTTCAATAAGTTTCTGCTTACCTTGACAGTGTGACGAAAAAGTTACTTAGAGAAAAGAAGAGGATGACTGTTTTTTTTTAGATTCAAATATTTGTCTATAAAGATATACTTATTTTTCTGAACAGACAAAATGAGGCATATTTTAGAGCTTCAGTTATTTCTCTGTAGTGACAAAGTTATAGATCTTGTAGAGATTCAAGTATTTCTCTGTAGAAACAACGTTATAGATCTTATAAAGATTCAAGTATTTCTATGTGGAGACAACGTGATAAATCGTGTAGAGATTCAAGTATTTCTCTGTAGAGACAACGTGATAAATTTTGTAGAGATTCAACTATTTCTCTGTAGAGACAACGTGATAGATCTTGTAGAGATTCACGTATTACTCTGTAGAGATTCAAGATTGTTTCTCTTAGATACAACTGTTATTACATATCCTAACAACAACAACTCGCCCGACTGATTACCTGGCCTTTATGTGTGAGAAATAAGTATTTATCTCTGTTACAGGCGACAGTTCTTTACACGGAAGAAGCAGTCAATGGAATTGTCAACATCATAAATCTGGCAGTAGTAACTGAAGGTCCGGACGGAAATATCTATTTGAAACGTTACAACGTTACTCACAAGGCAGGGCTCAAGTATGTCTACTTCTGTTATAGACTAGTGTCTTATTTGTTACGTCAATAGTAAATATACAGAAAGTCAGCAAACACCAATATCACTTGTATGTAAAGACTGACATATTATAGATATGAAACATATAAAGATATTAACATAAGTAAATGGGGAACATGCAATAGAGAATAAATTCTTTGATTGATTGATAGAACCATTACCATTGCACTTTTGTGAATATGCATGTGTGTTCCTATCTTGTTCTTATACAGGATGATTTCAGTCGCAGTGCACAAACTTCGCATCTTCGTCGAGGGTCTCAAATGAAATTATGAAATTGTTAAAATGTTGTATAGAAATTATAAAATGAAATTATGAAATTGTTAAAATGTTGTATATAAATTATAAAATGAAATTATGAAATTGTTAAAATGTTGTATAGAAATTACAAATGAAATTATGAAATTGTTAAAATGTTGTATAGAAATTATAAAATAAAATTATGAAATTGTTAAAATGTTGTATAGAAATTATAAAATGAAATTATGAAATTGTTAAAATGTTGTATAGAAATTATAAAATGAAATTATGAAATTGTTAAAATGTTGTATAGAAATTATAAAATGAAATATGTTTAATGAACTATGTCCAACTAGTGGATTTACAACTTATTTTCATCGATTTTCAAATCTTAATTATTTTTCTAAATATTCAACTTAAACATAGTACCTACGTTTCTTCTTCCGTCTTCGATAGGACTAGAACCACGTTGTCACCTACATTCAGATAAGAAATGTATGCACACATATTCTGTTTGCTTCCTGCTGTTAACGAATCGAGCACTTTGAAGCGACAGGCGAGCACTATACAGCTAACAAATATGGTCGTAGTGGCTAATATGTGTATTCAGTTCCTGGAACAACTCCTTCTCCAGCGCCTCAGCCTGAAAAGGTTCACCAATAATATTAGTAGTAATTGAGAACATCATCATTTTTGGTAGAGGGATAAGGGTGTAAGTGCTCTATCCGTGAATCTTTTAATCTGAAATGGATTAAACATATATAGTGCGCCCTAAGTTACAGTTTTTGATTATATTTAGTTTGTCAACTGACAGAATACAATATCAGGATACAATACATAAATATGATACACTTTATACATATAATATATAATACACAACATACACATGATACATTTTATACGTTTGACACACTGGATACATTTAATACACTTTGTACATTTAATACAATGTGTACATAGGATAAACACTTTTAAGTTTTCTGAGGCAAACATTTTACTAATAAATATCGTCCATCCAGAGTTTACTCCTTCAACCCTGAAAACCTCACAAATATTACACTGGAAGAACTTCACGGTGATGACAACTGTACTGCCTATTTCGAACAAGTTGAACCTCGTCTCTTCGTTGGAGAATGGGCAGTCTGTAATTATGTTAACAAAGGAGTAAGTATTTACAACTGTTTTTGCACATCTGTTGTGATATTATACAAATATTCTTACAAAAGTAGTGATAATGGCAAACATTATTTGAGTTCTGAATGTACTGTGATAAGGATCATCATTAAATAACTTGTCCTAAGAAGAATGGTGTTACTTTAACATGTAGCAGTTGGTGAGACTGGTACAGATGCCCTGGAAAGAGGTAGAAGAAGAAAAAAAGAAAAGTGCAAGAATTCCTCAAAGACGTAGGATTATCGAGAATGGTCGGATTGAAATTCCTCAGTACGCAGATCTCCAATACAATTCGTAGGACCTGTGGAATCTATCTCTTCGTGGTCTAAATAGTTGCACACAATGATGACGTATACAATAACTCATCAAACCCTTTAGTTTAAGATTTTATATTAATTTAATAGAATAATAATACTCTCTCAATTAATAATAATAATTACATATTAGCAAGGCAAATGATCTATAAAGGAACACTCCTAAACTTAGGTGACATGTAATATCAATCTTAAAGAATCAATCTTAAAGAATCAAACTCAACATCAGCATTATTCTTCCTCACGTTCATTCTATACTCTAGCGGAAATTAGCTACAACCAATACTTCACTGTGATTAAATCAGTTCACATGCAAAAATATTAACTCACAAATTGTTCTTTACCTTAGCAGCTGTACACAAGGAATTAATATGGTCATCATAATTTCTGTCTACGCTAGTTGGTTTAACACTCTCTTCTGGAACACTTTGGTCTATACGTGGCCTCAGACCTGATTTGCTACTGTCTCTGAGGGGTTCGTTGAATAGTGGGGCTCTAATTCTTGAGAACAGTTAATTTATGAATGTTAGTGGTTGCCGACCCTCACACAATTCTTGGACGTCGTCTCTGCGTCACTCGTCGAAATGGTCTCTCTGAAATCTTGCTTCCTCGTTCGTCTGTGTAGTCTTCTGGTCATCAGATCGTCTGATCATCTGGTCAGCTAGTCATCTGGTATGATCAACAGGATTGTTTTGCTCTCTTATCGTCGTCAGGATTCTAATATGGGCAGTGAACATCGCTAGGTTTTCCTCTATTTTTATGATATAAGATATGTCTGGTTAAGCTAGTTAACCTTCAAGTAGTTTACTTCTCTCTCTCTCTCTCGGTGCTGACAATGTGCTTTAGCAATCATAACGCTTCTGGTTGGTTGTTCATAACATCACCAATTATTTATCACATGGTTGAAAACTTCTATCTCTCTCCGCTCAAGTGTTTTTCTAGTTAATCTTCTCCGCTCAATGTTCTCCGCTCAACTGTCTTCGCTCAACTTTCTTAAACCTAGTGTAGTTACCTCTTCGAGTGTCTTAAGCTTACTATCCTATAAATCTATATCTAACTAGCATATGTCCAACCAAAACCCCATCCCTACCCCAGCCTTACCCCTACCCCAGTCTCGAGATATCCGACTTAACGGGAGTCCTCGCATACCCCGGAATAAATCACTTGCCTCAAGATGGAGTACTCAACTGGTCAGTAACTGTGGACTGGTAAACAAGTAATTTTATTCTAACTAAGTCAAGGACGCCAAGTACAATAAGGGGTTTCGGTTGCCCTTCGAATCTACTCCCTAAATAACAGTTAATCAGTTACATACCATCCTATGCCATCTAGAACTTTAGCCCTATCAATAAAGTTCTAAACTTCCCTTCTCCCTACACTATCCTAAAGTCTCAACATCAATCTTCCAACTGATCCAGTCCAAGTATATCAATATTCTTAATCATTTACAAAATAAAATCACATATGACAACGTCCGTATACAACCATCATATGTTGAGAGCAAAACAATTACATCAGGTGAATGTCATTTTCTACTCTGGCTCATACATGTACCCAAAACGATTTCCGATAGGTCAACAGACAAGACAACATTATCCAAAAATAACATCAAATTACATCGATAAATCATCAAACAATTTAACCCTTGCAATGGTTAATTACATTACTTTAGGAAGGAAAAAAATGTACATCCACAATTTCAATTTTCCTATTTCATCCGTGATTACATAGCAACAAAATTGTAACCTCCATTGGAGGCTGGTTAAGTCAAATGCGGGATACCTCTAGCCGCTCGTCTATTCGGACCGGATGTCATGATCTCCTTATTATCTCCCTTATGCCTTCCATGCACAGTTCTTAATTCCGACAAATTGACTCAATTTTTCTTGTCTCTCAATTGCTCCGATCACACCTAAGAAATTCAGCATTATAACTGAATACACATAATTTATAAACAGTATTAACCAAACCAAAATCTCATTTGCACATTGGTTACCCATGTCTCTTCCTTTTTCCGCTCATACAAAAGTCACAATAATTTCAATTCCTCTTCACATTGAAAAAACGAGGCGTAATTCCAACTCCCTCCACCATATCTCTCTTACCATATGCGTATCTCTACTGCTATAATTTATATTTACCAAGCCAAAATCTCATTTACACCTTGGTTACACTTTAACCTTCCAAATGACCTAATCAGGGTACCATAATTTGACCAGGATGGTAAATATCCCATAGGACAATATTAGAAACTAACATTCATATGTCCAGCCAAAAAATTGATCATATTCATGTCAAATTCAACTACATGATATTAAGGTAACAGTTATAAATGTTCATATGACCATAGCAGAGTACAACAATAATCAATGATGCACACCTTAAATTAATTGCGTAAAACAATGGCATAATTCAGCAATTTCATGTCCAAGACAACAAAATTATACATCATATCCATTTTAAATGCAGCAACACATGGTAATAATGCACAAAACAGAGATTACATCGTACACAGACAAAGAAATGGTAACAGCCATCTAGGATCGGTCGAGCCAATGCAGGACACCTCTAGCCAGATATATAATGTGCTCATGGAGAATAACTGGCGAACCAATTTGCTGGTGGACCTTTTCATGATACATTCTCTGCCTGACTCTGGGTGCACATTGGATTCGCTCAACTGGATCTCTTGCAGATCAAAAAACTGTGGCTGATTCTCTTCCCTCAAATTTTGGTACATGAAAAAAAAATGCAAAATATTACAAGTTAGTACCAAGTACCAAATTCATAACATGATTTATATCTAGTGAATCTTCTCATAACACCCCGTTTCTTTGACCTCTCCTAGGTACACATCTCTCAGTCTGTGTACAACTCTCATACGCCTCAACATTTCTCTAGTGCCCTCCCCACTTTACGTACAATAAAATGATCACAAAAGAACATTAATCAGACCAAAGTTCACTGACACTTTGGTTATTCATATAGCCAAATTCACTATATTTTCATCTCATCCACTCCTCTCCTCTGGACCAATCGCTCCGCGATTGTCAATTTATAAAATATATTTACCAGGTAATCCCCCTTTCCCTGGGATGGGTCATCCATAACCTCCCTCCTCCCAGTATGCTACCTCTAATTAATCTTGTCCAGGAATTTATGCATCAAACTCAGAAGAGATTGTTCTTTGTCTTTAGTCTCGTTTTTAATATTGGTTCTGGGAATAACATCCTTCCTCTTACTAGTTTGCTTTAGCTTCTCTCTCTCTTGGATGTCCTGCTCAAATAGTCTGCCTTTGTCTGCGCTGGCACCGTCTTTTGTTTTACTTGATTCACAGTTTTTATGCGAGATAGTCTTCCTCTCTTTACTGATCGCGTTTCTTCGGATGTGGTGCTTCTGTTTCTTTTGATACCTCGAGTATCAGTTTCTGATTTAGGCCATGAATAGTCATAGTCACTTTCAGCCAGGTTGCTGGTACTATCCCTTCGTCTTCCATTTCTAGTCTCTCACTTCTGTCTAGTTTGGCTAATCGATGCTCTAAGAGTGGCATCTCTTCGCTGGACGCACTATCTGGTCTAATCTGACATAGTCCTTTATATTCTTGTCTTCTAAGGTTTTCTGCCCGTTTCCAATTTACTTGGCTTTGTAATTCTTCTTGTCTTTCTTTCATGCTTCTGTTTCTTTCAGCTTCTATCTCTGATTCTCTAGCGCTGACTGTCGATGATTCCTTGAATTGTTCTGTATCGGTAAGTTCTATGATTTCACTGCTGCAGTCACTTTTCCCTCTCAACTCTATTGTTGATTCAATGGATCGTTCTGGGGATGATAGTTCTGGGGATGATAGGAGGTCTCTGACATTATCTGGCATGGCCAGGGTGACATTTCTCATTCTTGCTTCCCTTGGACTCGGTTCACGTATCTCTTGCTCGTCTGCTCTCAACCATTGTGCTAGGGCTTTAATAACTCTACCATTGAGCTGGTGTTTTATCCGATATGAGCCGTTGGAGTGTTTCTCAATCACGAGGTAACCTTTCTCCCACTTACTATCAAATTTCGACCTCCTAGTGTGGTTCTTGCTCGTGGTAATTCTGCGATCTGCAACTTCAATTCCTTGTTATTGTTATCAATCGCTGTCAAGTTAAACTTCCATACCTCTATTTCCTTATTATTATCTGCAATGGCTTCTTCTAATTGTTTAAATGACTGATGGGGTATACCGACTCCCCTGTTCATGTCTGCGTACTTCTGCTTTCTCATTTCCCTAAAACAATTAATAGCATAAATTCGACTGTCTCTAAAGGACCTACTGTAATTGTGTCTAAAATTTATGTTTTTCCTTTGGTAATGTTTACTGGTGCATTCCATACTGAAATGCCCAATTCCCGCACAATTGTAGAACACTAACCTCCGAAAAAATGGATTTCTCAATCTGCTACCCCTTCTAACATAAGTTGTCCCTGTTTCTGTCATACTGCTAATTTAGCACAACCAATTTTAGAGTATTTATATAATCCACAATACGTTTAATACAATGTATGTAATATTTCACAAATCAAGCTGAAATAGTAATTTGTTAATCTACAGAACACAATTTAAGAATCCCTAATGATTATTACATTTGTTAATTACAATACCACCATAAACATAACTACCTAAATAATCTCTACAGTCTAAAATCTACACAGCCTACTGGTCACATATTTCAACGGTTCATTGATTTCTAGGAAATTATCACTACTACACACTAATAATAACTTTCTTCTAACCTATAATTCAATATAGTGGCTAGTATTTCTCTATTATGGCCGCGACAACCCAGGTTCGAATCCTGTTCACGCCACCAAAAAGTAAACACATGGAGCAGTTGGTGAGACTAGTACAGATGCCCTGGAAAGAGGTAGACGAAGAACAAAAGAAAAGTGCAAGAATTCCTTAAAGACGTAGGACCTTCGAGAATGGCCGGATTGAAATTCCTCAGTACCGCAGATCTCCAATACAATTCGTAGGACCTGTGGAATCTATCTCTTCGGGGTCTAAATAGTTGCACACAATGATGACGTATACAATAACTCATCAAGCACTTAATTTAAGATTGTATATTAATTTAATAGAATAATAATACTCTCTCATGAAGAGCAAGGAATTTATAGGTAGACCCTTCTTAGGTCTGCACAAAATTACATATTAGCAAGGCAAGTGATCTACAAAGGAAAACTCCTAAACTTAGGTGACATGTAATATCAATCTTAAAGAATCAAACTCAACATCAGCATTATTCTTCCTCACGTTCATTCTATACTCTAGCGGAAATTAGCTACAACCAATACTTCACTGTGATTAAATCAGTTCACATGCAAAAATATTAACTCACAAATTGTTCTTTACCTTAGCAGCTGTACACAAGGAATTAATATGGTCATCATAATTTCTGTCTACGCTAGTTGGTTTAACACTCTCTTCTGGAACACTTTGGTCTATACGTGGCCTCAGACCTGATTTGCTACTGTCTCTGAGGGGTTCGTTGAATAGTGGGGCTCTAATTCTTGAGAACAGTTAATTTATGAATGTTAGTGGTTGCCGACCCTCACACAAGTCTTGGACGTCGTCTCTGCGTCACTCGTAGAAGTGGTCTCTCTGGAATCTTGCTTCCTCGTTCGTCTGGGTAGTCTTCTGGTCATCAGATCGTCTGATCATCTGGTCATTTGGTCAGCTAGTCATCTGGTATGATCAACAGGATTGTTTTGCTCTCTTATCGTCGTCAGGATTCTAATATGGGCAGTGAACATCGCTAGGTTTTCCTCTATTTTTATGATATAAGATATGTCTGGTTAAGCTAGTTAACCTTCAAGTAGACTTTCTCTCTCTCTCTCTCTCGGTGCTGACAATGTGCTTTAGCAATCATAACGCTTCTGGTTGGTTGTTCATAACATCACCAATTATTTATCACATGGTTGAAAACTTCTATCTCTCTCCGCTCAAGTGTTTTTCTAGTTAATCTTCTCCGCTCAATGTTCTCCGCTCAACTGTCTTCTCTCAACTTTCTTAAACCTAGTGTAGTTACCTCTTCGAGTGTCTTAAGCTTACTATCCTATAAATCTATATCTAACTAGCATATGTCCAACCAAAACCCCATCCCTACCCCAGCCTTACCCCTACCCCAGTCTCGAGATATCCGACTTAACGGGAGTCCTCGCATACCCCGGAATAAATCACTTGCCTCAAGATGGAGTACTCAACTGGTCAGTAACTGTGGACTGGTAAACAAGTAATTTTATTCTAACTAAGTCAAGGACGCCAAGTACAATAAGGGGGTTTCGGGTTGCCCTCCGACTCTACTCCCTAAATAACAGTGAAAGTGTTACACACAGTCCTTCGGAATTTCTCTCTCTCATAGGCCAAATGATCAGACTCTGCAGCCGTCGTTCTCAAATCATCAGATTTTTGTTGTGTTACCTTCTTCCATAATGGTCTTCAACAACCCTTTGTGTCTTTGAATTTGCACAAAATACTTTAATTTTCTCATTGTTATTTGTATCATCAGCCTGTTTTCTTTGATTGTGAGTTCCTTCTAGACATATCTATCTGTTTTATTTTATGTCCATGGTAAACGAAGCACTCTTCTGTAACATTTATGTTTAAAAGGGCTTTCCACTGCATTGCTAAAATGCCCCTGCTTCAAAACCATACGCTGTCAATGTGAATACGCATGCTGTTAGCATTCTGATCTTTGTTTTCTTATAAGGTCCCTTCTATACTATTTTTAGTTATTTAATATTTAGTACATCTATGACATCAGCCGCTGCCTTATTGTTTATCAGGGAACGGATTGTCTCCTTGACTACCTTGACTCCTTGAAATCTTTTTTTTTTTTTAACTTAAGCGAAATCTAATTATCGACACGAAATGGATTCCCATTATAATATGCTCTTTGTTAGTCTAGATATCATCATTATGCTTACTCCTGTCATATGTTTACCATATTTTTTTTCTCTGAAAACATGCACGTTAATCCACTAACTACTCTTATATATGTTCCAGGCCATCTCACCTCACTTAGCCCCAATATGTCCAGTTCATCACTTCCTTTCCTCCTCAACATAGGCTGATTTTGTAGCTCTGGTCATCGTTCTGATATTCCAGAATCAGTGTGCATTTTAGTGTGCATTTTTGAGCCAAGTAATGTACGAATCGGGTTGCTGACTTCCGCAAAGCGCCTGTCATTAGCAACCGTCATTGATGCACTAGCTACACTGTACACCAAATGGCTGATCTATTTACCGTTATAGTGTCCTTTCTTACAAGTTGATGTAGCTGCAAGAATTTCTTGTGATGAGGTAGCTGGCTTCACGCGTTAGTTCTCCTCCTTTTCATCCTGACTTGGAACCTGCATTGGCGTTGTTATATAATATGAGAAGTTGGTGGTTTTAATTATCTATGAGAATAATAACGATGACATTATTTGAACGACTTGTAAAATCACATCAGTATCATCATACATATCTATTGCAATCTACTGAAAGCTGTTGAGTCTGAATTTTCTGTCTGCAGTGAGTGAATGTTGATTTTATTTCTTATGCAATATTGATGTATGTGTTGCTGCAATTATTGATAGAAGATGGCCGGCATGACAGCAGAAGCTCATCAATGCCAGCTGCACAGAAAGACAGTCGAACCTACACTGACCTTCAGTTTCCAAACTTGATTTTCTGCATGAATGACATGAAGCAAGTCAAACAGTTTATTGATGTGTTTTTGTATAACATGATCGGTTAACACTGACAACAGAACGATAATGAAGAAGATGCCTATTAAATACATCGAACTATTTCGTGTCTGTTCGATTCAGTACTTTATGTTACAGCGTTATCAATAAATGTTATTGTACCACCACACACGGAGAGATGACTTGTGGTTATATTTGCTTTGTTAGTTATTGTTGTTATGTAAATATTGAAGTTACTCTATAGACATGGACATTGCTATGAATTGGTGTATATAAAAGCAAATAAAAGAGACAATGGGTGAGATTAACAGTAAGGAAATTGATGTTGCTAATGTTTTAATTGATGGTTATATTGCTGGTAATAATGATAATTATGATGATATGTTCCAGCTGCATCCAAGGTACTCTGAGAGCATCACCTGTATTCATTACACTGTTACTATGCCGCTGAGTGTCAAAGAAGCACGCACGCGCCTTTTGTACTATTTTAAACGCAGGGGAGACAGGTAGGAATTGTGTACCATGTATCCTTGTACATTCATACAAGGGTGGTTCGGGTAAATAAACAAATGTAAGGATTCTTTGTTAGAATGTTCTGAAAGATAGTTTTTAAATGCTGCTTTTATGATACTCAAAACAAAATAATTAATTTAGCTGTATTTATATTTGTAAATTTCTATAAACATTTCTCTAAATTAATATTCACACTGAATCACTAGTCAAATTTTTATGAACTTACATTGTGTATAGTTTATAACCAATTCGATATTGTGGCACACATGGCAAACTGTTATCACTTGGATTGATAACTTTACGCAGTTTGAAAACTGGCAATGTTCTAGCACACATGGCAAACTGTTATCACTTGATTGATAACTTTACGCAGTTTGAAAACTGTGGACACTGGTTACGTTTCAGCCCACGTGGTAGGCTGATATCATTTGAACTGATGTCTGTACTTTCTGTCTTCTTTCTTTCTTTTGTCCTTATCTGCTTTTTTGCTGATGTGCCTAGTAAGTTTAACTGATGATCTGTTTCCGATATCGTTCACTCTCGGTCGTTTGGTATGTAATGGTATTGTGGAGTTGTAAGATGTATGTAACTCCGTCAATCCGTCTGTTTCTTTGTCTGCCCTTCCTCTTAATGATTCCATTTTCAGGTTGTACGCTCTTGCAACTGGTGTTTTCGGGATTATTCTTACCAAGTTCCCAAACCATTTGAGTCACTGTTTTTCAATTAATCTAATAGCAGGTGTTGTTCCGACTGTTCTTCTAATGTCCTTATTTCTTATATGGTCTCTTCTTGTTTTATTTGCTGCTTTCCTCAAGCACCTCATTTCACAGGTGGTAATTTTCCTCTAAGAAAAAAAACTAAGGGACACCGGGTGACGCAGTTTAAAAATAGTGGACATTCCACGTGTTCTCAGGAGACAATAGGTTTTGCGACACGTACTTTGTGCTGTACTGAAGTACAATGTTTCTTGGGACTGTAATGACCTATTCTTTAGTGGCAATCATTGCCACAACTGCTGCAGGTAAAACTGTAGAATGGAACTGATATATATCATGTTCTCTCCGCACTCTCGCTACCATTTGTCTCCATTTGTGATGGTGTTTTTATTCATTTATTTTAGCCGTCCCTCACGGCCGCTCAATATGCTTGTCTGTCTTTGGCCATCCGCTCCCAAAGTTCTTTGTCTTTACCGTATGAAGATAGATCACGCCTGCAGGTATCAATGAAGCGTAGTAGTAGGCGCCCATGCTGTCTAGTACCTGTTGCGAGTTGACCATAAACAATGTTCGTTAGGATTATATAATCACCCATACGACACACGTGTCCCATCCATCTCAGACGTCGCTGACTCAGCAAGGTGTCAAGGTGTACATGTACACCTGGTAGGCTGCTATTACTTAGATTGATGTTTTTACTCGGTATTGAAATATCGTTGTTGTGTGACTCATACAAAATATAGAAAGTGATAAAACGCTTTTAGAATTCAAAAATAATCTTTGGTAAACTTTGGTAGAGAACTCCTATTGTATCCTTGTTCATCAAAAGCATGAGGTTTGTACCTCACTTTAAAGTAATACTGTTTGAGAGAACGGCAAACGTTGTCAGTTCAAGTAGAAACTATAATTGGTAGATGTTGATTTCGTTGACATCTTCTGCTACTAACGATGGAACTCATGCCGCATAGCAAACATGATATTTACATCGATTGGATGATCGTAAGAAATCATAGTTTCTTTAAGAGACAAAGAAAACAATAAATTGGGGTTATTTGTTTTATCTTCTTCTTCTTCAATCATCCAGCGACACTTGAGTTCTTGCCTTTTGGTCCAATGCAATGTAGTGGTATCTACATGTGTTTGTAAGTTGATCTTGTGTTTCTTTATTTCATCTGTGCGACCTTGGAGGAAGGAGAGTCTTCCTGATGTCATCTAGTGCTTGGCATTGAAGAGGTGGTGGTGAATGGTTTTATGATGATGTGCACACAGCTGGCATTCTGGATTGTGTTGTGGTTGAATTGTGTTCAAGTGATTATTAAGTGTTATGTGTTGGGTTCGGAGTCTAAATATGGTGCTCTGATCTCTTCTTATAAGGTGGTTGATGTATTCATTAAGGTTAGGCAATGGCTGAGACAGGACTTCGACGGACAACAGGAAGAAGGCTTGGAGCTTCAAAGTCAAATTTGAGAAGAACTATAAAAAAGTGAGTTGATAGATTGTCGGGGAACATGAGGTAAAAGCAGCAGGGCGGCAGAAAAAGAATTCATATGGAAGATGTATGTATCAAAAGATTTATGAAGATGATATAGAAACTCACACAAGCTAGACAATATCAACTAGATACTCTAATATCAGCACAATATTACATAAATATATTTTTCGTAGATAATTGTATAACTTGTTTTACTGCTAACAACAGATGGAAATGGGATGAAGGAAATTAAAAGAAGAACAAATATGGCTTTACAAAAATTAAACAACTCAAAACAGTATGGAACGGAACTGATAAGAAAACAAAGATCAGAATACTAAGATCATGCATATTCCTAGTGGCAACGTATGGATGTGAATCATGGACATTTAATAAAGCAGTGGAAAAACATATGTGTGCTTTCGAATATAAGTGTTACAGAAGAGTCCTCCGTATATCTTGGACAGAGATAAGAACAAATAGATCTATCCAGAAAGTACTCAAAATCAAGGAAACCTGGCTGATGCTACAAATAAGAAAGAGAAAATGGAAATAATATGTACACATATAAAAGCCATGACGGGCTGGAGAAGACCGTCATGGACGGGGGCATACCGGCATAAGAAGAAGAGTAATACCACGGAGAAGATGAATTCAGGATGTATCTGATGGTTTGAACACGACGGGCTGCAGAAGCAGGACAGCTGGCCTTTGTGAGATGGAAATTGCGTAGAACTGTTGGGGTGGCAAACTTCTGCTCAGGACAAGCTATTTGATGATGATGATGATGAGATAATTGTATCTTGAAAATTGACTGCTTTCACAACATTAAGTATTACGTGACATAAGTATAAACTTGTGTGATAGTTTATAACAGACGCAAGCAATTCTATGTCCACAAGTCAAATCCAACAGTCTTCGACTTACTTCTGTCCACTACCTGCTTTGTTAGTGACTGTCCGCTACCTGCTCTGGTAAAAAGTAAATCTTACATGTCATCCAAAGAATAGTTCAAGTAATACAGACGTATCATATACACATATTTTATGTTTAACTTCAAACTTGACATTTCTCTAACAGGTTTCCACTGATCCAAGTTCCAAACAACTACGTTAGTCCATGTGTGGATTTTGATTAAAGACTACATGAGTTATCTACCGTGAAGATTCAACCATAAAGTGAACAACTTATTATACTAATCAGATTTAACCAGAAATAAAAATTCAAGAAGAAATCATGCTACATTTTTTATTATTTAAATTCAGATTTAATTTGGAAACGTAATAAACAAGAAATTTAAATATCATTGAATAATTTGTTTGATCTTGATTATCTTGTCATGTTTGTATGTGTTTTGTTTGAATTGAGTTTCTGCCCAGATGAAACTAGAAAAACAAGTACACAGATGAAACTAGACAAACAAGTACACAGATGAAACTAGACAAAGAAGTACACAGATGAAACTAGACAACAAGTACACATATGAAACTAGACAAACAAGTACACAGATGAAACTAGACAAACGAGTACACATATGAAACTAGTCAAACAAGTACACAGATGAAACTAGACAAACAAGTGCACATATGAAACTAGACAAACAAGTGCACAGATGAAACTAGACAAACAAGTGCACAGATGAAACTAGACAAACAATACACATATGAAACTAGTCAAACAAGTACACAGATGAAACTAGACAAACAAGTACACATATGAAACTAGTCAAACAATACACAGATGAAACTAGACAAACAAGTACACAGATGAAACTAGACAAACGAGTACACAGATGAAACTAGACAAACACGTACACAGATGAAACTAGACAAACACGTACACAGATGAAACTAGACAAACACGTACACAGATGAAACTAGACAAACAAGTGCACAGAAGAAACTAGACAAACATGTACACAGATGAAACTAGACAAACAAGTGCACAGAAGAAACTAGACAAACAAGTACACAGATGAAACTAGACAAACAAGTACTGAAATAAGAAGTTTTCAAAAATAATTATAATGTTCACAACACACTTGCATAAAAAAAAAGACAAAACACACTAGAAAACAAAACCACCTTTCGGCTGTTTCTGTAATAGTCTAAATGTAGTTTGCTGTGCCATTCGTCACTACTGCTGTATCGTTTGCTTGAAAAAGGCCTTTGGTAGAAACGTTGCTGTGTATTGTTATTTTTTTCGTATTTTGTAAAACTACAGTACATTATTATTAAGTTGATTCGTCATTACTACATAGTTTTACTGCAGTCTTCCCTATATTGATTATACAGGGTGTTCAACTTAAAAGCAGCCCGTGAATGGAGCTAATCTGGCATAATTGTATGAAAATGGGAAGGTTCAGTTATGAGGTAGTGTAGGTCAAGGTTGTGTGACGGTGTGTAATTGTAGTGCGTGAAGGGGCGATGAACATATGTGACGTAGGACGAGCTATTCAGAACCGGTTTAAATAGTAAATACACACAACTCAATGCTGTACCTGGCAACTTTCGAATTGTCAATGTCGCTCCAATTATCTTGAACACCATGTAGTATTTGTAGTCAAACGCATTAATCCTTTTCTCCGCTGCATTGTTCCATATTTTTTTTACAAAATGCATGATATACTTTTGCACTTCTGCTCTCCTGCTGCCTTAATTAACTCTGCTGTTATTTCATCGGATCCAAGTGCTTTCCTATTTTTCAGACATTTGATTGCCCACTTTACTTCACTTAGGGTTCTGTAACAGTTTCACTGTTCTAAACATGGATACCATGTATGTTCCTATAATAGCAAAGTACCTATCTTGTAGAATCCAACGTGACTGGTTTCAGACGATCAACATGCTCGTGTGTGGGGTAGGTTTCGTTTTGGTTGCGAACTGGTTGTGTATGTGACTAGTATAAAACCAGTTTGCAAATAAAGTCACAAACCAGTCCACCCGTGTGCGGACGGCCTTAGTGTGGCGTTTGGTCCACATGGAGTTAAATAGTGTTGATCATACGATGCGTACGGAACGACCTCACCAAAGGCAGGAAATCCGATAGAGAAGTCATCCGTTCTGCCTTCACTAAACTAACTCTGTCTGAGGAAGAGTTACAAGGACAACAGGTCTCCTGCAACGATCTCCCTTGAAGGATCTAAGCTTCAAGTACCTCTGAAGTCGACGAGGCTGTCCATATGGTTGAGGGATCCCTAATATAAGGGAGATAACGAGTGGATTTACTCCAAACGTATTTTCTTTGATTATCTGTCCCTTGTATAAAATGAGAAATAATGGATGGGAATTGTGTTCAATTTGATATACTCTTGCTTTCTTAGTTTACAATAGCCGATGAGAGAGGTCAGTGGATTGATCCCCAGTAACTTTTTTCTGAATGTCCCTCTATGTTTTGTGGAGATGTTCACATACATGTGTATCATTTATCTGTCAATCATTTGTGCTGTACAATGTATTGTGTCCTTTCGTTACATTTAAATTTCGAAATTACGTTCACCTGCAGGAATCTTGTTCTTTGCTTACACAGATGACAGAGTCAACTTGTTGTATTGAAGACATGACACCCACACAAGGCATGACACCCACACAAGGCATGACACCCTCACAAGACATGACACCCTCACAACGTGTGCCTTGCTAACACAGACATTAACGATAATTATTGTATAGCATGACATAATTTCAAATTCGTATTTATAAAGATCAATGACACACTATAAAGACGGTTGCTCAGATATCGTCATTTGTTGTCCACAAAATAGACAGCATGTTGATGCATGAACAGTGTCAGTCGAAGTATTTAATCATGAGAAAATAAGTTTACAATAGTTTACTCGTTGTATAAGTTCGACGAGCTTCTTAAATCAAAATGGTAATGTAACATTGTTTGTGTTAGTAGTAAAGGGAAGCACTCGTTAAAAGAAAAATTATTTCCTGTGCTAAGCATTTTTGAATTTTCTGCATCAATTCTGCTGGAGACACTCTCTGAAACGTACAGACAGAAAAGTAAACAACGGAACACTTGTTCATACCTCGAGGTATATTGGGTAATACGGTGTTTTGACAGTATTTTTCATTGACCTCGGCAGACGATAAGGAATATGGTCAACATTACGCTGGCCACCATTACTTCCCAGTGCATTTGTGAACTTGAATCCGGACCCTCAGCCCAAGAAATGAGTTCACATAATTATTCAGTGTAATAACACACACAAGTAAATAAGACATACTCATTACTATTAAGTATGTAAATCATAAAACAAAATCTAATATTGTCTTTAATGATATTTGTATTACTGTCTGCTACCTGATTTGGTAATAATTAAGTCTTTCATTTCATTTTAAAAATATTTCATGAAATACCGACGTATCATATACACATATTTTATGTTTAACCTCAAACTTGACATTTTTCTAACAGGTTTCCACTGATCCAAGTTCCAGACAACTACGTTAGTCCATGTGTGGATTTTGATTAAAGACTACATGAGTTATCTACCGTGAAGATTCAAGCATAAAGTGAACAACTTATTATACTAATCAGATTTAACCAGAAATAAAAACTCTAGAAGTAATCACGCTACATTTTTTATTATTTAATCTCAGATTTAATTTGGAAACGTAATAAACAAGAAATTTAAATATCATTGAATAATTTGTTTGATCTTGATTATCTTGTCATGTTTGTATGTGTTTTGTTTGAATTGAATTTCTGCCCAGATGAAACTAGACAAACAAGTACACAGATGAAACTAGACAAACGAGTACACAGAAGAAACTAGACAAACAAGTACACATATGAAACTAGACAAACAAGTACACAGAAGAAACTAGACAAACAAATACACAGAAGAAACTAGACAAACAAGTACACAGATGAAACTAGACAAACAAGTACACAGAAGAAACTAGACAAACAAGTACACAGATGAAACTAGACAAACAAGTACACAGAAGGAACTAGACAAACAAGTACACAGTTGAAACTAGACAAACAAGTACACAGTTGAAACTAGACAAACAAGTACACAGTTGAAACTAGACAAACATGTTCACAGAAGAAACTAGACAAACAAGTACACAGAAGAACCTAGACAAACAAGTACACAGATGAAACTAGACAAACAAGTACATAGGAGAAACTAGACAAACAAGTACACAGAAGAAACTAGACAAACAAGTACACAGAAGAAACTAGACAAACAAGTACACAGAAGAAACTAGACAAACAAGTACACAGAAGAAACTAGACAAACAAGTGCACAGAAGAAACTAGACAAACAATTACACAGATGAAACTAGACAAACACGTACACAGAAGAAACTAGACAAACAAGTACACAGATGAAACTAGACAAACAAGTACACAGAAGAAACTAGACAAACAAGTACACAGAAGAAACTAGACAAACAAGTACACAGAAGAATCTAGACAAACATGTACACTGAAGAAACTAGACAAACAAGTGCACAGAAGAAACTAGATAAACAATTACACAGATGAAACTAGACAAACAAGTACACAGAAGAACCTAGACAAACAAGTACACAGATGAAACTAGACAAACAAGTACACAGAAGAAACTAGACAAACAAGTACACAGATGAAACTAGACAAACAAGTACACAGAAGAAACTAGACAAACAAGTGCACAGATGAAACTAGACAAACAAGTACACAGATGAAACTAGACAAACAAGTACTGAAATAAGAAGTTTTCATAAATAATTATAATGTTTACAACACACTTGCATAAAAAAGAACAAGACGTACTAGAATACAAAACCACCGTTGGAATGTTTCTGTAATAGTCTACATGTAGTGTGCTGTGATATTCATCACTCATGTTGTATCGTTTGTTTGATAAAAGTCTTTAGTCGGAACTTTGCTGTGTATTGTTATTTTATTTACACAGATTGTGATTTTGTAAAACTACAGTATTTTGTTATTACGTGTTTGACATTGCTACATAGTTTTACTTGTTCTGGAGGTCGCTATGGCTAAGTGGTTAGCACTTTGCCTTGTGAGTCAAAGGTCGTGGTCTGAATCCAGCAGTATCGTTATGTTCAATAGTGCAGTTGTTTTCCAGAAACTCTAGGATTGTTGTTGAGCTACGGAGATCGTGCTTTATGTAATACTCGGCAGGTGACTGCCATTTCTGCAGAAGAAACTGAGCCATAAGGGGTAAACCAGTGCATCTGAAGTCAATCCTTCGACTTTAAAACCCTTTCAATTCCAGTCTTCCCCTATATCGATTATAACATTTGCAATCAAACACATTAATGGTCTTTTCCACCGATTTGTTAATTGTTTAAGTCTCACAAACATATGTTACAAAGGAATAACACTCGTCTCTTAAACACTTGATTTTTATTCTTATGTCAGTTCCCTTCCATAGATTAGTTTGTTCTTTTAGTTTATATAAAACAATTCTCAGTTATCTTTTAATTTCTTTTATAACATTCCCGTCATTTGTCAGCAATGTCCCTAGGTATTCAAAGTTGTCTACTCTTTCTATTTTGTGTCCGTTGATAAATATATTAGAATATATATATATGAGACTGCAGTAAAACTAGTAGATTGGCGAAACACGTAATCAAAAAGTACTGATTTTTACACATTACATAAACAATGACAATATACAGCAACGTTATCTCATGCCTTGTAACCTATATGTGCATATGTTTCATGTATTTAAGCTATATAATTACTTGATGTTTTATTGTTTCTCTTCTTTTCTATTTCTAGTTTTTATGTGTGTTTTTGTGTTACATTTATTTTGTTATTCGTTTTTATTCCCAGATTTTCATTAGAAACGTTTGAATGTCTTCGTATCTAGTCGTTCGTATGTAATTGTTTTTTTTTAATTCGTTACTCCTGTTGTTCGTTTGATTGATAAAGAACTTGTTGGTGGAAACGTTGATGTATATTGGTCATTGTTTTGTAATTTGTAAAACTCAGTACTTTGTGATTATGTGTTTCGCCACATATATTATCCATCAATTATGTTTTATCAGTTGTAAGTATCTTCGTTTTTGTTGTATTGAGATAAAAGTGTTTATCTTCGTTGGTATTTTGAAGAGAACGTATCAAGTTCGTTATACCAATTTGTGATGTAGATAATAGCACTGTATCATCAGCATATCTTAATTCTGGTAACTCGTGACCTCCTATCATCACAGCGTCGTATTTCTCTATCTCTGCAGATTCTCTGACATTCCTCAAGATATTTTCAGCATATATGTTGAATAGATACGGTGACAAAATGCAGCACTGTCTAACTCCTTGGCCTATCCCAAACCATTGTGATGTTCCATCTTCTATTTTCATAGCTGCTTGTTGGTCTTTATATAGCATTTGTACAATATGCACTATATGAGGTGAGAACCCCATCTCTGACATTATGTTCCATAACATGTGGTGTTGTACACAATCAAAGGTCTTTGAATAGTCAACAAAGCAAGCAAATAGGTCTATGTTATACTCTCTACATTTTCAATGGCAATTCTCATATTTAATGTATGCTCCTTAGTTCCTCTGCTTCTTCTGAAACCAGCCTGCACAATGTTGGTCATCATGGCTGATTAGTGACTCTATTCTATAATGTGTACTTTTTTATTTATTTTTTTGTATTGGAATACATATAGTTCTTTTCCATTTCTTTGGCCATAGTCCGCTGTTCCCTATCTTTTGCAAACTGCATGATATACTTTTGCACACTGCTGTCCCCATGCCTTAATTAACTGTGATCTATTTCCAATTTTTCATATATTTGATGGTCCCCACTACAGCACTTAGTGTTGGCTCTGGTTCTATTTCTCCTGCAAATCATTTTCCACATACATTTCGCTGCTGTATTCCTTCCAGCGGTTAAGTATATCTGAGTTTTCGGTCAAGGGGCTGCCCAGTTTGTCGTAGATTATCTTCTAGCTTGGCTTAAACTTGCCAGTCAGAGATCTCGTCTTTATGAACATTTCTTTAGTGTTTATCTTTTTCTGTAATTCCTCTATCATCGTACAGTTGTCTATTAGCTATTGCTTCTAGCTTTCCTTATGTTTTTTTCTTATTGTCTTGACAGGCTTTTGTATTCTTGATTATCTAAGTCAGTTGTACTACCCTTGGGTTTTAACTCTCTCCTCAGCCGTATCAATTCAAGTGTGTCATCTGTTATCCATATATTTGTATGTATCTTCTTATTCTGTTCGTATGGGTTCGCTGGCTGCTAACATGAAGATGTTTTTGATATTCGTAGCTAACTCGTCTGGTGTTAACTCTTCTTGAATTGTCATTAGTATTTCAAATGTATTCTTGATCTCGATCTTGTATTCTTTTGTTATTTCGGTGGCATCAATTCGTATATGCCTTGCTCCTTTAGGCAGCCTTTTAAGTCGGTAACCTGATGTGATGTTATCAATTTCAAGAGACCACATGAATAACAGTTCAGAAATCAAAGTTATTTCAAATATTGTACACCGTTATCTTGTGGCAAATATTTGAGTACAACATTATCAATAAAAGAGATATAATTCACGATTTATTTAACTAACTCGTATACGTATTAGACAACATATCAATCTAATTCGTGTCCGCAGTTCACAGTAGCCTGTCATATAACAGAACGAACTTTCGGCCGCACTTGAATATGGTCTCAGATTTTTAAAAAGGAGAAAAAGGAAAAGTGAAGAAACTACTATGGTTAACCGCTAGACACAATGGAAAGATATTCATATAACCTATTGTCATGGCACCAGAACTATTTTTGTACAGCATAAGTTGGACATATGTCTCCTTCTTACACAATCACCCATATCATGCCGTTCTGACTTTTACATCTCAAACTCACAACATAAATGTCTGGTAAAATAAACAACACATAAACAAACCAGTTATCAATTTAAATAACTGAAAGTTGGAAATTTATCCTGCATTAAATATACGAACATACAATATCAAACATGTTATAACTTAGATATACGAACATACAATATCAAACATATTATAACTTAGATATTCGAACATACAATATCAATCATGTTATAGCTCATGAAGCTTCAACAATTACAATCTGCATACAATATGAATATATTCCACTTGATGCAACAATACACTTCCTCACTTCTAAATCAGACTTATGTTGTATAAGATAAATAAAGTAAGGATATTCATTACCTTAACTTGTATGACAATATTTTCTTCAATTTTGTCTGACACTATCTGGGTTTCACTCTCACACACTAAGTTCATAAGCAGAAAGAGAAAAACATCACTCCCTTCAAAGTATGTTTCAGGAAACTGCATGTCATTTGGTTCTCTATTAAGTTCATAGGCAGAAAGAGAAAAACATCACTCCCTTCAAAGTTCTTATCAAGAAACTGAAGGTCATTTGGTTCTCTATTAAGTTCATAAGCAGGAAGAGAAAACATCACTCCTTCAAAGTTCTTATCAAGAAACTGCAGGTCATTTGGTTCTCTATTAAGTTCATAAGCAGGAAGAGAAAACATCACTCCGTCAAAGTTCTTATCAAGAAACTGCAGGTAATTTGGTTCTCTATTTTGTTGTAGTTATTAAATAGATAGCTGGACATGATAAAAATGTTCTTCGTGATCTGGATGGTAAAGATGTCTGGTCTCCAGGTCGGGACGGTCTCCTGACAGTCTTGTCACATATGACCTCAGTCATCTGGTCTGCTGGCTTGTTCCAGGAAAAATCGTAGGTAGGAGCTGTTAGATCGCGGCTTCTTCGAATGGTAGAAAGGTTTTTTTGTCGTCTTCTCTTGTAGTTCATAAGTCTTCCTCTGGCGTTAACTCAAAGTGTGTGGTGAGTCATTTAAACACAATATTTGGTCATCTCTGATAAGACTATAATGTATTCGGTTTTCTCATGTGCTAGTTCTGATTCAGCCTAAGCAATATCACAATTCGTTGCTTCAATAAAGATACACTGTCTCTTAGCTATAAATTCTCTGATCAAGTTTTTTTTTTCTAGTGCAGTCTTCACTATTCGCTGTTAACTCTGCAACTGTATTAACGCGACCAGTAGCTAGCAGGTTCGTTCTACATCTCTTTTAATTAATACAATATTCTCCTGTATCGTCGTTAATGTTTTATTTTCTGGATGGTCTTGATATGGCAACATGCGACACATAGTAAATCAGAATAAAGACTAACAGAAAAGAGCTACCAATGCAAAGTGAGACAGTGAGAATGCAGGTAACTACAAGTAAACATAGCTAGAATATTACATTGCCAAAGATATCCAGTAAATATATAAATATCTAATAATATATAAATGTACATGTTATCTTTTGTTTATATGATCTAATAAGTGATGGACAAGTTAACATAAGACAAAACCCTCCTCTCAATAACAGACAGCTAATGTAACAGTTTCAAAGGATAGGTTGAGATAACCGGCAAAATCTTATATTATAATATATTCATTATAGAATTGCATTTTTATGGTTTCAATTAAGTTACAAACATTGATACCAATCTATTTTTCGGCCAAAGGGCGGTGTCGTGTAGGGCCTCTGGGATAAGAAAAGAGATGAAAGGGACAAGGGGGGTGGATCCCTCGCAACCCCCCGAAGGAAAACTCCGGGTGACTATTAATACTCATCTCCCGGCCGTGGGAAAAGCTGGACGGATAAACTAACCGCGTGGGGGGGAAATTCTGCCCCCTCCCTTTTGGGGCCCTCTCTTGGCCGTGGGTAGCGGGGGTCGGGGGCTGCGGGCCCTCACGGGGCTTGGCCCCCTGCCCCGGGGATGGGGCCGATTAAAAGCCATTGAGATGTTGCCCAAGCGGCAACCCGGGCCCCCTGTCTTTGAGACCTCTTTTTTGGGCCCCATAAGAGCAGGGTCGGGGTTGAGTTCCCTGGGCCACATAGGGGGGAACTGGGATCTATCAGTGGGGCCGTTAAACCCCAAATAGGCCCCGGGAAAATGGCCCGGCAAAACGGTGGTGACGATAAGGCGGGCCCATCGCAAAGCCCCCCCTGGCGGTGCGGGGGGCCCCCGATGAGCGGCGAGCTGCCGGCAGGGGTTTGTGGGTCGGGCCGGGGGCGGCGCGGGCGTGCAGGTGGCCCTCCTGTGGGTGACGGTATGGCGGCATCAAAAGGGCCCGGGCAGGCACGGCGGGCGAGGCGGCCCGGCTGGCGCGGCAGGCCCGCGGCATGGCGACAAAAAGGTGTCGGAAACCCAATGTAGAACAACGGGAAGCCCGGGGTAACGTGCGTGTTTCCGCTCACGGGGAACTCTGCCTTGTGTTTGATTGGGACGGAAAAGTAAAGGGGGAAAAATCGTACCAAAACTGGACTCGGAAACCAAAGCGGTCCAAAAAGGGTAGGCGGGAGATGCCTCTCAGGGGAGGCATGTCGTCGCCAAAAAAAAACTAATGCTTTTGTGGGTTTTTTGGGGGAACAGAAAAAGGCAAGGGAAGGGGCAGTAAACGCGGGTTTGAAATCGAACACCCCGAGGAAAAGCAGATGGTGAATAAGTACGGGTTTGTGGTTCCTTTTGATTTTTGGCTGTTATATACCCTCAATATAAAAAGCGGCTAAGATCATCAGTGAGGGGATATATCTCTCACAAATTATCCCCTTGGTCAGTTAAATTCTACGAAAATTTTTTGTCAAACGGATTCAGACCATCCTCTCCCCTTTTCCCCCATTTTTTCCCCTTCCCTAAATTTTTGTTTGGCCCCAAAATGTTGGGGTCTTTTGTATCTGCTCTTAGTCGATGCCAAACCCCAGAAGGGCAGCAAGGGGTGGATTCGTCAAAAGTTTCAAATAAGGGCCGTGGATATCCCCTGGGCATTGGGGTTTTACGTAATAGAGGCGCCACTTGCATCTACATCTCGATTGTTGGGGGGAAGATGGATATGGGATGTTCTTCGGTAACTCGCGACTGTCTTTGGGATGAGGACACTAAAATCAATGTTGAATCATAAAGCATTTGGCATTTTTGGGTTCCTTTCAAGTTGAACTGGATGCCTAAGGAGAGTGAGGGTGTTTTAACCCAAAACCAGGAACCATCATATGCCTCTTGATTCTTTGTGGTAAATGAGCCCTTGGTCTCCCAGTGCAATGACGTCGTTTTAACCTAAACCAAAAACCCAATAACTAAAATGTTCTAAACCATGATTCCCCAAACGTTTTTCCCCAACCCCCCCCTTTCAAGATAAAAATTTTCCCCCCTTCCCCCCAAATTCTTTGTTCTTTAATTTGATTTTCTAGGTAAAAAGTTTAAAAAAAGGGTCAAGTTGACTTCATTTCCCCTTTTTTTGGTTCCACCCTTTGATGAGATGACCCCCACCCCCAAGTATTCCAAAACACAAAATCCTGGGTCCCCACAATCCCAAAATCTTTGAAAAAATTTTTTATCTCGTCCGGTTCTAAAACAATCTTCATTTAGAGGCAAAAACTTAAAACTTCTCGCCATTGAGACCCCAAAAAACAACTTTATACATGGGTGGACACTGACAACAAATGATGGGGAAAACTAGTCCCACAGGAAAGTGTCTACGCGAATGCTGGGTGTAACAAAAGGAGGTTGAGAAAGGGGCTCAAAAAATGGTCTCCATCGCACTGCTTCATCAAAACAACAAAATTTGGTTCGGCCCGTGCGATTATCAACAGACAGTGCACCTAAAAACAATGCTTCAACACTTTTCAAATAAAAAGGGGCCAAAAGGGGATCTCAAGAAAATTTGGGTCGAAAGATACCTACAAACCCCAAAAAAAGGTCGTTTTTCCTTCTTGCCCGCTGGAGGCATTTAAGAAAAAAGAAAGACTGATTTTTTAAAAATTATTAAAAAAGTAGTGTTGTGTTCATCAAAACACAGTTTTGCTATCAGATTTGATAAATAACCCTTGAAAAAGATTAAAAGTGTTTAATAACATTATCTTTTTTTAATGAACAATAAATTGGAATCTTTAAAGTTCATGGCATTGAAAGATATTTTGTTTTAAAATCAAAAAATTTATTAAAAATTCCCTTTTCGTTTCAAAGAAAAAATAAAAAAAAAAATTACTATTAATGTGAAGGTTTGACCGATGCATTTTTAAAAATCTTTTAATATTGAGTAAATTTTTCCCTTAAAAAACGTCATAAACCCCAAGTCATTTATATGCAATCGGTTCCTCTTCTTAATAGTAAATTCCCGGACACACTAACCCCTCACCCAAACAAGGGGAAAATCAAAAAAAATATTTCTTTTTTTCCAAATCGGGTACAGTGGGGGTATGATTTTGGCCCAAAATCTTGTATCTTTTTTAAATTTGTTTTTTAGTTCTTCGTTTTTTGAGTTCTAAATTTCCCCTTCAAAATTTTATTTTTTTGCTTTTTTTAATTGAAAATGGATCAATCTCAATTTGGTATATTCATGTTCAAAACCCTTTTAATCGCTCATTAAATCAGAGAACCCCCAAGTGTTCCCTATGAAAGTCAATCACCCTGTTTATAGACATTTTGATAAATTTGATAATATTTTCCCTTTTGGGATTCCTTGAACAAACGAAGCCCCAAAAGCGGCTAATGTTTTTTTTTTAATTAAATTCTTCTCATTTTATAATTGTAGATTGACTTCATTAAATGTTTTAGAGTCTGACAAAAAAATTTCCCTTTTTTGTTTAAATCAGGTTGGTCCAATCCTCTCTTTGTTTTTAAAACTCATACTGAATCATAAAAATTGTAAACTCGTTTAAGACAAATCCCTTTTAAAAAAACAATTTCTTTTAAGAAAATGTTAAATCTTCTTTTTACTAAAAGTTGTAAAAAATCTGTCAATCAATGTTCTTCTAATCTTTTACCTTAAAAGTAATGTGGGGTTACGTCCAATTTCGCTCAAATTTGACGATGAAGCATATTTTTAGCTGTCATTTGGTACCTTGTTAAAAAACCCTTGTGGTGTCTTCTTTCGGGAAACCCCAATAAAAACAGCAGACAAAATTCGAAAAAGAATGCTTTTCTTGAAAAACTTTTTCCCTTATTAAATATTGTATCCCTTCTAAATCTTTGAAATAATAATTCTTAACCCCTTTTGTTTTCTTTATAAGGGAATTTTTAAATAAAAAAAATTTCATTATTTGGGGTTGATTCTCATTGAATAAAATTGGGCTTCAAAAAATTTTTTTTTTAAAATTCTTCAGCTTTTATCTTTCTTCTTTACACTGTTTGCTCAAGGAAATTTTTTCCAGATGATTTCGATTCTTATGGAAATAGTGTTTAATTTCTTTTCTCCGGAAAGATAATTACTCTTGTGTCTGGTTTTCCCCCCGTTTAAAAAATAAAATATTATAAAAGCTTGTAATCCTTTATCTTGTTTATGGACGACAAAAATATTGATATATTTGGTTTCATTCTAGTATAAAAATAGAACAAATCTTTTTTTTTTTAACAGGTCATTTTCAAATCCCAAAAATTTTTCATTGCTCCATTTGAAAATCGTTTTTAAATCAAAAATTGAAATAAATTTTGGTATGAGACTAAAAAAATTATTTAAATATTAAAATTTACTTTGTCAGTTTCTTCTTGATTTAAATAATAAATCAAAAAGTTTCAAAATATTCACAAAATAAAGTTAAATTTTACTTGTATGTTTCCCCTTTATTTTAAAATTTTTTGACCCCATATTTTCCTTTGTTACCCCATATAAACCTGTATGTTCCATATATATTAAACGTTGAGACCCCTTTTTCTTTATGAACCCCTTAAAATTTTACCTTTATGATTCCACTTATATATTAAACGTTTTTGACCCCCCAATATATTAACGTTGTGACGCTCTTATATTTCCTTTGATGATTTTGACCCACAAAAATGTAATGATGCTTTTTTTCTCCTTCTTCTATTTTGCGTTCTTCTTTGAATCTTAATCACTATTTGGATATTTTTGATTTTTTGAAGAACTTTTCGTTGCCTTTTTTTTGGGCCCCTCGCATAGTTCTTCTTTTGGACCGTATCTTTTGAAACCTCCTTGGTCCCCTTTCTTACGACATGCGGGGCGGAACGTGGTTCTTTCTTTCACCCAAAATTTGGGGGCCGGTAAACTTTGGGGCTTATTCTTTTTGTTTTGAAAAAAAAAAACCCCGGGTAGTCTTTTTATAGATTTGCCCCTTTTCCGGAATATACAAGTAGGGGGTAAAGGGTGCCCTAAAACTAATCTCTCTGTTTTATTTTGAAACCAAAATTCTTTTTAAATCTTTCATTAATATGAATCAACTCTTCACTCTTCTTTTTAAAAGTTTTTTATATATATATATATATACATTTGCTTAAAATTTTTATTCCCTAAAATCCACTATCTGAAAAATTTCCCCCATCAAATTTTTTTTTATTTGACCTAAAAACATCAAAAAGTATTTGCTCTTTTTTTTCCCTATTTCTTTTTCCCCAAAAGTGAAAAATTCTTAAAATTTTTTGTTTTTTTTTTTTTTTTGTGTTCCTATTGTTCTAGTTTTATGTAATCTTCATATTCGATAATATTTTCCGATCCTTCTCTAATTTTTTTTTGTAAACAGTTGAACAATTTCTGTTCGTTCTTTATACCCTATGTATATCGGTCTTGTGTGTTCCGTTTTAAAAGGGTTGTTCAATTCCCCAAAACACGCCATTTATTATAATTCGGGAACAGGAAAAACTCCTGCCGGTTTTGGGGGCAATAAAAACATTTGAGCCCTCTAGAAATTTTGAAAAATGCCCCAATTCATTATCTTCTTGCGAAAAAATGTAGTAACATGTTTATAACTGTTATTTTTAAATCTGAACATTCTCTTAATTTATAAAAGACGAAAAATTATCGTTGTTTGGATTTATTTGGCTGGGTGGATTACTCATATCATTTTTCCGGGAAAAATGGATCGTTAAAAGAAAAAGATGTTAAAATCGGTTAAAAAAGCTAAAAAAATTTAAATTTTTTTAAATATAAATATTTTTTTTTTTGGGGGGCCCCCCCAAGGGGGGGCCCCCCCCTTTTTCCGGGCCCCTTTTTCCCCCTGGAACATTCGCGCCACAGGGCGGTCCCCCCACGGAAACGCCCCTCCCTTATTTCTCGCTTGTCCAAGTCTGTTGTCTGGTAAAGCCCTTTTTGTCTGATGCCCCAAAGACCCTGTTGTCCGTGCCCCAAAGTCCTGTTGTCGTGCCCAAAGTCCTAGTTTCGTAAAGCCCGGGGGTGTCTATGTCCAAAGACCCTTGTCTATGCCCAAAACCCTTGATTGTCTGATGCCCAAGATCCTAGTTGTCTGATGCCCAAAAATCCATTTCTGTTTCCCAAGACCCCTTTTGTCGATAAGATCTGTTGTTATTAAGACCCTGGGTTTCATTCCCGAAGACCCTGTTTCGTTTCAAAGTCCTTTGTCGATGCCAAGACCCTTGTTTCTGATTCTTTTTTATTATAAAAAATTGATGCGAAAAAGACAAATCATTATTTGTATGATTATAATGTCTTTCTTTATATATGATGCCCTGTTCATTTAATATTTTTTTTTAAAAACAACTGCTGTTCCCTTTATATGAAAATCATTAAAAAAACTTTAAAATAAATAAATTTTGGTGAATTTTTAAACCGGACTGTTTGATTGGTATAAATGTTTATAACAATAAAATAAAATAATTCTATAATGATATATTATAATTAGATTTTCCCGTTTTAATCTACCCTTTGTAACTTTCATTGCTGTCTTTTTGAGGGGAGGTTTTCTTATGTTATTTTTCATCCTTTTAATCATATAAAAAAATTTTTTTTATATATTTTAGGGGGGGGGGAAAAAATGAAGTGGAGTTGGAAAAGGGAAAACATGTGGAATTTTTTACTCTTTTTAATTCAAAACCCCAACTCGGCGGGGTTTTTGGAAAAAACTTGTGGTAACAGTGTTTTCTTTTTCATTTAAACAATAAAAATAACCTTTAAAAAAATAAAATGGTGAAAAACTCAAATTGTCTTTAAAGCCATTGATTTCTATAGTTTACTGGATTCTTTTGTAATATTCTATTTTGTTACCTGCATTCTATGTCGTTTTTGGTGCTCTTTTTTGTTTTATTTCATTACTATGTGTGCTTTTGTGTAAGAATGAAAAAAAAAATTTAACAGTAGGGAGAATTTTTTAAAAAGTATTGAACAACCTACTCGACTTGGTTATTCAATTAACGGGAATTGATGCTGAAAAAAAGATCAGAATTTTCAAGAGAAAAGTTTTTTTGAAAAACGGGAATTTGCGCTGAATCAAAACTAGCCTAAAACCAATACATTTGTCTTATCGGAGGAAATTTTTGGTGTTTAAGCCCCCTTTACACTTTGGTTAACCCCGAAAGACTTTCTACGGGAAATCACCCCTTTTAATTTCAAAAACAGCGACCTCAGCCCCCTCCTTTTTTCCTGGCAACCCCAAAGACCGGGGCGACGGGGCCATATGTGACAAGACTGTCGGGGACCGTCCCGACCTGGAGAAACATCTTTCCAAAGATCCGAAGAACTTTTTTATCTTCCCGTTCTTTTAAAACAAGACTTTTTAAAAAGGAAAAAAATGAGCAGTTTTTGAAAAGAATTTTGGGAAGGGTGATTTTTTTCTCTTCCTCTTATGAACTTGGTGTGAGTGAAACCCAGACAGTTCAGACAAAATTGAAAATATTGTCCCTTTAAAATTAAATATGAATATCCCTTCTTTATTTAACATACAACATAAGTCTTTTATTTAGAATAAAATGTATTTTGTCAAGTGGAATATATTCATATTGTTTTACAATTTAATTTTTGACTTTACTTAAAAGATTGATAATGTATGTTGGTATATCTAAATATAACATGGGATTTATTTTGTTATCTACTTCATGTTGATATTTATGTTTGTATTCAATTATAACATTTTGTTTATATTTTTTTATATCTAACTTTAACGTTGATTTGTATTTTTATATCTAAATATAACATTTTATTTGTATTTTTATATCTAAAATAACATTTTATTGTATGTTTTTTATCTGCTATAACATATTGATTTTAATTTGTATTCTAAGCTATTTTTGATTTTATGTTTGTATATCTAATATATTATATTGTATGTTTGTATATCTAAGTTATAAAAGTTTATATTGTATTTTGTATAACATTGATTTTTGTTGTTTTTTATATCTAAACTATAATGATTGATATTTATGTTTTATATCTAAGCTATAACATTTTGATATTGTATGTTTTATTTAATAACATATTTTTATATTGTATTTTTTATTCTAAGTTATAAATTTTATATTGTTTTTTTATATTATATAAAATTTTATATTGTATGTTTGTATATCTAACTTAAAATTTTGATATTTTTGTTTTTAATCTAAACTTAACATGTTTGATATTGTATGTTTGCATATCTAAAATTATAAATCTTGATATTGTATTTTTATATAAATTATAACATGTTTGATATTGTTGTTTGTATTCTAATATAAAAATTTTTTGTTTGTATGTTTGTTTTCTAAACTTAAAATTTTTGATATTGTATTTTTTGTATATCTAAGTTATAAATATTATTGTATTTTGTATATCTAATATTTAAAAATTTAATATTGTATTTTTTTATATCAAGTTTTAAATTTTTTGTTTTTGTATTTTTATATCTCTATAAATTTGATATTTTATTTTGTATTCTAGCTATACATATTGATATTGTATGTTTTTTCTAAATTATAACATCTTGATATTGTATGTTTGTATATCTAAATTATCTTTTTGATATTGTATTTTTATTCAATTATAACTTTTTTGATATTTTATGTTTGTATTAAGTTTTTTTCATTTTTATTTGTATGTTGTATATCTAACTTCTTTGATATTGTATTTTTATATCTAAGCTATAACATGTTTGTTTATGTTCTATTCTAAACTTTGTTTGATATTTATGTTTGTATTTAATATCGGTTAATTTTTTTTGTATATCAAACTATAAAAATTTATATTTGATGTTTTTATATCTAAACTATAACATCTTTATTGTATATTTTTAAACTAAACATTTTGTATTATTTTTATATCTAAAATATAACATTGATTTGTATGTTTTTATATCTAAATATAACATTTTGATTTTATTTTGTATATCTAGCTATAACATGTTTGTATTTTTTTTGTTACAAACTATAAGTGTTTGAAGTGATTTTGTATTCTAAACTATAATGTTTATATTTTATGTTTTTATCTCATAAATTTTGATTTGTGTTTTGTTTTCAAATATAACATGCTTGATTTGTCTTTTTGTATATTTTCTTTTTGATATTGTATTTTTATTCTAAATTTTTATTGATTTTTATTTTTATATTAATTTAAATTTTATATTTTTTATTCAAATTATAACATTTTGATATTGTATTTTTTATATCAAAATATAACATTTTGTATTGTTTTTGTATATTTCATAAAATTTATTTGTATGTTTTATTCTAAGCTATAAATTTTATTTTTTGTTTTATTCTAAGTTTAACATGTTTTTATTTGTATTTTTTTTCTAATTATAAAATGCTTGATTTGTATGTTTTATATTAATTAAAAGTTTTATATTGATGTTTTTTATTCAAATTATAACATGTTTGTATTGTATGTTTGTATATCTAAGTTATAAATTTTGATATTTATTTTTTTATCAAAAAATTTAAAATGTTTTATATTGTATGTTTTTTATCTAAATATAACAATTGATATTTATGTTTTTTATCTATATAACAATTTATATTGTTTTTGTTTTTAAAAATTTAAATTTTGATATTGTATGTTTTATATCTAGCTATAAATTTTGATATTGTATTTTGTATTCAAGTTTATAACATTTTGATATTTATGTTTGTATTCTAATATAACTATTGATATTGTTGTTTGATATCAAACTTCATGTTTATATTGTTGTTTGATTCAACTTATAACATCGTATTGATGTTTTTATTCAAAATATTTATGTTTGTATTGTTGTTTGTATATCTAAGTTATAACATGATTGATATTGTATTTTTTTATTCTAAATTTTAAAAGTTTTATATTTATTTCTATCTAAATTATAACTGTTATAGCTTCTGCCTTTATTTTTATTTTGCATATCTAAGTTTAACATTTTGATTTATTTTGTTTTCTATAAACAAATTATATTTAAATTTTATATCAAGTTTAAAAGTTTGATATTGTTGTTTGTATATCTAAGTTATAAATGTTTTGTATTTTGTTCGTATATCATGTTTCTCTTCATGACTATAAAAGTTTTATATTTTATTTCTATTCTAAGTTATTTTTTATTGTATGTTTATATCAAAATATCCATTTTGATTTCTATGTTTGTATTCTAAAAATTATAAAATTTAAAAATTTTTTGTTTTTATATCTAAAATTTAAATTTTGATATTTATGTTTGTATATCTAAGTTATAAATTTTGATATTTTGTTTTATATCTAAGTTATAAATTTTTTGATATTTATGTTTGTATATTAGTTTAAAAATGTTGTTTTATGTTTTGTTTTCTAAGTTATATTTTTGATATTGTTGTTCTATTCTAATTATATGTTTGATTTTGTATGTTTGTATTCTAAATTATAAAATACGTATTTATGTTTTATATCTAACATAAAATTTTTATATTGTTTTTTATCTAAGCTATTAAAAGTATTTTATTTTGTATTCTAAACCCTTAACTTTATATTTTATTTTGTATATCTAAACTATTTTGTGATATTGTAGAGTTATCTTATAAAAATTTTTGATATCTTGTTTTTTATATCTAAATAAAATGCTTGATATTGATGTTTGTATATCAAGCTTATGTTTGATATTGTATTTGTATATTAAATTGTTTGTTTGTATGTTTGTATTCTAAACTATAATGTTTGATATTTTGTTTTACTAATTTTTTTTTTTATTGATTTTGTATATCTAAACTTCATGTTTATATTGTGTGTTTTTATTCTAAACTTAACATTTGATATTGTCTGTTGTATTCAAAATATAATTTTGATATTGTATGTTTGTTATCTAAACTTTGATTTGGTTTGTATATATAAATTATAAATGTTTGATTTTATTTTTTATATCAAGTTATAACATGTTTGATATTGTATGTTTGTATATCAAACTATTTTTGTTTGATATTGTATGTTTTATTCTAACTATAAAAATTTATAGTATTTTTTTTTCTAATATTGTTTGTATGATTTGTATATCTAATTATTTTTTGATTTGTTTTTTATTCTAATTTAACATCTTGTTGTAGTTTGTAATCTAAACTATAACATGTTTATATTGTATGTTTGTATATCAAATTATAAATTTTGATATTTTTGTTTTATATCTAAATTATAAATTTTGATATTTTTTATTGTATTCTAAACTATTTTTGATATTTTGTTTGTATATCTAAACTATAACAATTATATTGATGTTTGTATATCTAGCTTAAAATTTACTTGATAGATGTTTTTATATCTAAACTTCTTTTAGTTAAAAATTTTGTATATCTAAAATAACGTTTATATTGTATGTTTTTATATCTAAGTTATAACATGTTTGATATTGTATGTTTTATTTAAGCTATAACATGTTTTATTGTATGTTTTATATCTAATATAACATGATTGATTTGTTTTTTGTTTTCTAAGTTATAACTTTGTATTTATTTTGTATATTAATTAACATGTTTGATATTGTATGTTTGTATATCTAAGTTATCATATTATATTTTTTTGTATATCTAATTATAACATGTTTGATATTGTATTTTTATCTAATTATTGCTTATACTATAACATGCTTATTTTGTTGTTTATATCTAAATTATAACATGTTTTATTTTGTTTTTGTATTCTAAGCTATAACAAATTGTTTGTAAATTTTTATATCTAAGTTTAAAAGTTTGTTTGTATGTTTTTTTATATCTAAGTTATAACTGTTTGATATTATTTTCTATATCATGTTATAACTGCTTTTTTGAGCTATAAAATTTTTATATTATTTTATTCTAAATTATAAATGTTTTTTGTATTTTTATATCTAAATATCATGTTTTATTGTATGTTTTATATCTAATTATAACAATTTTTTTGTTTTTTATTCTAAATTATAAATTTGATTTTGATTTTTATATCTAATTATAAAATTTTTTATTTATTTTTATATCTAAGTTTTAAATTTTATTTATGTTTTTATCAAGTTTAAAATTTTATTTATTTTGTATATCTAAGTTATAATATTTATATTGTTTTCTATTCTAAATTTAAATTTTGTTTGTATTTTGTATTTATTATAACATCTTGATATTTTTGTTTGTATATCTAAAATATAACATTTCCCGATTTGTTGTTTTATATCTAAAAAATTAAATTGATTTGTTTTTGTATTCCATAACTGTTGAATTTTTGTTTTTATATCTGAAAAACGTAATTGTATTTTTTATATCTAATATAACATTTTTTAATTTTATGTTTTTATTCTAAAAAATAACTGTTTGATATTGTTGTTTTTATATCTAAAATTAATTTACGTATTGTTTTTGTATATCTAATTAACAGTTGATATTTTTTTTGTATTCACTAAATGTTTATTTGTATTTTGTATATCAAACTATAAAATTTTTATATTTTTATTTTTTATATCTAAAATAAATTTTAATTTTTGTTTTATATCTAAGCTATAACATTTTGAATTGTATGTTTGTATATCTAAGTTATAACATGCTTGATATTGTATGTTTGCATATCTAAACTATAACATGTTTGATATTGTATGTTTGTATATCTAAGCTATAACATGCTTGATATTGTATGTTTGTATATCTAAGCTATAACATGTTTGATATTGTATGTTGGTATATCTAAGTTATAACATGTTTGATATTGTATGTTTGTATATCTAAGTTATAACATGTTTGATATTGTATGTTTGTATATCTAAGTTATAACATGTTTGATATTGTATGTTCGTATATCTAAGTTATAACATGTTTGATATTGTATGTTTGTATATCTAAGCTATAACATACTTGATATTGTATGTTTGTATATCTAAGCTATAACATGCCTGATATTGTATGTTTGTATATCTAAGCTATAACATGTTTGATATTGTATGTTTGTATATCTAAGTTATAACAGGCATGATATTGTATGTTTGTATATCTAAGCTATAACATTGCTTGATAACTGAGCATTGCTTTATATAAACTAAAATAACAAACTAACCTATGGAAGGGAACTGACTTAACAATCAAGTGTTTAACAATCAAGTGTTTAAGAAACGGCGTTTTTCCCTTTGGTAACATATGGTTGTGAGACTTAAACAATTAACAAAGATGTGAAAAAGACCATTAATGTGTTTGAATGCAAATGTTATAATCGATATAGGGGAAGACTGGAGTTTAAATGGTTTTAAAGCAGAAGGATTGACTTCATTGCACTGGGTTTTACCCCTTATGGCTCGGTCCCTCTCCTAAGAAATGGCACGCCACCTTCCGAGAGTATTGCATAAAGCACGAACTCCGTAGCTCCAGCAACAATCCTAGGGATTCTGGAAAAGACTGCACTAGTGAACAGAACTACAATGCCCGGATTCGAACGCACGACCTTTGACTCACATGGCAAAGTGCTTAACCGTTTAGCCACAGACACCTCCAGAGACTGGAGTAAAACTATGTAGCAATGTCGAAACAAGTAATAACAAAATACTGTAGTTTTACATAATATAAAAATAAAATAACAATACACAGCAAAGTCCCGACCAAAAGATCTTTATCAAGCAAACGATACAACATGAGTGATGAATATCACAACACACTACATATAGACTACTACAGAAATATTCCAACAGTGGTTTTGTATTCTAGTACGTCTTGTTCTTTTTTATGCAAGTGTGTTGTGAACATTATAATTATTTATGAAAACTTCTTATTTCAGTACTCGTTTGTCTATTTTCTTCTGTGTACTTGTTTGTCTAGTTTCATCTGTGTACTTGTTTGTCTAGTTTCATCTGTGTACTTGTTTGTCTAGTTTCTTCTGCGTACTTGTTTGTCTAGTTTCATCTGTGTACTCGTTTGTCTAGTTTCTTCTGTGTACTTGTTTGTCTAGTTTCTTCTGTGTACTTGTTTGTCTAGTTTCTTCTGTGTACTCGTTTGTCTAGTTTCATCTGTGTACTTGTTTGTCTAGTTTCTTCTGTGTTCTCGTTTGTCTAGTTTCATCTGTGTATTTGTTTGTCTAGTTTCTTTTGTGTACTTGTTTGTCTAGTTTCTTTTGTGTACTTGTTTGTCTAGTTTCATCTGTGTACTTGTTTGTCTAGTTTCTTCTGTGTACTTGTTTGTCCAGTTTCTTCTGTGTACTTGTTTGTCTAGTTTCTTCTGTGCACTTGTTTGTCTAGTATCTTGTGTGTACTTGTTTGTCTAGTTTCTTCTGTGTACTTTTTTGTCTAGTTTCATTTATGTACTTGTTTGTCTAGTTTCATCTGTGTACTTGTTTGTCTAGTTTCATCTGTGTATGTGTGTGTCTAGTTTCATTTGTGTAATTGTTTGTCTAGTTTCATCATGGTACTTGTTTGTCTAGTTTCATCTGTGTACTTGTTTGTCTAGTTTCATCTGGGCAGAAACTCAAATCAAACAAAACACATACAAACATGACAAGATAATCAAGATCAAACTAATTATTGAATGATATTTAAATCTCTTGTTTATTGTGTTTGCAAATTAAATCTGAATTTAAATAATAAAAATGTAGTGATGTCTTCTTGAGTTTTTATTTCTGGTTAAATCTGATTAGTATAATAAGTTGTTCACTTTATGGTTGAATCTTCAAGGTAGATAACTCATGTAGTCTTTAATCAAAATCCACACATGGGCTAACGTAGTTGTCTGGAACTTGGATCAGTGATTACCTGTTAGTAAAATGTCAAGTTTGAGGTTAAACATAAAATGTGTGTTTATGATACGTCGGTATCCCATGAAATATTTTTAGAATGAAATGAAAGACTTTATTATTACCAAATCAGGTAGCAGACAGTCATTAACAAATATCATTAAAGAGAATATTAGATTTTGTTCTATGATTTACCTACTTAATAGTAATGAGTATGTCTTAATTACTTCTGTTTGTTATTACACTGAATAATTGTGTGAACTCGTTTCTTGGGCTGAGGGTCCGGATTCAAGTTCACAAATGCACTGGGAAGTAATGGTGGCCGGCGTAATGTTGACCATATTCCCTATCGTCTGCCGAGGTCAATGAAAAATACGGTCATAACACCGTATTACCTAATATACCTGGAGGTATGAACAAGGGTTCCGTTGTTTACTTTTCTGTCCTTACGTTTCAGAGAATGTCTCCAGCAGAATTGATGCAGACAATTTTTTTAAAATGCTTAGCACAGGAAATAATAATACTTTTAACGAAAGCTTCCCTTTACTACTAACACAGATAATGTTACATTACCATTTTGATTTAAGAAGCTTGTAGAACTTATACAACGAGTAAACTATTGTAAACTTATTTTCTCATGATTAAATACTTCGATTATTTCGAAATTTAAATGTAACGAACGGACACAATACATTGTTCAGCACAAATGATTGCCAGATAAATGATACACATGTATGTGAAAATCTCCACAAAACACAGAAGAACATTAATAAAAACGTTACTGGCGATCAATCCACTGGCCTCTCTCATCGACTATTGTAAACCAAGAAAGCAAGAGTATATCAAATTGAACACAATTCCCATCCATTATTTCTCATTCTATACAAGGGGCAGATAATCGCAGAAAATACGTTTGGACTAAATCCACTTGTTATTTCCCTTATATTATGCTATGCTCGCACATAAATTGTGAAAGTAATGACAGACAAGGGAAGATATGAAACCCTATTTGGTCACCTTAAATGTAACAGGCTTTCATTTTTAATGTATTGTTCTCATGTATGTCAACTTAGCTTTATTTGCAGATACGTTCCTGTGTCCATATAACTAACAAAGGAAAATGAAGATATACTCAGACTAATCTGATTTTGAAAATTATCAAATTCCACAGCAACTCTGAGTACTTTTGGTGTGTCAGACAGGACTAAGTCGAGTACTTTTGGTGTGTCAGACAGGACTAAGTCTAGTAGTTTTGGTGTGTCAGACAGGACTAAGTCGAGTACTTATGGTGTGTCAGACAGGACTAAGTCGAGGACTTTTGGTGTATCAGACATAACTAAGTCTAGTAGTTTTAGTGTGTCAGACAGGAGTAAGTCGAGGACTTTTGGTGTGTCAGACAGGACTAAGTCTAGTAGTTTTGGTGTGTCAGACAGGACTAAGTCGAGGACTTTTGGTGTGTCAGACAGGACTAAGTCGAGGACTTTTGGTGTATCAGACATAACTAAGTCTAGTAGTTTTAGTGTGTCAGACAGGAGTAAGTCGAGGACTTTTGCATCTGACTTACGAAAAAAGAATTGCCAGTCTCTGGTATAAACTGTCACAAACGTTTCTACTTACGTCACATAATACTGACTCTTGTGAACACAGTCTAGTTGCAAGTTGCAAGTTATTTACAAACAAATTATTTTTGCTACATTGTGATGAGTATCTAGTTGAAATTGTCTAGCTTGTGTGAGTTTCTATATCATCTTTATGTAACGTTTGATACATACATCTTCCATATGAATTCTGTTTCTGCCGCTCTGCCGCTTTTACCACATGTTTCCCGCGTATATATCAACTCACTTTTCATAGTTCTTCTCAATATTTACTTCGAAGTTACTGGTGTCCATTCAAGACCCATTGCCCATTCTTTTATACGACATATACGCCCAATTTATCTTTACTTTCGATTCTTAAAAAAATAAAACAACCACTATTTCTTACGATCATCCCATCCCATCCTTTGACAAGAACGCTTGTTCTCCGTTGTGAGATTATGCGCCCATGGTTACTAGGCCCGCCCATCTAGTTTCAGTCAGCTGTTTATTTACTATAGTAGATAGCCCTAGGAAACGATTCATTCTGCCGTATGTTTTGGCCCGGATCTACGCCTTTCGATCATCTTTTGCCGTTTATTTGGGCTTTGTGATCTACGCTAAACAGTGAGTTTCCACCGCATTTCCTTTCTGACTGTGAGGTCGTTCCGGATTAGGAACATTTCAAGGTGCACATAAGTGTGTCGTGGGACGGCGTCTTACTTGTATAACACACAATGTGTAAAGTGTCAGCCTTCGCCAATGTTCGGATCTGAATACCCTGTCAGATCTTTGCAATGTCGGCCTTACTTTACTGACCACTTTGAGTTTATTTCGGAGAAGGAACATTCTCAGTCTTTTCGAGGCGCGTGTCGGCACTTCGCAATTTGAAAAGAATTTACTATGCATTTACCCTGCCACTTTGAAACGTTGGACTGGGGCTGCGCACATATATTTTTGATGGTCATTTCAATTGACGCTAGCAACACAACTGAAACTTTACTCTCGTGATCATCACCCAACTCTGTTCTTCCGGGGATGTTAGTTGTGAATGCAACAGTACCTTGCCCGGTGGTCCCAGGGAGTGCAGTTTCGTTAGGCACTAAAGCACAACTTTAGAATTTACGCTTTGCCAACATTACCCAGCAAATGTATCTGCGCTAAGCCTTTGATACGGAGTTTGCTGTAATCTTCCTGTGTGTCGACACGATATGTTGCAGCTTTTTCAGAGACACTTGCCGAGACTTTTATCGTGCCTAGAGACTGCCTGGACATGCAGCACAACTCGGAAACAGGGCTCCAAGTTTCGCCCTATGTGGGCCCACATCTCTACTATGTATGCACCTTTCATCTCTACATGTTCGTCTGTACGTCTTTACCATCGGTCGGGAGGCTGATAATTGTGATGCGACCGTTGTGTTCACATTTCCCGTGCCTCGAGACTGCCCTGACACTCAGCTTGACTTAAGCGCAGAGCTTCAAGTTTCGCCCCATGTGGTCCCACGTCTCTACTCCGAATGCACTTCTCATCCCTTTAATCTCATTTACTCGGCGAGTTAGCATTCGTTCGCAGACGACTCGTACATTGATGTTTCTTACTTTCGGCAACTTGGGTAAATTTTATCGGACATCGGCCAGGATATGCGTATAGATTGCTCGTAGATTTTGGACCTGCATTGCTTTTCCGTGCAGTCAGATGCAGACGTAGTCACGTTGGATGTGATCCGTTCGCAACATAGACGAGCAGAATTCCATAGTGACTATTAATGCACGTCTCTCCAGTCCGAAACGGAAATCTGAACGTATAATTATGAATGGATGATGGTGCATCCAGGAAGAGACGTGGAACCGCTTGGAGCAAAACGTTGGCCCTAGTCGAGTTGTACGTGGGTCAACAATAGGGCAAAATTGAGAGCCCTGAGGAGGGGGCCCGGGTTGAACTCTGTGTCCGGATAAGCTAAAGACATTGTGAAGGTGTGCACTGTGAGAACCAACAGAAACGTAAGAAACAGTAGTGTTCGAATGGTCTGTGAAGGAATCTCAACTTCCCCGGAGTAAAGTGTCGCAAGCAAATTGCTAGCTGTGGGGCAAGAATCTATAAAAACGATGCGTAGCGAATAAAAAATATCCGAAAGTGTCTCTGAAAACGCTGCAACGTATCGTGTCGTCACACGGGACAATTGCGGTAAACTCCGTTATATATGCTTAGCGCAGATACATTTGATGGATAAGGTTGGCAAAGAGCAAATTTTATAGTTGCGTTTTAGTGCCAAACGAAACTGTCCTCCCTGGGACAACCAGCAATATTCCTTTGTATTAACATTAAACATCTCCGGAAGAACTGAGGTGGGTGATGGGAAAATTTCAGTTGCGTTGCTAGCGCTTAATGAAACAACCCTCTAAAATATTTGTGCGCAGCCCCAGTCCAATGTTTTCCGGGAGCAGGAAAAATGCAGAGTAAACCCTTGCAAATTGTCGAGTGTCGACACGAGCCCCGAAACGGATGAGTATTCTCCTACTCAGGAACAATCTAACTGTAGATAAAAAAAAGTAAGGCCGATAATGTCAAGGCTGTACTGGTACAAACCCAAACATTGGCTAAGGGTAATTCTGTTCGGACGCCGATCATCCTACACAAAATAAGACAACGTCCAAACACCATGGCTCAGATCACATAATGGCTAAGCATACCACCAACATATGTTCGTTTGTTTGACAAAGCACATGCGTTTCCAATGACTGAGAATTCTCCTAATCCGGATGGATCCCATATAGTCAGAAAGAGCGCATGTTGTATAGATAATCTTTGTCGAAGATCAAAAAGCCCAAATATACGGCAAAACATGATCGTAAAAGAGCAGTTAATACAAGAAAGGTGACAGCTCCTGTGACTAGCCCTGAAATGGTAAATAATGCCCCTAAGCCGGGCGACCTCACCCAGTCAGCACAAAGTAAGGTAATGCTCCTTGGCGTAGATCCAAGCCAAATTTACGGCACTAAAAGATCATTAAAGAGTTATTATCACTCGATAGGTACGAAATGACCTCACCAAAAGCAAGAAAGCCGATAGAGAAGTCACCCGTTATGCCTTCACTAAACTAACTCTTTCCGAGAAAGAGTTACAAGGACAACAGGTCTCCTGCAACGTTCACACTTGGAGGATCTCATCTTCAAGTATCTCTGAAGTCGGCAAGAATGTCCCTATGGTTGAGGGATGCCTGAAAAAGGGTACTATAGGTCTCACGCAAAAATCAATCAGAAGCGCAATACCATGCGTCATGACTTTCCGACGTAACTAACAGCGGGCGAACGAGAGAAGAAGAAGTAGAAGATGAGATTTTCATTAGTACGTACATGCACGTCAGATAAATATGAAGCCTGTGCTAGCAATTACTTATTCTTGGATTCTCCGAAAGGAGTTAATTCTTATTTTTCATGTTTGTTGGCCTACACTCTCTGATATAACCAATAAAAGGTTCGCCTTAGGTTGAAAAAGGCGTGCCTCGGCTTAAAGAGGCTTTAATCCCCTAATAAACAAACAAACAATTAGTGTGAAAGCTACTATTCATTGTTTGGACGATACAAAAATAATATGTCGTATGTAATTTGTGTTTATATTGAATAATTTCCTAATTTGTTGTAAGTAAAATGTCACGTGTTTTAATGTTAATTAATATAGTGATATTTCTGTGACTTTTCTTTTACACTGCTTAAATGTATTTTCTTCTTCAAAGTTGTTGTATAGTTTTTTTTTCTATATTCAAAATTATTTTTCTAATACTTTCTTAGATATTGTATGACATTTCAGAAATGTTGATGCGAATTGACTTTAATAAACAATAGAATGTGTACAAAATAAATAGCTAGTTCAAAAACGTTGCTCAATCCATTGTTACACCCTCTCCCCCCATACATATAAATACCTAAATTAAATAAACAATTAAGAAGCAGACAATAATCTTCTGTAACTTTAACTTATGAATCTATTTTATTATAGATAAAATGTTTTACTGTAACAAAAAAGAAAGCATTTATTTTTTATTCTAGTACATCTTCTCTTCTTTATTCAAGTCTGTTGTGAACATTATATGTACTTAGGAAAACTTCCCATCTCTGTACTTGTTTGTCTAGTTTCATATGTGTACATGTTTGTCTAGTTTGATCTGTGTACTTGTTTGTCTAGTTTAATCTGTGTACATGTTTGTCTAGTTTGATCTGTGTATTTGTTTGTCTAGTTTCATCTGTGCAGAAATTCAAATCAAACAAAACACATACAAACATGACAAGATAATCAAGATCAAACAAATTATTCAATGATATTTAAATTTCTTGTTTATTACATTTCCAAATTAAATCTGAATTTAAATAATAAAAAATGTAGCGTGATTTCTTCTTGAGTTTTTATTTCTGGTTAAATCTGATTAGTATAATAAGTTGTTCACTTTATTGTTGAATCTTCACGGTAGATAACTCATGTAGTCTTTAATCAAAATCCACACATGGGCTAACGTAGTTGTCTGGAACTTGGATCAGTGAGTACCTGTTAGTAAAATGTCAAGTTTGAGGTTAAACATAAAATGTGTTTATGATATGTTTGTATTCCTTGAATTATTCTTTGGATGAAATGAAATATTTCATTTTTACCAAAGCAGGTAGTCGACAGTCACTAACAAAGCAGGTAGCGGACAGTCACTAACAAAGCAGGTAGCTGGCAGTCCCTAACAAAGCAGGTAGCTGGCAGTCCCTAACAAAGCAGGTAGCGGACAATCACTAACAAAGCAGGTAGCGGACAGTCACTAACAAAGCAGGTAGCGGACAGGAACAAGTCGAGGACTGTTGGATCTTACTTGCAGACAAAGATATGCTGACCTCTGCTATAAACTATCACACCAGTTTCTACTTATGTCACGTAATACTTAATGTTGTGAAAGCAGTTAATTTTCAAGTTACAATTATCTCATCATCATTATCAAATATCTTGTCCTCAGCTGAACTTTGCCACCCAACAGTTCTCCTGAATTTCCATCTCACAGAGACCTGATGTCCTGCTTCAGCAGCCGTCGTGTTCCAACCATCAGTTACATCCGGAATCCATCTGTTCTGTGGTATTACTCTTCTTCTCTTTGCCGGTTTGCCGGTATGTTTATTCCCATGTTGGTCTTCTCCAGCCCTTCATGGCTTTTTATATGTTCAAATTATTTTCCTTTTCTCTTTATTATTTGTAGCATCAGCCAGTTTTCTTTGATTTTGTGTTCTTTCTGTATAGATCTATTTGTTCTCTTCTCTGTCCAAGATATACCGATGACTCTTCTGTAACACATATTCGAAAGCACACACATGTTTTCCACTGCTTTATTAAATGTCCATGCTTCACATCCACACATTGCCACTGGAAATATGCATGCTCTTGGTATTCTGATCATTGTTTTCTTATCAGTTCCGTTTCATACTGTATTTAGTTGTTTAATGTTTTGAAAAGCCATGTTTGTTCTTCTTTTATTTTCCTTCATCCCATTTCCATCTGTTGTTAGCAGTAAACCAAGATATACAATTATCTACCAACAAAATATTTTTGTAATATTGTGCTGATATTGGAGTATCTAACTGATATTGTTTAGTTTGTGTGAGTTTCTATATCATCTTCATGTTTCGTTTGATATATACTTCTTCCATATGAATTATTTTTCCGCTGTTCTGCCCGACAATCTGTCAACTCACTTTTCAAAGTTCTTCACAGTTTTGACTTTTGCCCAAGACCTGTCTCAGCCATTACCTAACCTTAATAACAACATCAACTACCTTACACGAAGAGATCAGAGCATCATTTTTAGACTGAACCCAATACATAACACTTAATAATCACTTGAACAGAATTCAACCACAACACACTCTAGAGCGCCAGCTGTGTGCACATCATTATGAAACCGTTCACCACAACATCTTCAGTGCCAAAAACTAGATGATATCAGAAAGACCCTCCTTCCTCCAGGCCAGACAAATGGAATACATACCAAAAGAACAACTTACAAACACAAGTAGACACCACTATATTAGGGTTGTGCCGAAGGGTAAGAGCTCAAGTGTCACTGGATCATTGAACAAATAAGCCCAATTTCTCTCTATCTTTGTCTCCCGCTTGGTTACCGGGGCCCAACTTTGGGTGGAAAGAATAGAACCACTGTTACCTGTCACAAATGTCGTAAGAGGCGACTAGGAGGTTTGGGTGAAATCGGATGCATGTGTCCTAAACGTGTAGAAGTCTATACGCTTAGGGACCTACCAAACCAATGTTCAACGTATACACGTTCTTGGCAAAGATCAACCATATCAAAAAGAGTGATTAAAATTTGGTCGTAAAGAACGAGCGTAAAGAATAAGAAGATCTCTATCATTGTCTCGTAAAGAAATCCCATGATTACTTACGATCATCGCATCGATGTAAATGTCATGTGTGCCACGAAATCCGTTTCATTGTTAGTAGCAGAAAATGTCAATGAAATCAACATCTTCCAATATTAGTTTCTTCTTGAACTGACAACGTTTGTCGTTCTCATGGTTTGGGCACTTAGTGAGAATGAACCCGAATACACCAGTTGCAAGATCGTACAACCTGAAAATGGAATCATCCAGAGGATGGGGCAGACCAAAAATGATGGATTGACAGAGTGAAAGACATCTTAAAACTCCACAATACCACCACATTTCAAGCGACGTAGCGTGCACGATCTCGGAAACAGATCATCAGTTAAACCTACTAGGCACATCGGCAAAAAAGCAGAGAAGGATAAAAGGAAGAAAGAAGATGGAACGTACAGACATCAGTTCAAACGATATCAGCCTACCACGTGTGCTGAAACGTAACCAGTGTCCACAGTTTTCAAACTGCGTAAAGTTATCAATCCAAGTGATAACAGTTTGCCATGTGTGCTAGAATATTGCCAGTTATCAATCCAAGTGATAACAGTTTGCCATGTGTGCTAGAATATTGCCAGTTTTCAATAATTCCATCATTCACAGTAGAATTTAATAAGTCACAGCGTCACACATTCGACAACATTGAAAATATGTTTGAGCCAAAAAATTATTCTTTGATGACCAACTATAAATTAATCAAGTGAATATGAAGTTCTAAGAACTCCAGGAGTATTGCATTCAATGAATATGGTAAATAAATAGACAGGTACGAATTATGTGTGACTTATATTGATCAATAGAAATAGAGATGCCAACATAATATCGAATTGGTTATAAACAATACGAAATGTAAGTTCATAAAAATTTGACAATCGTTCAGTGTGAATATTAATTTAAAGACATTTTTCTAGAAATTGTTAAATATAAATACAGCTAAATTAATTATTTTGTTTTGAGTTTCATAAAAACAACATTTCAAAACTGTCTTTATCAGCTCATGTGAAACGAACTAGAAAATATCCGAATTGTTCTTCCAAATTGTTCTATGTATAATAAAAACAATTCGAAAAAATGATATTTAAAAACTAATTTTGTGCGTGTAATATATGAATCTGTCTTGGACAAATCTTTACGAAGTTTATGACATTGAATTATATGAGAAATGATAAGATCGCTTTTGCAACGTCATTTTTGATCATCTTCAACTACAGCAAACAATAAATATCAGAAAGCTACAAACAAAATGGTGGCAGTTTAAGTTTAAGGGGGATTCGGGTCTTGAAAATCAAGAATCTATTTTCGTTGCTTTAGTATTAATGTAGAATTTGTATAAGCATTTTGAAAGAGTATGACTTAGAATAGTAGAAAAAATTAGTAAAAAAAATGTCAAAGTGTTGCCATGGAAACAATACAAAATGGCGCCAAAAACAAAATTTCAAATCCCTAAGGCTCCGAATCTAATGAATGTAAATGAATTATGTTTTCACTCTAAGGTGCGCAATTGTAATATCTAAAATATTACACATGATTTTTAGGATATATTAAATATTTAATCTTTTATAAATTTTTGGGTAAAAATTCCCTCAAAATTTGGTCATAAAAAGCTGTTTTTGGAGGGTGTGTTTACACAAAATTCATTAAAATGTCAAACATAAATTAATAAAATAAACAAATAAGGTGATAATTTAATGTAACATTCATTTATTATTTGATTAGTTTCATATCGTGACAGCCTTTCACTAAAAAAGTGATATGTACAGTAGACCTGTATTTATTGATGTTTCCTACATTATATGCACGAGCCTGCTCTTGTACGTAAAATGTAAAGACAAAAAAAAAACTACATTTGGACGAACATAACACTGTAGCAAAAAATTATACTTTTGTTTATTTACCCCAACAACACTTGTATGAATGTACATAGATGCATGGTGCAAAATTCCTACCTGCCTCCTCTACGTTTATAATTGTACGGAAGTCTTATGCGTGCTTCTTTGACATTCAGCGGCACAGTAGCAATGACAAGAATACAGGTGATGCTCACAGAGTACATTGAATGCCGCTGGAACATATCATCATAATTATCATTATTACCAGCAATAAAACCTTCAATTAAAACATTAGCAACATCAGTTTCCTTATTGTTAATCTCACCCATGTCTCTTTTAGTTGTCTTTTATATACAACAATTCATAGCAATGCTCATGTATATAGAGTAACTTGTTCAATATTTACATAACAACGATAACTAACAAAGCAAATATAATCACAAATCAGCTCTCCGTGTGTGGTGGTACATTAACGTTTATTGATGACGCTATAACATAGAGTACTGAATCGAACAGATACGAAATAGTTCGATGTATTTAATGGACGTTTTCTTTATTATCGTTCTGTTGTCAGTGTTCTTCTTCTTCTTTTGTGGTCACACTACTACCGGGTTGTTGCCCAGTGTCGTGGTTTTCTGTTTTTGTCTTGCGCTGTTCTGGTGGCTTGTGTGATTGTTATCTTTGCTCTTTCATTGTCAGTGTTAACAGATCATATTATACAAAAACACATCAATAAACTGTTTAACTTGCTTTACGTCATTTCTACAGAATATCAAGTTTGGAAACCGAAGGTCACTATAGGTTCGACTGTCTTTCTGTGCAGCTGACATTGATGAGCTTTTGTTGTCACCCCGACCATCTTCTATCAATAACTGAAGCAACACATACATCAATATTGCATATGAAAACATCAACATTATCACATTCCAGATAGGGGGCATATGTGGCTTAGTGGTTAATCCCTTTGCCATGCGAGTCGAAGGTCGTGGGTTCGAATCCGTCGATTCGAATCCGACTGTGGAGTTTTTCCAGAGACCCTAGGATTGTTAACCGAAGCTACAGATTTCGTGCTTTGTGCAATACTCTCGGCAGGTGGCGTGCCATTTCTGCGGAGAGGGACCGAGTCATATGGGGTAAAACCCGATGCAATGAAGTCAATCCTTCTGCTTTAAACACTCCAGACAGCGAATTCAGACTTAACAGATTTCAGTAGATGGTAATAACTATGTATGATGATACTGATGTGATTTTACAAGTCGTTCAAACACTGCCATCATTATTATTCTCATAGTTAATTAAAAACTCCAGCTTCTCATATTATATAACAACGCCAATGCAGGTTCCAAGTCAGGATGAAAAAAGGATGAGAACTAACGCGTGAGGTCATCTACCTCATCACAAGAAATTGCAGCTACAGAAACTTGTAAGAAAGGATACTATACCGGTAAATAGATCAGCCATATGGTGTACGGTGCAGCTAGTGCATCAATGACAGTTGCTAATGAAATCCGCTTTGTGGAAGTCAGCAACCCGACTCGTACATTACTTGGCTCAATAACACACAATAAAATTATATCCTGGAATATCAGAACGATGGCCAGAGTTACAAATTCAGCCTATGTTGACGAGGAAATGAAGTGATACGAACTGGACGTATTGGGATTAAGTGAGATGAGATGGCCTGGAACAGATATACACATAGTTAGAGATTAACGTGCATGTATTTAGAGGAAGACAACATGGTAAACATATGGAAGGAGTGAGCATAATGATGACATCTAGACTAGCATAGAGCATGTTAGAATGGGAATCCATCTCGAGTCGGATAATTAGAGCTCGCTCTAAGTAAAAGGCATGATTTCAAGGAGTCAAGGTATTCAAGAAGGCAATCCGCTCCCTGATAAAGTATAAGGCAGAGGGTGATGACATAGCTGTACTAATATTAAGTAACTGAAAACAGTATAGAAGGGAACTTATAAGAAAACAAAGATCAGAATGCTAACAGCATGCATATTCACAGTGACATCGTATGGTTGTGAAGCAGGGGCATTTTATCAATGCAGCCAGATCATTTAATCTTGCTTTCATTGGATGCGAGGGCATACTGGTGTATTTCTCCATCTGGATCATATTTTTGGTTTCCTTCTGTAAGCCAGGGCTTGTACTCCAGTGGTTTTTTGCATCTCTGTAATAGGCGTAGATTTAATGGCTCCGGTGATGATCCTGAGTGCTTGATTTTGCACTCTGTTCAATGTCTGCAGGTGTGTGTTAGCAGCTGTAGCCCATGCTGTTGAGCCGAACTCTAGGTGAGGTCTAATTGTTCCGCTGTAGACTTTCTTAATTGTGTGTTCATTAGCTCCCCAGTTGGTACCTGCCAGTTTTTTTAGTATTCCAATTTTTCGTCTGGCCTTTCCTTCTGTGTTTTCTATATGCTTGTTCCATGCGAGTCGTTTATCAAATGTGATTCCTAGATAAGTTGGATTGCTTTCTTCTTGTATTGGGTGGTTCCTAAGTGTATGTTGGCTGCTTTGTCCCTGGGGAGAGGGAGAACAGTGTTGTGGAGGTTTTGTTTGTGTTGATTGTAACGTACCACTTCTCTACCTATTCAATAAGTGTATCTGCTGTTCGCTGTATTCTACCAGTTGCAGATGTTGTGTGTTCGTCTGCGCACCATAGCACTCAATCGTCTGCATATAGAGCGGCCTTCACTCCAGCTGGCAGATCCTTTACTAGGTCGTTGATGTAGACAAGGAAGAGAGTTGGAGACATAACTCCTCCCTGAGGTACCCCATGACGTAGTAAGACCTTTTTTCTCTGATGTCCATCGAGTGTGACTCTGGTTCTTCTATTGTGCAGGAACAATTGGATCCATCTTTGCATGTTGCCTTGGATTCCATTTCTTTTGAGCTTTGCCATAAGACCATCTTTCCACACCTTGTCGAAGGCCTGCTTGAAGTCTTCCCATAAGCTTAGGACCTTTTTTTCTCTTGGAAGGCATCTTCAACGGCCTGGGCTACATAGGTTACTTGGTCTTCTATGCTATGACATTCCCTAAATCCTGCTTGTTCCGGAACCAAAATCTGCTCCGATTCTAAAAACCATTTCAATCTGTTGTTGATGACTCTTTCCACGGTTTTAGCAACACAGCTTGTCAGATTGATTGGTCGATAGCTTGAAGCCTTGGTTTACATTTTCCTTTTTTCAGTATGGGTAATGTGATGGTTTCTCTCCAGATTTGGGAGACTACACCTTCCTGCCAGCTGTGGTTTATAATTTAAAGCAACATTAACCAAGCTACTAAGCTCAGGTTTATAAGCATTTCGTTGCTAATTTTGTCTGGTCCATGTGATTTTTTATTTTTAAGTTTAGAAATTGAGTTTTGTAGTTCTCCGAGAGTGATAGGTTCTTTCATTGGAGCAGAGGGGTGTAGGCAGCCTTTATTTCCTTGTAATTCTGTTCTAATTTTGTTTTGATCGTCTTTGTTTATGCTGAGATTGCTTTCTTTACTATATGTAGTAGCAAGCAGATCTGCCGCTTGTTTTTTCCTTATAATTTTGCCGCTTTCCTCCAGTGTAATGCTCTGTCTTGTTAATGTAGGTTCTTCATATAGGGACTTAGCTAGTTGCCAGAGTTTTCCACCATCTTTTTCTAGCTTTAGAGCTGATGTTTTGTCTCTCCAGCCTTTCCGTTTTTCTACTAGCTTTGTTTTCTGGAATGCTGCTACCGCCCTTTTCCATTTATTGTGGGATTCTAGTGAAGGCAGTGATTCTGCATTTTTCCTTGCTTCATTCATGTCCTCCTGACACCTTTGCAGTGTGTTTGACCAGTATGGAATGTATCCCCGTTGACATCCTCTAGGAATGGCTTCTTTTGCTGCTAGAAGGATGCATCTGTTAAAGTCTTTTACTACTTTATTGATGTCACCATCTTTCACAATTAGTTCAGACAAAAGTGAAGTTGTCTGGTGTCTGAAGAGTTCATAGTTGGCCTTTTTATAGTTCCATCTAGTGATGGCAGGGCTGGTGTTAATGGTTACACTCTGGATGGTAAGAAATTCTGACCGATGGTCACTTCTTCCTAGTTGATCTCCTATCTCTCTGCTTATCAGTCCAGATATGTCTGGGGTAGAGAATGCTAGATCAGGAGTGGAAGTTGAGTGCCATCTTCTGGAGTAGAGGGTATGGGTGTCAGAGGGGGCATTGATTAGTATAAGAGAGTGATCATCTTGCCATGTTTCTACCTCTTCTCCCCTGCGATCTAGGTGGTTGTATCCCCAGCTCTGGGAGTGACTATTGAAATCTCCAACTGCAATAAAGTTAGTGTCAGGTACCTGTATTGTGTTGAGGTTCTGTGGTTTGTCGTTTGGGCAGTAATAATTTAGTAACTGTATGTTTGTGCTATCTGTTTGCAGTTTGAGGAGTTGGTACTCGGCTCCGTCCATGTGTGTCTGTTTTTCAATGGAATGTATGTTGTTTTTCACTAGAGTGAGTACTCCTCCCTTTCTCCTATCTTGTCTGTCCGATTTATGGCATTGGTATCCCCTTATTTTGAATGTTTGGTCTACTTGCAAGTGCGTCTCTTGGATACAATAAATACTGACCTGCTTTTCGTGCAAGACGTTTTCCAATTCTGTTTTTTTTGTTATATCCAGCCTGCTTGCTGTTTACTCCTGCGTTCCAGTGCATAATGACAAGTGGCACTTTGGCGTTCTCGTTTTCTGAATCATGTTCAATATATTGTTCTGATACGGCGGGGTGTCTTTCGATGTCTATGGGAAGGGGTAGGTCGGGACCGGGTTTTCATGCCCAAAACTACTTCAACTACGCACGGCTCGGTGTGTCGATCTACATCATAATTTTTATCCGACGGTATAATCATCTTATATAAGCGTGAGATGCGTGATACTATGGTTTCTGTGCGCCTTTTGACCTAGTATCGCCGACTTCAGCACCTTTACAGAGGGAGAGAGGGCTCATCCCTATTTGTTCCGTATTCAAGCTAACACGGTCGCTGCATGTCGGTAACGGTCAGCGGCGCAACACCGGACTCCATCCCACTCCAGGTCGGCCATCCATTGAAAACAGAATTCCCACAATGAATATAAACATCCCTCGTGTAGAATTTGCGAACATTGCACGGCACAAACACTGGAAAAGGGTGAAACAATCCAATATCGCCGCCTAGCGAAACTAAACACAGCTATCCGCCGCCATCTTGAAACCGGAACCTGAAAACAAGATTAAATGATCTGGCAATTGGACGACTAAAACGCAGCAGCCTCGTCCATCGGGGAAAGCGACTAAAAAGACAGTACCAAGATGACCTACCAAATGCACACAACACCGCTGATACCTAGTCTCGATCCTGTTCCTGGGAACAAGTTAGCGATACAGCAACAATCATCACAACAATTAGTGGAATCACAACTGGAGAAATACACAATGACCTGCAGAAGAGAACAGCTACTATGTGCATCATCCAAGAAAACTACCCTAAACAATTATGGATCCACTCCTACACCGATGGATCTGCAACAGATGCAATCAAGAACGGAGGGGCTGGTATCTATATTACATATCCCAACAATCACACAGAAACAAATTACATGCCAACTGGTAAATTTTGTTCAAACTACACCGCAGAGGCTCAAGCACTAATACAGTCCGCACTCATGATCAATAATTCCAACTCTGACTGCCAACAAGTGGTATTTTTCACAGACGCACTATCCGTTTTGCAAGCCCTACAGAGTAACCATCCATCCCTGAGAAAAGAGCTCAGCAAGATCTCTACTAACAAAAGAGTTACACTTCAGTGGGTACCATGACATTGCGGAGTGCCAGGTAACGAGAAGGCAGACAAACTTGCTAAAAATGGAGCAGAATGTGAACAAATAGATAATGAAATCACATACTTTGAAAAAAAAAAGAGCTATCATGGACATTAGAAAAGAACCTACACCATCCAACGATGACTACCACACACTTGACAGACAAGGACAGACTATCATCTTCCGACTCAGGATAGATCATAACAGACTGAACAAACACCTACACAGGCTGCGATTGTCCCCAACCCTCTGTGCCCCTGTGGCTTTGCTGAACAAATCACAGAACATGTCCTGCAAGACTGTCCCCTGTATGTCATCCCAAGAAAGGAATGCTGACCCTACAACACAACACTACATTCAAAACTACATGGCACTAGAGATGAGCTCCAGACAACAGTCGATTTCATCATAAGAACGCGTCCAACGGTATAATCATCAAAACTACATGGCACTAGAGATGAGCTCCAGACAACAGTCAATTTCATCATAAGAACGAGGTCAAACGGTATAATCATCAAAAAAGGACGCAAAGAGAAGAAAAGCAATGCAGCGGAAAGCCATTTTGAGCTTTGAATATAAATGTTACAGAAGAGTGTTTCAGTGAACCATAGTGACATAGAAGATACAGATAGATATGTCAGAAAGGAACTATAATCAAAGAAAACTGGCTACAAATAACATGTACAAATACAAATAACAATGAGAAAATTAAAGTGTTTTGTGCAGATACAAAGACACCAAAGGGTTGTTGAAGACCATTATGGAAGAAGGTCACACACACAAAAAATCTGATGATTTGAAAACAACGGCTGCAGAACCGGATCATCTGGACTATTATAGCGAGAAATTCCGAAGGACTGTTAAAGTAACAATATTCTGCTAAGGACAAGTTATTTGATGATGAACCTTATCACTGTACATTCAGAACTCAAGTAATGTTTGCCATTATCACTACTTTTGTCAGAATATTTGTATAATATCACAACAGATGTGCATAAACAGTTGTAAATAGTTACTCCATTGTTAGCGTAATTACAGACTGCCCATTCTCCAATGAAGAGACGAGATCCCACTTGCTCGAAATCGGCAGTACAGTTGTCATCACCGTGAAGATCGTCTAGTGTAATATTTGTGAGGACATCAGGGTTGAAGGAGCCACCTCTGCATGGACGATATTTATAAGTAAAATGTTTGCATCAAAAACCTGAACATTATTTATCCTATGTATACATTGTATTAAATGTACAAAGTGTTTTAAATGTATATAGTGTGTCAAACGTATAAAGTGTATCATATGTATGGTGACCCTGGTAACAGACGCTAGTCCTGGTCTGGCTAAGAATGCAGGTGCCGTGGGAGAGCTACTCTGGGGCAAGTAGAGATGCAAAGGTAGTCATGCTTGATAGGATCCGCTAGCAACACAGACGAGCGAACTCTCAGAGTGACTATTAATGCTCGTCTCTCCCGGCTGATGGGAACAGCTAGAACGATACATGTGGAACCTCACGGTGCGGAACTCGGAGCCCGTGCATTCTCTCTCTTGATGTACTTTCTAGAGCCGATGAGTGTGCTGAGTGATGAGTTGGGCCTCACGTTGGTCCACAGAGGTCAAAAGTCTAGCCCCCATCTCTATGATCAAAACCATCTCTAGAATCAAAACCTTTGAAGGGACGTTAACCCGCGTGTGGCGAAATTCAGAGCCCGTGCATGCTCTCTCTTGAGCCTCCTCTCTAGAGCCGATGAGTATGCTGTGTTCCGAGTTGAACCGCAAGCTGGGCCACATAGATCAAAGCAATGGCGCCCATCACATAGATGGGAGCACGACCCAAGGCCATCGAAGAGACGTTGACCCGCGTGTTGCGAAATTCGGAGCCCAAGCATGCTCTCTCTTGAGACACTACCCAAGAACAGATGAGTATGCTGGGAGTCGAGTTGCACGTGGGCATCATGGGGCGAAACTGGTGAGGTAGGCACCAGGGCAGAGCAAACACGCACGCTGGCAATGTTATAGTGGGTCCCATCGAAGGGCAGGCCGGTACGGCAAGCACAGAAAGCGAGACAAGCACTGCAGCGGCGAGCATGGCAGACAAGAGGGTGGGCGTTCCATCCAAAAAGCAAAACAACTGGAAGGTCCAGCAGAGGTAAAAACCAGTTCAAGTACGGCAGTCACGGCAAGCAAGGCAGCAGCAAGCAAGGCAGGCAAGAGGGTGTGCGTCCCACCCACAAGAGCAGAACAACAGGAAATTCCAGAAGAGGCAAAACCATTGCAAACACGGCAAGGGCGGCAGCGGAAAGCATGGCAGGCAAGAGGGTGTGCGTCCCACCCAAATATTCAGAACAACTGGAAAGCCGGGCAGAGGTAAAGCCAGTGCGCGTTTCCGCTCGCAGGGAACTACTGTTGCCTTGTAGTTTGATTGGGGACAATCAAAAGGCTAACGGGCAAAACCGTAAACAAACCTGAACGGGCGGCAAACCAAGGTGTTCATTAAAACGACCGGTTGTGTTGGGCATATGACACTCATAAGCCTGGGAGGACAGGCCGTCTAAGGGTCGCTGCCCTGAAAGAAAATGACAACTCGCTGTCTTGTGGGTTCGACTGGGGACAGCCAAAGGCTATCGGAAAGTGTACCGCAAACAGACGCTGGCTGAAATCGAACAACCCACCCAAGGGTAAGCAACTGTGCTCCAATAGGTACTGATGGCTTGTGCACGTACATTACGTTCTGATGATATTGACTATTTATATAACACAATAGAATGATAAAAATGACCTTAGAACGATCGAAAGAAGAAGAAGAATATATATGAAATGTATTACATGTTGTGTATTATCTATTATATGTATAAAGTGTATCATATGTGTGTATTGTATCCTGATCATGCAGTGTATTCTATAAGTTGACAAACTCTTCTTCTTCTTCTTTCTTCTTTGCGTTCATTCTTTACGACCAAATTTTAATCAATCTTTGTGATATGTTTGATCTTTGCCAAGAACGTGTATACGTTGCACATTGGTTTGGTAGGCCCCTAAAGCATAGACTTCTACACGTTTAGGACACATGCATCCGATTTCAACCAAACCTCCTTAGTCTCCTCTTACGACATTTGTGGCAGGTAACAGTGGTTCTATTCTTTACACCCCAAATTTGGACCCCGGTAACCACTCCGGCGAGTTGACAAACTGAATTTAATCAAAAACTATAACTCACTCCGCCACTATATATGTTTAATCCATTTCACATTAAAAGATTCATGGACAGAGCACTTACACCGTATCCCCCTGCCAAAAATGATGGTGTGTTCAATTACTGGTAATATTATTGGTGTACCTGTTCAGGTTGAGGTGCTGGAGAAGAAGTTGTTCCAGGAACTGAAAACAAAGTGTAGTCACTACCAATATGTTTACGGCGACTCTGTCATGTCGTTTAGAATAAGTACTAGCTTCGATTACTTCAATATATTCTTTCATATTTTTTTTATATGATTCTGGTACATGTAAATATGAAACATTACTGGTATCGAGTACTTTTATTTTCCTTCTCCGTAGGGTAACTGTGGCATAGATGTATAGTGCTCGCCTGTCGCTTCAAAGTGCTCGATTCGTTAACAGTGGGAAGCAAACAGAATATTTGTGCTTACATTTCTTATCTGAATGTAGGTGACAACGTGGTTCTAGTCCTATCGAAGACGGAAGAAGACACGTAGGTCATATATTCAAGTTGAATATTTAGAAAAATCATTAAGAGTTGAAAATCGATAAAAATAAGTTGTAAATCCACTGGTCCGGCATAATCTATTAAAAATATTTTATTTGTTATTTCTTAAAAATATTAACAAACTTCATAATTACATTTGGGACCCTCACCGAAGCCGCGGAGTTTGTGCACCGCGGCTGAGATCATCTGTATAAGAAAGTCATCGAAACACACATGCATTTTCACCAAAGTGCAATGATAATGGTTCTATCAATCAATCAATCAATCAATCAATTTATTCTCTATTGCATGTTCCCCATTTACTTATGTTAATATCTTCATATGCTTCATATCTAGAATATGTTGGTCTTTACAAAAGAATGATATTGGTATTTGCTGACTTTCTGTTGTTTTACTATTGACGTAACAAATAAGACATTATTCTGTAACAGAAGTAGACATACGGGAGCCTTGCTTCGTGAGTAATGTTGTAACGTTTCAAATGGATATTTCCGTCCGGACCTTCAGTTACTACAGCCATATTTATGAAGTTGACAATTCCATTGACCGCTTCTTCCACGTACAAAACTGTCGCCTGTAACAGAGATACATATTTATATTTCACATATAAAGTTTTGTATTTCTGAAAAGAAATAGTTATTTCTTCATCTTAGGGGTCGTTATTTTTATGATTATAGAGTCAACCGCCTTTTTATGATGAAGTCGAAAGATGTCTGGAGCTCATCTCTTGTGCCATGTAGTTTTGAATGTAGTGTTTTGCTTAGTTTTCTATGGAACGTTTGCAAAACAGACAGTGCAACTGTGAAAAATACAATTTCTTCTTTTCTCTAATAAAGTTGTTCGTCACAGTGTCAAGATAAGTAGAGACTTAAGAAGAACGGATTTTTTACCACTACGATTCAATAGCTTTTTGCACTGCTTTAGTTAACTTAAAAGTTTCTAATATGATTTAAGTTCGACTTTTATTATCAATTAAGAAAATGATTGCTTTGAAATAACGTTTTGTAATTGAAATTATTTGGTTGACTTCATACAATTTGATGTGTTTAATTGAAATTGAATTTACAGTTGGAACATGGTTATATGTATATGCCTTTATATAAAGTACCATTATGAATACCAAAAATTCAGAAAATATTGACGGAATATATGGTTTACTAACTGTTCGCAAATTAGCAACACGACCATCTGAACCTGACGCAACGCCCTCTCGCAGCTGGTTTGGAAACACTACTAGTATTATTTAAATTATTAATAATCGACGTATTTAAATCACAAACTTCTGTGTCATCAGAATCAGAAGCTTCACTATCTTCACTATCAGTATCTACATCTTCATGCAACCAATCTCGCGCTTCTGCAGCTGTAAAACTGCAGAACGAGCTGATAACAAACCATTTCTAGACTCTGAATTGTTAGACATTATTTTTAATCACAGGGTAACTTGACAACGAAAATTAAACTTGGTTTCACTGATTCTAGTCAAAACCACGATGTTGTGATTTGGTTATCGTTAGTACTCCTTTCTACTTAGTTTCCGGTTGATATCAAACTACAATCGGAGTGAAAATTAATAAAAACTCAACGCAATAGTAGCCGTCTTTTAAAAGACGCTTGGGACACGCAGATAAGAAATATGTGCACTACAGTGTTCCACCTGACTGAATCAGTTAAAGAACGGGCTTTTGTGTACACTACATCAATCGCGTTTTTCACTGTCTTTGTTAATTTGGAGTACTCATCGTTTACGTTGCCGACCTTTAACTTGGATACACTGTTTCAGATTTGCATTGCCCTTTGAAATACACCGTTTGTAATCTGATTATTTGGATGAGCCATTACATTTGTTGTTTCTTGATGAAGTTTAGTACTGGTTTTGTTATATCGTTTGATGTCAGCTGCTCAATACGCCACCCTTCTCAGAAAATATGCATATTGTGCACAGAGAATATGCACATAGAAATAAATGTACCTCACAACGAAATTAGTGTAACTCAGAAGATAACTTGTTTCATTTCTGCAAAGAGAATGCTTGTATCTATGAAGAGAAAATCTGTTACATTCAAATCTTCTAATTCTGTTATCAAAAATGTATATATCAAGATACATAGTTATATATATATATTTAACACAGAGAACATTATAATATAATAGCCGTTCATCGCAAGCGATGATGACAACAGTCTCAGACGTGTGTTGCTGCACCTCTCTAGCGTGTGAGGATGTGACTGTAGAGTACAATCCTAGAACACAATACCCTACCACAGATGGGGTAAACATGATTAAGGCTAGACATGTGGGTGTGGTGTGTTCTGTCTTTTCGTGCAGCTTTTTCTCTGTGGCTCAACAATACGACAATTCTCAGCAAATACGAGTTCATTTGTATTCTTATAGCGCCACATGTGCCAATCTTTCCCAAAGGATTTACATCACGTAGTGTCTATATGGAAGTATCTTAGAGACACTTTAAGGGTGTCTTTAAAACTTTTTTTCTGTCCACCAATTCAGCGTCTGTTCCCTTCAATCTTGCACTACATCAAAGAGTTTTGGGATACGTTTATCAGTTATTCGAGCAACGTGACCAACCCATCTCATTCGGGACTTCTGCAACAGGGTTTTAAAGGCTTGGGATCTTTGATCTTGTGAGGACTTCGCTATCTGTAGCTTTGTCCAGCCAGTTTTTATTTTATTATCTGCGTAGACAGCTGGTGTAGAAGTGGTTTAGTTTTATTGTGTGTCTACGATACACTGTCCATCTCCTGCTTGCGTACATCAGCTTGGTTAGCACTATGATATGGTAAACTTTCAGCTTTGTGGCTACGCTTATCCCCTTCTGCTCCCATACAGTGACACGCAACTTTCCAAATACAGCTTTTGCTATCAATATCCTACTGTTGACCGTAGAGTCTATGTTTTGCTGATTCGGATATGATGCTACCAAGGTTTTCCTGTGACAGAAGACACTGGTGTTTAATATTGATGCAGGATCATTGTACGCTCTCTAGAGCGAGCTGAAACATGACCTCAGTTTTCCTGGTGTTAATGGTAAGGCTAAACATATCACATGCCATGTCAGATCTGGTTCAGCATGCCTTTTCAAGCTGATAGCGAGGATGCAGTCATCAGCAAACAATGCGTTTGAGATGGTCGTTTCTTTCATCTTGATAGAAGATTTTAACCTCGTGAGATTGACTTGACTGCTGTCTGTCCTGTTTCTAATCTTTACAGAATGTTAATCGCATTCCCAAAAGACATCAATGAGAATAGCAGCAAACATTATGCTGGATTGTTTGAGCCAGTACACATCCCTGTTTGACGTCATTCGTTACGTGGAGGACTTCCGACAGCTCCCCTTCGTCAAGTACACGCGCCATCATGCTCTCGTAAAACTGTTGGACGATCTAAATACATTTCAAATTCACTGGACATCCAATTTTCCATGATCTTCCATAGACCCTATCTGTTGACCATGTCGAAAGCCTTCGTCAGATCGACAAGGACCATGTAGAGATTGCAACGTTGATCGTGACATTTCACCTGTAGTTGGCGAGATGCAAATATAATGGTTGCTGTTCCACTTTCTGCTTTGACCCTACATTAGGGCTAAGGGATTAAGCCATGTTCCAGATTATTAATTAAGCGATTGAGGAGGACTCTGACTAATATAGTGCTGCGATTTAAAGGGTAGGAGACCACACTGTGATTATCACAGGACTGGCGATTTACTTTGCGCTTATACAGTTGGACAATACTGATACCATTTAATTTCTGCGGTACACGTTCGTTGCTCCAAATAGACGTGAAGCGATATGTCAACATCTGCATCTGCATAGGACCTCCATATTTGTATACTTGGGTTGAGTCCGCCGCACCAGGTGTCGTCCCACTTGGCTCATCTTGTTTTCGTACTGACTTTATCTAAGCTAGATAGAGCATATCTCACACATAACTACTTCTATTTGACAATGAATTACGAGTATCACAAACAGGCAGAATCCAGTGCACAGAGATTCGTATATCCCTACAGAGTCGGTCTTCTATTTGTAAAACATAAAACGTGCAAGTTCATAAAGAATAGACATATGTATAATCAAAAAGAGAAATAGCTGAACATAGCGGTAATGTCAATTGTGATTTGTACAACAGTATTTCCACTTGCACAGGTGACCTAACATGTGTTTGGTGGTATTTGTGTCATGAAGTTAAGGCGACGCCTCTGACCCAAAAGATATCGGTCTCTTCTCCTAATGGAGATATCTGGATTCTTTTTCCAGTGGTGCCAGGGCCTCATTGTGGGTAATTACAAGTTCCTAGTCTTATCAAAGACGAATAGTAAAACATCGACCGTGTCTTTAAATTCAGTTCAGTTTCAGTTTGAAATATCTTCATTGCACTCCGGACATGTCCATAGGTGCTCCGATCTCTATCGCAATATCTCCAACAGCGTCCAGTGACTGGACCGTGCCAGTTCAATTTTGATTGATGAGCCAACTCATATACCTGTTGTACTGTTCTTTTCTTGCCACACCAATCTTCAAACCCAGCTCTCGCAATCTAGTAGTTGACGTGGACTGGTTTAGATGAAGGTCTTCTCAGCGGCTAAGCTCTATGAGGACGATCACAATGTCTGCTCTGTCCATTGGCTGGCCCTCTGATAGGACGGCAGATCCAGCCAGTCTGTCTGTTCTCTCATTGCCAACGACACCCATGTGCCCCGGAACAAAGACAAGTGTAAGTCTGCAAATTGTTGAAGCCTGCAGTGATTCAGTCCATTGCCTGCGCACCGATTCGGCATCCACCTTTCGGATCATACTCAATGAGTCACTCAAATGCACGCATGAGTGTAGTTTTGTAACTAGCCAGAGAAGTGCATTGGTCACCGCTAGTACCTCCATTGTCATGCTGCTTGATGTCATACTAAATGCACCACTGGCTTCCTTGACTATTCTGCAACATGAGCTTGCAGAGAAGGCCCATGCAGACGTTTCGTGACGAACTACCAATCCATCCGTGTAAATCACAACGTCGTTTGCATTGCAGTTTTTATCGATGATGGCTTTGACGTCTGCATTCAACGCCGCGGGATTTCCCACTCATGGTTGAAAAAGTGTTCCAGTATATTGGAGGCAACGGCAGTGGCGGCTCATGGTCATTTTTGGTGGTGGGGCCAGACACAAATTTAGGAAACTCTTGGTTTTTAGGCTAGGTTTATATTTTATTATTTACTATTATTTGTTCATTCCGCAAAGTTATTCCCTCTTTACTATAATGATTTGGCATCGCATGCGCAAATAACAAACGGGACAAAGTTGCGCCAGTGTAAGTGAGCTGGCACTGATCAAAACTCTACTCCACCTCCTAGTGGTGACCCTGGATATAGACAAAGATTATGTCTGGCTAAGTGGGTAAGGATCGAGAGAGAGCTACTCTGGTATAGGTAATAAAGCTAACGCAGACACACCTCTTGGGTCCTAAATACTAGTGAATGCACGCATCTTCTGCCGATGTCTAATGAAAATAGTTGCATAACTGCAAAGCAAATGTAAGAAGTAACAACGTACGAGTCGCGTGTGAGCGTATACTCTCCGCCTGAATCAATGGTCAACCATAACTGTCAGCTCTCATTGCAAGAAAGCCGGCACTTTCCCCACGCATTATAGGCAAAATGGTGAAAACTCATAATTCCTGGGGTTCAACAACAACTAAAAATATACCATATAACTAAGGTACCAAAGAGATCCCTACAACCTACCGTTGACCACAGTCCTTAACCATGAAATAGCAAACAATAAAAACAAAAAAACTTTGCTTTTCTTCACTGACAGTTAACCACGATTTTTACTAAACCACTTATTATTGAAAGTCCTCTTTTTCTTGCCCTCTTGTTGCACATTTACAAAGCTCCTTGGCTGATATGCACCTAGTCGTTTAATGTCAAGCTTTTCTTCTATCTTAAACGAAGGAAACGGATTTTGTAATAAATAATCCACTTGATTCATTATGAATTTAGAGTAAGCCACAACTTCAAAAGAAGGTCACAGCTTGTCAATCGCAAACGAGAGTGCGTTGTAGAAGACGTATGTATATTGAATACGAAACGGACGACTACAGTTAACGATTATACTACTAGTTAGTTACATATTTCTATTAATGCATATCCTTTTCTACTATTTTATATATAATTTGTGATTCAATCGATAATTATACAAAGTACTATTTAATCAAGAGTCGACGTTTAACTGTTAATTGGTTGATATCGTAGAAACTTAGCTTCCGGTGAATAAAATGACATAAATTGTTTTGGCAATTATTATTAAAGGTAGCTGTAAAAGGTCAGAGTCAATGCATCGTGAGTGGAATTTTAACGACTGATGCCGCGTGCCCAGCGTTCGTCGTTACTTGTGCTAGCCCGTGTACGGGTTCAATTCCGTGGGCAGGCAGAAAAAGCCACAGATTCCCCAGATTCACGGTGTTCGTGGCACCGAACCGAAGGGTTACGATGTCCATGGCACCGAGCCGAAGAGCTGAAAGCTCAAGTGCTTCTGGATCGAAAAAAACCAAAAAAAAACCAAAATAAAAACCACCCGATAAAATTTAGTGCGCTGATATATACGTCAAGCGTTATAGAGAGAAGCTGAATTTGAGACCGTTATAATAGTTTTTTAATAATAATATTTATATATTATTATGATATAATATTTATATGTTAGTGTTAAATATTCAACTTTCAAAGCTAATCAGTGTCAAGTTAACAATAATAATTAGGAACAAATTTGTTTTTAAATAATAAGTACACGTTAATTATTTTTGGTGTGGTAGACCTGTTCTTACTAGCCTCTAATGACCATGGGTGTATACTAATTGGAGAAAAATATGTTGAAATTTAGATTTCAGAATGTGTGTGATATTTTAGCACTACATAACAACTTTCAAAGCTAATTAGTATCCTGTTGAAAGTAATAATTATAAACAAATAATGTCTGAAATAATGAGTACACGTTACTCAATATTTTTGTTGGGGCCTGACCCCACTGGTGCATATTCAATGGTGGAGAAGACCAGTGTCTGATACAGGATGACAAGAAGTCGTTGCTCGATGTTAATAGCCGCCATGAATCTCATTGCCGCCAAACGTTTGCGTGCCTTGACAATGACATACTCAACATGTTCCCGGAAGCACAGGCTGCGGTCAAATGTCACACCCAAAAATGTCATCTACTGGCAAAACAATACCGCAAAGTTTCACAGTAGGCGTAAAATCGTTAATGGCGTGATTATTGAGTGAGAACCATGTCACTGCTGCTTTGGTAGGGTTAACTAGTGCACCAGAGACATCACACCAGTCTGCAATGCGGTTGAGTTCCTTCTGTATCTCACCGGCAATTGCATCCCTGTCTTTCCCTTGTCTATACACTAGGAGGTCATCAGCAAATGACAGAGTTCTACCTCTGAGATTGAGTTGTTGTTCTGTGATTGACACCGTGTATATATTGAATAAGACAGGGAAAGAGGGAGCCCTGTGGCAATATGGAATGTACAGTCACCGGTTCAGAAAACCAACCACCACGTCGCAGTACAACCCTCCTTTTGAATAGCGCAGCAGCTATCCATCGGATGTAGAGAGGGTGCACCTGGAGTTTCATCAGCTGCTACATTAGATAGTCAGAGGACAATCTGTTATATGCGTCTTCCAAGTCCACCATTGTTGCACATGTTTCAATACCTGCATGAAAACATTCGAAGACATTATAGGCGAAGACCGCAGAGTTGCACCATGTTTCTTTCTCAGATCTTTAACCTCCGAGAGTGGGTGGGAAGATATTGCGACTTTCGAAGTTCATGCCAGTCGACGTGCCACGATTTTCTCAAAAAGCTTGCCTGTCGTGTTTTGCAGTGCAATAATTATGTAGCCGGCTATCTGAGAGTGATCTTTGTTGGACTTCGGCAATGGTAGTAGGTAGCTATGAAGCATTTCCTTCCTGATCTCACCATCCTGGATGCTGACGTTGAATTCTTTTACCAGTTCCTCGATGTCGTCTTTTGATAAATCAATAGTATCCTTGTATCGAATGCCATCAGGTCCTGGCGCAGTCTTCTTCTTTGCGTTCGTTCTTTACGACCAATTTTAATCACTCCTTGTGATATGTTTTATCTTTGGCAAGAACGTGTATACGTTGCACATTGGTTTGGTAGGCCCCTAGACGCATAGACTACTTCACGTTTAGGACATGTGCATCCGATTTCAGCCAAACCTCCTTAGTCGTCTCTTACGACATGCGTGGCAGGTAACACTGGTTCTGTTCTTTACACCCCAAATTTGGGCCCCGGCAACCACTCAGGTCCTGGCGCAGTGCTTCCAGACGTTTGCAGCGTTGTCCTGATGACCTCCGCAGTTATACACAGCTCTTCATTCAACACAACAGCGCTGCAAAGCTCTTCTATGGCCCCCTGTGTTATGAGTCTGTCTGCATCGTCATTGTGGTATGTCTGCTGTATGTAGCCTTGGAAGAGAGCTGTACCCTTATTTTCGTCTGACTTCTGCCAGGCCGAGTGAGTGCTTTGGAAATCCTGGATCCATTTACGTCTTGCAGTACCATTCATGCGCTGGTGAAATCTCCAGAACGTCGACAGGGACTTCTCAGCGCACAGCCTACTGCAGAATTCATCCCATGCGACACACTTAGCCAAATGTGCACACGTTTTGAAGGACAGTTTTCTCTTCCATGTCTTTTTCAGACCCTTGGTATGTGCAGGTGGTGTGCTAGTGGCCCTTCTGGCCTTCTGCCACAACTTAACCGCTTGCCTCTTGATCCACCAGGCTCCCGCGATCTTGTCATTCCACCATGGTGGCTGTGTCAGATTTCCCTGTTTATTGTATAGTGATCTGATTTTACTGCTTCTGATTTTGCTTACAGTATCACACCCTGCTGTGTCATACCGAAAACTGTGCGCACGTCCTTTGTGCTCACATGTCCTGCGTTTTTCGACCAGGATCATGCATGGACAGTGATCACTGTCGAGATATCCAAGCACGCTCCATTTACACAAGGGCAACAGAGTGGGAGACACTAATGCCAAATCAATGACACTGTCAGAGTCCCCTGGTTGACTCGCTAGTCTGGTTGCTCTACCATCATTGATACAGTCCAGATCTAATGTTACGAGCGCGCCTTCCAACTTTTCACCCTGCTTGTTTGTAGGGTTGTTTCACCACTGTCTACCCCTGGCGTTAAAATCACCACAGAAGATGATGTTCTTCTCGTCCTGGTCGAATAAACTTTGCCACTGCAGTGCATCGACCTTGCCATTGCACGCATACACATTCACTAGGACGAAGGAGACATGTGTCTGCACTCTAACTGCATGTACCTGCATTGTGCCGCAGTTCCACTTTGACATGTCTACTTCAGATGTCAACATGTCATTCCTAACAAGAATTGCCTGTCCGAGATGCCGCCTGTTATAGAAGGTATGAAAACCAGCAATGCGGACTGTCCATTCCCCTAGGTTGGTTTCTTGTATAGCAACGATATCGGCACCAGAGGACCGGTCGTCTCTGCTTCACGCTAGCACAATTCCAGTACATGATGCGTACGTTCTTCCGACCCAGTCGCTCACACTTCAAAATATTCTTCCTGGCACTGATCTTTTCCCTTTTTTAAGCCGCCTACTTTGCTTGCGCCCGTATCTCTGATTCTGTGCAGTGTTAGAATAGCTGAAACGCTGCTGAGAATTAGCGAAGGATCCCAGGCTATACGCACGAATTCCGTTGCGAGGCAGAGAATCCATTTCCACGTCAAGGAATGGCTATACCGCAGTCATCCAGCTCATCGGCACGTGGACACACCTTAAGCTCATCGGCACGTGGACACACCTTAAGCTCATCGGCACGTGGACACACCTTAAGCTTAGGTTGATTGGATTGTAGCATCCCTCTACAGAGTATAATAGTGCGAAAATGGCGTTGTTGAACGTAACACAATTTTGCGCACGCCATATTGTTGACACCGAAAGTGAATCTTTAAATTGTGCTCGTAAAGGAATATCTGACACTGAAAACATGACAAGAAAAGGCTGCAAAGTCGCTGTCTGTTAGATATTTTAATTCAATCAATCAATCAATATATATATATATATATATATATATAAATATATATAAAGAGAGAGAAACATTAAGCTGTTTTAACTTACACATTTACACACACTTATTGCAAAATGTATTAATACCAAATAAACTACAAATGACATGTGATACAATAAGTCGAACATTGTAACATAATTCAGAAACTGTGGAGACAGATGAACTCAACTGTAGACATTAAAGAACGCTTATATCAAATGACACACTATACGTAGACAATTATTTTCATACTACAAACAGGGAATATATATATATATATATATATATATATATATATATATATATAAATGATTTTTTAAAACCCAAGCAGTTCACATACTTGGGTAGCATTTTGGCTAAAAAACAAAAACATTTCTACGAATTGTCAAAGCAACATCATCTTTTGAAGATGAAGTAAAATATGGAACTGCAAGTTCTGAAACTAAGTTATTAATTTTCAATTCAAATGTTGTATCAATCCTAGCTTATGTCAGCGAAAGTTGAAAATAGCTAAATATATAGAGAATGCAAAAAAACTGCAAAAAAATGAATATAAAATAGGACGAATTCAGGAGAAGTGACGACGTCAAAGCAATGTCTGGTCTACAGCTAGTAACAAATGTAATAAGAGGTGGAAGATGGAGATATGTTGGGCATACCGTGAGAAGAAATGATGAAAGAATATTAAAGAAGACAATGAAATAGGAAGCAAACGGTTCTAGAAAAAAATGACGCTCTAGAAACATCCTGAAACGAACTTTGTTCATAGAAGCAAGAAATATTGGACTAAATTACATGGAAGAGATTGAATGAATTGCCCAGGACAGAGAGGTATGGATAAATTACACCCAGGCCCAATGTAACGTATAACGATACAAGAGAAATATAAATATATAGATAAAATGTGACCGTCTATAAGTTAAGCGATAGTGAGTTCGATCATATCCCAATCGTACCTGGTTTAAACTCAGCGGAGGAGAAAGTTTGGAAGCAAATTTGTTCCCGCAGAAATTTTATGAACAGTAAAACACAGACCTCAAAATTCACATAGTAATGTCAAACTACTGAATGTATAAGTGGTGCTTGGAAAAATCGTTTACTGTGGTTGATGGCTACGTCATTTAGTGGATATATCACGGTTTTCATGTTCATAAAATCAAAGTAGATTAATAGAAATAACTATACAACACATTACATTAGAACAGCTTACCGGACGCAGTACTGGTATGTCTATTGGTTCAAGTCGTATTTCAAGGATGTCAAAACTCGGATCTTTCTGTGCCTGATCCTTGTTGTCCAAGATACCATTAAACATAGTGGCAAAGTCAGCCTCTTTTCTTGTTACATCTGTTGTTGAATGAGGATACATTTGTTGCAAACATTGAATTAAAAAAAACTGTTTGAGTTGGATAAAATAAAATAGTGTTGAAATGATCATCGTTAGCTTGTCTCTAGTTTCTACATTAAAGATGTCTTGATGTATTTTATGTACTTATCAAGTTATGGTTCATGTTCTGAAGGTATACGTCGAAAGCTGTTGCATAACTACCTCTGCTATATTCCATTACAATTGTATATATGTCTTTTATTTGTTCTCGTACCTTCAGCTGTTACAATGCGATATGCAACGATTTGTTACGTCTTTTTGTCGCTGTGTCTGATTGATTGTTTGATTGATAGGACTATCATCATTGTACTTTGGTGATTAACTATGTGTGCTCCGATCTCGTTCTTACCCAGGAAGATCTCAGCTACAGTAAACGAACTCCGTATTTCCGGCGAGGATCCTTGATGTAATTTAGAAGATGGTGAAGATATTTTAAATAATTTTTTTTTTATAACGAATTTTGCCAAAGCATAGCTTTCAGCCTGTTCTTCTTGATTTTGAACTAGCAAAGGGTTATTTTACGTGCTTACCTTCCACCCAGATTTTAAGTGTTATTGCTCGTTTCCGATAGGACCAGGAACTCGATCTCACCTACACTGTGATCAGATATCTTTTGGAACAAACCTCAATGGTTTCAAAAGAGCAAGAACATGCTTCATCATTTGATATATTTATGATGGTGATCAAACTGTTTCTCTTGTCACTGTCTCTCTCTGTTCACATTTCTAAAATTATTTCTTTGCTTTTCTACCCCCATTCCTTGTTTCGTCTGAAATAGTTTCCATAAACAATTCAGGTTTAGCTCTGCGTGTTGTTGTGTTAATCTCTGTAGAGTAGATACCTGGTAATGTTATGTTACTTCATTCTGTGCAGTAAATACGCGGCGTCCTTAAGTTGTCTATCACTGTCACGTATTTCAGAAGCAAATATATGTAATATATTTTATTTCCCCATCTCTGTCCTCTCCTTGGTGAGCTGAGAAGCATCATGTGGCCACACCAAGTCGACCTGAATACTAAGCTTTGGCGAAACCTGACAGACCTGAAGCTGACCGCCCGGTTTGTGGTGCGCAGTAAATTAAGCACATGACCAGAGATCGCTGAGGATGAAGAAGAAGGGTAGCACCACGACACTCTGTAACTCTCTTTGATAACAACAAATAATCGTATTGTTTACACACATGTTGTTGTAGGACCATAATTCAAATAAACTCTGAACATTATCATTGATATATCCAATGCCATGATGACCCAGACATACTGAACATGACTGGTGATCAGATCATCTTCATGTATTTAAATCCGCCATTATATACAGTTGTTCCTCCACTGGAAATGAGTTAACGAAGTTATGTAATGAACCATACAAATTGTTTTTATCTTCTGCAGATGCTGCTATGGTTGGTGCGTTGAAATATATGTTGATTGTGAGTCCATCTTGCACAAAGAGTCGAATGTGTATTATGCTATCTGATAGAGCTACTTGTGTATGAAGAGATTTCACAAGTTGATTGTGCACAGCAAAGACGACTCCACATATTCTAGGTTGATCTATGCCTAAGCTCTGCCAGAAGAATGTGTGATTTTCTTTGAATGAACCTCTTCAGGGAGCATGGTTTCTGGTATAACTGCTATATCTACCTGCAGTCTCTTGAGTTCCCTGTCAAATGATAGTTGATTTGTCTGATACCTTTTGGTTCATGGTCTAGGCTGTCAAGTCCGGGACACATAGCCCTTACGTTCCTTGTGTCAAATGTAAGAGGTTTATTTCTCTTATTTCTAGGTACTAGGTTTTTACATTTGCTTTCTGTTTAACTTTAGATCTATCCATGTGTACATTACAAGGCATGCAGATGTGACGGGTCAGCACCTTACTGACTAAGGACTGTCTAGTTTAAGGAGTGCGTAGATGATCAGTGCAGCTGAATAGTCACTTCCACCATCGAAAATAACCAAATCTAATACGTTACTGTTGCGTTCCGTGTTGTGGCCGAGCCAACAAGGATGAAGTATCCTCTCAATATTTGACTAGTTTGGACAGCTGCTATGGCAAATGTGCCTTGTCCATTTTGCCCAAACCGTACTGTTTCATCCAAAATAAAGTCACAGTCCATACATTTGGAATTAAGCAGGGTTTGCAGGAGATACCAGAAGATTGATTATATTTAATTCTGTCAGTCTGCCTGCTTTTCTGTCTGTATGTCCGTCATTTACACTTTATAATAATTCCTCCCGTACCGCTATACTTTATATTGGACCTGCACACAATTTCTCCTTACCGCTCTATCCTTGGCAACTCTCTCAATCTCCTCCATGGAACTGAGACCGAGATTTTTTTGTCTCTCTCAGCAAAGTTCATTTCAGGGTCTCCTTAGGATGTCCTCTCTTTCTTGAACCCTTTGCATCCCACCTTCAATGCCTGCTTTGATATTCGTTGATATTTTATCTTGAAGGTGTACCCAATATATCTCCATCTTCTCTTTCTTATAACCATTGTCACTAGTGGTTGACCAGACATTTCTCTGATTTCATCACTTCTTATGAATTCGTTCCATTTTATATTCATTATGTTTCGCAGACATCAATTTCGAAATGCATTCAACTTGCTTTTATTATCTTTAGTCATTGTCAACCTCTCGCTGGCATTTGTTAGGATTGATTCAATATTTGAATTGAAAATTCGTAATTTAGTTTTAATACTATATAATTTGCAGTTCCATATTTTATTTAGACTTTTTAAAAGCTTATGTTGCTCTGCCAATTCGTATCATAATTTCATTTTTAACATTAAATGTGCAATCAACATTGCTACTTAAAGGGGGACTCTGGTCTGGAAAAGTTGTCGCTGATTTCACATTAACTCTTACAATACGAAATGCCACATGACAAACCAATTTTACGCAAAGCCACTTCAGGTACCATATGGTTCTAACCGATTGTTAATATATCGTAGAGGACTATTTTTTGCATTTACACCATGTAAAAGTCGTTTACCGTTCCATTCTATTTCCGTCCGTTCAAAAACGTTGTTTACCTCGTGTTCAAAGTGATATTTTCTTGATTTATTAAGTGCAACAAAACTGTTCGCAATAATGGCTAGTAATGATCATAAACAGCGACTGTCTGCAGTTAACGCCTCAGAACTTATGTATTCATGGATAAACAATGATAATAATGGTGAATCTAGTGAGGACAGTAACAGACTGTAGTTAATGACGATTTGGAATCTGATTTTATATTAGATATTCTTGCATTTAAAATAAAATTAGCAGTATTTCTAATGAAGCAGGGGCGTTTCTTCAAAGCAGGAGCCAGATATGTCAAACCCTCATATAATCAAATTCTTTGAACAGAAAAGTATGAAACTTGACTATGTTGTGTAGAAATGGATATTCTAAGGAATTGATGTAGTTTTTGTTAGCTTTGGACCATTGGACAGCTTACACATGTTGGTAAGTTCACATCTTTCCTCAAAATCTTTAATTGTAAATTTTTCATTTCCTACATTTAATGCTTTAAGTGTATTTTTAAAATTCAAATACAGCAAGTGGGTGTTTGTAATAGATCTTTCAATTGCGCACATTTTAGTGTAAGCAGTTTGTCTCTGCTGTTGAATACAAAAAAAGTTATAACACATTTAGTAAATATATCTTCTCCTTAAAATTTGTTTCACAAAAACAGTGCTTAAAAAGGCGGTTTTAGTATGCATATTGCAAGAGTTAATGTTGATTTTGTCTAACAATTTTGAGAGATTATGACTTAAAAGATTAGAAAAAGTTTAGTTTCCTAAAATATGTCAAGGTGTTGCCATGGAAACAATACAAAATGGCTGCCAAATACAAAAGCTCAAATCCCTAAGGCTCTGAATCTAATGAATATAAATGAATTAGGTTTTCACTCTAAGCTGTGCAATTGTAATATCTACAATATTACACATGCATTTTAGGATATAATGAGTATTACATTTTTTATGAATTTGTGGGTAAACACACCACCCGCCCCCCAAAAAACGTATTTTTGACCTAATTTTGAGCGTATTTTTTCCAAGAATTTATAAAATGTAATTGTAATAAATCCTAAAAATCATGTGTAATATTTAAGATATTACAATTGCACACCTGAGAGTAAAAACAGAATTCATTTATATTCATTAGATTCGGAGCTTTATGGATTTGCAATTTTGTATTTGGCAGCCATTTTGTATTATTTCCATGGCAACGCATTGACATTTTTTTTGTTAACTAACGTTTTTCTACTCTTCTAAGTCATAATCTTTCAAAATGGTATTACAAATTTTACATTAATATGAAAACAACAAAAATATTTCCTTGACCCCAATACTACCGAATCCCTAACAAGGCAATACCATCACCAAAGTTCAAATCTTCTAGTTTACTATTTTCAACCCAATCGATGCCACTTTCACACCTGCAACATTTTCGCATCACCCAGTCAATGGCCACTAAAAACAACAGCGGAGATAGATTACAGATTACGAACTTAACTATAGAATTTGGTCTAAGCAGCTTCTCCAAGGTCTAAAAACCAGCTTGTTTTTCTCTCAGGGTTGTGTCCATTCTTCCTGTTATTCAATTAAGAAAGTCTTGGCCATTACTGATTATATGGTGATTCCTCTCCAGTTGTTCAGTCTTTGAGATCATCTTTTTGGGGATCTTATCAATTATTCAATTTTTCCATTGCTCTGGGATAGTTTCTTCTTCCCATACGTTATTAACTAGTTCTTGCACCTGGCTAATAGTTGTATCATCAGCCGCATTGAGCATTTCTGCAGTAATGTTGTCATCATCCCCTGTCTTATTGTTTATCGAGAAACGGACTACCTTCTTGACCTCAGCTACATTTATCATTTCTTCGATAATAGGTAGAGAGTTGGTTCTTGCCTTTTCGTCAAACTTGAGTAATACTGGTGGATCAGGTCTATCTTTAGGATTTTTTCAAAATGTTCTGTCCATCGTTTCTTCTGCTCGGTATCTGATGTTAGTACTTTACCACTTTTGCTCTTGATTGGGCCACCCTTTGAAATAAAAGTTGCAGTAAGTTATTTTAGTGTACTATATAGCATTTTACTGATTCCAGTCTTAGCTGCCTTTTCTCTTTCTTTAGCTAATCGATTGACATATGCTCTTTTATCTCTTCTAGCCGCTCTTTTCACTTCCTTGTCTTTAGTCTATATTCCTCTTTAGCTTGGATTTCATCTGTTGCATCCTTAGTATTAAATATTGCTAGTTTCATCTTTCTTCTTTCTTGAATACATTTCCAGGTGTCATCGCTTATCCAGGGTTTTCTGTCTTTTGTCTTTAATCCTGCGCTACTATTTGATGCCCTCAATAGTGTGCCTTTATCTTAGTCCATTTGTCTTCAATGTTCTGTTCATTTTCACCATTGAGTAACTCGAATCTATTCTTAAGTTCGAGCTGATATTTCTTTACTTCTTTATTTTGTAGCCCTTGACTGTCTATTCGCAGTTGTTCTTTTTGAGTATGATGAATTTTCAATTTCAATTAACATATGTATAAATTATGATCACTTCTTACATCTGCCCCTCTGTATGCACGGACATCCAGCAATGATGTTCTAAATTGTGTATTTAATGACATACGGACAATCTGATTCCTGGTCACTCCATCTGGTGAGTGCCAAATAAGTTTATAAATTTCCTTGTACGCACAGATGGTACCTCCAATTACTAAGTTTGCCAGCATACATAACTCCGCCAGTCTTTCTCCATTCTCATTCATTTTGTTTATTCCTTGTTTTTCCATAACTCTCTCTACCTGTACATTATCACTTTCAACCTTGGCATTAAAGTCCCCCATTACTACTTACAGTTCATGTTTTTGGGTCTTGCTAATTTGATCATTAAATGTGTCTTTGTTATCATCGTCGGCCTAGTTGGTTGGTGCATAACACTACTGTATTGTCATATTAAAATGCCTGGTACTGAAGCGTGCTCTGATTATCCGACTGGAGATGGGTTCTCATTCTAAGATGCTATTTGCTACTCTAAGGTGACATCATTATGCCCCCCTCCTTCAAAATGCTTACCATCCTCTATCCCTGAATATGTGAAAGTTAATACACTAACTACTTACCTCACTGTTCCAGATCATCTCACCTCACTTAATCCCAAATGTGTCCAGCTCGAATCTCTTCATTTCTTCAGCACTCTGGGCTGATTTTGTAGCTGTTGTCATCGTTTTCACATTTCAAAAATCAATTTTAGTGTGTATTTTTGAGCCAAGTAATGTACGATTCGGGTAGCTGACTTCCACAAAGAGGCTTTCATCAGCAACCGTCATTGATGCAATAGGTGCACCGTATACCACCTGGCTGGTCGTTTTACCGGTATGGTATCCTTTCTTGCAAGTTTATGTAGCTCTTTAAATTTCAAGTGATGAGGTAGCTGGCCTCACAAACAAGTCCTCCTTCTTTTTCATCACGGTTTGGAACCGGCATTGACAGAGTTCATTTACCTTTTACGTTTTAGGAATTAAAAAAGTTATTTTTACCATTCAAGATAGTTAATTATGTGCTTTAAGTTGTAGTTTTGTATCTTACCTTTAGTTGTCATTCCAGCAATCAGTGAGCAACAGATCAGGAGTGACACAATATTAATTCTTGAGGACATCATAGCTTCCGCTGGTGTTGAACGTCTAGTAACAAAGATGGATGCAGATAGCAACATCTGAAGAATATTAGCAACATATCTCAGGTTTTATTGAAGAGCATAATGATCTTTGCAACCAATCATTCTTCTCGGTAGTCACGAATAGTAAAATAAGCATATTTTAAATGTGGGAGGTATTAAACCTCGTCAAATGGCAGGAAACAGAAACGACATTTTCGAGAATATATGTAGATTTACGTATAAACAAATATCATGGATATTTTTTTTTTTAAAACCAATAAAGGCATACGTTGACAGCTGGCAGGGAAAAATGTAGCAACTAACAAAATAATTAGACACATGATTGTATGTGTATGGTTTCATTGACAAGATGACATGTCATGGTAACATGACAATAATGGGAGGTGGGAGGGGTTCGAGAGCAGGGGAGCATGGGGTAAACATAGATATAACTGTGCGATACGCTGATTGATTGACAAATATCTAGCTGTCTGTCAGAGTCTACTATTATGTCATCTGTATCTGTAATCATGAAAATGTGTGTGTGTGTCTCATACGCGGCCTCAGTTTACTTCCAAAATTCACCAAATTTGGTAGAAACACGAATGAGACTCAAATAAGATCAATAGAATAAAGATTCGGCGTGATGCTGACCACATCACCCATCGTGTGCCGTCGGTCAATGACAAATACAGGCCTAACACTGTATTGACCTATATACCACGAAGAAGAAAGATTTCCGAAATCGGAACAATATTCGTTTAAAAAAAAACCCACAAAATGTTGCTGTTTTATCCGATTTATTTTTACAATTTGCCATCAACGTTTCTGGAAGCCTACGGTATAAGCATTAACATATACCCAAGATTCGATTACGTTTGTTTTGAAACAATGGAAACCTCGATCTCTTTCGTAACACAATAAATAATCAGTGTTTGTTTTGGCCGTTGTTGTCAACAGAATATTGAAATACACATGTGTTTGTTTTTTCCAAGTACATTTTACAAAAAAATCTGAAATTAAAATATTTGCAATGTCGCTTAAGAAAAGAAAACTATTCGATCAGACCAGAACTGATTCTAAACGAAGAGGTGGGTTTCTTCAACAGAATGGCAGAAACGGGGTTTGTCACATGCCACTTATTGTTTTGGTTTTTAAATAATATTGACCCAAATAACATTGATGGCATTATTAGAGCAGATATTTCTGATCCGAACTAAGATTCACAACTACATCAAACCATTATAGAGCAAATGGCGCATGTACCATGTGGAAACATCAATCCGAGTTCTCCATGTATGAAGGACGACAAATGTACCAAAGCGATATCTGAAGTCTTTATTTGAAACTGAAACTAGAGAAGATGACTATCCATTATATCTAAGAACAAAATTAGCTGATGGAGGATTAGAAGCAGCCAAGAAAATTAAGAGAGGATACAGTTTAGTTGAATTTTACGTCGATAATAGATGAATTGTTATGTATTGCCCGTTGTTGTCACACCTGTTTGATGCACATCAGTGGCGGCTAGTTTTCATTTTTGTTGGTGGGCCAGACAAAAATGTTCGGAAAATCATGGTTTTGGGTTAGGTTATATTTCAATTTATTACATAATAAATACACTTTACACATTATTTTTGGTGGAGCCCACTGGCCCTTAATGACGAGCCACCACTGATGCGCATATTAATGTTGAGTTCTGCAATTCAGTGAATTGTTCCGTATTGCCCGTTGTTGTCACAAATGTGTGATGTGCATATTAATTAATGTTAAGTACTGCAATTCAGTAAAATCGATTAAATATGTGATGTTGTATCAATTGACAAAATAAAAGGTTATCGTGCCTTCTGCTACATCAGCAGCAATGAAGCAATTTGGTATTTTTGGATTTCCCCGCTCATAAGAGGTATCCCTCTGTAATGCAATTGAGCGTCCACCTTGAAAATGGACTATCTACATCAATATAGAAAACGTCCAACAAAGAGTCCAGCATCCCCCAAGAACGACGTTAATTGCATTTGTTGAGCTTTGTCAAAATGACTACTTTGTAAAGATTTTGCTTTACTTTGAAATTCCTATATATTTCACGTGGGATAAGTCCAGGAAGGTTTTTACAAGAAGAAAGCAGGGAGTCGCAGTTGTCGGGTTTGATGGAGTTAAATCTAGCGATGTTTTGGGACGTGTTTACACTGTTCATCCAAACAATTTCAAATGTTTCTACCTTCACATCCTAGTTCTTACAGTTAGAGGTCAAATATCATTTAATGATTTAAAGACGGTTGAGGGTAAAGTTTGTACAGCATTTCGTGAAGCATGAGGAAATCTTAATTTACTAGAGGAAGGTAATCAATGGCAGGCTACGATGGCAGAAACTTTTCATCATTTTTATTACCTCATGCAGTCCATCAAATTCCCTCAAAATGTGTGGTATACGTTCAAGGAAAATATGTCTGTAGATATTCTTAATCGCACAAGAGAACAGAACTCTGACTTGCAAATTGATTACAACGAAGATATATTTAACGAAGTCTTAATCATCATAGAGGATAAAGTTATTGACACGGTTGGCAAAACTGTGCACGTTCTAGGCCTTCCACGTCCAGCAAGAATCGTCATTTGTTTGCAAAGAGAAATACTTAAAGAAACCGAATACAACGACGATTTAGAGCATTTAGAGCATAACGTAAACGACAACGAGCCACTATTAGTTCAAGACCAAAGAATTCTTTACGATGTACGTCTGCACCAAGTGAAAGATGGTTCAAGTGGTATATTCATCATTAATGCACCAGGAGGGACATGAAACGCATTTGTGTTTAATTTACTCCTTACACATATTCGCTTTCGATTGCATTATACAATTGTCATGTCTTCTTCTGGGGTAGCAACCTTGCTTCAAGGAGAACAAATAATGCACACGCTACTCTTAAATCGTCATTCGATTTAGCACGTATCGAAGACTTAATTTGCAGCATCAGTAAAATAACAGACAACGCGACAGTTATACAACAGTGCAAATTGATCGTTTGAGGTAAATACACTATGATTCACAATCACTGACTAGAAGCAGTCAACAGGTCTCTTCAAGATATTAGAACCAACCGAAAACTTATAGTTGGAACATTAGTAGTTCTTGCTGGTGATATCAGACACACGCTTCCTATTATTTCTAGAGGAACAATGACTGATGAGCACAATGCATATCGTATAAACTATATCTCCAATAGTTTGTGTTTGTCCACCTATATACGGCCTCAGTTCACATCCAAAATTCATCAAACGTGGTTTGGATGGTTCTGGAATAAATTTTAGTTCAACTGAAGAAATACATTCGAAATAGAATCAATATTCGTTTAAAAACTAAACAAAAATATAATTTGTGATGTCTTTTTCGTCTCTTCTTTTACATTCCGGTATTACCACGTGCTCGACATGAAGACAGGTCACATTTGTCAAAGTGATATAATCATTAAAATGACCAAGTGGTCACTGTCAAATTGATTATGTCCCCTATATTTTTAGAAATTTATTTTTTCTTTGATATCGCCCGCTGAGAATTCAGGCGTTAGACATGACGCTGGCGTTTGCATCACTTACCAGAGCTTGAGAAAGTGAAAATGCTACTTTGATTAGACGGAAGCTAATAGATCATGACTTGCAATTACCAGAGCTGAAGTAAGTGAAGACACTACTTTGATGAGACGGAAAGCATTACAAGAACCTCCCGAACCATCAAAATCGTTTAAAGACGACATAGCAGATTCAAACAACTTCTTAAAAATATAGTAAATACAATTCTTGTTTTTACATGACATCTTTTGGAACGGCTTGAACCAATTCCTCATCAAGGATTAATAATAACTTTTACCCGCGCATAGCGGTTAATTAGTAGTGAAAATAATTTACTGAACATCCATTGCATGCATCGTTTGCTTTTGAGAAGATACGTGCTAGTGTTAAGTTGGTAAGCCAGTAAACAAGTCACACATTGCTATCTACATCAAACTACATCACATACAGAATGCAAAGTGTGATCAACAAATGATGTTTCTAGAGCGTCTACTGTACATGAACCGAGATGTTACTGAGTTGTTCTACATTGTATTCTACCTGACCAGGAACTAAACTCCGAGATACACGCTGGAGGCTGGTTGTATCTTTTGCGTTTTCCAATAAGCTCGGGTTTTCCTTACTAACAACATTCTGCATAGACTCTTCATCTCTGTCGTGACTAGTTTTCTTCTATCATTTGTTGTCAGCACTAGTAGCATAATGTGGAGAGAAAGATTGTGTTGAACATTGCTAATTTTTGTGTGTTCATGGTGACATTTTTGCATTTTAAAATTGGCGATATTTGTCCTATCATTTGATTTGCTGTATTGCATCTGTGTTAACTTTCATTAGTTAACTTCAATTTGCTGAACAAATGCTCCCCAGGTATGTAACGTCTTTTACTTGTTTTAATGGGCGATTATCGATGGAGATATTGGTAGCACTTTCCTCTCTGGCGAATGTCATTACTTCGGTTTTGTCGATATTTACTCTCATGTTGTATTCATTACATGTTAACTGGCGTCTGTTTGCACAATGTTTAAATTTACATTTGGTACTTTCCCCGGACTATGGAGTTCTTTCACTGCCGCTGATATGTTCTTGCATAAGAAAGAAATAGAAACACACATGGTTATTCATTGAAAGGCAATGATGATCTTCCTATTAACTCTAAGTGGATCAAGCGCCACGCTATGTAGCTCTGGTGGTGGGCACCCTGGGACCGGCCAGAACCTCAAGTGGGAGTTATGGTAATCTTAAGTTTTAACAGTTGTTATAAATTTATATTTCAGCCCATTTATATTTAATGTAACCTAAGGTCATAAATAATCTACGGCTTTACAGGTGAACATAGCATTTTTTAAATTTTAGTTGAGTAAACTGTGATAAAGTCAGCAGTAACTATAACGATCGACATTTTATTACCCACAGTTTTGACTTGAAATATGAGCTTCATCGTCTGACATAAACACTGTAAAAACAATGATTAATTGCTCATAGAAACTGATGTCACTTTCCTGGATGGTGTGAATATTAATGTAGAATGTGACGAAACACGCTTTATTGCTTGTAATTGTATTGAATATATTCACATTGAGTGGCCAGAGACAATTTTATTCTCATTTATTATTATTATTTATTGTTTTCCTTCTTACTATAAATCTTTTTGCATTTGTCTTATATTATTTTAAAATATGTCATCAATGTAATTAAACAGATTCTTGATTTCTAAACACATTGATCTATGGTACATATTTCATCCATTAAAATAACAGTTTGATGACTGAAACTAATATCAGCTGTCAGTATCTTCTTCTTCTTTGTGTTCGTTCTTCGAGGGCTATTTTATCATTCTTATTGTGATGTATAATTGATCTTTGACAAGAACGTTTTTATTTACGTTGTGCCATTATGCGCTTATGGTGACTAGGCCAGCACATCCAGTTTCGCCAGCATTTTATTTACTAGGGTAGCTTGCCGATCATCTTTCGCCGTATTTTGGGTTTTATGATCTACGCCTACGAGCTGTACAGCCTTTCTGACTATATACCGGATTAGGAACATTTTTCATTCTTTTTGGGAAACATAAGTTTGTCCTGGGACGGCACCTTATTCGTGAAAACACCGTGAAAAATGTCAGCCTTCGATATTGTGCGGAGTTTGATAGCCTGTCAAATCTTTACACTGTCGGCCTTACTTTTCTACCACGTTTAGTTTTTTATCGAATAGGAACATTCTCAGCCTTTTCGAGGCGCATGTCAGCACCTGGCAATTTGCAGTTTCTACCCTGCATTTTCTCTGGCCCCGGGAAACACTGGACTTTGGCTGCGCATAAATAATGTAGAAGGTCGTTTCATTAGGCACTATCATCGCAACTTAGATTTGCGTTCGTCAAGCATCACCCGCCCCGGTTTCTACGAGAATGTTAGTTGTAAGAACAACAATATCGTCTGTCCGGTTGTTTCAGCGAAGACATTTTCGTTAGGCGTTAAAACGCAACTTTAGGATTTGCGCTCTACCAACTTTACCCAATTGATTTATCTGCTCTTGGTCTCTTCTACGAAGTTAACTGCAATCTTCCCTTGCGTCATCACTTCACATAGTATCTTTTCCGACGAACCTTGCCGAGAGCAGTTAAAGACGTTACCACCATTACTTCGAGGGGTCGTGAATATTTTCCTCCTGACGACTCGTACCTTGTCAATTTTATGCGATTCGTTTTTTGATAATTCACTTCGGACCCCCAACTCAGGTCTACGAATGTTGCCTCATGTCGGCCCACTTCTCTTCCCTGAAGCACCCTCGTCCTTCGTACGGTCATTTACTCAGGGTGAGTTGGCATTCGTTCACAGACGATCATACTCTACTATTGCTTACACTTACGTTTAAGCAACCATTTGTGCAAATTTCAACGATTCGGCAAGGAGATGCGTACATTTGGTTCAGTGATTGTGAACCTGAATTACTTTTCCGTGCTTGCACCACTAACACTACCTGCAGCTTTCCTCGATCCTACCCTCTTGGCCTGACAGGAACCGTTGTCTGTTTTCAGGGTCACCACGTGGAGGTGGGGTAGAGTCGTGATTAGTGCCAGCTTACTAATCCTGGCGCACCTTGTCCCTATGCGCCTAGACCCCAGCTGTCGGTATAAAAATGTATAATTAAAAAATGTGATCTATAAAACAGGGTGTTTGCCCTTGTCCAGAAAGTGTTAAATAGTCAATAAATGAATGAGGAAAGTGGTAACTGAAGAACACAAGTGACGATTACCATCTATCAGTTATTGTATGTCTTACTATTCTACAGTTAAATATGATGGAAGTTAATATAGATTTAGACAGATAATTGTGAAACGGCAGTGACACTATCTAAACATGTATCTATCATCATTTCAGCTTTTACTTCTATCTCTAACATATCACTTCACTCTCAAACATTTCTCTCTCTACTCTCAAACAGTTCTCTCTCTACTCTCAACATTTCTCTCTCTACTCTTAACATTTCTCTCTACTCTCAATATGTATCTATTATTGCAAAAACATGTTTTCTCTTGTACTCAAAAAGCATCCCTACTCCAAACATATTTACTATATTAGCAACATTTAACCTTCATTTAACATCTTCTCCTCCCAACATATCCACAAGCAAATAAAAACGTTCAAATGTGACATATTCAGTTCCAAGAATAAGCATTATTTCATGGCGGACTATCTAGCAACAAATTCGAGATGTAAAAATAGATATTTTTAAGCATTCAAAATGTATTAACATTGAAGAAATACAAGAACAGAAAATGAGAATAATTTAATACTTCATATAAATTACATTGTTTTATGTGAGAGAAATGTGTGACAAATAAAACAGATCTGACTAAACACAATATATACATTCGAGTTATGGATGTACAAAGAAGATATGTGAATATCATGGAAGAAACAGAAAACTAACAGAGATGTATTTCATAGAAGAAGGTGTTAAACGAACTGTCTGAATGAAATATATCAAGAGGTAGACAGTATCAGCCTGTCAGAGGGCGGCATCACATTGACAAAGAATAGAGTTTGCTGAAAGTTCAGATTATCGATTTGTTGATGAGAAAAGTGATGATGGAAAGTATTACAATTCAAATCTATAACAAAACACACCCAATGGATTACTCAAGCAATCAAGTACCATGACTGCTGGCGTAGGGGATCATGTCTCTACAACTCTATTTCTCTCTCTCCTTGGTGCAGTTAATCGGTTCTTACGTCAATTTTTTTGTCTAACAACGGTGTCAGACCATCCAACATCTTCTCCCTCTGTCTTCCACGATCTCTCCTTCCACGATATTTACCTGTAGTTACCAAATGTTCTAAACCTTCTCTTCACATTACATGTCCTAAGAACCTAGCTTGTCTGATTCTTATTCATTTGATAATAAATGGATGCCTAAAACACAAATTATTATTTATATGATTATAATGTCATGTTAATATTTATACATGGTGTCTCGTGTTCATTTAATATATTATATTTCAAAGCAACCGATGTTAGCTCTATGCATGATGTTCTCATTGTAAATTTTATTAAAGATCAAAACAAATATATTGATATAATTGTATGCTCCGAGACTGCAATAGATTGTTATCAATGTTTATAACTTAATTGAAACAACAAAAATACAATTCTACAATGAATAAATTTTAATATTTTTCCGCCTCAATTCATCCAGTGCAACTGTGACATTAGCTGTCTGTTATTGAGAGGTGGGTTTGTAGGTGGGAAAGGTAGCATTTCCATTTATGTATTATAGGGTGGTGGGGGTGGGTAATGTAGGAGGAGTTAGTTGATGGTTTACATCATGCGAAACAATTGTTGAGGATGGGTCGGGGGGTAATAAGAACGGGCTAAAATGTCTCGAAGTGGAGACCGTTGATCTCTCAATAACAACAGGTCACCGATCAAAACAACTGGAAATTCCTCGTGATAGCGTTGGGATGGCACTTACTAAGGCAGACGTTGATAAGAAGTATGTGGCATATGTCTAATGAATATGTAGCGGTGTCTAGGCGTGTCCAGGTTCTGTTTTATAACTTTAAAAGCTAACACCAACATCGAACAGACGAAGTAATATGTGGGAAAAACGTGTGAAGTAACAGCTGAAAGTCATTTCGTTTCAAGATGTATACACGAAACAATAATAACGCTTTAATAAAATAAAATAGTAAGACATTCAGTTGCTATCAAATTCAATGTGCATTTATTTAAACTTGAATGTAATAAATCATCATCATCATCAAACAGCCTGTCCTGGGCAGAATATTGCACTTCTGTAACACTTATATTCAAAAACACATATATGTTTTTCCACTTATTTTATTACATGTTTTTAAGTAATAACAAAGAGCTTGTTAGAATGGGAACCCATCTGGAGTCAGATAATCAGAGCCCGCTTCAGTACCAGGCATATTAATATGACAATACTACAGTGTTAGACACAAACCAACTAGTCCAATGATGATAAGACAGACACGTTTTATGAGCAACTACATGATCAAATTAACAAGACCCAAAAACATGATCTGTTATTCGTAATGGGAGACTTTAATGCCAAGGTTGGAAGTGATAATGTAGGGGTAGAGAGAGTTATAGGAAAACAAGGAATAAACAAAATGAATGAGAATGGAGAAAGACTGGCTGAGTTATGTATGCTGTCAAACTAAGTAATTGAAAGTACCATCTTTGCACACAAGGAAATTTATAAACTTACATGGAGTGACCAGGAATCAGATTGACAATATGTGCATAAATACACAATTTAGAACATCATTGCTCTATGTCCGTGCATACAGAGGGGCAGATGTAGGAAGTGATCACAATTTATGCCCAGGTAAATTGAAACTGAAATTGAAAATTCATTATACTAAAAAAATAACAACTGCGAATAGACAATCAAAGGCTACAAAATAAAGAGGTAAAAGAGGAATATCATCTCGAACTTCAGAATAGGTTCGAGTTACTCCATGGTGAAAATGAACAGAACATTGAAGACAAATGGACTAAGATAAAAGAGACACTATTGGAGGCTGCAAATAGTAGCATAGGATTAAAGACGAAAAAGCTGAATTTTTTCGTGATTGATGCTCCCTTCGACATGAATTGCAATTCAAGTGATAAACATATTTTTGTTGACGCTTTAGCGACGGCCATATGCATTTATGCGGTGCAATATGCTTTTTATGGAGGAACGAACGACAGTTTCATTCTGGAATTTGTTCACACATGATACAGTTGTTAGCATTTTGTATGATTTTCGTTGGCACAGGAACAGAGCAAATTATGGGGTTGTAGTAGTTCCCTAGTACAAGGCCCCAGGAAAATTAATAAGTCAGAAATTGACTATAGAAAAGGTATCTACATCAACTTGGCTCTCTAACTGCTTCTCTTCTCAACATCTGCAAGTTATACGTCACGACACCAATGATCACAGGTACAAGGAATTACAACAGGTAACTGATTAGTAAATTCATAAGTATATTTAATCACTAGTAATATCAATCTCTCTCTGTCTTGGAGAGTGAATAACAACAGATACGGCATCACTCAATTCACAACAATTCATATAATTCAGTGTACAAATCTGACTCACTCTCACTAGTGTCTACCCGAATAGAATAACAACACTTGCACTATCTAATTCCATGAATCCTTCCGAAATATTATGTCTTATCTTCTGTGCTCACCGGTCTATATCAATAAAGTTAGTTTTACGCCGATGTCCCTATAAGGAATTCAGTCCACACTGTAAAATAGTTCATTAACTCATAACAGTTCATTACCTGGCGTTGATGTTTCGAAATACTATGGTCGTTCACAATTCCCTTCAACCTCAGGGAAAATAGGATGCTTCTGCTACTTTACTGGTCTCGTCTTTGGCAGCGGAAAGCTAGTCTTCACAGTCAGCGGGTCGCTTGCTCATCTGCTTCTATAGTCTTCAGGCATCAGTCATCTGGTCGTCAGGCACTTCTCATCGGTTAGTCTGGCAGCGGTTCATCTAGGCGTCAGTTCTCTAGTCATCATCTCGTCGTCTTGGTTCACAGTACATATATAAAACCTCGCTGTTCTTCTCTGGTAAATGGCTGTTTATTGATGTGAACTAGTTAACATCTTCAAGTTAGTTCACCTCTCACTCTCTCTTTTACTCCAAGTGTTGCTCTTAGCAGATCCGATCAATTTAAATCACTGTTACAGGCATTCTGGTTTCTCTCTAAAAAAATAGTATCAATCTGCTACTAAAACATTATTACGATCAGTTCTACTCAACTTCTCCAGTCAGTCTTCTGCTTCCCTACAAGTGGGCCGTGTGCAAAAAGTAACCCGGATGGATTGACCGTTACCTACTTTACTATGTTGGTGTACGGCTGACCATTTTACCATAAACTGGAGTATTCAAAGTATGTATGGCCAGTAGACCACTGTTCCATCTTCTTGTCCTCCATAACCCTCTTACAGATTCCTTACCAACCCAATATAGAAATTTGGTTTCATCTACAACATTTCATGACCTCCCTTTCCTCCTTCAATGTCCTAATGTCCTAACATCAAACTCCTTCAATGTCCTAATGTCCTAACATCAAACTCCTTCAATGTCCTAATGTCCTAACATCAAACTCCTTCAATGTCCTAATGTCCTAACATCAAACTCCTTCAATGTCCTAATGTCCTAATATCAAACTCCTTCAATGTCCTAATGTTCTAATATCAAACTCCTTCAATGTCCTAATGTCCTAATATCAAACTCCTTCAATGTCCTAATGTCCTAATATCAAACTCCTTCAATGTCCTAATGTCCTAACATCAAACTCCTTCAATGGCCTAATGTCCTAATATCAAACTCCTTCAATGTCCTAATGTCCTAACATCAAACTCCTTCAATTGCCTAATGTCCTAATATCAAACTCCTTCAATGTCCTAATGTCCTAACATCAAACTCCTTCAATGTCCTAATGTCCTAACATCAAACTCCTTCAATGTCCTAATGTCCTAACATCAAACTCCTTCAATGTCCTAATGTCCTAACATCAAACTCCTTCAATGTCCTAATGTCCTAACATCAAACTCCTTCAATGTCCTAATGTCCTAACATCAAACTCCTTCAATGTCCTAATGTCCTAACATCAAACTCCTTCAATGTCCTAATGTCCTAATATCAAACTCCTTCAATGTCCTAATGTCCTATATCAAACTCTTATGCTATGTCCTAATATCAAACTCCTTCAATGTCCTAATGTCCTAATATCAAACTCCTTCAATGGCCTAATGTCCTAATATCAAACTCCTTCAATGTCTAATGTCCTAATATCAAACTCCTTCAATGTCCTAATGTTCTAACATCAAACTCCTTCAATGTCCTAATGTCCTAATATCAAACTCCTTCAATGTCCTAATGTCCTAATATCAAACTCCTTCAATGTCCTAATGTCCTAACATCAAACTCCTTCAATGTTGTCATCAATCAATGTCTTCTAATATCAAACTCCTTCAATGTCCTAATGTCCTAACATCAAACTCCTTCAATGTCATAATGTCCTAATATCAAACTCCTTCAATGTCCTAATGTCCTAATATCAAACTCCTTCAATGTCATAATGTCATAACATCAAACTCCTTCAATGTCCTAATGTCCTAATATCAAATTCCTTCAATGTCCTAATATCAAATTCCTTCAATGTCCTAATATCAAACTCCTTCAATGGCCTAATGTCCTAATATCAAACTCCTTCAATGTCTAATGTCCTAATATCAAACTCCTTCAATGTCCTAATGTCCTAACATCAAACTCCTTCAATGTCCTAATGTCCTAATATCAAACTCCTTCAATGTCCTAATGTCCTAACATCAAACTCCTTCAATGGCCTAATGTCCTAATATCAAACTCCTTCAATGGCCTAATGTCCTAATATCAAACTCCTTCAATGTCCTAATGTCCTAACATCAAACTCCTTCAATGGCCTAATGTCCTAATATCAAACTCCTTCAATGTCCTAATGTCCTAACATCAAACTCCTTCAATGTCCTAATGTCCTAATATCAAACTCCTTCAATGGCCTAATGTCCTAACATCAAACTCCTTCAATGTCCTAATGTCCTAACATCAAACTCCTTCAATGTCCTAATGTCCTAACATCAAACTCCTTCAATGTCCTAATGTCCTAACATCAAACTCCTTCAATGTCCTAATGTTCTAATATCAAACTCCTTCAATGTCCTAATGTCCTAACATCAAACTCCTTCAATGTCCTAATGTCCTAACATCAAACTCCTTCAATGTCCTAATGTCCTAACATCAAACTCCTTCAATGGCCTAATGTCCTAACATCAAACTCCAATTGACAAGGTCAATGTACAACAATACTCTACGATGTACACAAATCATATAGGAACATATCAGAATCAGGTATTCCCATGTCAAGGCAAAAATTCATCATGTCACTGTCAATGTTCTATCCTGACTAATAAATGCAGCAAAGAAATCAGATTGGTCAATAATCAACATTACCGCAGTTGCATTTCAGGGCAATATCAATCCACAAAATTATAACATCAACTTCTTTGATAGCATCTTACCATCAACAATATCCACTATTATAATATCCAAACACATCAGTGATTTCATAACTTCTTTGATAGCATCTTACCATCAACAATATCCACTATTATAATATCCAAACACATCAGTGATTTCATAACTTCTTTGATAGCATCTCACCATTAACAATATCCACCATTATAATATCCAAACACATCAGTGATTTCATAACTTCTTTGATAGCATCTTACCATCAACAATATCCACTATTATAATATCCAAACACATCAGTGATTTCATAACTTCTTTGATAGCATCTCACCATTAACAATATCCACCATTATAATATCCAAACACATCAGTGATTTCATAACTTCTTTGATAGCATCTCACCATCAACAATACCCACCATTATAATATCCAAACACATCAGTGATTTCATAAATCCCATCAATTTTGATACATGACAAAATATAAAGATAAAAAAAAAATTTAACGGGTACATGACTCATAACAAGTACATTGCATATACATAATTCTCTTTCTTCCTCTATATACAGGTATTTAGGGACACTCCCTATTTACTCCTCTCACTTCTATCCATTTGATTCCAATTGATTTCTCAATATTCCAAGATTTTCTCTAGCCGCACGTCTACTCGGACTGTCAGTCAGAAATCTGATTATCTCCTCATTATCTCCCCTTGTGCCTTCTATGCACAGCTTTTAATTCCGACAATAGGCTCAATTTTATTTTCTCTTTGCTCCGCTCATATATAATAAATTCAGTATTACAACTAGTGCACATAAATTATAAACAATATTAATCAAGTCAAAACTTCACTGACACATTGGTTACCCATCCAGAAAATCACAGCATTTACATTATTTCCTCACCACTCTTCTTCTTCTGAAGAGTCGCTATTGTCGATTTATAAAATCTTTCAACTAGGTGATCCCCCTTTCCCTGGGATGGGACAACCGTAGCCTCCCCCTAGTATACTACCTCTAACTTATCTTATCTAGAATTGTATGCATCAAACTCAGAAACGATTGTTCCTTGATTTCAGTTTCATCCTTGATCGTGGCTCTGGGAATAACATCCTTACCCTTGCTAAATTGTTACAGCTTTTCCCTCACCTTGCGGGCTCTGCTCAAATAGTTTGCCTTCGTCCTGACTGGTACAGTCTTTTGGTTGACTTGATTCACCACCCTCATGCGAGCTAGTCTTCCTCTCTTTACTAAGCGAGTTTCTTCTGAAGTAGTACCTCTGCCTCTTTTGGTACCTTGGGTCTCAGTTTCTGATTGTGGCCAAGATGATTCATCGTCACTTTCTGCCAGGTTGCTGGTTCTATTCATTTCGTCATCCCTTGCCAGCCTCTCATTTCTGTCTAGTTTGGCTAATCGATGCTCTAAGAGTGACATCTCTTCGCTGGACGTACTATCTGATCGAATCTGACTTAGTCTTTTATATTCTTGTCTTCTAAGATTTTCTGCCCGTTTCCGATTTACTTGGCTTTGTAATTCTACTTGTCTTTCTTTCATGCTTCTGTTTCCTTCTACTACCATCTCGGGTTCTCTAGCGCTGACTGTCGAGAATTCCCGGAATTGTTCTGTATCGGTAAGTTCTATGTTTTCACTGTCGCAGTCACTTAGCCCTCTCAACTCCAGTGTTGATTCGATGGTTCGTTCAGGGGACGATAGTTCTGGACGGTCTCTGACCTGGTCTGGCATGGCCAGGGTAACATTCCTCCTTCAATGGTTCGTTCAGGGGACGATAGTTCTGGACGGTCTCTGACCTGGTCTGGCATGGCCAGGGTAACATTCCTCCTTCTTACGGGACTAGAAGTTGGTTCTCGTATTTCTTGCTCGTCTGCTCTCAACCATTGTACGGGGGTTTTAATAACTCTGCCCTCAAGTTGGTGTTTTATCTGATAGGAGCCGTTTGAATGTTTCTTAATCACGTAGTAACCACTCTCCCACTTATTATCAAATTTCGACCTCCTAGTGTGGTTTTTATAGTACACTCTGTCTCCCACACTGAAATCTTGTGGTTTTGCTCCACTGTCAGCATAATTCTTCCTCCTTTGAGCTGCTATCCGGTTATTTCGTACTACTTGGACGTGGGCTCGATGCAATTCTTGTATCAACGTCTCCAACGGTTCCTCCCCCAAATATTTCCGTCTGGGCTTCAACAGATTATCTAACGGCAGTAATGGTTCTCTCCCAAGCATCAGATAGAACGACCAAAATTTGGTGCTTTCGTTTCGATGTGTTCTAATGGCTGCCTGAGCTTGATTTAAATGCAATTCCCATTCACTTGGACTCGCCTGAATACTTTTAGCAATGACATCGTTCATCGTTCGATGTTGTCGTTCGTTTATGCCATTAGCCTGGGGCCAATAGTAGGAAGTGGTTATATGCTTTATGTTGAAACAGTCTAAGGTATTTCGGAACAGCCGACTAGTAAATTCTCCTCCATTGTCCGTGAGGATCACCTGTGGACAACTATATCTCGGCAACAATTCTGCTACTAATAACTGTGTTATTGTTTCGGTATTTTTATTAGGTATCGCGAAACACTCAGGCCAACGACTGTAACAGTCCGTGAATTGCAAGATGTATTTGTTTCCGGACATAGTTGTGTCAAAAGGTCCCGACACATCTATGCTTACTTTCTGCATCGCGAAGTGAGGTAAGTCTGTTTCTTGTAACGGGCTTTTCTGAACAGTCATAGAACGTAGTTTACATGTTTCGCACTTTCCTACATGTCTCTTCACATCTCTGTATAAGCCGGGCCAATATTGTTTTTCCTAATATACTGTGCGTGCATTTATCGCGTCCCATATGACCGTTGTCTTGGTGGTACTGTATGAGAACTACCTCTTTCAGATTCTCTGGTATACATAACCTCGCATTTATCCCTCCATTATTGTGTGGTACATAGTACAACCTGCCATCCTGGGGCTCTATTACAAAATTCCTGTACTTCGGATTTTCCTCGTTCCGTTCTAACTCCCGTTTTATCTTTCCAAGGGCTTCATCTTGGTCCTGCGCTAGTCGGGTGACTAATCTGGCTTCTTCTGATTCAGGGGAGAGGGGTCAGAATTTGTCATAACGACTGCTGGGGTTTCTTTATGGGAAGGGTCAGGGTCTTGGACATTTTGGGAAGTACTGGTCAATTGTGTAATGGACCTGGGTTCAGAGGGGGTGGTGTCCAACATATTGATTTCCAAATGGTGGTCATTAAGGTCGGGCATGGGATCGGTGTCCGTCTCCTCATCGTTTTCTACGTGTGGTATTCTAGACAGCATGTCTGCGCAAGTATTTAGTTTCTCTGGAATGTATTGTATTTCAGCATCGTAGCCCTGAATATTCAATGCCCACGTTTGGATGCGCCGGTTCTGCATGGGGGCCTTCAATAAAGATTGTAAGGGCTTATGGTCGGTCTTGATCTTGAAAGTTGCGTTGTGCAGGTAATAATCTAACTTTTGTAAAGAATAGTGAATAGCGAAGACTTCTTTCTCAATGGTGGACCATCTCCGTTGTGATTTACTCAGTTTGTGAGATAATAAATATATTGGCCTTTCGTTCGGAATTCCTTCAATAATTTCTATCTCGCCCTCCGTTGCTGACTGAACCAGGCAAGCTCCAATAGCCGTATCAGACGCGTCCGTATACAAGGTCAATTCCCTGGATAAATCTGGGTGTGCCAACAGCGGTACGGAAATGAGGCATTTCTTTAGACTGTCGTACGCTTCCTGACACGCTGTGGTCCACTTGAATCTGGAATACTTTCTTGTAAGCGCTATCATCGGCTCTGCAATGGTAGTGAAATTTGGCATGAATCATATAATAGCCTGTCATTCCCAGAAATCCCCTCACCCCTCTAACATTAGTGGGCGGAGGCATATTCATGATGCTTTTGACCTTTTCTTCGTCTGGCTTGACCCCATGTCGGTTTATGACAAACTCTAAATACTTGGTTTCCTCCTTTAAAAACTGACACTTGTTTAATTTCAACTTTACTGAGTGCTTCCTAAGTCTGGAGAAAACTTTTTCAATATGTTCTATGTGCTGCTGCTTAGTACCATCAGTATATATCAATATATCGTCGATGTAGGCCTGCGCGTAACTTTGCATCCCTGATAATACCTCATCTATCAGGCTTATGTATGTAGCAGGTGACGACTTTAATCCAAACGACATCACGTTCCATGTGAAACTGACCGCGTGAGTGACAATTGCAGTTTTCTTTTTCGCTTCTTCAGTGAGAGGAATACACCAGAATCCGGATCTAGCATCCAGCGTGGTAAAATACTTGGCCTTGTTCAAGTTACTTAAAATGTTCTCAATAATAGGCAGGGGGTGCGATATATTTCGGATTATTTTGTTTAAAGCCCGATAGTCGCAGCAAAATCGATGACCTCCGTCTTTCGTTGTGACTATTACCACTGGGGAGGTCCACTTTGACCTTGCCCTATTTATAATGCCCACCTTCAGCATGTCTTCAATGGCCTCCTCCATTACTTCTCTGCTCCTAAGGGGTGTACGATATGGGCGGAGGCATACGGGTGGCTCACTACCTGTGTCTATGCCCATCATTATGGTGGAAGTACGACCGAGCTCCATGTCAGACAAAGCGAAAATATCCTAATTTCTCCGAACTAGATTCTCTAAAATGGCTTGATTCTCCCCCTGCTCTCCTAGGTGTAGCATTAGCTCTCTCTCTCTCTCTGTTGTCTGGCGTTCGAATCAGTTATTCTACTCGCTGAGTTTCTCGCTGCAAGTCCCGATACGTTCTGATATGGAACCTGGGTTGTTCTTCTTATCTCTCTGAACACATTTAATGCATACATTCTTTCTTCTCTAAAGGAATTTCTCCCTCCCGACCGAATGGGTATTCTAAACGTATCTTCCTCTTCAACTTCCCATCTCACAGCTTCGCACAATTTGCTTCCCCTTCTCAACTTAATTGACTTGGTGGTTTCATTTATTACCATTACTGGGCATGTGTTTCTACTATCTAACCTGACTATCCCTTCCTGCACTACTAATCCCGGCTCCCCCATTATGGCATGGTTTTCTACAAGACAAGTTCTCATGGTCTGTCCTTCCTTGATTCTACTACCTGAACCCACCGTGGATAGTACTTATGCACCGTGTGCGATCTGATAAGTACATCACGTTCCACCCTTACTATGCTAGCTACATCAGCATCTTCTTCCAGATCTAGATATTCCCTTCCTATCCTAAGTTTCTTGAGATCGAAATAAATTCTAGCTCCTGTCTATTTCAAAATACCTACCCAATATCATCCTACTGTTTGTATTTTTGGCAATATAAAACCCGTGAGTCAGGGTCGTGTTCCCCAATCTAATTCTAATTCGAGAATACCCCGTGACCTTCAACCTTTCCCCCCGAGACTGATTCAAGTCTCACCTCGTTATACAGGGTGTTCAAGATAAAAGTAGCCCTATTGACTAATAAAGCCTGTAAATTGGGCTACTTTTATGTTGAACACCCTGTATCTAACTCGAAATTGGCCCCTAAGCGACTGAAAAGTGTGTTCACTGAGCACACTCACACTAGCCTCGGTATCCACTAAAGCCCTCACCTGTACCTTCCCCATCTTAACCCAACACGAGCTAGGATCTCCTACATAGGGGCGTGTTTTAACAATGTAACCCACACCATACCTGTAATTCCTGCCACCCCGTTGAGCAGTGGATATTATTCCTAGGATCCACAAAATTCGTACACTGTGGGGCGAGCACACGGAGCCTCTTTCAAGAACCCCAGAGGAAGCAACGGAAGTAACGAATATGATCAACAAATAAACAAGGAACAGGTATTAAGAGCTTCGAAAAAACAAATAGACAAACACGGGACTCGAACCACTTACCTAGTCCTTACGACACCAATCGCCTAGCCTAGAATGGCTCATTGGTTGTGTCCGTAAGGGCGCTCGTATTGCTAGGCTAGGCGATTGGTGTCGTAAGGACTAGGGTAAGTGGTTCGAGTCCCGTGTTTGTCTATTTGTTTTTCGGAAGCTCTTAATACCTGTTCCTTGTTTATTTGTTGATCATATACTGTGGGAGCAAATGTCCATCTCCCTGACACAACTGGCAAACTAGGTTTCTATTTCTATCTACCCCCTCCCTGCAACTTCTGGCTAAGTGTCCTGTTCTTTGATACTGATAACAACGCCTACCGTCTCTAGTTTGTACAGGTCTTCTATTGCTGTCGTAGTCAGTCTGCCAATTTCTTGGTCTGCTTCTGACTCTAGCTTGATCTACTTCCATTGGCTCTATCTGTCTGGAAGGGTGGGCGACCTGTGGTGCTTCTAAACTTAACCGGAACCCTCTAGTTAGTCGTTCCTCTATAATCGCGAATTCGACGGCATCATCTAGCTTGTTGAAATTCCTTCTATATAATTGCTCCATTAGTTTATAGTCCCTTAACTCTTTTGAAAAGATGTCGATCGGTTGTCTGGCCGTGCTTCTCTCCTGTAATTCAGGGCCAGGGAAAGCATCTAGCGCCAATGCCCTAATCCTATCGGCGAACGTCTGGATATTCTCTCTATCTTCCTTCCTAACTGTTTTAACCTGGCCAGTGCCATCCTGGAATCTCCGTCATCAGTGTATTGATGTAGCAGTTCTCGCCGGCAATCCGCCCAACTCTCTGATGGATACGTTTCTACCCTATTTTTAATATATGAGTACAACTTCCCTGTGCTGGCCTGGCAAGCCAGCTTCTTCATTTCTAGGTCGGTCATGTTTGATCCTAGCGAAAACTTCTCTAACTCTTCTAGCCATCTCTTTATTTCGTAGGTTTCTCCCAAACAAGAAGAGATCTGACTATTTACTGCCTGTATTCTCGTGCAGTGTTCTATGCTGGCGAGTATGGGTGTTAGAGCATAGGATACAAACGTTGACCTCTGCCATGCCGACAGTTTACCATATACAAAATAGGTTAATATAATGAATATATTTCACCAACCGAGCTGCAAGAGTGAGTTATTAACCTGCAAACCACAAATAGAAAACAAGATTTAAAAGTCCTTAATGCATATTGCAATGGTTAATTACGCCATCCACCCAAAACAACTACCTTAGTACTCCCTACAGTCAAATTTACACAGCCTACTGTTTAACCTAAATTTTTACGGTTCACTGCTTACTAGGAATTTATCACTACTACACACTAGTAATAACTTTCTTCTAACCTATGATTCAATATAGTGGCCAGTACTATTGTGACCGCTACAATCTAATTCTAAGAATATAATGGTTTTAATACCAAGATATACTGGTCACAAGGCAACAAAAATGACCCTTGTAGTATTTCCCCTAGTACAAAGCCCCAGGAAAATTAATAAGTCAGAAATTATAGAAAAGTTATCTACATCAACTTGGCTCTCTAACTACTTCTCTCAACATCTGCAAGTTATACGTCACGACACCAATGATCACAGGTATAAGGAATTACAACAGGTAACTGATTAGTAAATTCATAAGTATATTTAATCACTAGTAATATCAATCTCTCTCTGTCTTGGAGAGTGAATAACAACAGATACGGCATCACTCAATTCACAACAATTCATATAATTCAGTGTACAAATCTGACTCACTCTCACTAGCGTCTACCCGAATAGAATAACAACACTTGCACTATCTAATTCCATGAATCCTTCCGAAATATTATGTCTTATCTTCTGTGCTCACCGGTCTATATCAATAAAGTTAGTTTTACGCCGATGTCCCTATAAGGAATTCAGTCCACACTGTAAAATAGTTCATTAACTCATAACAGTTCATTACCTGGCGTTGATGTTTCGAAATACTATGGTCGTTCACAATTCCCTTCAACCTCAGGGAAAATAGGATGCTTCTGGTACTTTACTGGTCTCGTCTTTGGCAGCGGAAAGCTAGTCTTCACAGTCAGCGGGTCGCTTGCTCATCTGCTTCTATAATCTTCAGGCATCAGTCCTCTGGTCGTCAGGCCCTGGTCATCGGTTAGTCTGGCAGCGGTTCATCTAGGCGTCAGTTCTCTAGTCATCATCTCGTCGTCTTGGTTCACAGTACATATATAAAACCTCGCTGTTCTTCTCTGGTAAATGGCTGTTTATTGATGTGAACTAGTTAACATCTTCAAGTTAGTTCACCTCTCACTCTCTCTTTGACTCCAAGTGTCGCTCTTAGCAGATCCGATCAATTTAAATCACTGTTACAGGCATTCTGGTTTCTCTCCCAAAAAAATAGTATGAATCTGCTACTAAAATATTATTAGGATCCGTTCTACTCAACTTCTCCAGTCAGTCTTCTGCTGCACTACAAGTGGGCCGTGTGCAAAAAGTAACCCGGATGGATTGACTGTTACCTACTTCACTATGTTGGAGTACGGCTGACCATTTTACCATAAACTGGAGTATTCAAAGTATGTATGGCCAGTAGACCACTGTTCCATCCTCTGGTCCTCCATAGCCCTGTTACAGGGTGACCCGTTGCAGTAAAGTTGAAACCGTACATATGAACTATGAACTTTGAACTAAGACGAAAAACAGAAAATCCTGGATAAGTAATGACACCTGGAAATGTATTCAAGAAAGAAGAAAGATGAAATTCAAGCTAAATAGGAATATAGACTAAAAGACCACGGAGTGAAAAGAGTGGCTAGAAGAGAAAAAAGAGCATATGTCAATCGACTGGCTAAAGAAGGGTTGCAGTTAAGACTTGAAACAGTAAAATGCTATACAATACACTGAAACAACTTACTGGAACTTTTGATTCCAAGGGTGGTCCAATTAAGAGTAAAGATGGTAAAGTTCTAACATCAGATATCGAACAGAAGAAAAGATGGGCAGAACATTTTGAAGAAATCCTAAATAGACCTGATCCACCAATACTACTCAAGTTTGACGAAGAGGCAAGAAACAGCTCTCTACCAATTAACGAAGAAATAATAAGTGTAGCTGAGGTCAAGGAGGCGAACCGTTCCTTGATAAAAAATAAGGCAGCGGGTGATGACAACATGACTGCAGAAATGTTCAAAGCGACAGATGATACAATTATTAGCCAGGTGTAACAACTATTTAATAAAGTATGGGAAGAAGAAACTGTTCCAGATCATTGGAAAAATTGAATAATTGATAAGATCCCTCAAAAGGTGATCTCAAAGACTGCAACAACTGGACGGCCATCTCATGTCTCAAACCAAACAGGATCATCCAGGACATACGGCAAAAATATACACTGTTGCATACCAGGAAAAGAAAAAAACTTACAAATTTGCAAAGGTTTGGGAGGAGCCTAACACAACGCCACCCAACAGAAAGCTTTACAGAAGCAAAGACACTCCTGAAACAATCCAGGAAAATGATGTTAAGACTAACAAATGGAGGATACAGCACGACAGTATAAATACACTAAATAGAAAAGCACAGACCCCAGTCTTCAGACTTTGAACGGGACACTGCAGTTTCAGAGCACACCACCATAGAATGGACTCAGAGACTCAGCAGCATGCACCTGTGTAGCACCTAAGCAATCCCCATAGCACATCCTGCAGGACTGCACCAGTCTGAGTAGTGTGATAATGGAGATCTGGCCAACAGTAACAACCCTACATGACAAACCTTGGGGGAAAAGTAAAGTACTCAAGTGCGCTTTCCTGTTTATGACACATACCGGAGTACTCGTACAGTAGAAGTTGATCGCAGAAGAAGAAGAAGAGGAGCAAGCAATAAATGTACTGGATCACCCTATTATCAGTAATGACCAAGACTTTCCGCAAATTCATTCTTAATAGAATCAAAGAAGCAGTGGACACAATCCTTAGAGAAGAACAAGCTGGTTTTAGACCTGAGAGAAGCTGCTTAGACCAAATAATTACAATACGACTAATTTTGGAGGAACATATTGAGAAGCAACAACCACTTATACTAAATTTCATCGATTTAACACAAAGCCTTTAACAGTATACACATAATCTCTCAGTGGAATATTCTGAGATGCTATGGAATACCAGACAAAATAATAAATATTATCAAGAGCCTTTATGATGTTTCATAGTGTGCAGTTCGCACTGATGGTGGATACAGCGACTGGTTTATGGTTGAAAGAGGAGTAAAGCAAGGCTGTATTATATCCATGCTATTGTTTGGAGTGGCCAATGACTGGGTGATGCGAAAATGTTGCAGGGGTGAAACTGACATCGAATGGGTAAAAACTAGTCATATAGTGAGTGCAACGTGCAACCTGTCTTCCATCATGGACATGCTCAGCAGTAGACGACTAAGATGGTTGGGGCATGTGAGAAGAATGGAAATTTATCGCATACTAAAACAAACTTTCGGAGGGAAAGAGGCACCAGGGCAGACCACTGCTCTAATATAAAGATATCTGCAAAACCTCAATGAAAACTTTTCTGTAGGTCCCTAGCACATGGGATAGACTAGTTGATGACAGAGTTGTGTGGAAAGCCAAATTACGAAAGTGTGCAGAGTCTTTTGAGAAGAGACTTATGTATAAGCTGAGCGACAAGAGAGAAAAGCGGAAACTAAGAAGTTGTCACAGTAAAACACTTGCCAATTGACCGTCTGTAAAGATGAAAAAGGCCATATAAAGAATATTGCGATTTTGCAGACGATATTGCTTTGTTAAGTAAAAACAGCCAAGATATGCAAAGAAAAACAAACAATTTGTCATCTATAGCATCAAAAGTTGGACTGCAGATAAGCTATGAAAAAACAAATATAATGAAGGCACCTATGGCACGTAATGCATATATCACCCTGGAATCTAGAATGACAAAAATAACAGAGCAGTTCACTTACTTAGGTAGCAATTGTGAGAGCACGGGAAATTCTAAAATAGAAATTATGATACGAATTATCAAATCAACATCAGCTTTTACAAGTCCAAATAAAATATGGAACTGCTAGTTATATAGTATTAAAACTAAATTACGAATTTTCAATTCAAATGTATCAATCCTAAGATATGCCAGCGAGAGTTGAAAAATGACTAAGGATATAGAAAGCAAGTTGACTGCATTTGGAAATGGATGTCTGCGAAAAGTAATTTATATAAAATGGAACGAATTCAGAAGTGATGAAATCAGAGAAATGTATGGCCAACCACTAGTGACAACTGTTATAAGAAAGAGAAGATGGCGATATGTTGGACACACCTTGAGGAGAAATGATCAACGAATATCAAAGCAGGCATTGAAGTTGGATGCAAAGGGTTCAAGAAAGAGAGGACGACCTGAGGAGACCCTGAAACGAACTTTGATGAAAGAGGCAAGTAGTATCGATCTCAGTTCCATGGAGGAGATTGAGCGAGTTGCCCAGGATAGATTGGTATGGAGAAATTACTTGCATGCCCTATGTAACGTATAACGGTACAAGAGGAATAATTATGAGTAATAAATAACGTTAATATATTATCTGATATAATACAGCAATTCCTTTAGCTTCATTAGATTTCTATAATTTACTGGATATCTTTCGCAATGTAATAGTCATGCTATTCTTCTAGCTATGCTTACTTGCAGGGCCGTGCGGTAGATTTTCTCGGTATGATGCAAGTCTTCTCGAAATGATGTACTTTTTTTCTTTAAAATAACCTTCCATTGGTATTTGTTTTTAAAAAATGCTCAAAATTGTATTTTAGATTTCGCTGCTTATGCCGCCTCTTTACAGTGCCACCTGATGCGCCCGCCTCTCTGCATCATAGTACGGCACGGCCCTGCTTACTTGGTAGTTACCTGCAATCTCACAGTCTCACGTTGCATTGATAGCTCTATTATGTATCTATTATAATCTACTACGTGTCGCATGTTGCCATGTGAAGTCATAAGTCTCTCATCTTAAACTTGACTTTAATGAACTGTTTCCGTACGTTACGCTCTAGAGCATATAGTTTTCTATTCATGTCCAAGCGTCTAATCTAATCATTTTGCCTGTCAATATCATGGATCTTTTATCTCTATGCCTGCATTTATGTCATCGTCATGGATCATATTTCCTCGTAGCGATTGCACGCATACCATCAATTTTCTGATTTTGTTCTCGCCTCGATAAAGCATTAACATCTTTCAAAAAGTATTTTAAAATAACATTTGTATTTCGCTTCGGGGAATCAAATGATATATTAACGTAAAGTGAAACTCATATTTGTTTGTTTTGAAATATAAAAGGGGTCCAGATGACGACTTAGAAATAGTTGTTGGAAGTAGCAGAGCGGTAATGTCTGTACTATTGTTAGCTTCACCATAAGCCTAATTAATGGTCTACCACCGATTTCCAGAAAGAAATGAGTGAGTTGTGTCAGCACGATCTCCTCATATGTTATATTATATAAATACAGACATAAAGGTATTTAAAACAGTTTTTAAGTTCTATTATTTCTTATTTTACCACATTCTGTAAATCAATTTCGTCTCTTACAATTTACTTTTCTGTATTTTCGTTTTGTATGGAGTGTTTTTGTACTATTATTTTCATGTTATTAAGTTACCTGCCAATAACTCGTTCAATTCTCTTGAATAATATCTCAATTTAGAACAACCATAGTGTATAAGTATTAGGAAAAATTATTCGAAAGAGGTTTAGACATCAGAGGGGAACCGAATAGTCGATTAGAACAGAGGCTAAACAAACGCTGCATATATGTCTGAGAGAGCTGCAAAGCTAAGACATACAGATTCCGAACTTCACAGAGAGTTTCATTCAACAGCGAGAGATAGAGAGAGAGAGAGAGATAGAGTGGTAGAGTGACTGTCCAGATTAAATAGAAGCTGCCCGTCTGCCCAGCGTGTTCGTAACGCGTTGGACTAAGGGTGACTATCCCTCTGTGTGTGCGAGTTTAATTCCGCGGGATGGCAGAAAAAGCCACAGATTCCCCAGATTTACAGTGCTCGTGGCACCGAGCCGAAGAGCTAAAAAGCTCAAGCACTTCTGGATCGGAAAAAAAAATTAGATAGAAGCAGATAATTAGAAGTAATTATAGTTTATCATAGAGATGTCTGAGAGCCGCTATAGCGTAGTTGTTAGTGAACTCGATTCGCAAGGCTGGTGGTCTGGGTTCAACTCCCGCAATGCGCGTGGAATTTTTCCCCACAGCGACGGCTCTCAGGTCGACCCAGCCTCAAATGGGTACCAGACATGCTCTGGCAAAGTAAAGGCGGCCGGCGTGATGCTGACCACATCACCCATCGTGTGCAGATGGTCAATGAAAAATACAGGCCTAACACTGTATTGACTATATACCACGAGGTATGAAAGGGTTCCTTTACTTTTTTTTTTAACTTATAGAGATGTCCAGCTGGAAATAATTATAGTTTATCATAGAGATGTCCAGCTAGAAGTAATTATAGTTTATCATAGAGATGTCCAGCTAGAAGTAATTATAGTTTATCATAGAGATGTCCAGCTAGAAGTAATTATAGTTTATCATAGAGATGTCCAGCTAGAAGTATTATAAGTTTATCATAGAGATGTCCAGCTGAGTAATTATAGTTTATCATAGAGATGTCCAGCTTGAAGTAATTATAGTTTATCATAGAGATGTCCAGCTAGAAGTAATTATAGTTTATCATAGAGATGTCCAGCTAGAAGTAATTATAGTTTATCATAGAGATGTCCAGCTAGAAGTAATTATAATTTATCATAGAGATGTCCAGCTAGAAGTAATTATAGTTTATCATAGAGATGTCCAGCTAGACGTAATTATAATTTATCATAGAGATGTCCAGCTAGAAGTAATTATAGTTTATCATAGAGATGTCCAGCTAGAAGTAATTATAGTTTATCATAGAGATGTCCAGCTAGACGTAATTATAATTTATCATAGAGATGTCCGTGAGATAGACAGTGGAAGTTATAGTTTATCATAGAGATGTCCAGCTAGAAGTAATTATAGTTTATCATAGAGATGTCCAGCTAGAAGTAGTTATAGTTTATCATAGAGATGTCCAGTAGAAGTAGTTATAGTTTATCATAGAGATGTCCAGCTAGAAGTAATTATAGTTTATCATAGAGATGTCCAGTTAGGTAATTATATTTATCATAGAGATGTCCAGCTAGAGTAATTATAGTTTATCATAGAATGTCCAGCTGAAGTAATTATAGTTTATCATAGAGATGTCCAGCTAGAAGTAATTATAGTTTATCATAGAGATGTCCAGCTAGAAGTAATTATAATTTATCATAGAGATGTCCAGCTAGACGTAATTATAGTTTATCATAGAGATGTCCAGCTAGACGTAATTATAGTTTATCATAGAGATGTCCAGCTAGAAGTAGTTATAGTTTATCATAGAGATGTCCAGTAGAAGTATTATAGTTTATCATGGAGATGTCCAGCTAGAAGTATTATATTTATCATAGAGATGTCCAGCTAGAAGTAATTATAGTTTATCATAGAGATGTCCAGCTAGACGTAATTATAGTTTACATAGAGATGTCAGCTAGAAGTAATTATAGTTTATCATAGAGATGTCCAGCTAGACGTAATTATAGTTTATCATAGAGATGTCCAGCTAGAAGTAATTATAGTTTATCATAGAGATGTCCAGCAGAAGTAGTTATAGTTTATCATAGAGATGTCCAATGAAGAGTTGTAGTTTTACAAATCCATGAAAATTACATACAAGCGCTGTTTAAAAAAAGTTCCTTATCATAGCAACGCAGATAAAAGAGCGTACTAGAATTATGAAACATAATGTTTGACAGATCAAGGAAAAATGATGTGTAGTAATATTATACACCATTGAATATTATCCTAATTTGTTGTAAGTAAAACTTCAGAAGTTTGAGATGTTCATAATATAGTATGTTTATGAACTGCTAAACTTTTGATGCTGAAACATGTATTTTCTACAAAATTGTCTGATAGTTTTTTTATCAAATTATTTCTAATACTTCCTGTATTTATGTCATTTTTGATGTGTATTTGACTTTTAAACTATCAGTACTCTGTAATACGTTTTTGCAATCATAGTTTTACGAGTTCCATTATAATATCTGAATATTTAGACATTTCTGCAATTCTTCTATGACTATTAGGTAGTGTTAGTAAGCTTATATGTTTTATGTAAATTTTGACACTATTCAGATTTTCCATTTATGATGTCTTGTTTGTCTAGTTCATCTATGTACTTGTTTTCTAGTTTCATCTGTGTACTTGTTTTGTCTAGTTTACATCTTTACTGTTTGTCTATTTTCATCTGTCTACTTGTTTGTCTAGTTTCATCTGTTATCTACTGTACTTGTTTGTCTAGTTTCATCTGTGTACTTGTTTGTCTAGTTTCATCTGTGTACTTGTTTGTCTAGTTTCATCTTTTTGTGACTTGTTTGTTCTAGTTTCATCTGTGTACTTGTTTGTCTAGTTTCATCTGTGTACTTGTTTGTCTAGTTTCATCTGTGTACTTGTTTGTCTAGTTTCATCTTGTACTTGTTTGTCTAGTTTTATCTGTAATTATAGTTTATCATAGAGATATCCAGCTAGAAGTAATTATAGTTTATCATAGAGATGTCCAGCTAGACGTAATTATAGTTTATCATAGAGATGTCCAGATAGAAGTAGTTATAGTTTATCATAGAGATGTCCAGCTAGACGTAATTATAGTTTATCATAGAGATGTCCAGCTAGAAGTAATTATAGTTTATCATAGAGATGTCCAGCTAGAAGTAATTATAGTTTACCATGGAGATGTCCAGCTAGAAGTAGTTATAGTTTATCATAGAGATGTCCAGCTAGACGTAATTATAGTGTATCATAGAGATGTCCAGCTAGACGTAATTGTAGTTTATCATAGAGATGTCAAGCTAGAAGTATATATGTATATATGGCCCTTTTCATCTTTACAGACGGTCAATAGGCAAGTGTTTTACTGTGACAACTTCTGAGTTTTCGCTTTTCTTTCTTGTTGTTCAGCTCGTACATAAGTCTCTTCTCAAAAGACTCTGCGCCCTTCCGTAATTTGGCTTTCCACACAACTCTGTCATCAGCTAGTCCCTCCCATGTGCTGGGATCTATAGAAAAGTTTTTCATTGAGGTTTTGCAGACATCTTTATATCTGAGCAGTGGTCTGCCCTGGTGCCTCTTCCTCCGAAAGTTCACAGAACAACATTTGTTTTGGTATGCGACAAGCTAGAAGTAATTATAGTTTATCGTAAAGATGTCCAGCTAGACGTAATTATAGTGTATCGTAGAGATGTCCAGCTAGAAGTAATTATAGTTTATCATAGAGATGTCCAGCTAGACGTAATTATAGTTTATCATAGAGATGTCCAGCTAGATGTAATTATAGTTTATCATAGAGATGTCCAGCAAAAAGTAGTTATAGTTTAACATAGAGATGTCCAGATGGAAGATGTTGTAGTTTAACACAACGATGCCCATTTGGAAGAAGTTTATCAATTACATTTTATGTCGTCTGTTTAAAAAAAATATGATTTCCGTTAGTACATGCACGTCAGATAAATATGCAGCCCGTACTAGCAATTCGTGTGAAAGCTGCTATACATTGTTTGGACGATACAAAAATAATATGTTGTATGTAATATGTGTTTACATTGAATACTTTCCTAATTTGTTGTAAGTAAAACTTCACGTGTTTGAATGTTCATTAATATAGTGATGTTTATGTGACTTTTCTTTTGCAGTGCTGAAATGTATTTTCTTCAAAATTGTTGTATAGTTTTATTTTCTATATTCAAAATTATTTTTCTAATACTTCCTTAGATATTGTATGACATTTCTTAGATGTGAATGCGATTTGACTTTAATTAAACAATCAAATGTATACAAAATAGCTAGTTCAAAGACGTTGCTCAATCCATTGTTACATTTCCTCACTCTCCATAAACAGCTAAAACAAAAATTATTAAGAAGCAGACAATAATTTTCTGAATTTCAACTGATGAATCTATTTTTTGTTATGCATAAAATGTTTCACTTTAACAAAACAGAAACCATTAACTTTTTTTTATTTGAGTACATCTTCTTTTCTTTATTCAAGTCTGTTGTGAACATTATATGTGCTTTGGACAACTTCCTATCTCTGTACTTGTTTGTCTAGTTTCATCTGTGTACTTGTTTGTCTAGTTTCATCTGTGTACTTGTTTGTCTAGTTTCATCTATGTACCCCCCCCCCCCCCCCCCCCCCCCCCCCCCCCCCCCCCCCCCCCCCCCCCCCCCCCCCCCCCCCCCCCCCCCCCCAAAAAAAAAAAAAAAAAAAAAAAAAAAAAAAAAAAAAAAAAAAAAAAAAAAAAAAAAATTTAATCTGTGTACTTGTTTGTCTAGTTTCATCTGTGTACTTGTTTGATCTGTGTACTCGTTTGTCTAGTTTCATCTGTCTACTTGTTTGTCTAGTTTCATCTGTGTACTTGTTTGTCTAGTTTCATCTGTGTACTTGTTTGTCTAGTTTCATCTGTGTACTTGTTTGTCTAGTTTAATCTGTGTACTTGTTTGTCTAGTTTCATCTGTGTACTTGTTTGATCTGTGTACTTGTTTGTCTAGTTTCATCTGTGTACTTGTTTGTCTAGTTTCATATGTGTACTTGTTTATCTAGTTTCATCTGTGTACTTGTTTGTCTAGTTTCATCTGTGTACTTGTTTGTCTAGTTTCATCTGTGTACTTGTTTGTCTAGTTTCATCTGTGTACTTGTTTGTCTAGTTTCATCTGTGTACTGTTTGTCTAGTTTCATTGTTACTTGTTTGTCTAGTTTCATCTGTGTACTTGTTTGTCTAGTTTTATCTGTGTACTTGTTTGTCTAGTTTCATCTGTGTACTTGTTTGATCTGTGTACTTGTTTGTCTAGTTTCATCTGTGTACTTGTTTGATCTGTGTACTTGTTTGTCTAGTTTCATCTGTGTACTTGTTTGTCTAGTTTCATCTGTGTACTTGTTTATCTAGTTTCATCTGTGTACTTGTTTGTCTAGTTTCATTTGTGTACTTGTTTGTCTAGTTTCATCTGTGTACTTGTTTGTCTAGTTTCATCTGTGTACTTGTTTGATCTGTGTACTTGTTGTCTAGTTTCATTGTGTACTTGTTTGTCTAGTTTCATCGTGTAGCGTTTATCTAGTTCATCTTGTACTTGTTTGTCTAGTTTCATCTGTGTACTTGTTTGTCTAGTTTCATCTGTGTACTTGTTTGTCTAGTTTCATCTGTGTACTTATTTGTCTAGTTTCATCGGTGTACTTGTTTGTCTAGTTTCATCTGTGTACTTGTTTGTCTAGTTTCATGGTGTACTTTTGACTAGTTTCATCTGTGTACGTGTTTGTCTAGTTTCATCTGTGTACTTGTTTGTCTAGTTTCAGATGTGTACTTGTTTGTCTAGTTTCTTATGTGTACTTGTTTGTCTAGTTTCATCTGTGTACTTGTTTGTCTAGTTTCATCTGGGCAGAAATTCAATTCAAACAAAACACATACAAACATGACAAGATAATCAAGATCAAACAAATTATTCAATGATATTTAAATTTCTTGTTTATTGTGTTTCCAAATTAAATCTGAATTTAAATAATAAAAAATGTAGCGTGATTTCTTCTTGAGTTTTTATTTCTGGTTAAATCTGATTAGTATAATAAGTTGTTCACTTTAAGGTTGAATCTTCACGGTAGATAATTCATGTAGACTTTAATCAAAATCCACACATGGGCTAACGTAGTTGTCTGGAACTTGGATCAGTGAGTACCTGTTAGTAAAATGTCAAGTTTGAGGTTAAACATAAAATGTGTGTTTATGATACGTCGGTATTCCATGAAATATTTTTAGAATGAAATGAAAGACTTAATTATTACCAAATCAGGTAGAAGGTAATATCATGACCTTATATCAAGATAGCCAGAGTACAGTAAGAACAACAGAAGGAATGACCGACTGGTTCTCCATTACATCAGCTGTTAGACAAGATTGTGTTCTCTCAACACTACTCTTTATTGCATATATGGATAAAATAACTCAAGAGACAAATTCAGATAATGATGAAATAAATGAGCTGATGTTTGCAGATGATCAGTGCCAGATACATCAAAATGAACAAGATCTACAACATCATATTGACACCTTGAACAAAAATTGTGTAAAACATGACATGAAAATCAACAACACTAAAACAGAAATAATGAATATGGGAAGAAAACATAATAATCTAGACATCCGTGTCAATGGCACTAAAATAAACCAAGTGAAAGAATTCAAATACTTAGGAAGCATATTCACAGAAGACGGAAAACTGGATAAGAGATAAAGGATATAGTATAAAAAACAAATGCTGTAACCTACCAGCTAGCCCCATTGTTAAGGCTCCCAAAAATTTCACAGGCAGCTAAGCAACAGATGATCAACAGCATTTTTATACCTACTTTGTGTTACCAGAGCCAAACATGGACATTGAGCAAAGCGCAGTCACAAAAATAACTACATGTGAAATGCTTTGCCTGTGAAAAGTTACTAACAACACAAGAAAAGACAGAATCACCAACATCAGCATAAGAAAGAAAGTTGGCACAAAACCGTGCTTGAATTACATAGATAAACAAAGAATGAAGTGGTTTGGCCACTTAATAAGAATGCATCCAAACTCCACAGTATACAGAGTCTTCTACAACAGAACATCGGGAAAAAGGCAAGAGGAAGATGGTTAGATGACGTAGCAGAATCCTGTGAAAGAGCAAAGATAACAATCACACAATCCACCAGATCAGCGCAAGACAAAAACAGAAAACCGCGACACTGGGCAACAACCCGGTAGCAGTGTGACGACAAAAGAAGAAGAAGAAGACAGTCATTAACAAGTATCATTAAAGAGAATATTAGATTTTGTTCTATGATTTACCTACTTAATAGTAATGAGTATGTCTTAATTACTTCTGTGTTTGTTATTACACTGAATAATTATGTGAACTCGTTTCTTAGGCTGAGGGTCTGTATTCAAGTTCACAAATGCACTGGGAAGTAATGGTGGCCAGCGTAATGTTGACCATATTCCTTATCGTCTGCCGAGGTCAATGAAAAATACTGTCATAACACCGTATTACCCAATATACCTCGAGGTATGAACAAGGGTTCCGTTGTTTACTTTTCTACCCGTACTTTTCAGAGAGTGTCTAGAGCAGAATTGATGCAGAAACATTTTTAAAAAAATTGTTAGTACAGGAAATGATGATACTTTTAACGAAAGCTTCCCTTTACTACTAACACAGATAATGTTACATTACCATTTTGATTTAAGAAGCGTGTCGAGCTTATACAACGAGTAAACTATTGTAAACTTATTTTCTCATGATTAAATACTTCGACTGATACTGTTCATGCATCAACATGTTGTCTATTTTGTAGACAACAAATGACGATATCTGAGCACCCGTCTTTATAGTGTGTCATTGATCTTTATAAATACGAATTTGAAATTATTTGATGCGATACAATAATTATCTTTAATGTCTGTGTTAGCAAGGCACACGTTGTGTGGGTGTCATATCTTCAATACAATAAGTTGACTCTTTCATCTGTGTAGGCAAAGAACTAGATTCCTGCAGGTGAACGTAATTTCGAAATTTAAATGTAACGAAAGGACACAATACATTGTACAGCACAAATGATTGCCAGACAAATGATACACATGTATGTGAACATCTTCCCTAAAACATAGAAGAACATTCAGAAAAACGTTACTGGGGATCAATCCACTGACCTCTCTCATCGACTATTGTAAACTAAGAAAGCAAGAGTATATCAAATTGAACACAATTCCCATCCATTATTTCTCATTTTATACAAGGGACAGATAATCACAGAAAATACGTTTGGACTAAATCCACTTGTTATTTCCCTTATATTATGCTCACACATAAATTGTGAAAGTAATGACAGACAAGGGAAGATATAAAACTGATTCAGTCCCGTGGAACACTGTAGTGCACATATTTCTTATCTGCGTGTCCCAAGCGTCGTTTAAAAGACGGCTACTATTTCTCTGAGTTTTTATTAATTTTCACTCCGATTGTAGTTTTATATCAACCGGAAACTAAGTAGAAAGGAAGTACTAACGATAACCAAATCACAACATCGTGGTTTTGACTAGAATCAGAAGTGAAACCAAGTTTAATTTTCGTTTTCAAGTTACCCTGTGATTAAAAAATAATGTCTTAACAATTCAGAGTCTAGAAATGGTTTGTTATCAGCTCGTTCTGCACGTTTTACAGCTGCAGAAGCGCGAGATTGGTTGCATGAAGATGTAGATACTGATAGTGAAGATAGTGAAGCTTCTGATTCTGATGACACAGAAGTTTGTGATTTAAATACGTCGATTATTAATAATTTAAATAATACAAGTAGTGTTTCCCAACCAGCTGCGAGAGGGCGTTGCCCCAGTCAGGTTCCAGTAGGATTGCAACAAAATGAAGAAGGATTCAGACAGAACCTACACAGTCTACTTGGAGAGAAGTTATATAGTTGCTATGTTAGGACTATTATTCATATACTTTAGTTCTTTATTCCTGTAAATATTGCTATAATTTCCACTGTATGTGATTATATATTATGAGACATGAATGTTTAGTATGTGAAATCTTCAATTTGACAATTTTTAATGGAAATTTCTTCAAAGATGGTCGTGTTGCTAATTTGCGAACAGTTAGTAAACCATATATTCCGTCAATATTTTCTTAATTTTTGTGTATTCATAAATGGATTACTTATATAAAGAGAGCAGTTACACTGACTTATTCACCATATTGTTCCTCAAGGCCCTTGGTAAGTTGGATTTTGTTCTCACAATTTCAATTAATTTTTTTATTACATGCTAATATTTGTCATGCACAGTCAACACAACATTATATTTTCGCATACAATAAATATTTTATGAAAGTAAAATCATTTATCTTTAATTTGATATATAATAAGTTCAACTTTAAATCATATTTAGAAACAATATTTTAATTTAACTAAAGTATGTGTGCAATATTTTTGAAGCTAAAAAATAATTCCGTCCAGAGGTGAAAAAAACCTGGTACTGTATCAGTAAATGTAACAGGCTTTTATTTTTAATGTATTGTTCTCATGTATGTCAATTTATCTTTATTTGCAGATACGTTCCTGTGTCCATATAACTAACAGAGGAAAATGAAGATATATTCAGACTAATCTGATTTTGAAAATTATCAAATTCCACAGCAACTCTGAGTACTTTTGGTGTGTCAGACAGGACTAAGTCGAGGTCTTTTGGTGTGTCAGACAGAACTAAGTCTAGTAGTTTTGGTGTGTCAGACAGGAGTAAGTCGAGGTCTTTTGGTGTGTTAGACAGGACTAAGTCGAGTACTTTTGGTGTGTCAGACAGAACTAAGTCTAGTAGTTTTGGTGTGTCAGACAGGAGTAAGTCGAGGATTTTTGCATCTGACTTACGGACAAAGAATTTCTGGTCTCTGGTATAAACTGTCACAAACGTTTCTACTTACGTAACATAATACTGACTGTTGTGAACACAGTTTAGTTGCAAGTTGCATGTTATTTACAAACAAATTATTTTTGCTACATTGTGATGAGTATCTAGTTGAAATTGTCTAGCTTATATGAGTTTCTATATAATCTTTATGTCACGTTTGATACATAAATCTTCCATATGAATTCTATTTCTGCTGTTTTTACCACGTTTTTCCCGCGTATCTATCAACTCACTTTTCATTGTTCTTCTCAGTATTTCCTTCGAAGCTACTGTTGTCAATCCAAGACCCATTGCCCATACTTTCATACGACATATACGCCCAATTTATCTTTACTTTCGACACTTAAAAAAATAAAACAACCACTATTTCTTACGATCATCCCATCCCATCCTTTGACAAGAACGCTTGTTCTCCGTTGTGAGATTATGCGCCCATGGTTACCAGGCCCGCCCATCTAGTTTCAATCAGCTGTTTATTTACTATAATAGATAGCCCTAGGAAAGGATTCATTCTGCCGTATGTTTTGGCCCGGATCTACGCCTTTTCGATCATCTTTTGCCGTTTTTTTGGGCTTTGTGATCTACGCTAAACAGTGCGTTTCCACAGCATTCACTTTCTGACTGTGAGGTCGTTCCGGATTAGGAACATTTCAAGGTGCACATAAGTGTGTCGTGGGACGGCGTCTTACTTGTATAACACACAATGTGTAAAGTGTCAGCCTTCGTCAATGTTCGGATCTGAATACCCTGTCAGATCTTTGCAATGTCGGCCTTACTTTACTTACTACTTTGAGTTTATTTCGGAGAAGGAACATTCTCAGCCTTTTCGAGGCCCGTTTCGGCACTTCGCAAATTGCAAGGATTTACTGCCACTTTGAAACGTTGGACTGGGGCTGCGCACATATATTTTTGATGTTCATTTCATTGGCGCAACTGAAATTTTATGCTCGTGATCATCACCCACCTCAGTTCTTCCGGGGATGTTAGTTGTGAATGCAACAGTACCTTGCCCGGTGGTCACAGGGAGTGCAGTTTTGCTAGGCACTAAAGCACAAGTTTAGAATTTACGCGTTGCCAACATTACCCAGAAAATGTATCTGCGCTAAGCCTTTGATACGGAGTTTGCCGCAATCTTCCCGTGTGTCGACACGATATAGTGCAGTTTTTTCAGAGACACTTGCCGAGACTTTTATCGTGCCTAGAGACTGCCTGGACATGCAGCACAACTCGGACACAGGGCTCCAAGTTTCGCCCTATGTGGGCCCACGTCTCTACTATGTATGCACCTTTCATCCCTACATGTTCGGCTGTATGTCTGTACCATCGGTCGGGAGGCTAATAATTGTGATGCGACCGTTGTGTTCACATTTTCCGTGCCTCGAGACTGCCTTGACACGCAGCTTGACTTGGGCACAGGGCTCCAAGTTTTGCCCCATGTGGTCCACGTCTCTACTCCGAATGCACCTCTCATCCCTTTAATCTCATTTACTCGGCGAGTTAGCATTCGTTCGCAGACGACACGCACACTGATATTTCTTACTTTCGACAACTTGGGTACATTTTATCGGATATCGGCCAGGATATGCGTGTAGATTGCTCGTAGATTTTGGACCTGCATTGCTTTTCCGTGCTGGCACTACTACCACTTCATGTAGCTATCCCTCGATCCCTCCCAGCGACAGCGTGTGGTTGTGAAGCAGAGACATTTTAGCAATGCAGCGGAAAGTCCTTTCGAACTTTTGAATATACATGTTACAGAAGAGTGTTTCATGTACCATGGACATAGAAGAAAACAGATAAATATGTCAAGAAGGAACTCATAATCAAAGAAAACTGGCTGATGATACAAATAACAATGAGAAAATTAAAGTATTTTGTGCAGATACAAAGACACAAATGTTTGTTGAAGACCATTATGGAAGAATGTAGCCCCCCCCAAAAAAATCTGATGATTTGAGCACAATGGCTGCAGTGCGGAATATATGGCCTATGAGAGAGAGAGAGAGAGAAATTACTAAGGACTGTGAAACAAATTTAAAAAAAAACTTTGGACAAGTTATTTAATGATGAACCATATCACAGTACATTCAGAACTCAAATAATGTTTGCAATTATCACTACTTCTGTCAGAATATTTGTATAATATCACAACAGATGTGCAAAAACAGTTGTAAATACTTACTCCCTTGTTAACATAATTACAGACTGCCCATTCTCCAACGAAGAGACGAGATTCCACTTGCTCGAAATTAGTAGAACAGTTCTCATCACCGTGAAGTTCTTCCAGTGTAATATTTGTGAGGTCATCAGGGTTGAAGGAGTAAACTCTGGATGGACGATATTTATTAGTAAAATGTTTGCATCCAAAACCTTAAAAGTGTTTATCTTATGTATATATTGTATGAAATGTACAAAGTGTATTTAATGTATCCAGTTTGTCAAATTTATAAAGTGTATCATATCTATGAAATGTATCACATGTATTTTGTGTATTATATATTATATGTATAAAGTGTATGATATGTATGAAATGTATCACATGTATGTTGTGTATTATATATTATATGTATAAAGTGTATCAAGTGTATGCAGTGTATTCTATATTATATGTATAAAGTGTATCAAGTGTATGCAGTGTATTCTATATTATATGTATAAAGTGTATCAAGTGTATGCAGTGTATTCTATCAGCTAACAAACTAAATATAATCAAAAACTATAACTCATTGCGCACTATATTTGTTTAATCCATTTCAGATGAAAGATTCAAGGATATAGAACTTAGACTGTATCCGATAACAAAAATGATGATATACTCAATTACTGCTAATAATATTAGTGTACATTTTCAGGCTCAGGGACTGGAGAAATAGTTGTTCCAGGAACTGAATACAAATTTTAGTCACTACCAATATATTTACGGTGTCTCTCACATGCCGTTTAGAATAAATACTGGCATCGATTACTTCAAATTATTCTTTCATATTTGTTTTTTATATGATTCTGGTACTCGTAAATATAAAACATTTACTGGTATCGAGCGCTTTAATTTTCCTTCTCCATAGGGTAACTGTGGCATAGCTGTATAGTGCTCGGCTCTCGCTTCAAAGTGATCAATTCGTTAACAGTGGGAAGCAAACAGAATATTTGTGCTTACATTTCTTATCTGAATGTAGGTGACAACGTGGTTCTAGTCCTATCGAAGACGGAAGAAGAAACGTAGGTCCTATATTCAAGTTGAATATTTAGAAAAATCATTAAGATTTGAAAATCGATAAAAATAAGTTCTAAATCCACTGGTTGGACATAGTTCATTAAACATATTTCATTTTATAATTTCTATAAAACATTTTAACAATTTCATAATTTCATTTGTAATTTCTATACAACATTTTAACAATTTCATAATTTCATTTTATAATTTCTATACAACATTTTAACAATTTCATAATTTCATTTTATAATTTCTATACAACATTTGAACAATTTCATAATTTCATTTGAGACCCTCGACGAAGATGCGAAGTTTGTGCACATCGAATGAAATCATTCTGTATAAGAACAACATAGCAACACACATGCATGTTCACCAAAGTGCAATGATAATGGTTCTATCAATCAATCAATCAATCAATTTATTCTCTATTGCATGTTCCCCCTTTGCCCCCTCCTCAGGGCTTCGAGTATCGTCCTATATGGGCAAACGTTTCGTCACTGGAAGCACCTCTCATACTTTCATGTTTACCAGTCTCCCTATCATCAGAGAAACTGTTAATTTGTGGCGGGACCTTTGACTTACACTTCGAGCTTGTGTATGGAGTCTCCTGCTCCGGAGATTACGATTTGCGTTTGGCCCTTACTCCGGGAGAGTGGGGCTTATGTCATACACGTTTCGCTGCTGTTTTTGTCTGGGAACTTCTGGAATATTTTGTTGGACGTCGACCAGAAGATTTGTGCATTTTGTTCGTATGGACCTGCATTACTTGTTTCGTACTTACACTGCTACCACTACCAGTAGTTCTCCCCGATTCCTGCCCCCATTAGTCAGACCGAAACCAAAGTCTGTTTCCAGGGTCACCACGTGGAGGTAGGGGACAGTGACTTAGTTAGCGCGCCCTTCGCTAACCCTGACACATGTTGCCGCCATGAGCCTTTGACCCCTTGCGCTGATTATGTAGATATGGCCTACAAAGACATGGGCGAGATCAACAGTGAAGAAAATGATGTTGCTAATGTTTGAATTGATGTTTATTTTGTTGATAGTAATGAAGATAATTATGATGATCTGTTCCATCGGCATCCAATGTACTCTTTGATCTTCACCTGTATTCATCACATTGCTATTATTCCATTGAATGTCAAAGAAGCACAGAATGTCACACAAATTCCGTACTATTTTAAACGTAGAGGAGACAGGTAAGTATGTGCACCATGTATGAAAACAACAGACTCCAGAATTCAAATATCTCGGAGTATATTCACAGCAGATGGAAAGATGGCCAGAGAAATCGAGACTAAATGCCAGAAGGCAAACGCAGTGACATACCAACTGTCACCACTATTAAAACATCCAAGCATTAACATGGCAGTCAAACGATAAAATGCATATGTATTCCAACTCTCTACTATCAGTGCCAAACATGGCCCTGACTAAGACACAAGAAAGAAAGATTACAACATGTGAAATGAGATGTCTACGAATAGCTGTCAACGTTACAAGGAGAGATAGAGTGAGAAACGAGAATATCAGAAGCATTGTTGGTACTATACCATGCATACAGTACATCGAGAAGCAAAGAATCAAGTGATTCTGCTGTCTAATGAGAATGGAACCACATTTACTACCATCACGTGCCTATAATAATCGACACTCAGTGCGCAGAGCACGAGGCAGGCCAACAACACGATGGATAGATACCATCTCAGAGTCCCTGCGAAAGCTTGGACTGACAACGTCAAGCGCAACACACCTGGCACAAGATAGAAAACTAACTCTCCACGGCGTTTTACGGCAAATGTGGTTAAGATAAGATAAGATAAAATAAGATCAGATAAGATCCATGTACATACACACACACACGTGTGGTTCGGGTAAATAAATAAATGCAATAATTTATTTCATTATACATTTCATCGCATTGTAGTTTTCTTTGCTTATTTTTATATTTTACGTACATCAGTAGGCACATACATATAATGCAAGATATTTTACGTACAGCAGTAGGCACATACATATAATGTAAGAGATTCAATGAAAACTTGTCCACTGTACATATCACTTTTTTAGTGAATGGTTGACACGATCTGAAACTAATCAAAGTTTACATTAAATTATCACATTATTAACTTTATAAACTTAATTTATGTTTAGTATTTAAACTAAAACTGCCACCATTTTGTTTGTAGCTTTCGGATATTTATTGTTTGCTCTAGTTGAAGATGATCAAAAGTGACTGTGCAAAAACGATCTTACCATTTCTCATATAATTCAATGTCATAAACTTTATCAAGATGTGTTCAAACCGGATTAATATATTATTCACACATAATTAGTTTTGAAATAAAAAATTGTTAAAAATTTTTTTCAACGCATAGACAATATAGAACACTAATTCAGACACCTTAAAGTTGACTTCATATGAGATAACAAAGCCAACTTTGAATTGTTGCGGGGTCAAAGGCTCTAGAAAACAACGGCACGCCAAGATTAGTGAGCTGGCGCTAATCCACTACCCTCACCTCCATGTGGTGAGCCTGGTAACATACAGTCTGGCTAAGAGAGCAGGTGCCGTGGGAGAGCTACTCTGGGGCAATTAGAGATGCAAAGGTAGTCACGCTAGATGGGATCCGCTAGCAACACAGACTGGCAAACTCCCAGAGTGACTATTAATTTTCGTCTCTGCCGGCCGATGGAAAAAGTTGGAAGGATAAACTTAGAATCGCGTGGGGCGAAACAGAGCTCACGCATGCCCTCTCTTGAGTCCTCTCTCTTTAGTCAATGAGTATTCTGGGGGTCGAGTAAAGCTGCACGAGGGTCCACTAAGGGCGAAACTCGGGCTTCTATCTCAGGGATGGAGGCACGTTTTTAAGCCATCGAAGAGACGTTGACCTACGAGGAGCGAAACTCGGAATCCACGCATGCTCTATCTTGAGCCCTCTCTCTTGAGCCGATGTGTATGCTGGGAGTCGAGTTGCGTTGCACGAACGCCCACATAGGGCGAAACTCAGGCCCTATCTCAGGGATGGGGCGCGATTTAAAGCCATCGAAGAGATGTCGACCACGTGGGGCGGAATTCGGAGCCCTCGCATGCTCTCTCTTGAGTCCTCTCTCTTGAGCCAATGTGTAGGCTGGAAGTTGAGTTGGACTGCACGTGGGCCCACATGGGGCGATTACAAGCCCCAGAATCGGACAGCCAAGGCAAATGTGAGCCCGAAGAAAGCTGATGGTGACCATAAGGCAGACACCATCGCAAAGCGAGCATGCACGATGGCGATGAAGATTGGACCCGCCGATGGGCAGGCGAGCATGGCACGGCATGCAACGTAAGCACGGAAGGGACGGAGGGTACGCATGCGGGCGATGCAAGAGTAGGTCCACCGGTGGGCAGACGAGCATGGCACGGTATGAAAGGAAGGCATAGCAGGCGCGTCAGGCACGGCAGAACAACTGGAAAGCCCAGCAGCGTTTCCGCTCGCAGGGAACTACTGCTGCCTTGTAGTTTATTGGGGACAATCAAAGGCAAATCGTACATAAAACTGGACGGGTGACAAACCAAGGTGTCCACAAAACGACCGGTTTGCTAGGTAGATGGCGCTCATAAACCAGGGAGGGCAGGCCGTCTAAGGATCGCTGACCTGAAAGAAAATAGCAGCCTCCTGACTTGTGAGTATTGGCTGGGGACAGTAAAAGACTAACGGAGAGCGAACCCTAGTTAACGCTGGTTGAAACCGAACATACTACCGAAGGATAAGCACCTGAGCTCCAATTGGTACTGAAGGCTGTGCAGGTACATCCTTACTTGAGATTTGGCTGTTTATATATATCACACTAGAATGATAAAATCGGCTTAATGAATCATGAGACAGAATTGTTGTACTTATGATCCTCAAAATGAAATACTTAATTTAGCTGTAGTTATATTTGTAACCAAATTCTTAGATTACACCAAAGCCTTCCACTATGTGCAACATCAGAAATTATGAACAAGTATTAAAGACATGGGATTCCCATCACATTTGATACATCTAATAGAAACACTTTATTATGAACAATAAGCCTCAGTCAGAATAGCGGCAGAAATATCAGAATGGTTCGAAGTGCAAAAGAGAGTAAGACAAGAATGTATACTTTCCCCATATTTATTCAACATCTATGCAGAACATATCATGTTAAATTTTATAAATGACAAAGACTGCACATTTTTTACACATTTATAATCGGGGAAAATATGATTCCAGAACTCAGGTACGTAGACGACATAATACTACTCTCAAATAGTGCCACCGGTTTGGAACATCTAGTTCGGTCTGTCAAAAATCACAGCAAAGATACTAACTTTTTTCTGAATATAAAGAAAATGAAAATTATGTCCACCGACAAAACAAAATCTCAACCCAAAATTAATATCAATAATGAAGACATTGAGAATATCTTGGCTTTATAATTAACAACAATGGAGATTGTACGAAAGAAGTTAGAAGAAGACCAGGGGTGAAAGACGCATGGGGACAAAACCACGCAGGGATTAGTGGAGCTGGCACTAATCAAGAACCGGTGCCCCACCTCCACGCAGTGACCCTGGTAACAGACTGTGGTTCCAGTCAGACTAAGGGGACAGGGATCGAGGGATAGCTACAAGAAGTGGTAGTAGTGCCAGCACGGAAAAGCAATTCAGGTCCAAAATCTACGAACAATCTACACGCATGTCCGGGCCCTATGTCGATAAAATTTACCAAAGTTGCCGAAAGTAAGAAACATCAATGTACGAGTCGTCTGCGAACGAATGCTAACTCGCCGAGTAAATGAGATTAAAGGGATGAGAGGTGCATTCGGAGTAGAGACGTGGGACCACATGGGGCGAAACTTGGAGCCCTGCGCCCAAAATCAAGCTGCGTGTCAGGGCAGTCTCGAGGCACGGAAAATGTGAACACAACGGTCGCATCACAATTATCAGCCTCCCTACCGATGGTAAAGACGTACAGACGAACATGTAGGGATGAAAGGTGCATACATAGTAGAGACGTGGGCCCACATAGGGCGAAACTTGGAGCCCTATGCCCGGGAGTTGTGCTGCATGTCCAGGCAGTCTCTAGGCACGATAAAAGTCTCGGCAAATGTCTCTGAAAAAGCTGCAACATATCGTGTCGACACACGGAAGAGTACGGCAAACTCCGTATCAAGGCTTAGCGCAGATACATTTGCTGGGTAATGTTGGCAAAGCGTAAATTCTAAAGTTGTGCTTTAGTGCCTAACGAAACTGCACTCCCTGGGACCACCGGGCAAGGTACTGTTGCATTCACAACTAACATCCCCGGAAGAACTGGGGTTGGGTGATGATCACGAGCGTAAAATTTCAGCTGCGTTGCTAGCGCCAATTGAAATTACCATCAAAAATATATGTGCGCAGCCCCAGTCCAACGTTTCAAAGTGGCAGGGGAAATGCATGGTAAATTCTTGCAAATTGCGAAGTGCCGACACGCGCCTCGAAAAGACTGAGAATGTTCCTTCTCGAAATAAACTAAAAAGTGGTCAGTAAAGTAAGGCCGACATTGCAAAGATCGACAGGGTATTCAGATCCGAACATTGGCGAAGGCTGACACTTTACACATTGTGTGTTATACAAGTAAGACGCCGTCCCACGACACACTTATGTGCAACTTGAAATGTTCCTAATCCGGAACGACCTCACAGTCAGAAAGGAAATGCGTTGGAAACTCACTGTTTAGCGTAGATCACAAAGCCCAAATAAACGGCAAAAAGATGATCGAAAAGGCGTAGATCCGGGCCAAAACATACGGCAGAATGAATCGTTTCCTAGGGCTATCTACTATAGTAAATAAACAGCTGACTGAAACTAGATGGGCGGGCCTAGTAACCATGGGCGCATAATCTCACAACGGAGAACAAGCGTTCTTGTCAAAGGATGGGATGGGATGATCGTAAGAAATAGTGGTTGTTTTATTTTTTTAAGAGTCGAAGGTAAAGATAAATTGGACGTATATGTCGTATGAAAGAATGGGCAATGGGTCTTGGATGGACAACTGTAGCTTCGAAGGAAATATTGAGAGGACAATGAAAAGTGAGTTGATAGATACACTGGGAAAAACTGGTAAAAGCGGTAGAACAAACGAAACAGAATTCATATGGAAGATTTATGTGTCAAACGTTACATAAAGATGATATAGAAACTCACACAAGATAGACATTATCAACTAGATTCTCATCACAATATAGCAAAAATAATTTGTTTGTAAATAACATGCAACTTGCAACTAGACTGTATTCACAACAGTCAGTATTATGTTACGTAAGTAGAAACGTTTGTGACAGTTTATACCAGAGACCGGAAATTCTTTGTCCGTAAGTCAGATGCAAAAGTCTTCGACTTACTCCTGTCTGACACACTAAAACTACTAGACTTAGTTATGTCTGACCCCTAAAAGTCCTCGACTTAGTCCTGTCTGACACACCAAAGTCCTCGACTTAGTCTGTCTGACACCCCAAAAGTACTCAGAGTTGCTGTGGAATTTGATAATTTTCAAAATCAGATTAGTCTGAATATATCTTCATTTTCCTCTGTTAGTGATATGGACACAGGAACGTATCTGCAAATAAAGCTAAATTGACATACATGAGAACAATACATTAAAAATGAAAGCCTGTTACATTTAAGGTGACCAAATGCGATTTCATATCTTCCCTTGTCTGTCATTACTTTCACAATTTATGTATGAGCATAATAAAAGGGGAAATAACAAGTGGACTTAGTCCAAACGTATTTTCTGTGATTATCTGTCCCTTGTATAAAATGAGAAATAATGGATGGGAATTGTGTTCAATTTGATATACTCTTGTCTAAAGAACGGTTGCTCAGATATCGTCATTTGTTGTCTACAAAATAGACAACATGTTGATGCATGAACAGTGTCAGTTGAAGTATTTAATCATGAAAAAATAAGTTTACAATAGTTTACTCGTTGTATAAGCTCGACAAGCTTCTTAAATCAAAATGGTAATGTAACATTATCTGTGTTAGTAGTAAAGGGAATCTTTCGTTAAAAGTATCATCATTTCCTGTGCTAAGCATTTTTAAAAATTGTTCTGCATCAGTTCTGCTGGAGACACTCTCTGAAACGTACGAACAGAAAAGTAAACAACGGAACCCTTGTTCATACCTCCAGGTATATTAGGTAATACGGTGTTTTGACCGTATTTTTCATTGACCTCGGCAGACGATAGGGAATATGGTCAACATTACGCTGGCCACCATTACTTCCCAGTGCATTTGTGAACTTGAATCCGGACCATCAGCCCAAGAAACGAGTTCACACAATTATTCAGTGTAATAACAAACACAAGTAATTAAGACATACTCATTACTATTAAGTAGGTAAATCATAGAACAAAATCTAATATTCTCTTTAATGATATTTGTTAATGACTGTCTGCTACCTGATTTGGTAATAATAAAGTCTTTCATTTCATTCTAAAAATAATTAATGGAATACCGACGTATCATAAACACACATTTTATGTTTAACCTCAAACTTGACATTTTACTAACAGGTACTCACTGATCCAAGTTCCAGACAACTACGTTAACCCATGTGAGGATTACGATTAAAGACTACTTGAGTTATCTACTGTGAAGATTCAACCTTAAAGTGAACAACTTATTATACTAATCAGATTTAACCAGAAATAAAAACTCTAGAAGAAATCACGCTACATTTGTTATTATTTAAATTAAGATTTAATTTGGAAACGTAATAAACAAGAAATTTAAATATCATTGAATAATTAGTTTGATCTTGATTATCTTGTCATGTTTGTATGTGTTTTGTTTGAATTGAATTTCTACCCAGATAAAACTAGACTAACAAGTATACAGATGAAACTAGACAAACAAGTACACAGAAGAAACTAGACAAACAAGTACACAGATGAAACTGAACAAACAAGTACACAGAAGAAACTAGACAAACAAGTACACAGATGAAACTAGACAAACATGTACACAGATGAAACTAGACAAACAAGTACACAGATGAAACTAGACAAACAAGTACACAGATGAAACTAGACAAACAAGTACACAGAAGAAACTATACAAACAAGTACACAGATGAAACTGGACAAACAAGTACACAGATGAAACTAGACAAACAAGTACACAGATGAAACTAGACAAACAAGTAGTAAAAAAAAAAAGTAAAGGAACCCTTTCATACCTTGTGGTATATAGGGCAATACAGTGTTAGGCCTGTATTATTCATTGAACGTCGGCACACGATGGGTGATGTGGTCAGCATCACGCCGGCCGCCTTTACTTCCCAGAGCATGTCTGGTACCCAGTTGAGGCTGGGTCGACCTGAAAGCCGTCGTGGTCAGGAAAAATTCCACGCACACTGCGGGAGTTGAACCCGGACCACCAGCCTTGAGAAGCGAGTTCACTAACAACTATGCTACCGCGGCTCTCCAGACAAACAAGCGCCCAGATGAATCTAGACAAACAAGTACACAGATGAGAAGTTTTCAAAAATACATATAATGTACACAACAATCTTGCATAAGGCAGATATGGAATGCTAGAAGAAAAGATAGATGTGTTTAACAGTGAAGCAGGTTATGTTTCACAAACAAAATTCCTCCCATGAATTTGCAGACGATTATTTTATACTCCTTCATTCTTTATTGTTTATAGCTTTCAAGTTTTCCTTAGGAGGCTCTCTCTAACCAGCATAGAACTTCCAATTCTGACAGGGTGAAACTTGTCTTAACTTTTCCACCCTCATAGTTCCCTTATGAAGAAAGTCTTATTCCGTCATCTCTCCATTCTTCAGTCTGATCCTGAGACACGTTCAATCTTCCAACACTATCCTTTGGTGGCGTACAGACGGAACAGAAGCCTTAAGGATATGTTGGTTCACAGTCGCCTCAAACCTAATATCCAGAGTCATTTTGGCACCATCCAGTGTGGCCGTCGGCGCTGCAACACTGTGCTTATGTAATACGACCGCACGGTGTCTTTTCCAAAAGCCACGTTCGTTGTTGAAGACAGTTTCACGTGCGAGTCCGTAATATTATCTATGCCATTATCTGCAAGCGGTGCAACAAGGCTATATTGGGAAACCGGCAGGAGACTCAGTGACCGATTCGCCCAACACTTCGCGATATCGCCAATGCTCTGTGACCCTGTAGCTACCCATTTCAATGATACTGGCCATTCAGGAGCTTGCGATGTCAGGTCACAGCCATCCGATCATGTTCCTCTGATGATCGTAGTCGATTTGCTCTGGAGAATCGGTTGATTTCTTTGTATGGTACCTTGCGACCACGCGGGCTCAACGTATTACATTCGTATGCTTCTTAGTACTTTCTCTTCCCATGCTTTGTAATATATATGGGTATATGTTGCATGTATTCAAGTTATATATTTAATAGATGTTTCATTGTTTCTTTTCCGTTCTATTTCTAGTTTTTATGTGTGTTTTTGTGTTACATTTATTTCGTTATTCGTTTTTATTCCAGATTTTCCTTAGATACGTTGGTATTTGGTCGTCCATTTGTGTTTCATTTTAATTTGTCACTCCTGTTTGTTCGTTTGTGATAAAGGCCTTGTTGGTCGAAACGTTGCTGTTTATAGTCACTGTTTCTGTATTTTGTAAAACTATAGTACTTTGTTTGTACGTGTTTCACAAGTTTTTTATAGGTCTGGGGAGGAGGATGTTACTGAATGTGCAACGTTTTGCTACTCTCGTTTTATAGGTCTGGGGGAGGTGTATATCATTTAATGGGCAACGTTTTCTACTTTGTTTAATACAGGTTTTCTGTTTGCTTTTGATTGTTTAATTTAGTGGTGTGGCTCTCTAGAAAATTTTAGTTTTAGTCAAAAACATGGATTTTCAAAGTGTTTAGTTAAAAACATGGATTTTCAAAGTGTTTAGTCAAAAAAATGGATTTTCAAAGTGTTTAATTCTATAAAGTACAATATTGGTACTATAGTCAATCCTCATGCACATTTACGAACTATCATACAATATCTAAAAATGCATTAGACAAATGATTTATGATAATCACACTAGTCTATACAACAACTTTGAAGAAGTAAATATATGTAAGCAATATAAAAGACAAGACACAGAAATGTAACTGTATTAATTAACATTCAAACATGGGAAGTTTTACTTACAACAAATTAGGACAATTCTTCTTCTCTTCCACCATTTACTTCTTTATAGAAGTCAATTCGCAATGTGGGGGCGTAGTGATCTTGTGTGTGCTTGTTTAAAGGTACTTTGTAAACTGATGTTCATTTTTGAAAGGCTGTTCTTGACGCCGTCGCTATATCTTTGCGGGTCTTCCTCTATTTTTATACTCATTATATTTTTCTGTGTGGCTCTCTATGGTAGGAGATACAGGGTATTCTTGTCAGCTGTCCAAACCATTTAGGAAACTAATAAATGTAAACACATATTACATACAACATATTTTTGGTATCGTCCATACAAGGTACATGATCTCTCACATTAATTGTCTAGCTCAGACTTTATTGTATTATTTAACTTGCATGTACTAACTCTTCTTTTTCATCTTCTTCTTCTCTCGATAGTTGGTTTCGGCCGTTTTTATCAGTCCAATGTGATATATAAATGGTCAAACACCAAGAACGGGTGTTAACTCATCTAAGAACAGACCTCATCAAATACAACTGATTAACATCATCCAACTGGACATAATCTATGTGAAAATACAACATCTTCCACCTGGACATAATCTATGTGAAAATACAATATCTTCCAACTGGACATAATCTATGTGAAAATACAATATCTTCCAACTCGACATAATCTATGTGAAAATACAACATCTTCCAACTGGACATAATCTATGGAAAAATACAACATCTTCCAACTGGACATAATCTATGTGAAAATACAATATCTTCCAACTGGACATAATCTATGTGAAAATACAATATCTTCCAACTGGATATAATCTATGTGAAAATACAACATCATCCAACTCGACATAATCTATGTGAAAATACAATATCTTCCAACTGGACATAATCTATGGAAAAATACAACATCTTCCAACTGGATATAATCTATGTGAAAATACAACATCTTCCACCTGGACATAATCTATGTGAAAATACAACATCTTCCACCTGGACATCTCTGTGTTAAACTATTACCTCTTCCAACTGGACATCATGCGCAAATGCACCCAAGATGATCAACTAGGCATCAAATGGCTTAATAAAAGCAGACTATTTGATCTTGACTTTGCCGATGACGTGCCATATTGAATTCAACCACACAAGCAACCCACAAACTAACGAGCAATCTTTGCACACTTGCAGAACAGGTTGGTCTCCAGATTAATTCTGCCAAGACCAAAATTATGGACCTCACAAACTCGACAGAAACATCGTAATAAATGGCCAAACACTGGAGAAAGTTGAACATTTTACATATTTGGGTAGTAAAGTGTCAAACAACGGAGACACGTTGAAAGAAATAAACTCTCGTATTGCTATAGCAGCTAGTGCCTTCACTAAATTAACAAATATCTGGCAATCTCAAGACCTTAGTATATGCACAAAAGTTAAATTATTTAGGTCATGTGTGATTCCTGTACTGACCTACGGTTGTGAAAGTTGGAAATCAACAAAGAAAATTGATAAGAAACTGGACAGATTTGAGAATAAATGTCTACGAAAATTATTAAAAGTAAAATGGAGTGATTTCGTTTCTAACAACACAGTGAGAGATAGAACACACCAACAACCCGTATCAAATATTATAAGAAACGAAGGTGGAAATATTTAGGTCATGTTCTTAGAGCAGACGAAAAGAGACTAAATCGACAAGTCCTTATGTGGTCACCAGTTGGGAAAAGAAAACGTGGAAAACCAAAGACCACTCTTCGAAGAACCATCCAACAAGAAAGTAAACTATTGGGATGTAAAACCATACAAGATCTCAACTGCTAGCAAAGAACCGTATCACATGGAGATCTAAAACCTCTGCCCTATGTGCCGCCTTTGGCACGAAAGGAACAAACTAACTAACTAACTGGACATCTCTGTGTTAACCTATAACCTCTTCCAACTAGACATCTCTGTGTTAACCTATTACCTCTTCCAACTGGACATCTCTGTGTTAAACTATTACCTCTTCCAACTGGACATCTCTGTGTTAAACTATTACCTCTTCCAACTGGATATCACTGTGTTAAACTATTACCTCTTCCAACTGGACATCTCTGTGTTAAACTATTACCTCTTCCAACTGGACATCTCTGTGTTAACCTATTACCTCTTCCAACTGGACATCTCTGTGTTAAACTATTACCTCTTCCAACTGGACATCTCTGTGTTAAACTATTACCTCTTCCAACTGGACATCTCTGTGTTAAACTATTACCTCTTCCAACTGGACATCTCTGTGTTAACATGTTACCTCTTCCAACTGGACATCTCTGTGTTAAACTATTACCTCTTCCAACTGGACATCTCTGTGTTAAACTATTACCTCTTCCAACTGGACATCTCTGTGTTAACCTATTACCTCTTCGAACTGGACATCTCTGTGTTAACATGTTACCTCTTCCAACTGGACATCTCTGTGTTAAACTATTACCTCTTCCAACTGGACATCTCTGTGTTAAACTATTACCTCTTCCAACTGGACATCTCTGTGTTAAACTATTACCTCTTCCAACTGGACATCTCTGTGTTAAACTATTACCTCTTCCAACTGGACATCTCTGTGTTAAACCATTACCTCTTCCAACTGGACATCTCTGTGTTAAACTATTACCTCTTCCAACTGGACATCTCATTGATAAACTATAATTTCTTCCAACTGGACATGTCATTGATAAACTATAATTTCTTCCAACTGTACATACCGGTGCTAAACTACGAGTACATCTTGTGTCAATATGCAACACGACATCGCTGTTGAAAACTATAACTGCATTGAGCTATTCTTCTCTGTGGTAATACTATAACGTTTTGTAACTGGCAATATATGTATTTAAACCATCTTTATGGTGTATTCTGATCAAATAACTTCCAGTCTGTTATGTATGTTTCATTTTTTGGAAAAGCTGGACTAAAAAAGTGCATTTATCAGACAACTGTCCGTACAAGAAATAGTTGGTTGCTCAAGCTGTTTATTCATCTGTAACTGGTGACCTGGCAGTCAAATGTGTTATTCACCATAGTTTAAACGTCAACACATTTTAATAAATTTTTCTTTCTCACATTATAATATCAAGCGATATTTAATATACATTTTTGCTATCATGTAGGAAATGAATTCATATTTTCAATTTGATGCAAAATGCGTCAATATTTTATGGAACCGAGTAAAGTGCTCAACACATAGGTACTGCACATAATAGTTGTAACGCTGATGTCATATAGAGCAATGCCCAGCACACACGCATAGTACATTACACACTTAGACAATATTACTGTGCGATCTTTACTGTCTAATGCATCACTTTTAAATATTTTGATATATTGAGGCGCATCTGACTATTGACTTCAGAGTCACGGGTGCCATGTGACAACTGCAATAATAATATATATAATAATAATAATACAGTAATATTATTAGTTATAAGAAAGAGAAGATGGAGATATGTTGGGCACACCTTGAGGAGAAATGATCAACGAATATCAAAGCAGGCATTGAAGTGGGATGCAAAGGGTTCAAGAAAGAGAGGTCGACCTATGGAGACCCTGAAACGAACTTTGCTGAGAGAGGCAAGAAATATCGGTCTCAGTTCCATGAGGAGATTGAGCGAGTTGCCCAGATAGAGCGGTATGGAGAAATTACTTGCAGGCCCTATGTAACGTATAACGGTACGAGAGGAATTATTAATATTATTATTATTAGTAACGTTCATTATCATCAAATAGCTTGTCCTAAGCAGAACTTTGCCACCCCAACAGTCCTCTGGAATTAGTAACATTAGCACAATTAATAACACATGAAAGCTGAATCCTGACTACGCGTGTATTTGTTCTTTAATTGTGTTTTCGAAAAAAAACTGAATCATACTGTTATTAAGAAATGTATTTTTTAAAATTATAATTAACTGTAATGCCGGATAAATAGAAAGCTAGAATACATAAGAAAAAACGAATATAAAAATATATAACTATATAAATACACATATGTCTGCCTTTCTTTCTATCTTTGTCTGGTATGTTAGTCTCTCACTGGCAATGTATCTATGTATACAAACACAACTATCTATACAACCTTGATATTCATCTATCTCATTTGTCACAAAACATGTCCAGAGCTTTCAGCTTTCACGGACATCATAACTGCGTTTTTCTGTTGTGTGACTAATAAGTATTGACGGAGGGCGTACAGTCTGAAATATGTCAATAGAATATGACAGCTATTAGAGTAAGAATCATCATTAAATAGCTTTTTCTGAACAGAGCTTTGCCGCAGTAACAGTTGTTATGACATTTTCTCTCATAAACCAGATGTCTTACCTCTGCAGCCGTCATGCTCAAATTATCAGTTACGTTCTGAATTCATATTCTAGGCTGTGTTCCTCTTTTTCTCTTATTAATACCTTCTTCCATAATGGACTTCTCCAACTCTGCGTGTCAAAGCCACCTACATTCTTCAATGTTCTCATTCTTATTTGTAGCATCAACCATTTTTCTTTAATGTTCAATTCTTTTTGCATAGATCTATTTCGTTTCTTCTCTGTCCATGTTATACTAATGACTCTTCTACAAATACAACATTTATATTCTCTGTCCATGTTATACTTATGACTCTTCTACATGTACAACTTTTATATTCAAAAGCACATCTATATTTTTCTACAATCTTGTTAAATAATGTACATACTTCACACCTATAAGTTGAAACTGAATATATGCATGCTCTTAGTATTCTCAACTTTGTTTTCCTTTCAGTTGCATTCCATAATATTTTAGTTGTTTAAATTTGTTTTGGGACCATGCTTATTCTTCCTTTTTCTTTCATCTTTTGTAAACAGTCAACATCGATATTCAAAAGTGTTCTCATTTAAAAAAACTTTCTCCGTTGATCAAAATATCCTTCGTCATGTTTCTTTTATCAGTCGTCATTATTTTTGTTTTTATCACAGAAAGATATCGATTTTGTTTTTCACTTTTCTCTCGCATTTCGATTATCAAATGTTCAAAACATATTTACGATATTCAAAATAATACAGTAAATATAGTAATAAAAATATCATTTTATATATATTCATTACATTATTTAATAAGCTTCTGATGAAGGTTGTACAAGCAGTATTGACTTTTCTTTGATGTCTAATAGTAAGGTATATACCTATCTCCCAAATGAAATAAAGCGATGTAATCACAATAGATATCTCTTGAGTGGATGATGTCAAATTATCTATCCAACTCAAGCGTACGAATATAGACGCCGAGTATGTCATGAATTGGATATCTCTTGAGTGGATGATGTCAAATTATCTATCCAACTCAAGCGTACAATATAGACGAGTATGTCATGAATTGGATCAAATATAAGAGCTACAGTTGAGGTGGGAGCAACTGGTACATGTTGAGTTGTTATTGTAAAGTAAGTTGTGAGGTAATAAATATGGTACAGGTAAGGAGATATGTTGAGAAGATGAGATACGTTGAGAGTAGGAGACATGTTGAGAAAAGGATATGTTGAGAAGAGGCAGCTATGTTCAGAAGAGGGAGATCAGTTGAAAGTAGGAGATATGTTGGGAAGAGAAAGGTATGTTGAGAATATGAGATTTGTTGAGAAGAGAAGATATGTTGAGATTAGGAGATATGCTGAGAAGAGGGAGATATGTTGAGAAAAAAGAAATAAGTTGAGAAGAAAGCGACGTGTTGAGAGAAATGACGTTAGCTGAGAACAACATATATATATATATATGATGTTGAGATAGAAAAGAGATATGATGATCAAAAGGAATATCTTGAGAGACAAGACATTTAGGATGTGAAAACTCTCATCTGGTGATGGTGTCCGCAAAGGAAGCAAACAATATTATCACTGCGACCTAAAGACATGTCCTAAGATGTGACTAATGTAGGACCTAGGAAGCTACCTAGTAAATACAAATCAATGCAATAATCGGATGTGCTGGCCTATTGAAGGCGCATAACTGACACAACGTACAAATACTGTTAGGCTCAGATCACATACAGAGTGGTCAACAAGTGGTCCAGCGTTCGAAGAAGAAGAAAAGAAGAAAGAAAGAAGGAGTGTGAAAGAAGATATGTCAAAACAAATCTCTTATGCTGTGATAAATTACGAATTTTCAAAGCAAGACATGTTGTGAGAAGTACATATGTTCAGGAGAATATACTTAGAGAGGGAGATCAGAGAAGATATACAGTGATATATCATTAAGGCAAATATAGGTCCCGACACCGGCTGCTAATTGTTGGAGAAAGAAAATTTTCCCGACACACGCTGCAAGTTGTTGCAGAAAGAATATTGGTCTCGAAAACGCTGCAAGTTGTTGGGGAAAAGAATATTGGTCCCGACACACGCTGCAAATTGTTGGAGAAAAGAATATTGGTCCCGAACACGCTTTCAATTTTTGGAGAAAAGAATACTGGTCCCGACACATGATGCAAGATGTTGCAGAAAAGAATGTTGCTCCCGACACATGATGCAAGTGGTTGCAGAAAAGAATGTTGGTCCCGACACATGATGCAAGTTGTTGGAGAAAAGAATGTTGGCCCCGACACACGATGTAAGTTTTAGAGGAAAGAATATTGGTCCCAACACACGCTGCAATTTTTTGCAGAAAATATATGGTCCCAACACACGATGCAAGTTGTTGCAGAAAAGAATGTTGGCACCGACACACGTGCAAGTTGTTAGAGAAAAGAATGTTGGCACCGACATACTATGCAAGTTGTTGCAGAAAAGAATATTGGTCCCGAATATTAGTCAAAGTTATGATAGCGCTGCACACCTTGAGCAGAGACTTCTTGTCCTTTGGTTCGATCAACTGGTTATGTCCGTGGTAGATTACGGTCTCGTCATTCTCACGATATTAAGATCACAATATGAACTACTCGAACGTATTCAGAATGAAGGCATTCGCATAGTCCTGGGCTGCACTAGAGATCATCTTTTGTGAAGATGAGATATATGCTTTGCCTTCTGTCACTTGGTTTTCGTCATGCAATCGCCCAAACCAAGGCATATATGCGGGTAACTGCGGATAGAAGACATCCACTGCAGAGGAACACTAATGATAATAAGGTAATGAGAATCAAGTGTGGCATGACATAGATGTCCCAGGCTGAGAGAACAATTAGCCAGGTGACTACGGTTGCGCCCCTAAATAAGGATACGAATGGATCACAATAGATGGTAGCATGACCAGCTATCACAACTTGGCTCTCTGGGACTCCATTTACTGGGGACGTTGTATCTGACTCTCAGTCGATGCTTCACACGATCCAAAAAGGCAGATTTCAGATGTCATCTATAGCAGTTTCTAACCTCTAGGGGCTTTGTGGATCTAATGTTAAGGGCATCAGGGTGTTTGCGGCAATGAGAGAGCGGACAGACTTGCATCAACATCGTCGATTGTTGTGGAGTTGAAGATGGATAAAGGGGTTGGTACTTCGGTATTTTTGCCATTATAGACATACTATAAGTACTGCATCGATCCAGCGATTTAAACAGTTTGGAGTTACTCGTTGTCAAGTATAACTGGATGTCTGAGGGCAGAGTCAGGAATGTGTTTAATAAACGAGTCAAGGAACCATCAGTATGCATATTCTTAGAAACTGTTGGGGTTGACTGAGCTCCTATGGGTCTCTCCAGAGTGCAAAGACGTGAGTTTAGTAACAATTACCAATAACCAATTTGATTTACTTTTTAAAATGTTACATCTTCAGTGGATGTCATCAATACAAACGTTACAAACATTACATATTGCACATCTTCAACTCACCAACATTATAACAACATTATATACATCACATCTTCTAAAAACCAACATTATAACAGAATTATATATTTCACATCTTCTACTGCTAACATTGGTAACAGTATCGTCGATATGCAATGCACCAAGATTAGCAATATTTAATAACAAATTAATAATATATGCATTGTAACCGCACGCATCATTTGAACATAATCCTGAATGTCATCTTGCGTTTTGTTATTATCACTGACAGCAGCATTGAAACTAAAACTTTCATTATTTTTTATAATTTTGCAATTGTCATGCACATAAGAAATGTCATGAATATACTACTATTAACATTATACACGTCACTTATACATTTTTTGGATCCAGAAGCACGTAGGCTTTTCAGCTCTTCGGATCGGGCCAGGGACATCGTAACCTCGGTTCGGTGCCACGAACACCGTAAATCTGGGGAATATGTGGCTTTTTCTGTCATCCCGCGGAATTGAACCCGCACTTGGCTGAAATCGGATGCACATGTCCTAAACGTGTAGAATTATATGCGTTTAGGGCCACCAAACCAATGTGCAACGTATACACGTTCTTGGCAAAGATCAAACATATCACAAAGAGTGATTAAAATTGGTCGTAAAGAACGAACACAAAGAAGAAAGAACCCGCACACACAGAGGATAATCACCGTAGTCCAATGCCTACTAACACACTGGGCAGACGGGTCCTATCATTAGTGACGTTGCCTTACGTTTGTTTAACTAATAATTTCTTCTACATAATTCCCACAACCGACTATACAAATTACAACCACGTCAAACATCAACGACCTTACACAACACAAACCAATCTACAACACAACGACCTTACACAACACAACCAATCTACAACACAACGACCTTACACAACGCAACCAATCTACAAACAACGACCTTACACAACACAACCAATATAAAACACAACCAATCTACAACACAACCAATCTACAACACACAATCTACACCACAACGACCTTACACAACCAATCTACCAACCAATCTCCACAACCAATCCCACAACACAACCAATCTACAACACAACGACCTTACACAACACACAATCTTCAACACAACGACTTTCACCACAACCAATCTACACACAACGACCTTACACAACACAACCAATCTACAACACAACGACCTTACACAACACACCCAATCTACAACACAACCAATCTACAACACAACCAATCTACAACACAACCAATCTACAACACAACCAATCTACACCACAACGAACTTAAAAACCAATCTACAACACAATAATCTACACCACAACCAATCTACAACACAGCAATCTACACCACAACGAACTTACACAACCAATCTACAACACAACCAATCTACACCACAACCAATCTACACCACAACCAATCTACAACACAACCAATCCACAACACAACCAATCTACAACACAACGACCTTACAACACAACAAATCTTCATCACAACGACCTACACACTTAACCAATCTACAATACAACATATCTACAACACAACGACCTACACAACACAACCAATCTACAACACAACAATCTACAACACAACCAATCTACCACAACCAATCTACAACACAACGACCTTACATAACACAACCAATCTTCAACACAACGACCTTACGCACACAACAAATCTATAGCACAACGACCTTACAACACAACTCAATCTACAACACAACCAATCCACAACACAACCAATCTACAACACAACAAATCTACAACACAACCAATCTACAACACAACAAATCTACAACACAACGACCTTACACAACACAACCATCTACAACACAACCAATCTACAACACAACCAATCTACAACACAACAAATCTACAACACAACCAACACAACACAACAAATCTACAACACAACGACCTTACACATCACAACCATCTACAACACAACCACTACACACACAACGACCTTTCACAACACAACCAATCTGACAGCACAACGACTTTCACAGCCAATCTACAACACAACGACCTTAAACAACACAACCAATCTACAACACAACCAATCTACAACACAACGACCTTACACAACACAACAATCTACAACACAACGACCTTACACACAAACAATCTACAACACAACGACCTTACAATACACAAACAATCTACAAACAACGACCTTACACAACACAAACAATCTACAACACAACGACCATGAATGTTTTCTTTTATCGAGTTGTTCTTCCTCTTCTTCTTCGAACGCTCCATGACGACCACTTGTTAACAACTCTGTGTGATTTGTGTGTGATCTGAGCCTAAGAGATGTTGTACTTCTGGGCCCAGCCCTCCGATTTCTGCGCTGCTTTCTATTTACTAGGTAGCATCTCAGGGTATACATTAGTCGCCTCTTACGACATGCATTGTAGGTTGCAGTGGTACTTTGTTTGCTTCCCTTGTGGGCCCCGGCACCACACGGGCCCATCGATTTATTAACTGGCAGGACTTATCATCTCTTCCTCCTTGATGTTTTCTAATTTTATACGTATTTCTGTCTTAGATGATCAATTTTCAAATGATTACATTCATGAAAAGGGCATAAGATGAATTTAAATGCAGAATTTCAACTTTAAATGATTATTCAATCGCAAAATCACAAAAATAATTTATTTTAAAAAACTTATTAATTTCTTCTGTAAGGAGCTTTCTTCTGTAGGAAGTGATCATAATTTATGCATAGGTAAATTGAAACTGAAATTGAAAATTCACCATACTAAAAAGAACAACTGCGAATAGACAGTCAAAGACTACAAAATAATGAGGTAAAGAGGAATATCAGCTCGAACTTAAGAATAGGTTCGAGTTACTCAATGGTGAAAATGAACAGAACATTGAAGACAAATGGACTAAGATAAAGGACACACTATTAGGGCAGCAAATAGTAGAGCAGGATTAAAGATAAAAGGCAGAAAACCCTGGATAAGTGATGACACCTGGAAATGTATTCAAGAAAGAAGAAAGATGAAACTAGCGATATTTAATACTAAGGATGCAACAGATGGAATCCAAGCTAAAGAGGAATATAGACTAAAAGATAAGGAAGTGAAAAGAGCGGCTAGAAGAGATAAAAGAGCATATGTCAATCGACTGGCTGAAGAAGGGAAAAGGCAGATAAGACTGGAAACAGTAAAATGCTATACAATACACTAAAACTACTTACTGGAACTTTTGTTTCAAAGGGTGGCCCAATCAAGAGTAAAGATGGTAAAGTTCTAACATCAGATACCGAGCAGAAGAAAAGATGGGCAGAACATTTTGAAGAAACATTAAATAGATCTGATCCACCAGTACTACTCAAGTTTGACGAAGAAGCAAGAAACAACTCCCTACCACTTAACGAAGAAATGATAAGTGTAGCTGAGGTCAAGGAGGCAATCCATTCCTTGATAAACAATAAGGCAGCGGTGATGACAACATTACTGCAGAAATGCTCAAAGTGGCTGATGATACAACTATTAACCAGGTGCAAAAACTATCTAATAAAGTATGGGAAGAAGAAACTGTCCCAGATCAATGGAAAAAGAGAATAATTGTTAAGATCCCCAAAAAAGGTGATCTCAAAGATTGCAACAACTGGAGAGGGATCACCCTATTATCAGTAATGACCAAGACTTTCTGCAAAATCATTCTTAATAGAATCAAAGGAGCAGTGGACAACCCTGAGAGAAGAACAAGCTGGTTTTAGACCTAGGAGAAGCTGCTTAGACCAAATAATTACCCTACGACTAATTTTGGAGGAACATATTGAGAAGCAATAACCACTCATACTAAATTTCATCGATTTTAAAAAAGGCTTTGATAATCCACACAGAATCTGTGGAATATTCTGAGATGCTATGGAATACCCGACAAAATAATCATTATCATTAATCCTCTCCGCTCCTCGTGGAGCATAGGGCCTCAACAGTTGTTCGCCACTCTTCTCGGTCTCTGGCTGTTATTTTTATGGTCTCCCAGGTCAATTGAGCACTCTTCAGTTCCTCAGTAAGACCTCGTCTCCAAGTCTGCTTAGGGCGTCCTCTTTTCGTTTTCCCTGCGGGTTCCATTCGAGCACCTGTCTAGTGACACTCGACTGTGTCTTCCGCAAGGTATGGCCTATCCATCGCCATCTTCTCCTCTTGACCTGTGTCATCATAGGTTCCTGCCCTGTTCCTATCCACAGATCCGTGTTTGTAACTCTATCATACCATTTCAATCTGAGAATCCGCCGCAAACATCCGTTGACAAAGGTCTGGATCTTATTTGTATTTGCCCTAGTGACTCGCCAAGTTTCCGAGCCATACAGCAACACCGACTTCACATTTGAGCTGAAAATCCTGAGCTTTGTTTTCGTGGAGATGGCAGCGAACTTCCACACCATGTGCAGGATCGCAAAGGCCTCGACAAAATAATAAACATTATTAAAAGCCTCTATGATCGTTCACAGTGTGCAGCTCGCATTGATGGTGGCTTATGGTTGAAACCGGAGTAAAGCAAGGCTGTATTCTATCTCCGCTATCGTTTGAGGGCTATTGACTGGATGATGCGAAAATGTTGCAGGGACAAAACTGGCATCGATTGGGTAGAAAATAGTCAACTAGAAGATTTGGATTTTGCAGTTGATTTTCCGGTTTGTTGTTCAAGATGGCGGACGTGTTTCTTCTAGCTTGGCCAACAAACTGTTGATCGTCGGCCCGACAAGTCGTCATCATAAAAATCACCACTGTTGGAGAAACAGAGTTTAGGCTTTAAATGAATCGATGATTCGTTCAAATTTGTTTAATTCTAAGGACATCTCTAAAATTGGTTACTGGAATGTAAGAACCATGTTTCAGTTGGGGCAAACAGCCCAAGTGTGTAGTGTTATGAGCGATTTCAAACTGGATATACTCGGGGTCAGTGAGTGTAGGTGGACTGGCTCAGGTAAGACGTTTCTTAACAACGAACAAAAGCACGTAATTTATTCAGGGAGACTTGACGACCATCATTCAAACGGAGTTGCTATTATAATGTCACCCAACTCGGAGAAAGCACTAGTTAGCTGGGAACCAGTTAATGACAGAATTATATCAGCGCGCTACCAAACAAAAATTTTCAAGTTAACAATCATACAGTGCTACGCACCTACAAACGACGATTCAGACGACAACAAAGACACTTTTTATAATTTACTAATCGGTACCATCAACAAAATACCTAAACACGACATTACTGTTGTGATGGGTGATTTTAACGCCAAAATAGGGTCAGAAAACAAGGGCGTAGAAAAATATATGGGAAAACATGGACTAGGAGACTTAAATCAAAACGGAGAGAGACTAACAGAATTTTGTGGAATAGCAAATCTGGTAATAGCAAACTCCTTGTTTCCACACAAAAACATTCATAAAATTACGTGGAACTCGCCTGATAACATCACTAAAAACCAGATTGACCATTTTTGCATTAATACCAAATTCCGTTCATAAATACAAGATGCCCGAGCCTACAGAGGAGCAGATGTTGGCAGCGATCACAATCTCTGCATTGCCAAAATAAAAATAAAACTCAAGTCACTATATAAACCACCTAGAAGCAAGAAAATAAACTCACAGTCCCTACTGGTAAAAGAACAACAACTCACATTTAACACAGAGGTACGAAATACCTACACGAACAAAGAAAACAAAACGGTAAATGTGAACACAAAGAACAGCATAGAAGAAAATTGGGACTTTCTCAAAAACACGATGATAAATGCTGCAAAAACACAGTAGGGTATGTCCAAAGACAGAAGAAAAAGTGGCTAAGCGATAACACCTGGACAAAATTCAAGAAAGGAAACAAGCAAAACTAACTCTTCTATCCACGAAAGACAAGCTTGCATACGATACCAAGAAACAAAAATACACCATGTTAGATAAAGAGGTGAAGTCAAGAACACGAAAAGATAAACAAAGCTTTATTCACAATCTAGCCACCGATGCGGAAACAGCTGCAAAAACTGGGAACAACAAGACCGTATTCCACATTATGAAGCAACTATGCAAACATACTCCTACACCAAATAAACCCATCAAAGACAATCAAGGTAGGATACTGCTGTCAGAAGAACAACACAAACAACGATGGGCAGAACATTTGAAAGAAATACTAAATAGACCGCAACCAGAGATTGTTCCCAACCTAGATGAAGAAATCACCATGCCCACACTAGAAGCTTCCTGCGAGCCATTCACACTGGAAGAGTTGAAATCTGCCATTAAAAATTGAGAAACAACAAAGCGGTTGGTGATGATAACATCTCTGGAGAAATGCTCAAAGCAGCAGATGATAACAACGTACAACATATACTCCAACTTATAAATGAAATCTGGCAAAATGAATCCCCACCACAACAGTGGAAAGATGGTATTATTTTCAAATTACCTAAAAAGGAGATTTGTCTGATTGTAATAACTGGCGTGGGATCACCCTACTGTCAGTGCCAGGAAAACTTTTTGTAGCATGTTACTCGAGAGACTGAAAAAGTCTATAGATGAAAGGCTAAGAGAAGAACAAGCAGGGTTTAGACCAAAACGAGCATGCATAGATCACATCTTCACACTAAGAGTAATCATTGAAGAGTTCGTAGAATTTCAATCGAATTTAATCATCAACTTTGTTGATTTTCAGAAAGCGTTTGACAGTATTCACCGTCCTACGCTTTTGAAACTACTCAAAAACTATGGTTTCCCTACTAAATTCATCAACATCATAAAATCCGTCTACAGTGAATCGCGCTGCAGTGTAAGAACAGATTTCAGTAACTCTGACTGGTTCCCAGTGGAAACAGGAGTGAAACAAGGTTGCGTCTTATCGCCAATGCTCTTTGGAATAGCAATTGACTGGGTCATGCGAAAATGCATCAATAACGCAAATATGGGCATCAAGTGGGTTGATAAAATTTTAGAAGACCTTGATTTTGCCGACGATATAGCCCTTTGAGTTCATCACATCAAGATATTCAAACCTTCTCCAAAATATCTCAGGACAAATTGGTCTCCAAATAAACACCACCAAAACAAAAATTGTTGACCTTACCAGCAGTCCAGAAAATATTCAACTAAAAACTACACTCTTGAAAAAGTCAAAAGTTTTACATACCTAAGGAGTATGATGTCATCTACGGGGGATACAGCGCCAGAAATTCCACACAGAATCGAATTGGCATCAAGTGCTTTTAACAAATTGTCAAATATATGGAAGTCCAATTCACTCAGCAAGCACTTAAAATTAAAGATCTTTAACTCTTGTGTGATTCCAGTATTAACTTATGGATGCGAGAGTTGGAAAGCAACAAAAGCTCTAGAAAGAAAATTAGATAACTTTGAGAATAAATGTCTTAGAAGAATACTGAACCTCAAATGGTCAGATTTCAGACCCAATACACAAATAAGACAAGAGACCAAGCAAGAAAATGTATCAAATTTTATAAGAAAGCGCGCTGGAACTACATCGGCCACACACTTAGAATGGATGAGAGAAGACTCCTTACCAATCCCTCATATGGACACTAGAGAGAAAAAGAAAACGAGGAAGACCAAGAGAGACTCTGCGTAGAACCATCACCAGAGAAGGCTCAACGATGGGCCTAGTAAACATTAAAGACTTAAAACAAATAGCAACGAACCGCGAGACATGGAGAGCTATGACCTCTGCCTATGCGCCGCCCACAGGCCCAAGAGGAAAGACTAACTAAGTTGATATTGCCTTGTTAAGTAGAAACAACCAAGATATGCAAAGAAAAACAGACAACTTGTCATCTATAGCATCAAAAGTTGGACTACAGATAAACTATGAAAACTCGTATAATGAAGACACCTATGGCAAGTATTGCAGATATCACACTGGAATATAAAATGATAAAATAACAGAGCAGTTCACCTATTTAGGTAGCAATTTTGATTGCACAGGAAATGTTAAAAAAGAAATTATGATACGAATTGGCAAAGCAACATCAGCTTTTAAAATGTCTAAATAAAATATGTAATTGCAAGTTATATAGTATTAAAACTAAATTACAAATTTTCAATTCAAATGTTGTATCAATCCTAACATATGCCAGCGAGAGTTGGAAAATGACTAAAGATATAGAAAGCAAGTTGAATGCATTTGAAAATAGATGTCTGGGAAAATAATGAATATAAAATGGAACGAATTCAGAAGAAGTGATGAAATCAGAGACATGTCTTGTCAACCACTAGTAACAACTGTTATAAGAAAGAGAAGATGAAAATATGTTGGGCACACCTTGAGGAGAAATGATCAACGAATATCAAAGCAGGCATTGAAGTGGGATGCAAAGGGTTCAAGAAAGATAGGTCGACCTAAAGAGACCCTGAAACGAACTTTGCTGAGAGAGGCAGGAAATATCGGTCTCAGTTCCATGGAGGAGATTGAGCGAGTTGCCCAGGATAGAGCGGTAGGGAGAAATTATTTGCAGGCCCTATGTAACGGTACGAGAGGAATTATTATTATAAAGAGCTACAGACTACTAATCGCCTGATCATCTCCCAAATTCTTCCCACTTATCACCCCCAGAACGCTTCAGCTCACTGGGGAGGTACTGCCCTCTTTGGGAAACACTGCTCTAAACTCATTTCAGTTTTATGACCAAATCCTCGAGCAGATCAGTGGTATCGCCATGGGCATTAAAATGGAACCTAGTTATACGTGTCTTTTCATGGGTTATCTTGAACACCAAGTATGGAACACATATGTTGGCCCTCTTCCATCTGTTATCATAGATACGTTGATGACGGTGTTGACACAGCTGATATGACTGAGACTGATTTGGCCCTGTTTATTAAATTTTATCTTTGATTTCAACCCTGCTATTCGATTTACCTCTCCCATCTCCACTTCTTGTGTCAACTTTCTGGACATCATTATCATTATAAACTAATCCACCATCCAACATCACTATATTATAAGTCTACTGATACACATAGTTTTCCTGTATACCCTTTCCATCCGCAGGCTTATCGTGATTTTTGGCCATTCTACCAACTCCTACGCCTTCGACGCATGTGTAGCGAGGACAATAGGTTTCTTGATAGGTTCGTGAGATGATTGGCTTCATCCAGTTGCCTATACTGGATGAAAGGGTATGCGCCTGCTATGCTTCGGGTTCAGCAAAGTTCTCGCCAGGATGCTTATACGAAATAGAATGGGACTCCCCACTCTTTCGGGGTTAAACTTATCTTGATTTTCCACCCACATAGCTCAATGGTGGGAATAGTTTTATACCGTCATCTGTCTATTCTAAAATCGGATCCAGGGACACGTGCAATCTATCAAAACTATCTTCTGGTGGTTTACAGAGTGCACAAGAATCGTTAGCATATGTTTGTACGCAGTCGCCTCGAATCCATTTTCCATGGTCATGTTGACACCGTCCTGTCTGGCCGTCTGGGATGTTCTTATGTGATACATACTCTATTTGTTTAAAACCATCTTTGTTACTGAGGATGGTTTTACACGCTAGTCCCGCAGCATAATCTATACCATCACCTGTAAACGGGGGGACAAGACATATATAGGCGGAACTGGAAAAAAAGCTCAGTGAACGTTTCGGCCAACATTTACGTGATATACGCAAATATATGCTATGTGGCCCATGTAGTCCCTCAATTCAATGGAGCGACCATTCGAGATCGCAATATCCAGGTCACAGTCATCCGATCATGTTCCTCTAATGATCGGAGTCAATTTGCTCTAGAAAATCGTTTTATACCCTTTATATATTACTTTGCAACCTCATAGACTCAACGCGCTACATTCCTATGCTTCTTATTAATATTGCCTCTCTCATGCTCCATAATATATGTCTATATTTTAAATGTGTACATACTTTGTATATCTTTGATTATTATTATTTTATCCTCTTATTTCCATTCCACCATAATCCACTGAGATGTTGTCCTCTTCTTCTATTTGTTGTAGTCTCCGTTTTACTTTCAGTATGCATCATGTCCCTATATATAACATGTTCTCACTTCTCTCTCTCTCTCTCTCTCTGAGAAGAGAAATCTGATCGCTCATTCGATAAACTGTTGGTACACAAGATCTTCTTACACATTACTCTGTTCGATACGTTGTTTGTAAGCTTCGATCAAATTATTTAGCAAAGCTCCGACATTCATGGCCAACCACCACATTTTCCTTAGACGTATACCGTACGTATCTTATCGACTTATGCCTGAATAGTTATCCTGACGCTATAAACATTAACTTCCAGTTGTTTTAACTGTGACTCAAGCCTTCTTACTTATCTCGCACCAGTATGTCAACGTTTCACATTCTTTTCTCTTCTTTCTTTGCGATTATTCTTCACCTCCAATTTTGTCATTATTTTGTGATATATAATTGGTCCTTTAACTAAAACGCTTGATCTACGTTGAACGAATTTGCGATCATGGTGACTAGGCTCGCCCACCCGGTTTCAGCCAGCTTTGATTTACTAGGTCAGCTTTCCCTAGAGTACGATCCTTTCTGCCAACTATTTCAACCCGGATCTTTGCCTTTTCGATCAGATTTGCAGTGTATTTGGGCTTTGTGATCTACGCCAAACAGTCAGTTACTACTGTTATGCCCTTTCTGACTGTGAGGTCGTTTCGGATTAGGAACATTTCACGGGGCTTATAAGCGTGTCCTCGAACGGCGTCTTATTCGTATAACACACCGTGTAAAGTGTCGGCCTTCGCCAATATTGGGATCCGGACAACCTTTCAGATCTTTGCATTGTCAGCCTTACTTTACTGTCCACTTTGATTTGGTTCCGGACTAGGAACATTCCCAGCCTTTTCAATGCGCGTGTCGGTACTTGGCAACTTGCATTTTCTACTTCGCATTAAACCCTAGCCTCGGAAAATACCGGACTTGGGGCCAAGCACAAATAATGTAGAGGGTCGTTTCGATTGGCGCTAGCAACGCAACTGAGATTTTGCGCTCGCCACCATCACCCATCTCAGCTCTTCCGGGATGTTAGTTGTGACTGCAACAGTAACTTGTCCGGATGTCCCAAGGATGGCAGTTCCTTAGCATCATCCGCCTCCAGTTTTTCAGGGATGTTAGTTGTTTTCGCAACAGTACCGTGCAGGGTTTTCCTAGAGAGGGCTGTTTCGTTATGCACTAAAACGCAACTTTATATTTTGCGTTCGGCCAACCTTGCCCGGGTAGTGTATCTGCGCTAGGCCACCGATACGGAGTCAGCTGCAATCTTCGCTCGTACCGACACGAGGGTAGATTTGTACGTGTTATCTTATTTATTTTTGCCCCACAGCTGTCAATGTTTGCCCTTCTCGGGACTTCGAGTGTCGCCATATGCGGCCCACGTTTCATCACTGGATGCACCATACATCCTTTTATGTTGACTTGTACCCTAATCTCCCCATCGGCAGAGAAACTGGTAATTGTGGTGGATCATTGACTTACACTTCGAGCTTGTGTATGGGGGTTCTTGCTATGGAGATGGCAATTTGTATTCGGCCCTTACCTGAGGTAGTAGGGATTCTGTCGAGACGTTTCGCTGCTGTTTCTATTGTTCGGAACTTGGGCAATATTTTGTTGGACATTGGCCAGGAAATTCGTGTATTTTGTTCGTATGGACCTGCATTGCTTGTTCTGTACTTGCACTGCTACCACTACCAGTAGTTTTTCCTGATCCCGCCCTATTAGCCAGACCGGAACCAAAGTCTTTTTCCCAGAGTCACCACGTGGAGGTCGGGGACATGGTCTTGGTAAGTGCCCCTTCACTAACACTGGCGCATGTTTCCGCCATGCGCCTTTGACCCCTTTTCACATTCAAGACACTTCACCGCAACTATACTACCTTCCCTCCCCCTCCCCACACCCAAAGACACATCTAAGACATGTTGTTTACCAGCCACCAACTAATCCATCATTACCAACCCATCACTATAATATATTTGTACTAGCAGTTTCCCCTGTTCTTCGCACGGAGGTTTAGTTAAAATCTAAACTACTTTTAAAGTTAATTTGTTATCTTTTCCCGCTGATCTTCCGAGCTCACATAAACTGTAGCTAATTATAATAGCCAGTAAAACCTGATGCAATTTAATTCCCATCAAAGTTGAAAAAAAACAATTGGCAAATTAAGTTTATTCAGATTATTAACTTATCGATGTATTAAAAAAATGTAAAAAAATTGGCCGAGCGTGAGATTGAACAAAAGACATATGCTACATTTTGTTTACGAAATAACAGACGATGTACAAATAATCAACAATATGAGAACCCCAGCTCTCACTAACAACATAGTTACTGTCGCAGTTACAAATATGAATTCATGAGGAAAAAAATATAAAATATGATATTTATTATAAAAGTACATTTTTATGTTTACAACTAATTTCTAAACATTAATAATAATTATTGCAGTCTTGGAGCGTACAATTCTTATATTCTTTTTATGTTAATTTTAATTAAGACTAAACCAAGGACATCATGCACATCGCTAGCAGCAGCTAGTTTTAAAAGTACTATATTAAATGAACCCAAAACATCATATCAATATTTAAATTGATATAATAATACAAATACTACTTGTGATTGGCTGAAATGGGAAGCATGTGTCCTAAACGTGTAGAAGTCTATGCGTTTAGGGCCTACTAAACCAATGTGCAACGTATACACGTTCTTGGCAAAGATCAAACATATCACAAAGAGTAAAATTGGTCGTAAAGAACGAACGCAAAGAAGAAAAAGAAATACTGACTTGTGTTTTACATTTTCATTTCGTGTGTATTGTTACAGGTGGTAATTGAAATACTTTCCATTATCAGCTTTCTCGTCTGAAAATTGAATGTTATCTTCTTCTTCTTCTGCTTCGAACGCTCCACATCGACCACTTGTTAACCACTGTGTCTGGTTTTGTATGGGGTCTGAGCCAAAGAGCGATTGTACGTTGTACCAGTTGTACGCCTAGAAGTAAGCCAGCACATCCGATTTCTGCGATGCTCATTATTTACTAGGAAGCTTCCTAGGGCCTTCATCAGCCGGCTCTTATGACATGCATTGTAGGTCGCAGTGATACTAATTTTGCTTTCCTCGTGGGTCCAGGCACCACACGGGTTCAACTTCAAGCAATTCTATTCTTTGCCATGATGCTGTCCTCTGACAGGCTGATACAATCCACCTCTTGTTATATGTGCTTCCATCATGTTTAAATGTAGAGTAATACGACATGGCTGATAGATGTGCATCGTTACCTGTGCTCTGTAGTTCTCACCTTCCTCACTCATTCATTGATTACTAGGAAGACCATGGCACCGACGAGATTCCCAGATTTTAATTTTGAACATTGTAAAAACGCTTATGTGTTGTGGAGGATAGATGATCGTCTCTAGTGCCAAAGGTCAAGTTCGCTACCTCGTGGAGTCATCTGCTATTTCTTTCAGAGATCCTTGATCTCAGTGTAGGTGTGATCGAGTTCCAAGTCCTATCGGAGACAAACGATAAAATGTATGTCCCGTGTTCAATTTTAGCACATAAATGTACCCTTGGCAGTTCACAACGGAGAAGAGAAAGTTGAAAAGTCATTACCCTAACAAAATTAATTAGAAAAGTTTAAAATTAAAATTCCTACAAACATATCTTCACCATCTTCAAAATCATATTAAGGACACTCGCCAGCGCTACTGAGTTCGTGCACTGCCTCTGAGATTTCCTTGTGTAAGAAAGATATCAGAGTATACATGGTTACTCACTGAAGTGCAGTGATGATTGTTCTATTAATCAATCAATCAATCAATAGAAATTTCACTTTAATCCTTTTAATCATTTTCGTCAGTTAAATAACTTTGCAGCTTGCTCTACTCATCATATTCGTCAGTTAAATAACTTTGCAGCTTGCTCTTACCTATCATATTCGTCAGTTAAATAACTTTGCAATTTGCTCTTACCTATCATATTCGTCAGTTAAATAACTTTGCAACTTGCTCTTACCTATCACATTCGTCAGTTAAATAACTTTAACTTGTTTACCTATCATATTCGTCAGTTAAATAACTTTGCAACTTGACTTACCTATCATATTCGTCAGTTAAGCAGCTTGCAATTTGCTTTTTCTAATATTTCTCGTTACTAAGTATTTTTTGTTCGTGTTCAACTTGAATACGGAACCTGCGATTTATCGTATGTCTTTTATTTCTTTTTGTCTGAATCAAGAAATATTTTTAAAGTTCAGGTAAGAGTACCAGAGGTTGCAAACGCAGAAGCTTCAAAGCTACAGCTGTAGTGCTATGTTTAGAGTAGCTGAAATTCCTACTCATGTAGAATACATCATAGATCAATACTTCTCCCGAACACCGGCTGGACTCTTATGTACATAGATTTTCTCATAAATTCTTATTCATGTGGAAATCTGATTCATGCATCCTTAGCATTGGTGGGTTTCGTCCCATCTTCAACGTCATTTGGAGCTTGGCGCTTAACCTTCCGGTGATGTGTCCGGTTTTAGCCAGCGTTCACTTCGTCGCTAACTCAGCTGACCTCCAAGGCAGCAGGTTGCTATTTTCTTTAGGTAGCTACCCGTCAGACAAGATACATCACGGGTTGTTACGTCAACTACCCAAGTTAAGTCTTTTGGACTACTTGATTTCTGCCGTCCAGTTTGGTACGGTTTGCTCTGCCTCTTTGATTTTCCCCAATCAAACTACAAGGCAGTAGTAGTTCTCTGCGATGAAAAACGTGATTTCTGGATGGGGACCTATCTTCGAGGCTACACTGGACCCAAGCCTCTCTGGGCCTTCATTCTTTCTACTACCTCAGGTGGTCCGCTTACCCCCACATTTGCCACCCTTTCATCGTTTCACCCATCAGAACGGGCATATCTGCACCACCGGTAACTCGCCTTGTCACCGTCCGTATGCGTGTTTGCTCTTCCTTGGTGCGTCCTCACCGTATTTATCGGTTTCAATCGTGCTCAAACCCACTATGCCTCGGGACTGTCATGACACGCAGCTTAGCTCGAGCCCCACGTCCATGTGGGACGCCACTCTAACCTGGCCCACCTCCAGACCCGAGTTTCGCCTCACATGGTTTAACGTCTCTTCTGATGCACCTCAGAACGATTCGCTCCTAACATTGCTCGAGTTTCGCCCTATGTTGGCCACGTGCAACTCAACTCGGCCACACCTCCGGACTCGAGTTTTGCCCACTTTGCAAACGTCTTTCTGGATCACCTCAGAACTCGATATTCGGGCTCCCAACTCATTGCCCGAGTTTCGCCCTATGTTGGCCTCAACGTGCAACTCAACTGCTCCACACCTCCGACCGAGTTTGCCCCACTTGTGCAACGCTCTTCTTTTGATGTACCCTCATCTCTTTATATCTTTTGTTCAGCTTTTCCTGGAGAGATGTGCAATAATAGTCACTCTGGATTCCTTCGTCTGTAAGTTACGAGCGATCTCATCCCAACGTGACTTCGCTCATATCATAACTTATACCAGAGCGGTTTCCTCGATCCCTACCCGCTTAGCAACCAGGAACCATTGTCTGTTTCCAGGATCACGACGTGAGGTGAGATAGACTGGTGTCTAACTCTAACTCTGTCGCGACGCTATCTTTAATGCCTTTACCCCATAGATCAATTCAGTAACATCTCGGTTCAGGTACACTAGACGCTCTAGAATCATCACTTCTGTGCCAAACTTTACATTCTGATCGTGATGGTTTTTATGTCAATAGCAAATGTAGTATTTTGGTGTACTGTTTAACCCCCTTAGCACTAGTAGATATCTTCTAAAATATAACTCCTGCCTGGAGTGGATGTTAAACACATTATATTATTTGACATAATAGTAGACACTGCCACCATATCTGCGGGCCAGACAATGGATAGAGCTGATATTTTGAACGCCTTCTTAGATTATGGCCGCAAAGAAGATTTTCATTTAAACCAATCCACGTCCAACTACTAAATTGCAGGAGCTGGGTTCAAGATTGGAGTAGCAAGAAGGAACAGCATAACAGGTATGTGAGTAAGCCTATCAATCAAAATAAAACTGGTACGGTTAGTCGCTGACGCTGTTAGGGGATATTGCGAAGGAGATCTGAGCCACTATTGACATGTCCGGAGTGCAATGAAGATATTCCAAACTAAAACTGAACTGACAGACAACTAGTTACTTGTCAATCACCAGTGTATCGCACAGTCTCACCATGTTGTCCTGCCCTCCACATTCCTCCTCCCACCATTTCTCAGCAAATGTCTTCTTGTCACTGAAAGGGGTGTGCACAACATTATTTGTCTAGTTCTTATGTGAGTTGCTTTTTATTTACTGCCAGCTGCTTGTCGAGCCTTATGTGTTTTTGGTAATTATAAGATAGTTGTTCATACAATATCTACATATATTCTGGATATTTCCTTCTTCTTTCTTGTCGTTTAACTTTATCCAAGCAACATCTTCTACCAGGCATAACACATCCAGCCATTAAATTCTAATGATGTATTTGTTATTCAATGCCCAGTTAAAATGATTGGCTGTATAATTAATGCGCTTCTATAAAACCTGCGATATTTGACTGATATTCTTCAAACGTTGTCATCTGCATCCATCTTTGTTACTAGACGTTCAACACCTCAGATATGATGTCTTCAAGAACTACTATTAGTCACTACTGATCTGTTGGTCACTGAATGCTGCAATGAAAACTAAAGGTATGATAGAAAAAAACTAGAACTAAACGGACAAATAAAACTAGATAGGGGAAAATTGAACTAAATGAACAGAGATAAAGAGATATAACTTGAACGATAGATATATAACTAGATAGAGAGATATAACAAACAGACCCCGAGATAACTAGATAGAGAGATGTAACTGAGCGGATAGGAGATAACTAGATAGAGAGATATAACAAAACGGACAGAGATAACTAGATAGAGAGATATAACTGAACGGATAGATATATAACTAGATAGAGAGATATAACAAAACGGACAGAGATAACTAGATAGAGAGATATAACTGAACGGATAGATATAACTAGATAGAGAGATATAACTGAACGGATAGAGATAACTAGATAGAGAGATATAACTGAACGGACAGAGATAACTAGATAGAGAGATATAACAAAACGGACAGAGATAACTAGATAGATATAACTGAACGGATAGATATAACTAGATAGAGAGATATAACAAAACGGACAGAGATAACTAGATAGAGAGATATAACTGAACGGACAGAGATAACTAGATAGAGAGATATAACAAAACGGACAGAGATAACTAGATAAGAGATATAACTGAACGGATAGATATAACTAGATAGAAGATATGGGGGTAAAATGATCATAGTTATGGCGGTAAAATGAGCCAGGGTTAGCGAAGGGGCGCGCTAACCAATACCCTGCCCCTACCTCTACGCGGTGACCCTGGAAACAGACTTTGGTTCCGTCTGGCTAATGGGGTAGGATCAGAGAGAACTATTGGTAGTGGTAGCAGTACAAGTACGAAAAAAAAAGAAATGCAGATCCATAGAACAAAATGCACAAATCTCCTGGTCGATGTTCAACAAAATATTGCCCAAGTTCCCGAACAAAAAGAAACAGCAAAACGAAACGTCTCGACATAAGTCCCACTCACCCAGAGTAAGGGCCGAATGTAAAATGTAATCTTCGGAGCAGGAGACTCCATACGCGAGCTTGACATGTAAGCCAAAGTCCTGCCACAAATTACCTGTTTCTCTGCCAATGGGGAGACTGGTAAACAGGAAAAGATGAGAGGTGTATCCAGTGATGAAACGTGTGCCCACGTAGGGCGAAACTAGAAGCCCTGAGGAGGGGGAAAACCTTGCCAGCTCGTGGGAAAGACCAACGTCAGATCCGTAACGAATAAAAGTCTACCCTCGTGACGGTACGAGGGAAGATTGCAGCTGACTCCGCATCGGTGGCATGGATCAGATACATGTACTGGGCTTGGTTTGCAGAGCGCAAAACAACAAGTTGCGTTTTAGTGCATAACGAAACTAACCCCCCCTGAAAAAACCCTGCAAGGTACTGTTGGGTAACAATTAACATTCCTGAAGAACTGAGTGGGTGATCCTAATGAAACTCCCAGCCTTGGGGCAACCAGGCAAGGTACATTGAAATCACAACTAACATCCCGGAAGAACTGGGGCGGATGATGGTGGCGAGCGCAAAAACCACAGTTGCGCTTTCTAGAGCAGATTGAAACGACCCTATACATTTTTTGTGCTTAGCCCCAGGCCGGTGCCTTCGGAGGCTAACTGCAAATTGCCACGTACCAAAGCGCGTCTAGAAAAGGCTGAGAATGTTCCTACTCTGGGAAACAAACTAAAAATTAACGGTAAAGTAAGGTCGACAATGTAAAGATCTGACAGGCTGTCCGGTTCCGAACATTGGCGAAGGCCGATACTTTACGGCATATTATACGAGTAAGACGCCGTTCGAGGACAAGCTTTTAAGCCCTGAGAAATGTTTATAATCCGGAACGACCTCATAGTCAGAAAGGGCATAACAGCTTAACTCACTGTCTTGGCGTAGATCACAAAGCCCAAAATATACGCAAGCTGATCGAAAAGGCGATAATCCGGGCCGACATAGTCGGTAGAAAGGATCGTACCCTAGGAAAGTTCACCCTAGTAAATCAAAAGCTGGCTGAAACCCGGGCTAGCGGGCATAGCACCATGGGCGCACAATCGACCTGACGTAGATCACCCTGTTCTGGCTAGTGGACCAATTATACATCACAATAAGAATGATAAAATTGGCCGTGAAGAACGATCGAAAGAGAGAGATATATAACAAAACGGACAGGAATAACTAGATAGAGAGATATAACTGAACGGAGAGATATAACTAGATAGAGAGATGAAATTAAACGTACAGAGATTACAGGATAGAGAGATACAAATATATTTTTTTACCCACAGACGTAAAAGGTAAATGATATACGTAGAAAGGGACAGACATATAGGCAGATATATAGGCAGACATATAGGCAGACATGTAGGCAGACATATAGGCAGACATATAGGCAGACATATAGGCAGACATATAGGCAGACATATAGGCAGACATATAGGCAGGCATATAGGCAGACATATGAGCAGACATATAGGCAGATATATGAGCAGATATATAGGCAGACATGTAGGCAGACATATAGGCAGACATATAAGCAGACATATAGGCAGACATATGAGCAGACATATAAGCAGACATATAGGCAGACATATGAGCAGACATATAAGCAGACATATAGGCAGACATATAGGCAAAAATAATGGCAGACATATAGACAGACATATAGGCAGACATATAGGCTGACATATGGCGACATATAGACAGACATAAAGACAGACATATAGACAGACATATAGGCCGACATATAGGCAGACATATAGACATATAGACAGCCATAAAGACAGACATACAGACAGACATATAGGCCGACATATAGGCAGACATATAGACATATAGACAGCCATAAAGACAGACATACAGACAGACATATAGGAGACATATAGGCAGACATATAGACAGACAGAGTTAGAGACATGTAAAAGTGATCTCTGTGACGTAGAGGCTAGGTGCTTGTCTCTCGTGACAAAGGTACCAGACTTGTTCTCTCCTGGAGACATCTGGATATTTTTCCAATGATCCTGATCTCAGTATAGGTGAGATCGATTTTCTAGCCCTATCGGAGATGGACGATAAAACATAGGTCCCGTGCTCACTTTGAGCACGCAAAAGAACTCTTGGCAGCTCAAAATCGATAATAGCAGGCTGGAAAGCCGCTGCCCAGACAAAATTCATTAGAAAAGATTAAAAATAAAAACATTCCTACAAAAATTTCCTTTCCATCTTAAAATTGTATATGAAACCCACGCAGATGCTACGGAGTTCATGCACTGCAGCTGGGATCTTTCTGTGTAAGAAAGTAATCGGAGCACACATGGTTTCTCACCGAAGTGTAATGATTAGGGTACAAACAATCAATCAATCAATCTAAACAAAATTCGTTACAAAAATATTATATCAATAAGTCTGGTGTTATAACACAAATGGTGTTAGAATTGAATAGCCTTCATGGTATGGAAAGAGTTAAACAGAGATGCACTGAGATGAGATATGCAATATATATTCTTGTTCTTCTACGAACGCTCCATATCGATCACTTGTGAACCACTCTTTGCGATCTGTATGTGATCTGAGCATAAGAGCGATTTACGTTATGCCAGTTATGCGCATACAAGTAGGCCAGCTCATCTGATTTCTACCAACCCTTTTTAATTACTAGGGTAGCTTCCCTAGACCTCTACCTCAGTCGACTCTTACGAGATGATTTGTAGGTCGCAGTGGTACTATTCTTTGCTTCCCTGGCGGCACTACAAGTGCGAATATATATTCAAAAATTTGAACAACTAAAATACGCTACACATATTTGCTTCAGAAGTGCGTGACGCAGAGATACACAACTTAATGACGTCACGTCATTACTGCACAGAGTGAAGTTACATAACATTATCACATACCTACGCTATATAGATTAATACAACCCCAAACAGAACAAAGCCATATTCGTTAAAAAGAGCTATTTAAAATGAACAAGGAATGGTGACAGAAGAAACAAAGAAATACTTTCAGAAATGTGAACGTGAGGAGACAATGACGAGAGAATTAGTTTGATCACTGTCAGAGATATTTGTTATTAGTTAGAATTTCAGTTTGATCACTGTCAGAGATATTTGATATTAGTTAGAATTTCAGTTTGAACACTGTCAGAGATATTTGATATTAGTTAGAATTTCAGTTTGATCACTGTCAGAGATATTTGATATTAGTTAGAATTTCAGTTTGATCACTGTCAGAGATATTTGATATTAGTTAGAATTTCAGTTTGATCACTGTCAGAGATATTTGATATTAGTTAGAATTTCAGTTTGAACACTGTCAGAGATATTTGATATTAGTTAGAATTTCAGTTTGATCACTGTCAGAGATATTTGATATTAGTTAGAATTTCAGTTTGATCACTGTCAGAGATATTTGATATTAGTTAGAATTTCAGTTTGATCACTGTCAGAGATATTTGATATTAGTTAGAATTTCAGTTTGATCACTGTCAGAGATATTTGATATTAGTTAGAATTTCAGTTTGATCACTGTCAGAGATATTTGATATTAGTTAGAATTTCAGTTTGATCACTGTCAGAGATATTTGATATTAGTTAGAATTTCAGTTTGATCACTGTCAGAGATATTTGATATTAGTTAGAATTTCAGTTTGATCACTGTCAGAGATATTTGATATTAGTTAGAATTTCAGTTTGATCACTATGAGAGATATTTGATATTAGTTAGAATTTCAGTTTGATCACTGTCAGAGATATTTGATATTAGTTAGAATTTCAGTTTGATCACTGTCAGAGATATTTGATATTAGTTAGAATTTCAGTTTGATCACTGTCAGAGATATTTGATATTAGTTAGAATTTCAGTTTGATCACTGTCAGAGATATTTGATATTAGTTAGAATTTCAGTTTGATCACTGTCAGAGATATTTGATATTAGTTAGAATTTCAGTTTGATCACTGTCAGAGATATTTGATATTAGTTAGAATTTCAGTTTGATCACTGTCAGAGATATTTGATATTAGTTAGAATTTCAGTTTGATCACTATCAGAGATATTTGATATTAGATAGAATTAGTGTGTGGATGACTGTTTGTTTTACTATATTATTTAACATATTATTTCGGTGGTTTTATCAAGATGAAAAGCGCTGGTTACGAAAAGCAAGGAAATATAAATGACTAAATATGGAAAATAACAACACTCGACATTTCGACCGTAGGTCTTTATCAAGGAAATATATGCGAACACAAAATACTAAATAAACTAAAATATACATCTGAAGGTAATAGCGAATTGGTACGATATAACATGATGTCTCCTAAGTAGTCGTTTAGAAAGAGAATCTATAAATGTCGTTCTTTTGAAATCCTTCTATGGTCATATGTAGGAAGACAGATCCCCCTCTATCCTCCAATGTTGTATCTTCTTGTAATATTCTACCCCTATTTCCCCTTCGGTTTGACCTGCTATTTCGCACTGGGTGTCGTCCATGTCCTCGACTCTCCCCCTCTCCCAGGACTTTCAGTGTGCATATCTGTGCTGATCTGGGGACTTCCAGTGTGCATATTAGCCAAATATAACTCTCGTCGCTTAAACTGTGCATATTAGGCAAGTAGGACTCTTGTCGCTTCGACGAACAGTGGTCGAGTTTTCTACCCATACATGTGAGTTACACAAGTTGCGTACTATTGTTCTATTCCAATATCTTTTTCTTTATATTTCAACTCCAACAGACATAGGCCTTCAACAAATTTCCTCTCTTTCTCTCTCTTTCCATCCCTTCCAATTCTTTCCATATTTTACCTATCCTTTTAATATCAGCATACAGCTTCTTCTCCAGGTCTGCCTTGGCCTTCCCTACTCCTCTTTCGCTGCAGGTTCCAAAACAGTGCCTGTTTGCAGTGCTTCAATCGGTCTTCTCAATGTATGTCTTATCTGTCGCCAGGGTCTGTTCCTGAGCTCTTTCTCCACTGGTATCTATTCAGTTCAATCTCTGAGTTCCTCGTTTGTAATCTTATCATACCATCTCAGTCCCTCTATTCTACGTAAACATCCATTTACGAAAGTCTGCAGTTTTCTGTTGTTTTCTTTTGTTGTCTTCCATGTTTCCGATCTATAGAAAATCACTTATTTTACATTTGACTGAAAGATTCTGAGCCTTGAGGTTGTTTTTCATCTTCTTTGACTTCGTATCTTACTCAGTGCAATAAAGTTTCCTTTGCTTTTGTATTCTCATCTTGACATCTTTGTTTGTTTCTCCTTCTGTGTCTGTGTTGCTACTAAGGTATGTGTATGATTCTACATCTTATAGAGCTGTTTCCTCCAGCATAATCTAATTTACATTTACTGTATTTATTCTTATGACCTTGGTCTTCCACCTGTGTATTTTCAAACCTAGTTGCTGAGAATTATTATTTAGGGTATTCATTTTATCTTTAATCTGTGCGTGATTGTGGGACAGCAATGCCAGATCGTCTGCAAAATCCAGGTCATCTAGTTGTTTCATAAGTGTCCATTGTATTGATTGTATTGATTGTATTGCTATGTATTGCATTGTATGGGTCATACTTACAGTGTCTTACATATCTATTGTCTGTTGTTGTTGATTTTATGATCCAATCTTAGTCCAGCAAGAACAGGAATAGTGATAACAGGCATCCCTGTCTCACCCCCGTTCTTATCTCAAAGGACTCCGTCAATTGGCCCTCATGTATGACTATTCATTTCATCCCTTCATACGTTTCCTTTATTAGATTTGCAATCTGGGATGAAACTCTCCCTACTTCGACATAAGTATACTTATATACACATTTCACCCCCCTCCTTTTTAATCTTTTGAAAATACGCATGTGGGACATACTTACAGTGTGATACTCATGGCTGTCATGTGGAACATCTAATCATGGCTGCCATGTAGGACATAGTTATAGTGTGATACTCATGGCTGTCATGTGGAACATCTAATCATGGCTGCCATGTAGGGCATAGTTATAGTGTGATACTCATGGCTGTCATGTGGAACATCTAATCATGGCTGCCATGTAGGACATAGTTATAGTGTGATACTCATGGCTGTCATGTGGAACATCTAATCATGGCTGCCATGTAGGGCATAGTTATAGTGTGATACTCATGGCTGTCATGTGGAACATCTAATCATGGCTGCCATGTAGGGCATAGTTATAGTGTGATACTCATGGCTGTCATGTGGAACATCTAATCATGGCTGCCATGTAGGGCATAGTTATAGTGTGATACTCATGGTTGCCGTGTTGGGCATACTTACAGAGTGATACTCATGGCTGTCAAGTGGGGTATATTTATAGTGTGATGCTCATGGCTGCCAAGTAGGGCATACTTAGAGTGTGATACTCATGGTTGCCATGTGGGGCATACTTACAGTGTGATACTCATGGTTGCCATGTGGGACATACTTACAGTGTGATACTCATGGTTGCCATGTGGGGCATACTTACAGTGTGATACTCATGGCTGCCACTCCACTTACCGTATGTCATACAATTCTGACTTATCCGTTTCTAGGGACGCCAGGAATCCCTATTAGCCGACTAGAGCTCTAAAGCTGAACGATTGACTTCGTTGCACTGGGTTTTATCCCATATGGCTCTCCCTCACAGCAGAACTGACACGCCATCCGCCTAGCATATTGCACAAAGCACGAATCCCGTAGCTCCGATAACAATTATAGGAGTCTGACAAAATGCAATGGTGAACTGCCCACGTCTACTGCAGCTATTGACTTGCTCTCCGATTCAGTACCTTTTTAACATATTACGTTATTGCATTACATATTGTTAAATATCACATCGTGACAGTTGGAGGTACGAGAGCAAATAGAAGACATAGATACAACTGGATTGGAATATATCAAGAGGTTGACAGGCTAACATAACTTGATAAGTACATACAATGCAACAACACATTTTTGATGTAGAAACTGTAGAGGCTGATCATGATGATCATATCAACACTATTTCATGTTATTGAACACAAACATAAGTTTTTAGTTTACTGTTTACAACAATTATCTTCTCATTCAACAGCAGAATTAACAGAAAAGAGCTACTTTGCCTTTGTTTTCAATGGTAACTGGAGCAACTTGGGTCACGTTGACAAGGGTTTTGACACAATTCAAGTATCGTATGTGCCGGTAGACATACTTGCACTGCGTCCGGTAAGCGGTTAAAATGTAATTTGTTGCATATTTGTTCTCTTCATTAGTCCACTTTGATATACATATATATTACATATAAATAACACATTCTTAGAGTATAAAGATAATGATCTGTTCTATGTGGGTAATTTGAAATTAGCGTTCTTTGATGTCTGCAGCTGATTGCATACGTCTCCACTGTTTCTTATTCTACTTATTTTATCAGATTTTCAATTTGTTTAGTACAAATCCAGTTTAATATACTTGTTTGTTATAAGTATATATATATATATAAGTGTAAATTAACATGGATAAAATTGATATGTTTCTCTCTCTCTCTCTTATATATATATATATATATATATACGATAGCGACTTCGCAGTCTACTCTCATCGGTTTTTAAATGTCAACTGTTTTTAACGTTCTCAGTTTAAAGACGGGACAAACGTTTCATTGTCCGTCTCTGATAGGACTATGAACTTGTTAGCCCCTACTATGGGATCATGCATCACTGGGGAAAAAGCAAGATCGCTACAAGCGGTGAACTAGCCGAAATTAATTTCGACCTGAGTCGACAACGTACCTCTAAGCCACAGAAAACCCTACATATATGTTACAATATATGTTAGAATGTATGTTACGATGTATGTTAGAAATAAAATGAGTCCTTGAAAATAGTTTTGTGTTTAAGACAAAGCATAATTAATATGACAGTTATGCTCAGCTATTTCTGGGTTTTTGGTTTTTTCAAAAATATGTATATTCTTTGTGAACATGCACGATTTCTTGTATACACATACAAGACTTTCACTTCAGGGATATAATACTTTATGTATTCGTCCTGTTGAATAGGGGAATTCTACCACTTTGAGATGCAAGTATGTCATCGTGAGATGAAGTATATATATATATATATATATATATATGGGATACACTTAGTTCTATGTGATATATATATATATAAATTTATAATTATTTCTCTTTGACATACATATGTTTATGCATAATTGGAATAAGTATTGGATGTAAAAGTTTTTCTCTGCAGAGATACAAGCATTTGTCTGTAGAAATAAAACAATAAATCTTTTGAGATACAAGAATTTCTTTGTGATATGCAAGTATTTCTCTGTGCATATTGATTTATGCTTGTGTGAGATTTAGATATTTCTCTGATTTTTTTTATTACTAGTAATAGATGTTTCATTATATTTGTCTATTCATATCTCATCTGCAATCAAATAATTGATGATATGGATGACAAGTTACTTGTTTTTCTTTGCACAATTTAGTTGTTTTTAATGAACAATGCATTATCATCTTCAAAATTCAAATTTTCAGTTGACTATTTTCTACCAAATCGATGCCATTTTCGCCCCTGCAACATTTTATCATCAACCAGTCAATGATCACTCCAAACAATATCGGAGATAAAACACAATATTACTTTACTTCGGCTTCAGCCATAAACCATTCACTTGTCCTACTCAATGCACCACTTGCTTGCTAGATCTTTCTGTCTTGTCAGATTGCAGAGAAGTTGCATGTGGACGGTTCGTTGTGAACAACCGATCCACCCGTAGGAATCATAATATCACTGCCATTACAATTTTCATTAATGATGGTCTTGACGTCTACATCCACTCCCACGAGATTCTTCTTTCTGAATCCTTTGTCGAATTTGATGATAATCGAAAATATGCCCACGAATAATTAAGGTACCTGTACCTATTCTTAAGAGTCATTATTCGTGAGCCCGCATACTAGTTGAACTGTGCCTTCATCACGACCAGCCTCAGATTTGTACACTTTTAGCGCTTTCTACTTCTGATGCTGAACCAGTGAAGCAGTATATTATCTTTGTTAGCACTTATTGTGAGAAGAGCAGGTGCTCTAGCTATCTTGTTTATCAACTCCATCAACCAGAAATCAAGGAGAAACCTCATCGCCATTCAAGTTGTACAGTGGTGCGACTCAGAATGATAAGCATACCTTCATTCTGTATTCTATCCATTCGTTCAAATTGCTAACTAGTGATGGAACTAGTCCTTAAAAGACCGTTATAGAAATCTTTTTTTCCTGAAGCAGTGATGCAAAATAGGAATAGAGACAAATAAAGATGAAAAGTTTGTATTTTTGAGATTCAAGTATTTCTCTGTAGAGACAAAGTTAAGGATATGTAGAGATTCAAGTATTTCTCTGTAGAGACAAAGTTAAGGATATGTAGAGATTCAAGTATTTCTCTGTAGAGACAAAGTTAAGGATATGTAGAGATTCAAGTATTTCTCTGTAGAGACAAAGTTAAGGATATGTAGAGATTCAAGTATTTCTCTGTAGAGACAAAGTTAAGGATATGTAGAGATTCAAGTATTTCTCTGTAGAGACAAAGTTAAGGATATGTAGAGATTCAAGTATTTCTCTGTAGAGACAAAGTTAAGGATATGTAGAGATTCAAGTATTTCTCTGTAGAGACAAAGTTAAGGATATGTAGAGATTCAAGTATTTCTCTGTAGAGACAAAGTTAAGGATATGTAGAGATTCAAGTATTTCTCTGTAGAGACAAAGTTAAGGATATGTAGAGATTCAAGTATTTCTCTGTAGAGACAAAGTTAAGGATATGTAGAGATTCAAGTATTTCTCTGTAGAGACAAAGTTAAGGATATGTAGAGATTCAAGTATTTCTCTGTAGAGACAAAGTTAAGGATATGTAGAGATTCAAGTATTTCTCTGTAGAGACAAAGTTAAGGATATGTAGAGATTCAAGTATTTCTCTGTAGAGACAAAGTTAAGGATATGTAGAGATTCAAGTATTTCTCTGTAGAGACAAAGTTAAGGATATGTAGAGATTCAAGTATTTCTCTGTAGAGACAAAGTTAAGGATATGTAGAGATTCAAGTATTTCTCTGTAGAGACAAAGTTAAGGATATGTAGAGATTCAAGTATTTCTCTGTAGAGACAAAGTTAAGGATATGTAGAGATTCAAGTATTTCTCTGTAGAGACAAAGTTAAGGATATGTAGAGATTCAAGTATTTCTCTGTAGAGACAAAGTTAAGGATATGTAGAGATTCAAGTATTTCTCTGTAGAGACAAAGTTAAGGATATGTAGAGATTCAAGTATTTCTCTGTAGAGACAAAGTTAAGGATATGTAGAGATTCAAGTATTTCTCTGTAGAGACAAAGTTAAGGATATGTAGAGATTCAAGTATTTCTCTGTAGAGACAAGAAGGATATGTAGAGATTCAAGTATTTCTCTGTAGAGACAAAGTTAAGGATATGTAGAGATTCAAGTATTTCTCTGTAGAGACAAAGTTAAGGATATGTAGAGATTCAAGTATTTCTCTGTAGAGACAAAGTTAAGGATATGTAGAGATTCAAGTATTTCTCTGTAGAGACAAAGTTAAGGATATGTAGAGATTCAAGTATTTCTCTGTAGAGACAAAGTTAAGGATATGTAGAGATTCAAGTATTTCTCGATAGAACAAAGTTGAGATATGTAGAGATTCAAGTATTTCTCTGTAGAGACAAAGTTAAGGATATGTAGAGATTCAAGTATTTCTCTGTAGAGACAAAGTTAAGGATATGTAGAGATTCAAGTATTTCTCGATAGAGACAAAGGTAAGAATATGTAGAGATTCAAGTATTTCTCTACAGTCTCTCTACAGAGACTGTTTATGTGAGATGCACGTTTTCTGTGTAGATGTACAAGTATTTCCGTGTGAGTTATCTGTCTTTCTCCGTGAGTTACTTCCCTGTTGAGATACAAAACCGTATATGTAAGATATCAATATTTATATGTTATAGAACCCAACTGTGGTCGTGGAGGAAGCGGTCAATGGTGATGTCAACATCCTGAATATAGTTGTGGCATCTGAAGGTTCGGACGGAAATATCCATTTGAAACGTTACAACGTTACTCACGAACCAGGACTCAAGTATGTCTACGTCTTTTATAGACTAGCTGTTTTTCTGTTAATGTCATTAGTAAAAAAAACAGAAGGACAGCAAATACTGATATCATTTTTATGTAACGACTGATATCTTTTAGAAATTCTTGAATTCATGCATTTATGAAATTCTTCATCTTCTTCATTTGTCGCCACACTGCTACCGGGTTGTTGCCCAGTATCAAGGTTTTCTATTTTTGTCTTGCGCTGTTCTAGTGGCTTGGTGATTGTTATTTTGCTCTTTGACAGGATTCTGCTGTGCCATCTAACCATCTTTTTCGCGGTCGTCCTCTCACTTTCTTTACTGATGTTCTGTTGTAGAAAACTCTGTATACTGTGGAGTTTGGATGCATTCTTATTCAGTGGTTTTTATGAAATTAGCAGATTGAAATGTGGAGCAAACATTTGAGAATAAACTGAATGCTTGATTGATGAGACCATCACCAACCAGTTTTCATGAATAAGCATGTGTGCTCCTAATTCTTTCTTACACATGATGATCTCAGCAGCAGGGCACCAACTTGACAGCTTCGACAAGTTTCCCATAGTAATTATACAGGATGATCTCAGCAGCAGGGCACCAACTTGACAACTTCGACAAGTTTCCCATAGTAATTATACAGGATGATCTCAGCAGCAGGGCACCAACTTTACAGCTTCGACAAGTTTCCCATAGTAATTATACAGGATGATCTCAGCAGCAGGGCACCAACTTTACAGCTTCGACAAGTTTCCCATAGTAATTATACAGGATGATCTCAGCAACAGGGCACCAACTTTACAGCTTCGACAAGTTTCCCTTAGTAATTATACAATTGATATTTTTAAAATGTATATAGAAATTATAGTTTATTCTGATCGATTTTCAACTCTAAATGCTTCTTCTCGATGCTCAACTTGAACATAGAACCAACGTTTCTTTGTCCATCTTCAATAGGACTAGAACCACGGCCTCACTTACATTCAGATCAGGAATATCTGGAAAATATCCTGATCGCTCCCAGGGAACCAGTCGAGTACTTTTGAAAGAAAGGCTAGCACGTTACCTCCACGACACAGGAACCTCATAGAGAATAAACTAAATTATTCGATACTAGTAAATGTTCCATATGTAAGGTATCATAATGATAAATAAAAAACATGAACAAATACAAAGAAGTAATCGATGCCAGTACTTATTCTAAACGACATGGTGAGAGTATCCATAAATATGTTGGTAGTGATTAAAGTTTGTGTTCAGTTCCTGGAACAACTGTTCACATTAGACTGAAAATGTACAACAATATTATTATAAGTAATTCAACACATCAGAATTTTTATAGGAGATACTTTGTAAGTTCACTGTCCGTGAATTGTTCATTTCAAATGGACTTACACATATTGTGGCGCAGTGAGTTATAGTCTTTGTTCATGTTTGACAACTAATAAAATACACTGCATGCACAGGATATATTTATACATATGATACGTTACATATATAGGCTCATCATTATCATCATCATCCCAAGGTGCCGTGCCGACTGGCGTAGGCGATCATAGATCTCTACGAACATTTAGTACACTGCTAAACATGTAATACACTCTATACTTTTAATACATTGCATACATAAAATATACACTATTGATGATTTTAAGGCAAACATTTGACAAACATCTATCGTTCATCCAGAGCTGGCGTCTTCAACCCTGATGTTCTCACAAATATTACACTGGAAGATCTCCACGGTGATGAGACATGTACTTGTGATTTTTTGCCCATGGCATCTGATCTTTTCGTTGGAGAATGGGCAGTCTGCAATTACCTTAGCAACGGAGTAAGTATCTACAACTGAGTTTGCACATCTGTTGCGATATTATACAAATATTCTGACAAACGTGATGATAATAGTAAACATTATTTGAGTTCTTTATGTCATGAAAAAATGTTCATAATTAAATCCATTGTCCTGAGCAGAATCATGTCACCCTAACAGTCATTCGGAATTTTCTCGTTCTCATAAACCTGATGTTCCTGATCTTCTTTATCCTAGATGATGGCGTCAATTGGTTTAGATCAGCGTTTCTAAATTGGTGTCCGGACCCTGGTTGAAAGGGGTGGGAGGTCTGCAAGGTATCGGACCCCTGATTGAAAGGGGGTGGGAGGTCTGCAAGGTACCGGACCCCTGGTTGAAAGGGGTGGGAGGTCTGCAAGGTACCGGACCCTGATTGAAAGGGGGTGGAGGTCTGCAAGGTACCGGACCCCCGATTGAAAGGGGTGGGAGGTCTCAAGGTACCGGACCCTGATTGAAAGGGGTGGGAGGTCTGCAAGGTACCGGACCCTGATTGAAAGGGGTGGGAGGTCTGCAAGGTACCGGACCCCTGATTGAAAGGAGGTGGAAGGTCTGCAAGGTACCGGACCCTGATTGAAAGGGGTGGGAGGTCCGCAAGGTACCGGACCCTGATTGAAAGGAGGTGGGAGGTCTGCAAGGTACTGGACCCTGATTGAAAGGGGATGGGAGGTCTGCAAGGTACCGGACCCTGATTGAAAGGGGTGGAGGTCTACAAGGTACCGGACCCCTGATTGAAAGGGGGTGGAAGGTCTACAAGGTACCGGACCCCTGATTGAAAGGAGGTGGGAGGTCTGCAAGGTGCTCACATGGAGGTCCTCAAGAGCTTGAAGAAATATTATGATCTTTGACATTTCAGACAGAAATAGAAATATTCAAAACAAAACATGTATAAAAACGGGGCTAAACTAGTTCCGCTGCGAAATCAAAGGACCTGGGCCATACCGGAGACTAAATATGACAGGACAGAATGAAAGAACATTTAATATTTTCTCAATAGACAAGTATTTACTACGAGAATGATCTGAAATATTGCCTTAATCTGGTCTAGTCTGTACTATTCCACATTTTGATGATATATCTTTGATTTGAGTGGGATTTTTACATTTTACTATTAACACTTCACCATGAGCATACCTCTATTTACTTATGTAGTGTTATTTTACTGATATAACTGAGATATTTATTTGTAGACATATGTTCACAGATATCAGCTGATATGTCATATTTATTTGTAGACATATGTTCACAGATATCAACTGATATGTCATATTTATTTGTAGACATATGTTCACAGATATCAACTGATATAACTGAGATATTTTTGTAGCATATGTTCAAGTATGATATAACTGATTGAGTGATTTATTTTACATACATATGGCATATCTATTTCTTTAGTGTTTTTGATATAACTGATATTTATTTGTAGCATATGTTCACAGATATCAGTGATATACTGTCATATTTATTTGTAGACATATGTTCACAGATATCAACTGATATGTCATATTTATTTGTAGACATATGTTCACAGATATCACTGATATAACTGATATTTATTGTAGACATATGTTCATAGATATCAGTGATATAACTGAGATATTTTGTAGCATATGTTCACAGATATCAGTTGATATAACTGTCATATTTATTTGTAGGCATATGTTCACAGATATCAGTTGATATAACTGTCATATTTATTTGTAGACATATGTTCACATATATCAGCTGATATGTCATATTTATTTGTAGGCATATGTTCACAGATATCAACTGATATAACTGTCATATTTATTTGTAGACATATGTTCATAGATATGAGATCAGCAGATAGTACATCCGTGTCTACATCTATGTTGGATTGAATATATTTCTTGATTCAGTTATAATATGTTGTCTCTTCTCTGGACATGAAATGTTTTGTTAATTTTACTAGAACTTTGCTGCCCTTATTTAAAGTTGTTATTCTGTGTATGTAGACTGATTTGTTGGTTTTTTTCCAAACCAGAAGAGCTTGCGCTTTCAGCTCTTCGGTTCGGTGCCATGGACATCGTAAACCCTTCGGTTCGGGGCCATGAACACCGTAAATCTGGAGAACCTGTGGCTTTTCTGCCAGTATGCGGAGTTGAGCCGCATTCACAAGGCGCTTGCAACCCGTCGTTCAACGCGCTACTAACACGCTGAGCAGGCGAGATGTAGACTGTTATACTTAGTATAATACTATGAGATGCTGGTGGTTTTAATTATCTATGAGAATAATAATGATAGTAGTGTTTGAACGACTTGTAAAATCACATCAGTATCATCATACGTAGCTGTAACCATCTACTGAAAGCTGTTGAGTTTGAATTCTCTGTCTGGAATGTGATAGTTTGATGTTTTCTTATACAATATTGATGTATGTGTTACTGCAATTATTGATAGAAGATGTCCGGCGTGACAGCACAAGCTCATCAATGTCAGCTGCACAGAAAGACAATCGGATCTACAGTGACTTTTAGTTTCCAAACTTGATTTTCTGCATGAATGATATGAAGCAAGTCAAACAGTTTATTGATGTGTTTTTATAACATGATCAGTTAACACTGACAACAGAACGATAATGAAGAAGATCTCCGTCCATAAGGTGATGTGTGGTAGACACGAATAGCGAAATCGGGTCAGGTCGACTATTTTTGAAAAGTTCATTTTACATACCTTAATATGTCTTCTATCAGATTCGGCAATTGTTTTTGTTTACACAATGTTATTTTAATACAATATTCATATTTTGCTGAACTAACCCTAGGTGTCAAATTGTTTATTTATTGAATATTGTTATGAAAGCGGCGTTTTTCAAACCCTAGCAACGGTATTTACGCAGAGATAACTGTATGCATCATACATAGTTGTAATCGTTATTATGTCCCCTGCATTGTTCGGTAAGTTTCAGGATTGTGGAATGCCAACTTCCCGATACAAAGCAAGTTTATTCACGCCAACAACTTTCCGGAAACCTCCATACATGGGTGTAAGCTTGACCTTCATATTAGCATAAACAATGCGCGATACCCTTTGCTGGAACCGATCACGTGGGTATCCGATTTTCCAAATTGGTCGATTGTTTACAATAGTTAATGCTCAATGTTCCAAATTGAAAAATGCCTCGTGCCAATAAATTTACCCTCCAGTCAGCTACTCAACATAAGAAAGCACGATGTCTACAACTAGCAAATGTTCGTAGGTAGAGAAAAGTGTACCTGAACGTCGTAAACATTACAGAAAATTATGAATGCAACCCAGCTGAACAGCATGTGCCAGGGCCTATTATGGCACTGAGTTTTTGACAGTGAATGATTCTTATTCTATACCATCGTGTTCTTCTCAAAGTTTTGGAAGTATTACTCTTTTCTTGTAGAAAAGACCCCAAGTTAGTTTAAAATAAATACATAGCCTCCTCTAACAGCAGGTATGTTTCTTTTGATAACAATGTATACAAAAAAGTAGCAGGCAGAGCATTAGTTAATTTTTCTGAAATTGATGAAATCATCAAAAAGTTATGTTGTCAGGTATGTAAAAAATACCAGTCTTATTTTAGAAACGGACAGCAAGAAAGTCAGGATTAGCTGTGCATGCAGAAGTTTACAGCTATTGTTTTGAAGAAGTAGTTTGTGGAAGGTACCTATCTGCAAGAATTAATGATGGGGATAGATCATTTTCAATCAACAGCCAAACTGTTTATTCTGCACTAGTTTGTGGAATGGGTGCCCCAACGTTCAATAATGTTGGTGAAAATATGAACCTGCAAGGTCTTCATCAAAAAACATTTCACGACAAAGCAAATAAATAATATTCAAAGCTAGAAGATCTAGAGGGCAGGGTTTTCTCTCAAACCGTGGAATATATCCGACAAGTTCATGCGCAGCAATCAGGCATCACTCTACATGACAATGATGTTGTAGATATTAGTGTCAGCTTTGATGGTACTTGGCTTACTAGAGGCCACACATCCCACATTGGAGTTGGTTGTCCAGTGGATATTCTGACAGGACTGTGCATAGATGTTCATATTATGTCCACATACTGTCAGGTGTGTGAAACCACCGGCAAGACCCTTTCCAGAGATAAACCAGTAGAATTTGAAGCATGGAAGACCATCTTCCAAAGACAAACAGCAGAATTTGAAGCATGGAAGGAAGACCATCTTCCAGAGACAAACCAGCAAAATTGTAAGCATGGAAGGAAGACCATTTTCCAAACTGTGACAGCAATTTCTCAGGATCTCCTGGAATGATGGAGGTGAAGGCTGCAAGAGTGCTGTGGTGAAGGACTGTGGCACGTCATAAGCTTCGCTACACACCAATACTTTCTGATGGTAACACCAAAACATTTGCGAAGCTTACCAAGGTCAAACCATATGGGGGTGCATTCAGATAGACAAAGAGGAGTGCATCAATCATGATACTAAACTCCTTGCAACAATGCTCCACAATGTTTTTGCTGACTGCCGAGAGCAAGGCGTGACCCTAGGAGGACGTGGTAAAGGTCAGCTTACACAAAATGCTATCCGTAAGCTGACAATTTATTACACTACAACCATAAGGAATAACGCAATTGTTGAATCCATGGAGAAATGTGTTATGGCTTCACTGCATCACTGCTTTCAACAAACAAAAGTTCACACCATGAAATGTGCGTAAAGTGGAGAGTAATCGTGTTTTTTCAGTCCACCCTGGCAAAACATCAGGTTCCAAGTCCTCTTACAAGATGTTACACACATGCTTCAACCGTCGCATGTTACAGAAATATCTTTTGCCAAGCTTATGATAGGCTGTCTGATACTAAACTACTTAGCAGATGTATATCGGGAAGAACTCAGAATACAAATGAGGGTTTACAAAGCCTGATCTGGGCTCTCTGTACTAAAACAATCTTTGCCTCACGCAAGCGCGTTCAGTTTGCAGTTGTAACTGCAGCACTAGAGTTCAACTTTGGTGATGTTGCTGCTGCTGAAGATGCTACACAGTTTTCTTGGATTTTCTACAGGCCTGCACATGAAAAGACTAGGAGAAAGTAAGATGCAGAATAGAGTTAGAAATAGCATGAAATATAAGATGGACAAGCAAACTCAGAGACGCGACAATGTAGGAGAAGCCAAATTGAAGAGGCAAGAGGAACTGCATGCCCTAGCGGGAGGTCCTGCATATGCAACAGGATTGTTCTAATTGTCATGTACTGTTAGAAACTGGTTTTCGATGTAAACAAACTTGTTAAAGCATTAATATAAATTTATTAGCATAATAAAACAAATAATTTTGTTTTCTCAGCTTGTCATTTTTTTTTACTTTGGTACGTTGTTTCTCAAAAAGATGACCAGATCTCCCGTCTCTGCAGCCGTCATGTTCAAAACCAAAAGTTACTTTATGAATCGATATTTTCCGTGGTATTCATCGTCTCCTCTTTCCGTGGATGTCTCCTTCGATGATGGTCTTCTCAACCCTTCGTGTCTCTTTATATGTCCAAAATACTTTAATTGTCTCATTATTATTTGTAACATCACCAAGTTTTATTTAATTTTGAGTTCTTTCTGGATTGATATATTTGTTCCCTTCTCTTTCCATAATATACGAACGACTCTTCTGTAACACTTATATTCAAAAGAACATATATGTTTTCCCACTGCCTTATGACGTGCCACAGTCCTTCACCACAGCACTCTTGCAGCCTTCACCTCCATCATTCCAGGAGATCCTGAGAAATTGCTGTCACAGTTTGGAAAATGGTCTTCCTTCCATGCTTACAATTTTGCTGGTTTGTCTCTGGAAGATGGTCTTCCTTCCATGCTTCAAATTCTGCTGTTTGTCTTTGGAAGATGGTCTTCCATGCTTCAAATTCTACTGGTTTGTCTCTGGAAAGGGTCTTGCCGGTGGTTTCACACACCTGACAGTATGTGGACATAATATGAACATCTATGCACAGTCCTGTCAGAATATCCACTGGACAACCAACTCCACTAGAGAAAGTGTATACATAACTACACTCTATACTTATACACTAGAGAAAGTGTCTGCATAACTACACTCTATACTTATACACTAGAGAAAGTGTCTACATAACTACACTCTATATTTATACACTAGAGAAAGTGTCTGCATAATTACATCCGATACTTATACACTAGAGAAGGTGTCTGCATAACTACATCCTATACTTATACACTAGAGAAAGTGTCTGCATAATTACATCCGATACTTATACACTAGAGAAAGTGTCTACATAACTACACTCTATACTTATACACTAGAGAAAGTGTCTGCATAACTACACTCTATACTTATACACTAGAGAAAGTGTCTACATAACTACACTCTATACTTATACACTAGAGAAAGTGTCTACATAACTACACTCTATATTTATACACTAGAGAAAGTGTCTGCATAATTACATCCGATACTTATACACTAGAGAAAGTGTCTGCATAACTACACTCTATACTTATACACTAGAGAAAGTGTCTGCATAACTACACTCTATACTTATACACTAGAGAAAGTGTCTACATAACTACACTCTATACTTATACACTAGAGAAAGTGTCTACATAACTACACTCTATATTTATACACTAGAGAAAGTGTCTGCATAATTACATCCGATACTTATACACTAGAGAAAGTGTCTACATAACTACACTCTATACTTATACACTAGAGAAAGTGTCTGCATAATTACATCCGATACTTATACACTAGAGAAAGTGTCTACATAACTACACTCTATACTTATACACTAGAGAAAGTGTCTACATAACTACACTCTATACTTATACACTAGAGAAAGTGTCTACATAACTACACTCTATACTTATACACTAGAGAAAGTGTCTGCATAATTACATCCGATACTTATACACTAGAGAAAGTGTCTGCATAATTACATCCGATACTTATACACTAGAGAAAGTGTCTGCATAATTACATCCGATACTTATACACTAGAGAAAGTGTCTACATAACTACACTCTATACTTATACACTAGAGAAAGTGTCTACATAACTACACTCTATACTTATACACTAGAGAAAGTGTCTACATAACTACACTCTATACTTATACACTAGAGAAAGTGTCTGCATAATTACATCCGATACTTATACACTAGAGAAAGTGTCTGCATAACTACATCCTATACTTATACACTAGAGAAAGTGTCTGCATAATTACATCCGATACTTATACACTAGAGAAAGTGTCTGCATAACTACACTCTATACTTATACACTAGAGAAAGTGTCTGCATAACTACACTCTATACTTATACACTAGAGAAAGTGTCTACATAACTACACTCTATACTTATACACTAGAGAAAGTGTCTACATAACTACACTCTATACTTATACACTAGAGAAAGTGTCTACATAACTACACTCTATATTTATACACTAGAGAAAGTGTCTGCATAATTACATCCGATACTTATACACTAGAGAAAGTGTCTACATAACTACACTCTATACTTATACACTAGAGAAAGTGTCTACATAACTACACTCTATACTTATACACTAGAGAAAGTGTCTACATAACTACACTCTATACTTATACACTAGAGAAAGTGTCTGCATAATTACATCCGATACTTATACACTAGAGAAAGTGTCTACATAATTACATCCGATACTTATACACTAGAGAAAGTGTCTACATAATTACATCCGATACTTATACACTAGAGAAAGTGTCTGCATAACTACATCCTATACTTATACACTAGAGAAAGTGTCTGCATAATTACATCCGATACTTATACACTAGAGAAAGTGTCTGCATAATTACATCCGATACTTATACACTAGAGAAAGTGTCTACATAACTACACTCTATACTTATACACTAGAGAAAGTGTCTACATAACTACACTCTATACTTATACACTAGAGAAAGTGTCTGCATAATTACATCCGATACTTATACACTAGAGAAAGTGTCTGCATAATTACATCCGATACTTATACACTAGAGAAAGTGTCTGCATAATTACATCCGATACTTATACACTAGAGAAAGTGTCTGCATAACTACACTCTATACTTATACACTAGAGAAAGTGTCTGCATAACTACACTCTATACTTATACACTAGAGAAAGTGTCTACATAACTACACTCTATACTTATACACTAGAGAAAGTGTCTACATAACTACACTCTATACTTATACACTAGAGAAAGTGTCTACATAACTACACTCTATATTTATACACTAGAGAAAGTGTCTGCATAATTACATCCGATACTTATACACTAGAGAAAGTGTCTACATAACTACACTCTATACTTATACACTAGAGAAAGTGTCTACATAACTACACTCTATACTTATACACTAGAGAAAGTGTCTACATAACTACACTCTATACTTATACACTAGAGAAAGTGTCTGCATAATTACATCCGATACTTATACACTAGAGAAAGTGTCTGCATAACTACATCCGATACTTATACACTAGAGAAAGTGTCTGCATAACTACACTCTATACTTATACACTAGAGAAAGTGTCTACATAACTACACTCTATACTTATACACTAGAGAAAGTGTCTGCATAACTACACTCTATACTTATACACTAGAGAAAGTGTCTACATAACTACACTCTATACTTATACACTAGAGAAAGTGTCTGCATAACTACACTCTATACTTATACACTAGAGAAAGTGTCTACATAACTACACTCTATACTTATACACTAGAGAAAGTGTCTTCATAACTACACTCTATACTTATACACTAGAGAAAGTGTCTGCATAACTACATCCTATACTTATACACTAGAGAAAGTGTCTACATAACTACACTCTATACTTATACACTAGAGAAAGTGTCTGCATAATTACATCCGATACTTATACACTAGAGAAAGTGTCTGCATAACTACATCCGATACTTATACACTAGAGAAAGTGTCTGCATAACTACACTCTATACTTATACACTAGAGAAAGTGTCTACATAACTACACTCTATACTTATACACTAGAGAAAGTGTCTGCATAACTACACTCTATACTTATACACTAGAGAAAGTGTCTACATAACTACACTCTATACTTATACACTAGAGAAAGTGTCTGCATAACTACACTCTATACTTATACACTAGAGAAAGTGTCTACATAACTACACTCTATACTTATACACTAGAGAAAGTGTCTGCATAACTACACTCTATACTTATACACTAGAGAAAGTGTCTGCATAACTACATCCTATACTTATACACTAGAGAAAGTGTCTACATAACTACACTCTATACTTATACACTAGAGAAAGTGTCTACATAACTACACTCTATACTTATACACTAGAGAAAGTGTCTGCATAACTACACTCTATACTTATACACTAGAGAAAGTGTCTGCATAATTACATCCGATACTTATACACTAGAGAAAGTGTCTGCATAACTACACTCTATACTTATACACTAGAGAAAGTGTCTGCATAATTACATCCGATACTTATACACTAGAGAAAGTGTCTGCATAACTACATCCGATACTTATACACTAGAGAAAGTGTCTGCATAACTACATCCATATTATACACTGAGAAAGCGTCTGCAAACTTCTATACTTATACACTAGAAAGTTTCTATCTTAAATATATTAAAATTACTCATGTTATTGTCCAAAGTAGTTATGCAATCATTACATGGCCCTGCTTTACAATATCACTCAGATTTCCCCAATATATAAAACGTTGGACAGCACCGCCCCGCATCGATGCTTCTTTTTTCTGAATCCTCCTCAAGCAATTCCCATTTTATACACACAAGACACATGGGAAGATCTGACGATATTAACACAAACAGAATGTATCGAAATGGCTAAGATCTCGATCGCAATGTGAAATAAATTCAATTAGGAAATGTACAGACACTTAGAAAATCACAAGAAATCAAAACAAAACGTCATCAACACACTTCTTACTCTCTACAAAATCCGAACATGTCGATCGACTCCTGGACAGTAATTTATTACTAAAGGATGACTAATATTCCTATTTGGCAAAGAGTAACTATTCACGAATTGAACAACTTTAAAGATGACACAGTTAAATAATAAGAACTTAACAAAATAAAACATTAGATAGTGAACTATTCAAGAAATGAAAATAACTAAAACATCACATAGTGAACTATTCTAAAACTGGACAAACTAAAACATCACATAGTTAACTATTCTAGAACTGGACAAACTAAAACATCACAAGTTTAACTATTCTAGAACTGGACAAACTAAAACATCACATAGTGAACTATTCTAAAACTGGACAAAATAAAACATCACATAGTGAACTATTCTAGAACTGGACAAACTAAAACATCACATAGTTAACTATTCTAGAACTGGACAAACTAAAACATCACATAGTTAACTATTCTAGAACTGGACAAACTAAAACATCACATAGTTAACTATTCTAGAACTAGACAAACTAAAACATCACAAGTTTAACTATTCTAGAACTGGACAAACTAAAACATCACATAGTTAACTATTCTAGAACTGGACAAACTAAAACATCACACAGTTAACTATTCTAGAACTGGACAAACTAAAACATCACACGGTTAACTATTCTAGAACTGGACAAACTAAAACATCACATAGTTAACTATTCTAGAACTGGACAAACTAAAACATCACAAGTTTAACTATTCTAGAACTGGACAAACTAAAACATCACACAGTTAACTATTCTAGAACTGGACAAACTAAAACATCACATAGTTAACTATTCTAGAACTGGACAAACTAAAACATCACATAGTTAACTATTCTAGAACTGGACAAACTAAAACATCACAAGTTTAACTATTCTAGAACTGGACAAACTAAAACATCACACAGTTAACTATTCTAGAACTGGACAAACTAAAACATCACAAGTTTAACTATTCTAGAACTGGACAAACTAAAACATCACACAGTTAACTATTCTAGAACTGGACAAACTAAAACATCACACAGTTAACTATTCTAGAACTGGACAAACTAAAACATCACACGGTTAACTATTCTAGAACTGGACAAACTAAAACATCACACTGTTAACTATTCTAGAACTGGACAAACTAAAACATCACAAGTTTAACTATTCTAGAACTGGACAAACTAAAACATCACACAGTTAACTATTCTAGAACTGGACAAACTAAAACATCACACAGTTAACTATTCTAGAACTGGACAAACTAAAACATCACATAGTTAACTATTCTAGAACTGGACAAACTAAAACATCACACTGTTAACTATTCTAGAACTGGACAAACTAAAACATCACATAGTTAACTATTCTAGAACTGGACAAACTAAAACATCACATAGTTAACTATTCTAGAACTGGACAAACTAAAACATCACATAGTTAACTATTCTAGAACTGGACAAACTAAAACATCACACTGTTAACTATTCTAGAACTGGACAAACTAAAACATCACATAGTTAACTATTCTAGAACTGGACAAACTAAAACATCACATAGTTAACTATTTTAGAACTGGACAAACTAAAACATCACACGGTTAACTATTCTAGAACTGGACAAACTAAAACATCACATAGTTAACTATTCTAGAACTGGACAAACTAAAACATCACATAGTTAACTATTCTAGAACTGGACAAACTAAAACATCACACAGTTAACTATTCTAGAACTGGACAAACTAAAACATCACATAGTTAACTATTCTAGAACTGGACAAACTAAAACATCACATAGTTAACTATTCTAGAACTGGACAAACTAAAACATCACATAGTTAACTATTCTAGAACTGGACAAACTAAAACATCACATAGTTAACTATTCTAGAACTGGACAAACTAAAACATCACACAGTTAACTATTAAACAATCAATCAGATTGCGTGAAACGATTAAAATTGACATTTACAGAAGATTGCTGAAAATCCCGTGGACAGAGAAAAACAATAATGAGGTTTCTCAAAAAGGCATGCATACAACGAAACCTGATCAAAATAATACAAATTAGAATAAAAGGTTTCGAACATTTGGTGCTAACGGGTAAAATACAACTGAGGAGCAATCAAGGAAGGCAGAGAGAGAAATAAGTTGTTGGATTATATATAAACTGGGCATAGTTGTTCGATAAATGATCAACGTCACAGTTGACTAACCGCCCATTGAAGAGAGAGAGAGAGTGTGTGTTGTGGAGAGACATGATTGTCTACGCCTGCTGTCACGGTACTTGATTGACAGAGTCGTGGCCCCTGGCAACATAAGGCTGACTAACTCAGACGGGAAAATCACATTTCCTGTTTAATGGGGGCTGGATTTTATAAGAGTTTGATAGATCACGGTATGATTTTCTGCAATTTTACACAATTCTACTCGTCCATGGTTATTTATTGATGACAAATGTTAATAATATTGATATTCATTAGTGTTCAACTTAATTTGTAACATAATATAACTTGTTTTGGCATTTTGTGTTGTTTTTAAAATGAATTTTCTTTATCTAACAATACTGGAATGCGAGGTTACACATCGGTTGTGGTCTGTTTTCCGAGAATTTTTACCTGAGCTCGACGTCCTTATGTTATCGTAGACCACGACTGAGTCAATCATCTATACAAGTCGTACAGATAACAATATTATACAGAGAGGCAGTGCTATTACGTTTATATCTACATATTTATTATTCATCACTCAACTACTATTAGTGTGTTTCTTTTTTATAACGACTTATCTCATGTGTTTGCTAATGCTATCTTTAATATATTCATGAACATAGAACTTGATACAGATATCAGACATTTACACTTATATTTGATATACCAGATTTTTTCTTATTAAGTTATTTAGTATCTAAATGTTCTAAATGTTTAGGGTTGGCTTCCGTGTACAGGGTTTTCCCATATAGCTAATTTCCTCTCTGTAAAAACGGCAAGTCACCTGCAGAAATGGTGGCACAAAGCACAAACTCCGTTGCTCTAACAGCTATCCTAGTGATCTCCAGAAATAAATAACACATCTGAACTGATTTAGAATTCAGAACACAAGTTAAACGTTTTAATCCTTTAGAAACAATACGACCTGTGGTCATGGCAGATATTGTACAGATCTGCTTGAGTTGTGATACAGTTACGTATAGATTGTTCTCAACTTCTAGATCTTGTACAGATCTGCTTCAGTTGTGATGCCATTACATATAGAGTGATCCCATTTCCTGGACAATGAAGTAGATAAACGCATCGTCATACATTGGATTTCATATTATTAGCTAGTAATAATAATATACTTAAAATCAAAGAAAAATGGCTGATGCAAAAAATAAGAAATACAAAATTGAGATATTGTGGACATATAAAAAGACATGAAGGGCTGGAGAAGACCATGATGGAAGGAGGCATACCGGCAAAGAGAAGAAGAGGAAGATCACGGAGAAGATGGATTCAGGATGTAACTGATGGTTTGAACATGACGGCTGCAGAGGCAGGACATCTGGCCTATGAGAGAGAGAAATTCGGAGGACTGTTGGAGTGGCAAAGTTCTGCTCAGGACAAGCTATTTGATGATGATGTTGATAAATAAGAATATGAGAGCGCGTCTGCCCGAATGAATTAGAGCACGGGCTGTCGTCGACAGACCCAGTTTCAATTCCCGATAAAGCCAAAACATTTGTATCTGTCGAATGTATAAAGAAAAATTCCAACCCTCAACTGTTTTGCGGTGACTGTACTAGAAGTTATCATCATCAGGTGCCGTCTCCACATCGAAGGTTGACTACGATGAATCTCCAGCATCTTCTGTCTTTCGCCTTGGTGTTGCACTCTGCCAGACTCTAACCTGTCCATTTCTTAAAGTTTCCCACTCACTTACCTCTCGGTCTTCCTCTTGCTCTTCCTCCCCCACCCCCGAACGTTCCCCTTTAGTATAAAGATGTTATCATGGCGTCATGTCTTTTTTATATGCCCAAAATACTTTACTTGTCTGAATTCTATTTCTCTTAATAATTGTTTCTTCATGCCTAGTTTTCCTAAAACTTGTTTATTTGTCTGTTTCTCTGTCCATGAAACTCTGCCTTTTCTTCTATATATCTACATCTCAAATGTATCAATTCTGTCTAGCCATGCAACTATTAAATTCCACAGGCACATGTTCCCCGTCCTACACCCCCATAAAAGCGGTATTACAGACAGTAACTACAATAATAATATTAATATGTGGAAAGATTTAGCATATTGAATAAGCGTTGGTATAGCGACACGGACACAAGAAGATTGTAGTTTCATTCCCACACTCAGCGTTCTACAAGTGAGGAAAGTGATTGGCTGTACACCTCCTACACAATAAGGTGTTTAAATGGAAAAGGGACAGGCACGTTATATCCAAAGGTTATATATCAGGAAACATTATTTTATTGATGCAATAATAGTATTAAAATATACGTCTACTATTGATAATGAATGATACATTATTCATTTTCTGATTAAAATAATGATTAAAAGTTCTGGATATACTTTACCAAGGAATAACACATTTATATGCAATAGATCAAATAGAAAACATACTAATAAAATAAAAATCTGAAGTCATTTTTAGACATGTTATGAGGAAATGAAGTTTAGTGCTTTTGGGTAAACCGGTAAATTCCACGGAAAACGAGACGGAGGGAAACAGTGAAGGAGCATTCTTCAAAGTCTGGCTTCATGGCACTGAAAAATGTCAACATCCCCACTGCGAGTCTGTATCATAGACAGACGTTTGTGAGGATCCGTGATTAAGCAGCAATAGACCTCATGGTACATGTTGTTGATGATGAGCAGTACATATATATATATATATATATATGTATATATATATATATCTGCAACGCATTATTATCAATACTTCTAACAATTATTGAATATGTAAAGCCCCAGTTTTAAAATATACATTTTAGGTTTTGGGAAGGATAAGAGTCGCAATATTTGCAATAAAACAGATCTGCGAACAAACAATCAAATACGATCAAAGTAAGAATCTTAGCTTTATAGACTAAGAATGCCCGTGTGGTTAAAAAAGTTAATTGTATATCCTTTACAGGACTTTGCGAATCAACCCCAGTTTTTAACGCTGTTTGTGATTTTCTAGGCATTATTACGTTCAGTAGTTTGCCATTGCTTTCTGAACGGATGGTGCCATCGTCCTTTGTTAAAATCCACGCGAAACAATTTGCAATCAAATTGTCCGCGCGTGATTCAAACTCAGAACGTCGGGGTTAATAGACCGAGTCACTAACCCCAAGGCCACAGACGCCACCGCCCGTCTGGTACCGGAAGCAAAGGATAATACCACTGCAACCTACAATGCATGTCGTAAGAGACGACTGATGTAGAATTACCTATTACCTATGTAGGAATTAGGGATGCTACCCTAGTAAATAAAAAGCAATGCAGAAATCGGATATACTGGCCTACTTGTAGGCGCATAACTGGAACAACGTATAATCGCTCTTAGGCTCAGATCACTTCGATCTCTTTGCGACTGTCTGTTGGATGACACTAAAATCGAGGTTGAATCGATCAAGCAATTTAGGCAGTTTGGAGTTACCCGTTGTGCAGGTCGAACTGGATGCCTGAAAGGCAGAGTGAGAGGTGTGTTTAATCAGCGAGTAACGGAAACCATCAGTATGCATACTCTTCGATATCTGTTGGGGAGACTGCGCACCTATGGGTCTGCCCGGAATGCAATGACGTCAGTTTAGTAACCAATAACCAGTAACCAATCAGATCACATACAAATCACACAGAGTGATTGACAAGTGATCGATATGGAGCGTTTGAAGAAGAAGAAAGTGGTCAAGATAAAGGCATTTCATAGAGTGAACAGGTAGGCAATAGTAAATATCCTTGTAGAATATGGTGTCCAAGGATAACTATTAGGTAACATCATGGCCTTATATCAAGATATCCATATCACTATAAGAACAACAGAAGGAATGACAGACTGGTTCTTCATTACATCAGATGTCAGACAAGAATGTTCCTCTTACCTCTACTCTTTGTCACATATATATGGATAAAACAACTCAAAAATCAAATTCAGATAATGATGAAATAAATTAACTGTTTCTCGCAGATGATCAGTGCCTGATACATCAAGGAACAAGACTTACACCAACATATTGATACATCAAGGAACAAGACTTACACCAACATATTGATACATAAAGGAACAAGACTTACACCAACATATTGATACATCAAGGAACAAGACTTACACCAACATATTGATACATCAAGGAACAAGACTTACACCAACATATTGATACATCAAGGAACAAGACTTACACCAACATATTGATACATCAAGGAACAAGACTTACACCAACATATTGATACATCAAGGAACAAGACTTACACCAACATATTGATACATCAAGGATCAAGACTTACACCAACATATTGATACATCAAGGAACAAGACTTACACCAACATATTGATACATCAAGGAACAAGACTTACACCAACATATTGATACATCAAGGAACAAGACTTACACCAACATATTGATACATCAAGGAACAAGACTTACACCAACATATTGATACATCAAGGAACAAGACTTACACCAACATATTGATACATCAAGGAACAAATCTTACACCAACATATTGATACATCAAGGAACAAGACTTACACCAACATATTGATACATCAAGGAACAAGACTTACACCAACATATTGATACATCAAGGAACAAGACTTACACCAACATATTGATACATCAAGGAACAAGACTTACACCAACATATTGATACATCAAGGAACAAGACTTACACCAACATATTGATACATCAAGGAACAAGACTTATACCAACATATTGATACATCAAGGAACAAGACTTACACCAACATATTGATACATCAAGGAACAAGACTTACACCAACATATTGATACATCAAGGAACAAGAATTACACCAACATATTGATACATCAAGGAACAAGACTTACACCAACATATTGATACATCAAGGAACAAGACTTATACCAACATATTGATACATCAAGGAACAAGACTTACACCAACATATTGATACATCAAGGAACAAGACTTATACCAACATATTGATACATTAAGGAACAAGACTTACACCAACATATTGATACCTTGAACTAAAATTGTATAAATCATGATATGGCAACCAATGACACTAAATCCGAATTCGTGTGGAATGAGTGGACATCATTCGGAGATCACATCTCAAGAAAATGACTTCGCTGTACACACCTGGACATGCTGAAGTGCGGGGTAACGAGCGTGCTTACTCTCTTGCAAACAATGCCCCGACTAAAGCGGGCAGAAGTATGGACAGAGCCGATATCATCAATACGGTACGCTCTCAATTGTGTGACATGGGCGGGTCTTAGACACTGGAACGAGTTCGAGAATTAGGCGTTAAGTTTTGACATGCCAGGACAGTGTCGTCTTCGTGGTTGAGAGAGAAGATATAGTAATCAACTTCTCATGGGTACTCTGAGCAACTGGACTTTTAGGATTGCTGCTGCAACGGAGGAAGAGCACGAATGGAATGCCCAATGTGCCATGACGTCGATCGCATAACATAACATAAATAAATCCGAGATGATGAATAAAAGAAGAAAAAGAACATAATAAAGTAAACATCCATGTCAATGGCACTATAATCAAAATCATTAAACATAATTTCTTGAACTGTGTTGATTGGAAAATCACAATCTAAATTCTAAAGAAAATGAAAGAAATCCACCGGCTTTTCTAACAGTAATCGGCATGTGAATTTTTTGTGTGCATCTGTTCCTTTTGGAAAAGCGTCGTTTAATTAAATCCAAACTCAAATCCCCATCTCTCAAATTCCTTTCTCTTAAGTTCCCTTCTCTCAAATTCCTTCTCACAAATCCCTTTCTCTCAAATCGCTTTCTCGACATCCATTATTATCCTCAGTATGTTAATTTGTTGCTGATAATGTATACAAAACCATACTTATTGACTGTGTTATGTTAACTATGTTTCCACTGATAGCTGTTGTATATATGATGTTATATGATATGTTGTATATGCAACAAATTTTATCAGAATGAGAGTTATACAGTGCTACTTAGAACCAATACTGACATACAGATGCAGTCATGGACAATAAACAAACAGATTGAAAAATCTCTGAGGACCACAGATATGTGGTTTTACAGAAGAATGATGAGAATTCCATGGACTGCTAAAATGACTAATGTGGAAGTGTTGAATGAGATCAAGACATATAGAAAGCTTATCATCAATAAACGAAAGAGACAGTAATACTTTTTAAAATGACTAATGTGGAAGTGTTGAATGAGATCAAGACATATGGAAAGACTTATCATCAATAAACGAAAGAGACAGTAATACTTTTTCGCGAATGTGATGATAAGGGGAGGTTTAGAACACATTGTAACAACCGATAAAATCCAGGGTAGATGAGACAGTGGGAGACACAGAGAGAAATATTTGGATAGCATGACTATGACACGAAGGAGCGTCAACATCTGATATGATAGCAAACACCAGAGACATAGATTTGTGGAGACCCATGATCGCCTACGCCAGCCAGCAAGGCACCTGATGATTATGATGATATGATGTTTGCTAATAGATATATTTGTACACAGACTTCGAGAAAATTCTCTTGTTTTTTTTGGGTCGTATGTCGCTATATATGCAACAAATTCCACCAGGCTTAACCTCCTCCATCCATCGCCCCTACCCCATTAATCTAGGACGAGTGCAGAGCGCCGCAGAAAATTTTCTAGGGCAAAATATTTTAGTAATGTTTTAATGTAGTTTTAATTTACTGTGCTATTTGTATGGTGAACGAACGGACAGGACATTGTAGTAATGAAGGGCATACTGTAGCAACAAAATTTTTATGAACACAATATATGTATATAACCAAAAATATTACAACATAAATTTAAAATAAAATGTATTCTTTAAACAAGAACTGGAGTCGTCTGTTATCGCTACCAAACATATCTACAATTTTGTCCATAAAGTCTTTTTGTTGCAGTTCACTTTGTCTCTGTGTACGCTTAACATGCACAATCCAGACAGACGTTCATCTGACATTGTAGATCTAAAAGCGTACATGTTGTTGCTGGTAATGTTAGCAAAACTAGTAAGGCATACCTGACACTCGGATAAAACTTTGTAAAAGGTAACAAGTCGATGAAATCTTGGCTACTTTTGTATTCTCGCGTTTTCCAATAAACAAACCAACAAAGGCTTCAGTTTCAAAATTACCAATGTGGTATACCTGATTAATAGTAGACATTATATCCTTAAACTGTTTGACGATTCAGTTTGCACAATTTCGAAGGATGTAGCAACGCTAAGTTAAATTGTGCACTGTTGGCTTCACAAAATCGACTCTCCATTGAGTTAATTAGAGAATCTAAGTATGGAATGTAAACTGTTTGTCTGAAGTACTCTTCAACACTTATGGTTCCCGGATTATTTCGATGCTTTTGTCTTCCACAATGTCTTGGGATAATCAGTTCAATATCCACTTTCTGTGCGAGTTGTACTGTTTTCTCCAAAATATCCCTGAAATAGTTATCGGAATCACCTCGGTGAAGTTTTACTACACTGAGCAGGTTTTGAACTTGCAGTTGGACTTCTGGAAGATCAACTTAAACAGCTCTTGTTGAGACCCACGATGCCATGCTGAGCTGGTATGGTTTCTGGCACATTCATTAAATTCTTTGTACTTTGTACAAGGAGTAGTAATGAAAGTAACATTATTTGACTATTTTCAAGCAATCCAGGGGCGCAAGTGAACCCCCTGCCCCCTGCGGGCGCCCATGGACGAGTGTACTATCATTGTATCAGTAATTACAATATTTTTGAATAGATAATTATATACTTGTATATAACCTAAGTTACTTCACTGAATATTCGTCAAACAACGTCCTACTGCATCCACCTTGACTAGAAGTTAAACAAACGTCCCACTGCATCCACCTTGACTAGAAGTTAAACAGCAACAGCTATGATGTCTTCAAGAAATAGTATTGTAGCTCTCCTGATCTGTTGGTCACTGATTGCTGCAATAAAAACCGAAGGTAAGATACAAAACTAAAACTAAACGGACAAACATAACTAGATAGAGAGATAACATGATAGAACAAGTAAAATAATTGGTTGTATTATCATATTTTTTTTTTTTTAAACGGAAAAATGTAGCTGATAGAAAAGGGAAAAGGCAACTGTTAGAGCAAGGAAAAGGCAGCTGTTCGCTCAAGGAAAAGGCAGCTGTTAGCGCAAGAAAGCAGCTGTTAGCGCAAGCTAGCTGTTAGCGCATTTAAAAGGCAGCTGTTAGCGCAAGGAAAAGGCAACTGTTAGCGCAAGGAAAGGGCAACTGATAGCGCAAGGAAAAGGCAACTGATAAAACGGGGACAAGAAAACGTATAGAGCAGGACAAATATTATTTAAAAAACAAAGAAAAGACAACTAGAAGAAGGGAAAGATAACTGATAGGAAAAAAAAGAAAAGAATAAGTTTAAAAATATACCTGACATGAGTAAAAGAACAAGGAGAAGACAGATAGATTAGGAAGGAAAGCATAGAGAGGTAGCCAGGCAGCAGCCTGTCAAAGCGTAGCATCAGGGCAGGAATAGAACTTGTTGTTGACATACATTGCAACAAAACTTTGATGTGAAAACGGCACATGCTGATGATGATCGTTTGCAAACAATTTATGTCTATCAAACAATAACAATATTTTTTTTATTTCCAAAATTGAACAAAAGGTATAACACAGAGACAGGCTGACTTTGGTACTATCTTCAATGGTATCTGGGACAACAAGGATCAGGTTAAGGAAAGATCAGGTTTTGACTTCCTTCAAGTACATATTAAACCAGTAGACATACCAGCATTGCGTCCGGTAAGATGTTCTAGTTAAACTTAATGTATATTGATATATATTTGTGTTACTTTATTCATGTATATATCAATAAATCAATATATATAGTTATCGATTTGAATCCAATGATTTAGAAGGCAAATAGTTAAAAATCAATTTAATAGAAAAAGCATTCATGTAGTGTATGCAATCAGGAGCTGTATATATAATGATTGATTGATTGATTGATTGATTGATTGATTGATTGATTGATTGATTGATTGATTGATTCTGCCGTCAGCATTGTACTTCAGTGAATAGCCTTATGTTCTATTTTCTCTTTATTAGCCTACACATAAAGATTTCAGCGACAGTGCACTAGTTTTGTTGCACCGGCGAGGAGACTCTAAAAAATTCAGAAATAATATTGACAATTTTATTTCCACTATTTGATGAACTTTACACAGACAGCGGATTTGCAGTCTACTTTTATGTATTTTCAATTAATAATGTATCTTTTCCGTGCTCAACTTGAGCTGTATTCGTCTCAGAATGACTTCGATGTAGATATCACCTACAATACGACCACGGAGCGCTGTCAAATAATAGCCCGAGTGCATACAGTAAGAGAATATTACATTCTATGAAATTGATGTTTAATTCATATTTGTTTTGCTGATCAATTTTAAATGTTGTGATATCTTGTACAACATTAAAGGATTACTAGAACAAAAGTAGTAATTTGATGTTTCTCTCTATTGCGTTCCCGGCCTAGACTGATGGACCAACTTTTATCATGAATTTTACCGTGGTTTTAAGGGACTCTGTTTCTCCGTACAGCATCTCTCAAAGCTCTGTGTTTTGGGGCCATGTTTTTTTTCTTATGCCTGCTAACCGTTGACAATCTTGCAGAACGTGTTCTGCCGCCATGTCCGCCTTTTTGCAGGGGCACAGGCTAGTTGTGTCAATCTTAAATTTGTGGAACATGTGGGCTTGTTGTGTCCGGTACGGAGGCGAAGTATGGCAACTTGTCCACTACGAGAGAGACCATAGTATCTGTCGCTGTTGGTATACTGAGGATGGTCTTTTGTCCATTTGTTTCTATAGTGCGAGCCGATGGTTGTTTTGGCTTCCTCATAACTGATCTCAAGATCAGTCTCAGGTAGTTTCTGAGAACGCATTATTTGTTTTCCAGATTTGATAGGATCATCATCATTGCACTTGGTTAAATAATCATGTCTGCTCGGAGATCTTTCTTACACAAGCAGATCTCATGTATGCTCGGAGATCTTTCTTACACAAGCAGATCTCATGTATGCTTGGAGATCTTTCTTACACAAGCAGATCTCATGTATGCTTGGAGATCTTTCTTACACAAGCAGATCTCATGTATGCTCGGAGATCTTTCTTACACAAGCAGATCTCATGTATGCTTGGAGATCTTTCTTACACAAGCAGATCTCATGTATGCTCGGAGATCTTTCTTACACAAGCAGATCTCATGTATGCTCGGAGATCTTTCTTACACAAGCAGATCTCATGTATGCTTGGAGATCTTTCTTACACAAGCAGATCTCATGTATGCTCGGAGATCTTTCTTACACAAGCAGATCTCATGTATGCTCGGAGATCTTTCTTACACAAGCAGATCTCATGTATGCTCGGAGATCTTTCTTACACAAGCAGATCTCATGTATGCTTGGAGATCTTTCTTACACAAGCAGATCTCATGTATGCTCGGAGATCTTTCTTACACAAGCAGATCTCATGATGCTCGAGATCTTTCTTACACAAGCAGATCTCATGTATGCTCGGAGATCTTTCTTACACAAGCAGATCTCATGTATGCTCGGAGATCTTTCTTACACAAGCAGATCTCATGTATGCTTGGAGATCTTTCTTACACAAGTAGATCTCATGTATGCTCGGAGATCTTTCTTACACAAGCAGATCTCATGTCTGCTCGGAGATCTTTCTTACACAAGCAGATCTCATGTATGCTCGGAGATCTTTCTTACACAAGCAGATCTCATGTATGCTCGGAGATCTTTCTTACACAAGCAGATCTCATGTCTGCTCGGAGATCTTTCTTACACAAGCAGATCTCATGTATGCTCGGAGATCTTTCTTACACAAGCAGATCTCATGTATGCTCGGAGATCTTTCTTACACAAGCAGATCTCATGTATGCTTGGAGATCTTTCTTACACAAGCAGATCTCATGTATGCTCGGAGATCTTTCTTACACAAGCAGATCTCAGCGGCAGTGCACTTGGTTAAATAACCATGTATGCTCGGAGATCTTTCTTACACAAGCAGATCTCAGCGGCAGTGCACGAACTCTGAAACACAGGCGACGGTGTCGATGTAATCTTGATGATATTGAATATTTCTGTAAGAATTTTCATTGAAACTTTCTGTGATGGATTTTACATGCACATCAGTTTCATTGCATTCTCTTACATATTTTCATGAGTAGTGACTTTATGGTCTACACTTTATTTTTCATTTGTCATGAGTAATGTTATGGGCTCAATTTGAACATGAGACTTCAGTTTAATCACCCGTCTCCGACAGGACTAGGAACTCGATCTCACCTACACTGAGAGCAGAGATCTGTGTACAAATATCCAGAACATTCCATGCGGGGAATAAACTGAGTTTCTTTGGGCAAGAATAGTCATCTTATTTCCACGTCACAAAGTGCAACATTTTATATTCATTATTTGTGTCCGTCATCTATTTTATTTTAAATATAATCAACTTATTTTATATATCTTTAGTCATTGGCAACTATTAATGGTATGTGCTAGGAGTGATAGAACATTAGAATTGAAAAAGTTTTTCTGTATAGAGATACAAGTATCATTCTGTAGAGATGCAATATTTGTGTCAGTAGATATTTAAGTATTACATTGTAGAGATGCACGTATTATTCTGTAGAGATGCAAGATTTAATGTGTGAGATAGAAATGTTTCTCTGTTACAGGCAACAGTTGTGTACGTGGAAGAAGCCATCAATGGAATTATCAACGTCATAAATCTGGCAGTGGTGACTGAAGGTTCGGACGGAAATATCTATTTGACACGTTACAACGTTACTCACGAACCAGGGCTCAAGTATGTCTACATCTGGTATAGATTAGTGTTTTATTTTGTTTTAATCAAATGTGAAACAAAAACACAGAAGATCAGCTAATACCGATAATATTTGTATGTAACGACTGTTATATTTTAGCGGTAAAGCATTTTTTTTTTTAAATTATCATAAGTGATTTATAGGTGAACATACATTGTTCATTGTTCATTTGAGCGTTATCTTCATCCCACATCAGAAGTATTCATAATTGCTCTGTTCTCCTTCCAAGATTGTATTTATTTCAGTGTGTTTAGAATAACAACTTCCGTATTGTATCGGTTGATGTATATACTATTTTCTTTCATGGCTTTCCCGTCTTACCGCACCTATCGGTATGCAAAACTTGCCGAACCGAGGTAGAAAATACCATTTATCTTCGTTGAAATCTTCAAATCGTATGTTTTCTCTTAGAGCGTTGGTGTTGTCGTTTTATCTCTTAGAATACTTCTCAATATTAGCATTGTTCACCAGTGCATCCGCTTTCTCAATGCATTTCAGCCTCGAATGACATGGAACAAAACTGAATGTAAATTTTTGCATTGTCGCATTTGGTAAACGTACATGAAATAAGAAACTGATTGAATGATAGATAGGACTATCATCACTGTACTTCGGTGAGTTAACATGTGTGCTCAGATTCCTTTCTATCACAAGAAGATCATAACCGCATTACACGAACTCCGTAGCCACGGCGTAGGTCCCCAATGTAATATTGAAAATGGTAAAATGTGGGAGGTAATGAATTAAGACAGTCAGTGGCTTTTCAGTTTAATCTTATCGATTTTCAACTGTCAAGGGTTTGTGTACTTGTTGAATTTAAACATGGAGCTACCTTTAGTCCTCCGTTTCTGATTGTACTAGCTATTGATCTGAATACTTTGAGATCAGAGATTTCTAAAAAGATATCATGATGGCTCCAAGTGGAGAACATACCGAGTACTTTTGGGGCAAGCGTCAAGCACTTTACCTCCACGCAACCCAGTGAACTCTACAGAGAATTGAATAAAATATTCGATACCAGTAATGTTTCAAATGTAAAGTATCAGAATCATTAAATAACAAGATGAACAAATACATTGAACTCGATCCAGACTCTTCAGTGACTGATGCATTGCAGTAACTTGTGTTAGATAAATTTATGTTTATTCTAGAACAAATGTTTCATAAGTCACCGCCTGAATTTGCACAGGACTTCAGTAAGTCCATTAAATAACAAACTTAACAAATACATTGAAATCGTCAACTTCTCCAAGTACAGATGCTTTACGCAGTAAACTCAATTCGATACTAAAGTTTGTGTTTAATTCAGACAAATGTTGCACTAAGTCACCTGGCCTGAAATTTGACCAGACTTCAAGTGTAAAGTCCATCTAAGATATCGTTGTACACGTGTAGTATCTGTATCCAGATTCTTATCTTCTGTAAGGAGACTGAACATGTATATGATTAGCATTTAGTAAAACTCATTATTATTTGTTAGCCCCATGATACCATACATGGATATATCATCTAGATACATTATACACAGATACAATAGTGTATGTGCATACCTATATACTCTACTTGGAATACAAATCGACATGAGATACTACATATGGATATTCCGCCTGCATGATATAGCATTGATACATAAATGAAATAAAATAATTTTCACAACATTTAACAAAAATCATCTGCCTAGATTTGGCTCTTTCAACACTGTGACTTATTCACAATGAACCTTGTTCTAGGAACTGACACAACAAACAGAATCTAATTGTTTGTGGAATGAATATACATTTAACGTAGTACACAACTGTTTCATCTCAAGTAAGTACACAACTGTTCTCATCTGTTGAGTACATACATCTGTTACATCTGTTACAGTAATACAACTGTTTCTGCATTGTTAGTGTACATCAACTGTTTCACATATGTTCAAGCACAACTGTTTCTGCACATCTGTTAGTACACAACTGTTTCTGACATCTTCTGTATATCTGTTTCTGCACATCTGTTACCATATTATAAAATCGTGGTCTCGAAAGTAAAAACGACGGGCTCTAAGATTCTAGAAAATTCAGATCACAACGTCGTGTCATCCTCGTAATCCAGTATTTTAGATAAAGAATCATTCCTTTTAATAACAAACAACCTATATCAAGATTATTTTATGTACAAGTTAAGTTTAAACCTAAGGAATATCACACTTGTCATGAAAAAATAACCATCCACTCATAAACTGAGAAAAATTCAAAAAACTTACAATATTCTATCAAACTATACAAAAATAGCCCGATTAATCAAGTTTTGTTTTCGTCTGAGCTCACGTCCTGTGTTACTGGGCTGATAAAACATGAAGATAAACTGATTATAATGACGAACATTATTTGTTTGATACTTTGTATAAATCAATGATTGTAAAAATAATGACGACTGTTATTTGGAATATCATCCATTGTGATAAATTACTGTTTGTAAAAATAATGGCTGAAAAGATGAATGGAAATATTGTTTTTTAATTGTATAGAATTATTTTGTAGATGTTGAAAAAATATATTTGCTTTTGTTTATAAATGGAGAAGTTAGATTTATAGAAATGAATGGTCAACTTAGATCTGGAGATACAAGATTAGTAATGTAATATATTCAAATTATTATATTATTTATTAATAATAATAATAATTCCTCTCGTACCGTTATACGTTACATAGGGTCTGCAAATAATTTCTCCATACCGCTCTATCCTGAGCAACTCGCTCAATCTCCTCCATGGAACTGAGACCGATATTTCCTGCCTCTCTCAGCAAAGTTCGCTTCAGGGTCTCCTTAGGTCGACCTCTCTTTCTGAACCCTTTGCATCCCACTTCATTGCCTGCTTTGATATTCGTTGATCATTTCTCCTCAAGGTGTGCCCAACATATCTCCATCTTCTCTTTCTTATAACACTTGTCACTAGTGGTTGACCAGACATTCTCTGATTTCATCACTTCTCCTGAATTCGTTCCATTTTATATTCATTATTTTTCGCACATCTATTTTCAAATGCATTCAACTTGTTTTCTATATCTTTAGTCATTTTTCAACTCTCGCTAGCATATTTTACTATTGATACAACATTTGAATTGAAAATTCGTAATTTAGTTTTAATACTATATAACTTGCAGTTCCATATTTTATTTAGACTTTTAAAAGCTGATGTTGCTTTGCTAATTCGTATATAATTTCTTTTTAATTCTGTGCAATCAAAATTACTACCTAAATAGGTGAACTGCTATGTTATTTTTATCATTTCAGATTCCAATGTGGTATATTGCATTACTTGCCATAGGTGTCTTCATTATATTTGTTTTGTTCATAGCTTATCTGCAGTTCAAACTTTTGATGCTATATATTATTTATGGTGATCATTTATTAAACTAGAGGATAAAGGTAAAAGATTATATTAGGTGATGTTACTAAAACGATATTCAATTTGGGGATTATATTATAGCAATAATCTATGTCATCAAATATTGAAACATTATACAAGATTCCTTTCTTTAATGTATCATTACTGATGCATGTAACAGTGAAAATATTATCCCGTCTGTAAGAAAACGACCATACATTGATGGTAATAATGATAATTGTGATGTTGCATACGATGATATTTTCCAGCAACATCCAAAGTACACTTTGATCTTCACCTGTACTCATCACGCTGCTTCTATACCCCTCAACATCAAAGAAGCTACCACGCGACTGCCTTACGAGTTTAAACATCGGAAAAGGTGAGTACCATAATGTAACCTTGTACATACATATAGGTTTGGTTTGTTACTAAACCAACTCAAACACTATGAAAATGTTCTTTGCTTTCATTTATATTTTCAATGAATTGTCGATTTTGTTTCGATTCGTTTCATTTAGTAAACTAATCAATTTGTAGCTGGTACAAACAGAAGCAATCTCGTGTATATGATGTAAAGATATCAATGAATACTTTGTTCACTGGAACATATCACACTTTAGTGAATTGATGACATTATCTGGAACTAATCAAAGAATTCAAATATGTAAGGGCAAGCATTTTTTCAGAGGATGGAAAACTTGATAGAGAATACAGAGACAAGATGTCAAAATGCAAATGCAGTGACATACCAGCTGGTACCATTACTACAACACCCAAAGATCAAGATGGAATTGAAAAGACATATGATAAAAAGTATTTACTTTGTTACCAGTGTCAAACTTGGTCTCTTACAGCAACACACCACAGAAAGCTCATCACGTGTGAAATGAAATGATTGAGAAAGCAGTGGAGTCACCAGAAAAGACAGACTACGAAATTAATAAGATATAGAAGCAGAGTAGGGCATAACTTCATACACCGAATACATTGAAAGACAACAAATGCAGTGGTTTGACATTTAATGAGAATGAAATACAACCAACCACCAATAACAGCATACAATAACAAAGATCGGGTACTAGAGCTAAGGAAACCAAGAAAAGATGGATAGACAATATCAAGACTACACTACATAAACACGGATACAACACAACAAGGACGACTCATCTGACCCTGGAACGCAAATTAAAGCTCTATCCCTACGCTTAACGGCAAGATGGACAGCCAATACATCTTCTACCTGGGAATAGACAATAGACAATATCAAAGAATGTACGATTCATTCGACACAATTTCTCTTTGTCATTACAACTACAAATTCATCGATTTTTGTCCTATGTATATATATATATATATATATAATTGAGCAGACAAATGATGATCATATTTTAATATACAAGTTATCATTGTTGCACCATTGTGTACACATCACTTTGGTTGAATCTATTGACGATAGAGGACAATGATTTCAATATATCATGGCTTGCTTCATGTCAACTTAAAATAACAACTTTAAAAAGATGTACGTGTGATCTTAAAAACGAAATAATTAATATAGTTTTTATATTTGTACCAAACTCTGAAACTTAAATGTAATATTTACACAGAAATACTCTTCGATTTATAACAACTTATCATGTATCTTCACAGTGAATCAGTCATCGATATATAACAACTTATCATGTATCTTCACATTGAATCAGTCATCGATATATAACAACTGATCATGTACGCTGTTCACAGTGAATCACTCATCGATATATAACAACTTATCATGTACGCTGTTCACAGTGAATCAGTCATCGATATATAACAACTTATCATGTATGTTGTTCACAGTGAATCACTCATCGATATATAACAACTTATCATGTATGTTGTTCACAGTGAATCAGTCATCGATATATAACAACCTATCATGTACAATGTTGTTCACAGTGAATCACTCATCGATATATAACAACTTTCATGTATGATGTTCACAGTGAATCATTCGTCGATATTTGTTTAGTTATTGGTTAATGAACGGGCCCATAGCTCAAGGGACAACCCATAGATCTAGTCTCACGAACATATGTCGAGTTATGTACATACTGATGGTTCCTGTGTCCTAGCTGGACAAATACACTCTCACTCTGTCCTTCAGGATACATATCTGCTTACAGCATATGAGATCAAGTCAAGACTTGAGATGTCTAGGCTAAACATGAAATGGAAAAGCAAAATCAGTACTATGACAAAAATCAGTATATACAGATCGCTAGTGCTATCCATTCTTTATACAGTTGTAGAGCTGGACGCTTAAACAAAGAATACAGGTTTTCGAATATAATGTTACAGATGAGTATTACGTATTAGTTACATAGAACATAAGACGAATATTTATGTAAGAGACCAAATAAACACAGGTTTTCGAATATAAGTGTTACAGACGGGTATTACGTATTAGTTACATAGAACATAAGACGAATATTTATGTAAGAGACCAAATAAACATTCTTGCAGGTCGACAAGTACCACTCTTGGCAATCGTAAAACATCGTAAACTTGCTTGGTTCGGGCATGTGATGAGACATAGCTCATTCTCTAAGACAATCTTACAAGGAACAGTTGAGGGTGGAAGAAAGAAAGGAGGGCAGAGAAAATCCTGGTTTGACAACATCAAGAGCTGGTCGTTGCAGAGTCTCTCCACACTCGCCAGAAGAGTTGAAGACAGAGATTCATGGTGTGCTTTTTATGCTGATGTCTCCACAGTGACACCCCTACGACCCTAACGGGCTATAGGCTTTATTTATTTATTTATTTTATACAACGCTAACTCCAAACTCCTTAAGTCGCTGGATCGATTAAACATCAATTTATTGTCTTCATCCAATAATCAATCGTGTTGAGAACATAGAACCTCCCTATCCATTCTCAACTTCCCTACAATCAATCCTGTTAATGCAAGTATGGCCGCTCTCTCATATCGCATGACCAGGACAGTACATTCACGAAAGTCTCTGGAGCAATTTAGTTTCACCCCGAGAGCTGCTAAACAGTCATGAGCCAGTTTAACCCCTCGGACTCTCTCCCTCCCCCCACCCTTGCCCTATAAAGTCGGTACTACAAGCAATAACGAAGTGTTTTGTGGTTTTTAAATCCTGTAACATGATCCATCTTTGTTGTAAATCCTGTAACATGATCCATCTTTGTTGTAAATCCTGTAACATGATCCATCTTTGTTGTAAATCCTGTAACATGATCCATCTTTGTTGTAAATCCTGTAACATGATCCATCTTTGTTGTAAATCCTGTAACATGATCCATCTTTTGAATTGTATGACATCCTGTAACATGATCCATCTTTGTTGTAAATCCTGTAACATGATCCATCTTTTTGTAAATCCGTAACATGATCCATCTTTGTTGTAAATCCTGTAACATGATCCATCTTTATTGTAAATCCTGTAACATGATCCATCTTTATTGTCAAGCTATGTGGACTGGAAATATAGATAACTTTAATAATGTCAGTGTCAGTAGTGTCTCTTAGTTTCTTGGTGAAAGGTGCAGTCTTTCTAAATATTCTTTCTGTGACTTACATATAAAATAGTACTGTCTCAGGGTTGTGAATCAGAGTTTCGGGGTTGTGAGTCCCACTTGCTGACCAGATTGAGAGAGATGGGTGTAAAAGTAACAAAAGTATTCAGAGATATTCATAAATATTAATGATGTCAATAATGGGTCAAAGTCTAGTATAGAACATTTTAGCAGCTTTCTGCTACCTTCATAGTAAATGTGAAGTGGGACTTGATAGTAAATGAAGTGACTTGATAGTAAATGTAGTGGACTTATAGTAATGAGTGGCTTTAGTAATGAAGGACGATGAAGAAGTGGACTTGATAGTAAATGTGAAGTGGGACTTTAATCCCATGAAAAGAATGTTCTATGGATTTCAGACTTGAATAATGAACAATTAACACAAATTTTATGTTTAACCACAGACTTGACATTTGTCTAACAGGTATCCACTTCTGTTCCAAGTTCCAGACAACTACGTCAGTCCATGTGCTGGTTTTGATTAAGACTGCAAGAATTATGTACCAGAAAGATTCAACATTGAAGCAAACAACATATTATACAAATCAGATTTCTACAAATGAAGAAAATCTCAAGATCAAATCATGCTACATGTTATTATATAGAATTTATTACGGAAAGTAATAAACTCATCATCATCAGGTGCCGTGCCGGCTGACGTAGGCGATCATGGATCTCCACAAATCTCTATCTTTGATGTTTGCTATCAATTCAGATGTGGACGCTCTACTGTGCCATAAAGTCAGACTATCCAAAATTTTCTCTCTCTGTCTTCCTCTGTTTCGTCTACCCTTGATTTTACCAGTTGTTAGAATGTGTTCCGTCCCCATCTTATCATATGTCCGGAAAATGATGACTGCCTCTTTCTTATATTGATGATAAGTTTTCTCTTTCTTGACCTCATTCAACACCTCAATATTAGTGATTTTAGCAGTCCATGAAATTCTTATCATTCTTCTGTAAAGCCACATCTCTGTGCCCTCAGATATTTCGATCTGTTTGTTTATTGTCCATGACTCGCATCCATATTTTAGTATTGGTTCTATGTCGCACTGAATAACTCGCATTCTGATCGCAATTGACTAAGACTATTTTGCTTGCATAAACTAGTATTTCCAATATCCATGAAGTTTTAGTTTGATCTTGACTGTCTGTTACTATTTGTATGTGTATTGATTGTATGCTTTGAATTTATGTCCAAATAAATATTGATAAACAGGTAGACAAGTTAAGACAAGGAGAAGAAGCTTTCAAACTACTTATAAAGACACAAAATATACATTGTGGTGAGAAGTCAGGGTGGGGTTCTTGGCTAATCTCATGGTAGGGTTGTTGCAATCGAAACATACAGAACAATTACTTCAGTATGAGATGGAGGTTGAGGCCGTTACTTCTGCCCTCCATTGGCACTCTTGAACTTCATTTACTGGGACCGTTGTTGTATCTGACTCAGTCGATGCTTCACAAGATCCAAGAGGGCAAGTTTCGGTATGAGTGGATGTCGTCTATAGAAGTTTCTAACCTCCAGAGGTTTACGTGGATCTACTGTCATGGGCATGCGGGTATTTGCGACAACGAGAGAGCGGACATGCTTGCATCAACAGCAATGAATGTTCGGGAGTTGAAAATGGATAAGGGAAATGTTCTTCGATCTCTTCCCGATTGTCTGTTGGATGAGGACACTAAAATAGATGTTGAATTGATCCACTGATTTAAGAGTTGGAGTTACCCGTTGTACAGGTAGAACTGGATGATGAGGGCAGAGTGAAGAGTTTGTTTAATCAGCGAGTCACGGGAACCATCAGTATGCATACTCTTCGATATCTGTTGTGTGAGGCTGAGAACCACTGGGTTAGCCTGGAGTGCAATGACGCCAGTTTAGTAACCAATAACAACAGAGATATATATATATAATGATGACATTCTTCTTTACTTCTTCTTACAGCATACGTCACTTGTCAATCACTCTGTGATTTGATCACTTCTCAGATACATTGTATGTTGTTATGCACTACTTCAGCAACATTTAGTGTTGCACATACACTTACAGCATACTTTGATTGTAGTGCAGTGGTACTATTCTTTGCTTCCTTCTGGGCCGGCACCACACGGACGACAGACATGGCGAATCAAAATAAATGTATTTCATTTGATTAATTTCAATAAAATTCTCTTTCAAACAAAATTCAGGACATTTTGTGCAGAACATAGGACATTTTGCTGCAGAACTACAAGTACAATTTGCTGCAGAACATGGACATTTTGCTGCAAAATAGGACATTTTAGAACATGCATTTGCTGCAGAACAAGGACATTTTGCTGCAGAACACAGGACATTTTGCTGCAGAACACAGGACATTTTGCTGCAAACATAGGCATTTGCTGCAGAACATAGGACATTTTGCTGCAGAACACAGGACATTTTGCTGCAGAACATAGGCATTTTGCTGCAGAACATACATTTGCTGCAAAACATTTTGCTTGCAGATACTTGGATTTTGTGAGAATGAAGGCAGAGACAAAATATCAGCCCATTTTGTGCAGAACTAGCATTTTGGCAGAATAGTACCTTGCTGCAGAACATGACATTTGCTCAGAACATTGACATGTCAGAAAGCATTTGTACAGAACACGAGACATTTGCTCAGACATAGGACATTTTGCTGCAGAACATGTACATTTTCGCGAACACAGTGTCATTACAGTTGCTCAGAACATGGACATTTTGCTGCAGAACATAGACATTTTGCATCAGAACAAGGACATTTTGCTGCAGAACATTGTCATTTGCTGCAGAACTTAGGCTTTATTGCAGACAGGAATTTGTGCAGAACTACAGGAAAGATTTTCATACAGAACAAGGCATTTCTGCAGAACACAGGACATTTTGTCAAACATGTATTGTTCTATTACGTTGAATTTTTGCATTCATTGTCAGAATGTACAATTACGTCGAATATTGTTCTATGACGACTTATCTTAGTCTACAAACTTGTTTCATTACAGTCTATTAATAGAACTTTTCAATTACAGTAACGAACTTGTTCAATTACAGTCATAAACTCTTCAATTACAGTCGATGAACTGTTCATTACAGTAATGAACCATGTCAATTGCAGTCGATGAACATGTCAATTACAGTCAATGAACATGTCAATTAGAGTCGATTTTATGAACATGTCAATTACAGTCAATGAACATGTCAATTACAGTCAATGAACATGTCAATTACAGTCAATGAACATGTCAATTACAGTCGATGTATGAACATGTCAATACAGTCGATGCTGAACACGCAAATGTAAAAATAATCATACAACATCTAAAGATACATAAGAAAAATATGTTGATCGAGAAAATTATACTTTCACAAATTTTTGAAATAAATAAATGTGCAAATAAACAACAAAACATGGGAGTAACAATATAGAATAGAATGTCAACAAGCTATACAAACAGATAAGGAAAACTAGAATACATGAACAGCATTGTCAATAGAATATAAATCAAATATCAAAAATATTGAGAAAGTTTCACCAAGAACATAAAACATTAAGCAAGAGTATTAACCATGTATACCTTGAAAGATAAAAGTGAGAATATGATAAATAATTAAAACGAAATAGCTTACAGGTGGACATGATGTATTTTACAGAATTACTAAATTGTGATATAAGAAATGAGGAAATTAGACGAACAGTCGGAACAACACCTGCTATTAGATTTATTGAAAAACAAAGACTCAACTGGTTTGGCCACTTGGTCAGAATGAACCCGAATACACCAGTTGCAAGAGCGTACAACCTGAAAATGGAATCATCAAAAGGAAAGGGCAGACCAAGAAAAAGATGGGTTGATGGAGTTACAGGCATCTTTAAACTCCACAATACCACACCATATCAAGCGACCGAGCGTGCATTATCTCAGAAACCGATCATCAGTTAAACCTGCTACGCCTAACGACAAAAAAGCTGAGAATAAAACAAAAGAAAGAAAGAAGACTAAATTGTGAAACTCATGAGGTTAAAACGATACATCTACAGACAGTAACAAACAATCAAGACCAAATTAAATCTTCATTGATTTTTGAAATGCTAGTTTTATTACTTTTCCTAATTCATTCTAATTAATTCATGCTTTCGAATATAAGTGTTATAGAAGAGTCCTCCATATATCTTGGACAGAGAAGAGAACAAATAGATCTATCCAGAAAGAACTCAAAATCAAATAAAACTGGCTGATGATACAAATACGAAAGAGAAAATTGAGATATTTTGGACATAAAAAGAATATAAGGCTGAGAAGACCATCATGGAAGGTGGCATACTGCCAAAGAGAAGAAGGGGAAGACCACGGAGAAGTTGGATTCAGGATGTAACTGATGGTCTGAACATGACGGCTGCAGAGGAAGAACATCTGGCCTATGAGAGAGAAAAGTTCCAGAGGACTGTTGGGGTGGCAAAGTTCTGCTCAGGACAAGCTATTTAATGATGATGATGAATTCATTCTAATTTTAAATATAATAAAATGTTGCATGATTTTCTCTGGAGATTTGCTTCATTTGTAAAATAGATCTGATTAATATTATAAATTGTTTGCTTCAACGAGAATCTTCAGGGTAGATCGTTCTTGTATTCTTAATCAAGTCCCGCACACGGGCTGACGTAGTTGTCTGGAACCTGGAGCAATGAATACCTGTTATAGAGAAATGTCAAGTCCGAAGTTAAACATGAAATTTGTGTTAATGATATGTCTGAATTCTATAGCCAAATTTAACATTAGCCACTTCACATTTACTATACAAGTAGCAGTAAACTACTAACAAACGTTTACAGTGGATACATTCAACTTTGATCTATGACTTACTGAATAATTCTTATACCTTGTATTTACTATTACACTAAATAAATATTTATTATCTTTGAAACATTGTCTCAAGCAGAATTGATACATCATGTTTAAACTGTTTAGAGCAGGAAATGATCATGCGTTTGACAGATTGCTCATTATTCCACTGTCCGATACTACTTTCACACACACACAAAATGACATCATTCTTTTGATCTAACAAAAACTTGCCGACCTTAAGAAACAAGTAAATAAATTATTGTAAGCTTATTTTGTCATTATCAAAGACGTCGACCGACACTATCTAAGCATCACCATGTTCTCATTTTTATCTACAAGAATAATGTAATATTTTAGCAGATGATTTTATCATTTGTCACACCAATATGACTTTGAAATTGTTGAACTGCGGTTCAAGAGCTATCTTTAATGTATTTTTTTTTACATGGTACACGTTGCGTCAGTGTAAGGTGTTGAATGAAATAGGACAGCTTAGCAGCTGTGTAAGCGCAGAAATGAAGATGTGGTATGTCACGTTGATAATGTCAGAAAGCAATGTAAGAAATGACACAATAAATTCTAAAGTATAAAATAGAAAATGTGAACAGTTTGAATAACTGTTCACCGCTAACAACAGATGAATGTGACAGTTTGAATATCTTGGTTCACCGCTAACAACAGATGGAAATGGGAACAGTTTTGAATATCTTGGTTCACCGCTAACAACAGATGGAAATGGGATGAATGAAACTAAAAGAATAACAAACATGGCTTTACAAAACATTAAACAACAAAAACAGTATGGAATGGAACTGATAAGAAAACAAAGATCAGAATACTAAGAGCATGCATTTTCCAGTGGCAACGTATGGGTGTGAATCATGGACATTTAATAAAGCAGTGGAAAACATATATGGATTTCGAATATGTGTTACAGAAGAGTCATCGGTATATCTTGGACAGAGAAGAGAACAAATAGATCTATCAGAAAGAACTCAAAATCAAAGAAAACTGGCTGATGCTACAAATAAGAAGAGAAAATTGAGATATTTTGGACAAATAAAAAGACAAGCTATTTGATGATGAGTATAAAAAAATAGCGACAAAAGTAATATACATGTATGTGTAAATCTCGTTAAATATGTCGGTAACAAAACAGAAGAACATTCAGAAAATTGAAATTCTGTATTAATATACAAATGGAATTCAATGACTGCTCTTGATGGACATGTTTGTACCAGCCAAATATAGTTTATTTTGATAAATGAAAAAAGGAAACGACTCAACATCAACAATTCATTAATAGTATAAATGAAATCAAAGAACTTGTTCATACTGTTTGCATTTCCTCTTCGATCGTCCTCTCTCTCCTCTTCGATACTGTTTGCATTTATTTAGCAACAACCCAAACTTATATGGATGCACAAGGTTACATTATGGTACAATATACTCACCTTTTTCCTATACGTTCTAACTTGTAAGACAGCCGGGTGCTTACTTCTTTGATGTTTAGAGGTATAGAAGCAACGTGATGAGTACAGGTGTAGATCAAAGTGTACTTTGGATGTTGCTGAAAAATATCATCGTTATACAACATCACAATTATCATTATTACCATCAATGTATGGCTGTTTTTACAGACTGGTAATATTTTCACTGTTACATACATCCATTAATGATACATTAAAGAAATATTATAAGGAAATGAAGGTGGAAATATTTAGGTCATGTTCTTAGATAAAGACGAAAGAGACTAAATCGACAAGTCCTTATGTGGTCACCAGTTGGGAAAATAAAACGTGGAAGACCAAAGACCACTCTTCGAAGAACCATCCAACAAGAAAGTACACTATTGGGATGTAAATCCATACAATATCTCCAACTGCTAGCAACGAATCGCATCACATGAGATCTAAAACCTCTGTCCTATGTGCCGCCTTTGGCACGAAAGGAACAAACAAACTAACTAACTAAAGAAATGAATCTAGGACAACAAACAAACATATATAAATGATTGTTTAGAAAACAGAAATATATTATTAAGAATTTAATAGACTGATAAAACACAATAATGTGTAGTATAGCAATGATGATAGATTTCAATGAAACAATGCCAGATTCTAAAGAAAAAAAAAAAGTTGTAGAAAGAAATATGTCTTTTTCGGAATATTATTTGAAAACATCAGTCTCATCTACTTATTTATTTAAATGCCATTATCATTCTCAAATGTAGTTTTTGACTGTTTTTAAACAATTAATAAAACAATAAAATTAACAAGTGGACATCAGTAGCTAAGTTCATAATAGAAAATCACTATCTGGTATAATGTTTCAATATTTTATGACATAGTTTATTGGTGCTATATCATCATTCAATTGAATCATGTAACAGCATGACCTAATTTCATCTGTTATCTTTATTATCTAGTTTAAAAAATTATCAACACAGATAACGCAATAAATGATAGTAATGAATAGTCAAATTAGATCTGGCGATACAAGAGTAGTAAAGTAATATTTAGACATTATTTATAATTTATTATCAAATGCAAGTATAATCATTCAACATCATGATAAACCAATTCTATTCAATTAAAAAAACATATTTTCATTTTCAGTCATTATTTTACAATCAGTGCCTTATTACACAGAATATTAAGAGCTTGCATATTCCAAGTGGCAATATATGGGTGTGAAGCATGGACATTTAACAAGGCAGTGGAAAAACATTTATGTACTTTTGAATATAAGTGTTACAGAAGAGTTGTCCATATATCATGGACAGAGAAGAGACCAAGTAAATCTATCCAGAAAAACTCAAAATCAAAGAAAACTGGCTGATGCTACAAATAAGAAAGAGAAAATGTAGATATTATGGACATATACACAAGGGCTGAGATCATCATGGAAGGAGGCATACCGGCAAAAAAGAGGAAGACCACGGAGAAGATAGATTCAGGATTAACTGATGGTTTGAACATGACGGCTGCAGAGGCGGGACATCTGGCCTTTGAGAGAGAGAAATTCCGGAGGACTGTTGGAGTGCAAAGTTCTGCTCAGGACAAGTTATTTGATGATGATGATGAGCTTATCACAATATCAACATAATCCAAATAATGTTCATCATTCGAATCAGTATTTGTTCGAATATTTTTATGTGCAGAAACAGTTGTATGTACTTACATCGTTGACAATGAAATCGCATGCTTCCCATTCTCCAACAAAGATTCTTGATTCCGTTTGCTCGAACTCAGAAGTACAGTTCTTATAAGTATAACTGTCAAGGTCTTTCAGTGTAACATTAGCAAGGTCATCAAGGTTGAAAGAGCCAAATCTAGTTGAATGAATATTACTTGTTATATATTTGGGAGACAAATCTGAGTATTTTATAACATATGTATGTTGTGTATTCTACGTTTGTAACTGCATCTCATGTATGCTGTATATCCCATGCATCCAGTGTATCAAATGTATGCGATGTATCATACTTATGAATTGTATTATATGTATGTAGTTTATGTTTTATATTCTGTGTATAATGTGTTTCCTATGAATGCAATGTATCCCATGTATGCAGTATAATATGAAAGCTGAAAAGACCTAACATTGGGAAAGACATTTACACAGTGTGCTACAATAAATGTTCAGCCCCATTCAGAAGAAAGAATCAGGAACAGAGCACATACACAGTAACAAATTGATATTTGTATATATTCTTTACTAGTGAAAGTCCTGGTGCAAATTTTCAGACCCGGTGACTTGGGAAATATATGTTCTAGGAATTAAATACAAACTTTATTCAATAACACAGAGTTATGTCTACTCTCATCATGTCACTAACACAGAGTTATGTCTACTCTCATCATGTCACTAACACAGAGTTATGTCTACTCTCATCATGTTACTAACACAGAGTTATGTCTACTCTCATCATGTCACTAACACAGAGTTATGTCTACTCTCATCATGTCACTAACACAGAGTTTTGTCTACTCTCATCATGTCACTAACACAGAGTTATGTCTACTCTCATCATATCACTAACACAGTGTTATGTCTACTCTCATCATGTCACTAACAAAGAGTTACGCCTACTCTCAGCATGTCACTAACACAGAGTTACGTCGACCTCATCATGTCACTAACACAGAGTTACGTCGAACTCATCATGCACTAACACAGAGTTAAGCAACTATCATCATGTTACTAACACAGAATTACATCGACTCTCATCAGTATACTAACACAGAGTTACATCGACTCTCATCATGTCACTAACACAGAGTTACGTCGACTCTCATCATGTCACTTGACAAGTACTGGCATCGATTTCTTCTTTGTCATTTTTCAAGTTTGTTTTTTCAATGCTTATGATACTTGTAAATATACAAAATGAGTGGTATCGAATATTTTTGTCATTTCTCTATAGAGTTCACTGTGTGATGTGTTAATTACTTTTCTATAAGAGTTCACTTGTGATGTGTTAATTCTTCTCTATAAAAGTTCACTATGTGATGTTAATTACTTCTATAAGAGTTCACTGTGTGATGTTTTAATCACTTTCTATAAGTTCACTGTGTGAGTGTTAATTACTTTTCTATAAGAGTTCACTGTGTGAGTGTTAATTACTTTTCTATAAGAGTTCACTGTGTGATGTGTTAATTACTCTTCTATAAGAGTTCATTGTGTGATGTGTTACTCACTCTTCTATAAGAGTTCACTGTGTGATGTGTTAATTACTCTTCTATAAGAGTTCATTGTGTGATGTGTTACTCATTTCTCTATAAGAGTTCACTGTATGTTGTGTGGAGGTATAGTGCTTGACTCTCGTTCCAAGGTACTCGGTATGTTCCTCGGTTGGAGAGATCATGATATTTTTCTAGATATCTTATATCTCAATTTTAGTGAAATTGAGTACCTAGTCCAATCGGAGATGGACGTTTAAATGTAGGTCCCATGTTTAAATCTGAACATGTAAATAAATCCTTGTTAATTGAAAATCGAAGAGAATAAAATGAAAAGCCGCTGAATTTGATAATTAATTGAAAAGACTTTTTAAAAAACCTACACACATTTTTATACTTGGAAAATTACATTGGCGATTCTAGCCGGTGTTATAGAATTTATGTAATGTAGTTGAGATATTCTTATGCTGGAAAGTGATCGGAGCACACGTTAACTCATCGAAGTGAAGGGATGATAGTGATATCAATCTATCAGTTAATCTCGTATTTCATGTTTGCTCACCAAATGCAACAATTCAGACCTTCATCTTTGTTTCAGATCATCCTGGAATGAAATGTAATGAGAGAGTGGCTGTACCGGTGAACAGTGCCACAATTTGAGAATGAGTCTTCTATGGACAAAAGCGACATTATCAACACTCTAAAAAAAAATTACGCTCTGAAGATTTGAACAAAGAGATAAAGTGTATTCTCAACCTTGGTTGCTCAAGTCACGCATTCCGATAGGTGCGGCAAGACGAGGAAACCACAAGAGAACTCCTAGTAAATACAGCAACCTACACAGAACGGGAGTTGAACAGTCTAAAAATGTTCAACAATAAATTGAAAAATCGTGGCATATCCTTTACAGGACATTATCATCAACTCCAGTAAAAGAGTCATTGATTTTCCAGGCACCACTTATACGTTTAGTAGTTTCCATTTATTCTGAACGGTTAGGTCTATTTTACCGTTCGTAAAAACAGACGTGAAAAATGTGTTTCCCAAAATGACCGACGCGTAGTTTGAACCAGGTACACTTAACTCACTGCCGGTTAAGCTATAGACGCCCATAAATAAATTACTTGTGATAATTTGAAAATATCTTTACCGATCAAATATATCAGTCGTTACATACAAATATTATCGGTATAATCCAAACTTTTTTTACAATTGACATAAACAAAATAATACAATAGTCTATAACAAGCGTAGACATACTTGAGCCCTGGTTGGTGAGAAATGTTGTAACGTTTCAAATATATATTTCCGTCCGGACCTTCAGTCACCACTGCTAGATTTATGGCGTTAACAATTCCATTGATCGCTTCTTCCACGTACACAACTGTCGCCTGTAACAGAGAAACATTTCTATCTCACACATTAAATCTTGTATTTCTACAGAGAAGTATCTGTCAATCACAGAGAAATACTTGTATCTCAACAGATACTATGGAAGCTACCGTCTTGTCCAAATTTCAAGCCCGTACGATGTCTTTATGTAAGCTAAATAGAGGGAACAGACGAACACACACACACACATAGATTCGACTTTGTTTGATAGATTTATACTAGCCGATGTAATCGTTTTTACACAGGATTTATACGTCCCAAACAGTCCGAGACTTATGATATTGAAGAAGCATTGCGGTCACGTTACACGCATAACTTTAAAATCGGCTGCTTTCCCTAACAAAAATATGATTACTCTCGTACGTCGATTAAAGAAAATAAAGGGGTTTAAAACAAAATAATACCTTGATAATAGCAAGTTGAGTATTGAATAGCGGTACGCAAAGCAGCGAGCGAGGCCTACGGGAAAAAGCTACTGGCTCAATATGGCAAAGTACTGGCCAGCGGCGTTTAAACAATGAAATGTCGAAGGTATTCAGCACAAAAAGCAAGCACTCGACATAAGGCTTGCAGAAGATGAAATTGATGTTGCCTGCATACAAGAAACCCATCTAAATGCCCAACATAGATTCAAGATCAGAGGTTACCAAACCTTCAGACTTGACCGAGAAGGGCATAAGGGTGGAGTCCTCACCCTAGTTCGAAACGGTATTCCATCCAAGCAAACAAAAGCCACTACAGGAAGTGCCGGCGCAGCAGAGATCGTAGGCGTCCTAATTACATGTGGCGAAATGCAGATTCTTCTGTATAACTTATACTGCCCTAGTGACATCTCGCTGTCACTCAATGCAATGAGTATCAATGATACAGCATGCATGGTAGTCGGTGATTTCAACAGCTACTCAGAAAGATGGGGCTACCTCGAAACGAACAGCAGAGGCGTAGAAGTGGAAGAATGGGAGATAGAGAACAACCTATTCCTCACCAATGCCCAAAACGACCCGCCAACCTTCTACTCAAGAAGGTGGCACACGACTAGCACCCCCGACTCTCACAAGCAATCCTGAAAGCGGCACGGGAAACCATTCCTAGAGATGCACGAATGATTACAAGCCTATACTGGACAGCAGAGGTTCAGAAGCTTGAAAACGACCTTGAATTGACAAGGAGTTAGGCTGAACAGGCACAGTCAGTAACGACCAATACTGCTTACAAGGCGGCAGCAACAAAATACAAGCGAGAGGTCAAACGATCGGCACGACAGAGTTGGGTTGATAAGACTGAATCCCTGAGCCTTGATAGCGACGGTCATAAATTGTGGAAGCTAGCAAAAGCGCTGAGTGACGAGAACACCAGCCGATCACCAATAGTCCTCGAACAAAACAAAAAGATTTCCTCGGGAAAGGAAGCCGCAAATATTATAATGCAAAAATATGCCGAAGTCAGCATAGTAACCATGGCAAAAGAAAAAGTCGATGACACTAAGAGAAAATTGAGAGCCCTCCAAGGCGAACCAAGAAAAGCTGATAGTTACCTAACGGTTACTTTCACCAGTAATGAGTTGGAAGAGGCACTAAAGGAGCTGAAGCTCAGAAAGTCGCCCGGAAAGGATGGGATCACAAATGAGATGCTTAAGAACTTGGGTAATAGAGCAAAGGCAGCTCTACTGGTCGCCCTAAATATGTCCTGGAAAACAGGCTTAGTACCACGAGAATGGAAGGAAGCGATCACGGTACCCATCCTTAAACCAGGCAAAAATAAACTCGACCCTGCGAGTTACAGACCAATAAGCCCCTAAGCTGCACGGGCAAACTCATGGAACGGATGGTGAACAAACGGCTATCCTTGCACTTGGAAAACAAAGGGCTTCTCATGGCACAACAAGGAGGCTTTCGGAAGCACCGATCTACAGAAGATCAAGTAACCTATTTCGCCCAGGAAATCGAGAATGGTTTCCAAGAAAACAAACAGACACTGGCAGTTTTGGTAGATATGGAGAAGGCGTTTGACACGGTCTGGAAAGAGGGGTTAAAACTGAAACTCCTCACCCTTGGTATAAAAGGAAGAATGTACAAATGGCTTGATAGATACCTAGAGAACAGAACAGCAAGGGTTCAAGTTCAGGGGTACATTATCATGAAAGCCACATTAGATCAAGGAGTCCCCCAAGGAGTAGTGCTCTCACCAACCCTCTTTCTAATCTTTGTCAATGACATAACCACATTCCTACCAAAGCTAGTACACTCGGACATGTATGCCGACGACCTGGCAATATGGGCGAGGAAGAGTCAATGCCCATAGCAAGAAATCGCCTGCAAGCTACGCTAAATAACCTGGAAGTGTGGTCAAAAAATTGAATATGAACATAACTGAGTCAAAAACCACTTACACTGTTCTCCCAGAACAACCAGGATCACAAAATTAAGCTTAAAGTCAATGGGCAAGATCTTCAAGAAAGCAAGACCTCAACGTACGTTGGAGTCACACTCGACAGAAAACTGACTTGGTGTCCCCAAATCGAAAATGCTGCGGCAAAAGCGAGACACAGGCTCGCGATGATGCGCAAACTTGCAGGCTCCACGTGGGGAGCAAACAACAGAGTCCTCAAAACACTCTACTCTGGAAGAGTGCGACCGGTCCTATAGTACGGCATAGCAGCGTGGAGCAGTGCATCCAACAAGCAATTCGCCAAAAGGAGCAATAGTCAGAACCGTGCAATGCGCATTATCACAGGAGCCATGAAGTCCACGCCTATCAAGGAGATGGAAACAATCACAGGCATCCAACCAATGGCAGATCGAATGGACAGAAAAGCCTTGGTATTGACGGAAAAACGTAAACGGCTCAATTCTCACCCTATGCACGAAAGAATGAACGGATTGGAAGGGCAGAATACAGAAAACACGTTTCGCAAAAAACGCGAAAGCACTGATCGCAGATCATCCGGTCCTAGCAAACCGCAAAGCCAAAGCAATCCCGGCAACCAATAAGTGCCCGCCGTGGAAAACAATTTGCCGGAACTAAGTGAATCAGTCCAGGCATACTTAAAAAGGTCAGCAAGAAAACCTCGAAAGAAGAACGGCCAAGAAAATACATAAGGACAGTGTACCCTGAAAATAAGTGGTTACACATCTATACTAACGGATCGGCTAGGAACGCAATCAGCGACGGCGGAGGAGGAATAGTGCTTAAACTCTCAAAGAAAGTGACGGTCAAAAAAGCGATTGCCACAGGAAAATACACAAATAACTACAGGGCAGAGGCAATAAGAACAGCGGCCGAAATGATCCTAGAGAGAAGAGGCACCTCTCGCAACAAAGTCGTGATATTCACCGATGCTCTATCGGTCATTACGGCACTCAAAGGCGTAGGCAAAACAGAGCTGAATGAGCTCAAAGCAACCCTCGATGAACTAGCGCGCTCTCTCAAACGCACCATAATTCAGTGGATCCCATCCCACTGCAATATAAGCGGAAATGAAGATACCGACAAGTTAGCTAAAGAAGTAGGGCGACTACCTCAGACTGATCTCGAGATCAGTTATGAGGAAGCCAGAACAATCATCTGCTGGCACTACAGAGACAAATGGACAAACGACCATCCTCAGGCTAACAACAGCGACGGGTACTTGGTCTGTCTCGTAGTGAACAAGTTGCCATACTTCGCCTCCGTACCGGCCACAACAAACTCCGCTTCCACATGTTTCACAAAATTAAAATTGGCACAACTAGCCTGTGCCTCTGCAAAAAGGCGGACACGACGGCAGAACACGTTCCGCAAGATTGTCAACTGATAGCAGGTATAAGAAAATAAACCTGGCCCCAAAATACAGAGCTTCGCAAGAAACTGTACGGAGGAACGGAGTCCCTTAAAAACACGGTAAAATTCATGAAAAAAGTTGATTCATCAGTCTAGGCCGGGATCGCGAGAGAGAAAGAGAGAGAGAGAATAGCGGTACAACAGTCACACTAAGAAAGAAGGGAAAAGTGTCAATACCAACAATAATTAAAATGATTATAACCTTATCGAATAATCATAGTACAATAGCACCAGTTGTGCTAAAATACCGATAAATAATTACATCGATACTGCAGAACCGTTGTTAGCGCTAAGATTTTTTGAGTTGGCAGTGTACAGAACAAACTTAGAACGCCGTCTGGGGACAATTCGAATATTTCAAATATTTGCGTGACATGTGACTGGCAACGCTTCCGGGGGAAATATTCAAATCCAAAAAAAACTGCTGCCTTGCAGGTCGGCTGGGGACAGCCAAAGGCTGACAGAGAGAGAACCCAGTAAATGCTGGGTAAAATCGGAGACATCGCAAAAGGATAAGCACCAGAGCTCCAAATAGCGCTAAATATGTGACAAAACCCACCCATGCTAATGCTACATAAATCAGATTTACCCATGAATAAGGTTTATTAGGAAATCTGGTACATCAGTCTAAGTGTGATCGCGCAAGAGAGAGAGAAATCCAAAAAGAGGTTAAATAACATGGATACCCTTCACAGGTATTTTACTTTTCATGACAATTTCGTTCTTTAACTATTTCAGATATAAAAACGAGCCAATTGTCCAGTTTAAAAAGTGTTACACCTTCCCAGCTATGAAAGCTATCATCTTGCCAAATTTCAAGTTCCTAGGTGTCCAAATATCTTGAAACATTGGAAACAAATAAACACACATATAAATTCCAATTAAATCGTATATATATATATATATATAAAACAAAAGTGACCAAAAAATGTCTTAAATATGCATTCTTTTAAACTAGAACATCTTACCGGACGCAGAACTGGTATATCTACTGGTTTAAGGTGTACTTGAAGGAAGTCAAAACCAGATGCTTCCTGAACCTGATCCTTGTTGTCCCAGATACCATTGACGATAACAGCAAAGTCAGCCTCTCTCTGTGTTATACCTATTGTTGAGTGAGATGACATTTGTAGCAGACATTCAGCTATAAAACAAATACTGTTCGGGTTTGATACAATTAAACTGTTTTAAAATGATCATAATCACTTTGTGCCGTTTTCACGTCAAAGTTCTATTCGTTGAAATAGGATACTTACACTCATGAACTTACTGTTACCTTCTCAAATCACTTTGCTTTCCTTCAAAACTTTATGTCGTCTTCTTTCCTTGCTCTCTTGACCCGTGTCATTCAAGATCTTTACATTTCTCTAGATCTTTTTCTTTTTTCTATCAGTTATCTTTTCATTGTTCATCAGTTATCTTTTTCTGTTTTTCAATCCAGTTATCTTTTCCTCGACTCTATATATTGATTTTCCTCATTTCTATTTGTTGTCTTTTCCATGTTCTAGCAGTAGTCTTTTCCTTTGTTCTATCGGTTGTCTTTTGCTTTTAATATCAGTTGTCTTTTCCATGCTCTTTAAGTTGTCTTTTCCTTGTTTTACAGTTGTCTTCCTTGTTCTAGCAATTGTCTTTTCCTTGTTCTATCAGTTGTCTTTTCCTTATTCTATCAGTTGTCTTTTCCTTATTCTATCAGTGGTATTTTCACATGTTCTATCTCGTTATCTCTCTATCTAGTTATGTCTGTCCGTTAAGTTGTAGTTTTGCATCTTACCTTCAGTTTTCATTCCAGAAATCATCGACCAACAGATCAGGAGAGCCACAATACTACTTCTTGAAGACATCATAGCTTCTGCTGTTTAACTTCTAGTCAAGGTGGATGCAGTGGGACGTTGTTTAACTTCTAGTCAAGTGGATGCAGTGGACGCTGTTTAACTTCTAGTAAAGGTGTATGCAGTGTGACGTTACTTGAAGAATATTGAGTGAAGTATCTTAAGGTTATATACAAATATTTAATTATCTTTTCAAAAACTATGTAATTACTGATGACATGATTGCACACTCGCCCTAGTCTTTTTCTTCAAATCAGCCAAAAGAAGATAAAAGTACTGGAGCAGCAATATACAGCAAGGCCCGACGTTGTTTGTGGAAATAGAGATTCTTCTTCTCATCTACGAATGCTCCATATCGATCTCTTGTTAACCACTCTGTGTGAGCTGTATGCGATCTGAGCCTAAGAGTGAATATACATTCTGCCAGTTATGCACCTACAAGTAAGCCAACACATCCGATACTTTGCAATGCTTTTTTTGTTTACTTTGTAGCTTCCCTAGGCCCTACATCAGTCGCCTCTTATGACATTCCTTGTAGGTGGCAGTGGTACTATTCTTTGCTTCCTTTGCAAGCCCCAGCATCACAAGGTCGGAAAGGGATATAGAAGATGTTGATGAATTTGTCAACTTTAGAAGCAAGATCAGTCAATTAGGAGGTACAGATGTAGACATTAACAAGAGTTTGCTATTCTGCACACAGTCTGGAAATCTACTACTATCTACACTTAAACCAAGCTCAAGATATTCAGCTCAATTGTGAAATATGTGTTGTTGATGTATGGCTCGGAAACATGACGAATCACAAAGTTAAAGAAGACAAAGTTCCGATGTCGTATAGTAACAGAATATTCAATACATACGTGTGCATGAGATTGTCATCATTGTACACATCTGATCATTTTCATGTAATTACTGATGACATGATAGCACACTTGCCCTAGTCTAATGGTGGGGGTGCGTTGGGGTAAGGGGTGGGCGGATGTAACATGGTCGAAGGTGTTGCTTGTATAACGAGAAATGACCAAAATAAAAACAGAAATTATATGTAGAAATATATGTAGGAGCAAACATCAGAGTAAGAAAAAAGACATGCTTTAACAGCTGTCAGTGGCAGCCAGCTTTCGCTTTTACGAAGATACATGCTGATAATGATAAAAAAAACAGGCTGCATAACTGCTGCCTTTTTAATAATTAAATGTCGCATATATTTCTTTTGATCTTTAATGAAATGTGTTACGTTTATCGCTTGCTTGAATTAATCATTGAAACGTGGCACTTAATTAGTGATGTTATTATTTGATAACTGTACTAGTACTACGACTGTAAGTCCACAAACAAGTCAGATTGCTATTTACTGTTATTGGTTATTGTTATTGGTTACTAAACTGACGTCATTGCACTCCGGGCAGACCAATAGGTGCTCAGTCTCCCCAACAGATATCGAAGAGTATGCATACTGATGGTTCCTGTGGCTCGCTGATTAAACACACCTCTCACTCTGCCTCTCAGGCATCCAGTTCGACTTGAACAACGGGTAACTCCAAACTGCCTAAATCGCTTGATCGATTCAACATCGATATTAGTGTCCTCATCCAACAGACAGTCGCAAAGAGACCGAAGAATATCCACCATATCCATCTTCAACTCCCCAACAATCGACTGTTGATGCAAGCCTGTCCGCTCTCTCATTACCGTAAACACCCGCATGCCCAGGACAGTATATCCACGTAAGCCGCTGGAGGTTAGAAACTTCTATAGACGACATCCACTCATACCGAAACCTGCCCTTCTGGATCTTGTGAAGCATCGACTGAGAGTCAGATACAACAACTGCCCCAGTAAATGAAGTCCAGAAATCCAATGGAGAGCAGCAGTAACGACCTGAACCTCAATCCTCATACTAAAAGTGGTTGTCCTGTATGCCCAACTTCGCTCTGCAACAACCCTACCATGCGCATTAGCCAAGAAACCCCAGCCAGATTTCTCATCACGTTGAACCGACCCATCGGTATATACAACAACATCATCATCCCTTGCATTATCTTCTATCAGTTGCTTAACTGCGAGATCAGCTTTCATGTTGCCCAATCTCTACATTCTCTTCCAAGAGTAATGATAACGTTGAGATAGTTTGTCATGCTACCATCTGTTGGGATCCATTCTTCCCTTTTGGTAGGGTCGCAACCGTAGTCACCTGGCCAATTGTTCTCTCAGCCTGGGCCATCCACGACATGCCACTCTTGATTCTCGTGCCCTTAACATCATTAGTGTTCTTGTGTAGTGGATGTCTCATATCCGAAGCAACCCGTATATATGCCTTGGTTTGGGCGATTGCATGACGGGAGCGTAGTGACAGAAGGCCAGCATATATCTCATCTTCACAATGGGGATATCTCTAGTGCAGCCCAGAACTATACGCATACCTTCATTCTGAACCCGTTCGAGTCGTTCACATTGTGATCTTGATATCGTACGAATTGCGAGTCCGTAATCTACCACTGACATTACCAGTCGATCGAACAAAGGGCAAGTAGTCTCTGTTCAAGGTGTGCGGCCACCATAACTTTGAGAGCCGCAAGACCACGCTTGCACCGTTGTGTCGTCTGTTCAATATGGTGTTTGAAAGATAGACTACGATCAAAGGTTATTCCAAGATAGCGCAGCCTGTCTCTGCGCTCGATGGTATGTTCATCAATGGTTACACGGGGTAGGTCAGCCTTGACTATGTAATTATTCAACGAGCACCACAACATACATGCTTTTTCAGGATTGACCTGAGAGCGAGACTCTACACCAACTCGAGATGGTACGCAATGTTTTCTGAATGTCGTCAACCATCTCTCGTCTATCTGACCCAGTCCTATATATTAAGATATCATCTGCAAATGACAATGCCTGACCCAATCCGGTTGACTGAATTTTAGCAACAGTTGCTGTGTAAATATTAAACAACACGGGTGATAGAGGAGAACCTGGGGTAATCCCGGGCATATACGTGCAGAATACGATGTCCACGTTCCTAAACGGAGTGCAACGGTTCTCTCCATTAAAGAAGCAGCTATCCAGCTCACCAGCCAAGGATTAACTTCACATTTAATCAAAGAGCGCACCATTATTGAAAAATTCCCTTTGTTATAAGCATCCTCCAAGTCGATTGCCACAGCAACAGTCTCTTGCTTGGATTGGAAACCTTCATAAACATCATATGCAAACGTGTCAGCATTGTCCCATGTTCCTTTCATTGGCCGGTAGCTACCCAAAGTGTCAGGGAGGATGTGGTCATTCTATAAGTGACACATTAGCTTTCTGGCCACTATCTTCTCTAGTCTTCTTCTTCTTCTTCTTTGCGTTCGTTCTTTACGACCAATTTTAATCACTCTTTGTGATATGTTTGATCTTTGCCAAGAACGTGTATACGTTGTACATTGGTTTGGTGGGCCCTAAACGCATAGACTTCTACACGTTTAGGACACATGCATCCGATTTCAGCTAAACCTCCTTAGTCGCCTCTACGACATGCATGGCAGGTAACAGTGGTTCTATTCTTTACACCCAAATTTGGGCCCCGGTAACCACTCGGGCGATCTTCTCTAGTAATTTGCCATATACATTTTGCAAGGTGAGTATGCGGTAGCTGCTGAGCAGTTTAGGATCCTTCCCATGTTTGTGGAGCGGTCGTAAATAACTATGAAGCCAATCCTCGGGTACCACAGCATTCTGTACACTTTTATTAAAATCCATCACAACTGCAGTAATAACGGTCTCGTCCAGCTATTTGATGTTATGATATTGGACACCATCAGGCCCTGGAGCGGTGATGTGGCTTGCCTTGAGTGCATTATCAACATCCTCCTTTGTTATTAAGTCAATGTAAGGTTCTTCAGAGCTAGTAATATCACGAAGAGCACTTATGATATTATGGCGGTCAGTTTTATCACCTTTTCTGTCTGTTCCACGAAACGATGAAGGAAACCCTGCCCCTTTTCTGCATCTGTTGTCAAGACGGCTCCTGACGAGTCACGTAAAGTAGGAAAAGACGTGCTAGTATTCCTCCTGTTCATTTTGCTATGAAACTGCCAGAATTGATATAGAGACTTGTCGACACAGACTTGTGTTCTGAAAGTCTCCCATAACCCACTTTTTGCCTCACTAGCCAATACTTTGAAATCCCCAGTGGCTTTGTGGCGAATAGCAGACTTTTCAGCCACATCACACAAATATTTCTAGGTCGCTTCTTTTGGGCTCTCTGCCATGACTTTGTAGCAGCCTCTTTTGCCATCAGGCATTTGACATCATAGATAGAAAATCGATATATAATATCCTGAAACAATATGGGGTACCAGAGAAGATTGTTAACATCATTCAGTAACTGTCAGAGATAGTGTGCCTGTTGGGATATTTATAATAGTAGACTGTCCGACAACTAAATTAAACATCTAAAAACAGTATGGAATAAAACTGAAAAGATAACAGAGATCAGAATACTAAAAGCATGCATATTCCCAATGGCAACGTATGAGCGTGAAGCATGGACATTTAATAAAGCAGTGGAAAAACATATATGTTCTTTCGAATATAAGTGTTACAGAAGAGTCATCTGTATATTTTGGACAGAGAAGAGAGCAAATAAATACATCCAGAAAGAACGCAACATCAAAGAAAACTGACTGATGCTACAAATAAGAAAGAGAAAATTTAAATATTTTGAAAGCATAAAAAGACATGAAGGCTGGAGAAGACCATCATGGAAGGAGGCATACCGGCAAAGAGAAGAAGAGGAAGATCACGGAGAAGATGGATTCAGGATGTAACATGACGGCTGCAGAGCAAGACATCTGGCTATGAGAGAGAAGTTCCGGAGGACTGATGGGGTGGCAAAGTTCTGCTTAGAACAAGCTTTTTGATGATGATGGGACTGTCTGATGAGTTCCAGGTTACTACATGTGTTAGACAAGGATGCCTGTTGTCTCCTCTCAACTTCTTGGTGCTATTTGATTGGGTTACACGTACGGCATATGTCAGATCCGGAAATGGCATTTAGTGGACATTTATGCCAAAATTAGAGGACCTGATCTTCGTGGAGGAACTTGCCTTGCTCTCACACATGCCTTGCTCTCACACAAACTACAAGACATCCAGTCGTGGAGGAACTTGCCTTGCTCTCACACAAACTACAAGACATCCAGTCGTGGAGGAACTTGCCTTGCTCTCACACAAACTACAAGACATCCAGGAAACATTTAATGCAATGGCAGAAGCGTGTAAAGTGTTGTTCTTCAAATCAGCCAAAGAAGACAAAGTACTGTGAAACAGCAATATACAGCAAGGCCCGACGTTGTTTGTGGAAATAGAGATTCTTCTTCTTCTCATCTACGAATGCTCCACATCGATCTCTTGTTAACCACTCTGTGTGAGCTGTATGCGATCTGAGCCTAAGAGTGAATGTACATTCTGCCAGTTATGCGACTACAAGTAGCCAACACATCCGATATTTTGCAATGCTTTTTGTTTACTAGGTAGCTTCCTAGCCCCTACATCAGTCGCCTCTTATGACATTTTTTGTAGGTCGCAGTGGTACTATTCTTTACTTCCTTTGCGAGCCTCGGCAACAGTAAGTCGATGGAATAAGCATTGTGTATGGGGACGGTGCAGTCGATATGAGAACCGTACGTCGATGGGATAAGTGTTGTGTGTGGGGACGGTGCAGTCGATATGAGAACCGTACGTCGATGGGATAAGTGTTGTGTATGGGAACGGTGCAGTCGATATGAGAACCGTACGTCGATGGAATAAGCATTGTGTATGGGGACGGTGTAGTCGATATGAGAACCGTACGTCGATGGGATAAGTGTTGTGTGTGGGGACGGTGCGTCAATATGTGAACCGTACGTCGCTGGGATAAGTGTTGTGTATGGGAACGGTGCAGTCGATATGAGAACCGTACGTCGAGGGGATAAGCATTGTGTGTGGGGACGGTGCAGTCGATATGAGAACCGTACGTCGATGGGATAAGTGTTGTGTATGGGGACGGTGTAGTCGATATGAGAACCGTACGTCGATGGGATAAGTGTTGTGTATGGGAACGGTGCAGTCGATATGAGAACCGTACGTCGATGGGATAAGTGTTGTGTGTGGGGACGGTGCAGTCGATATGAGAACCGTACGTCGCTGGGATAAGTGTTGTGTGTGGGGACGGTGCAGTCGATATGAGAACCGTACGTCGATGGGATAAGTGTTGTGTATGGGGACGGTGCAGTCGATATGAGAACCGTACGTCGATGGGATAAGCGAGTTGAACTCTCAGAAAGTGACAGGTCAAAACGCAATGATCGTCCGTGGTCTGGACGCTTTGCAACGGCTACCAGCCCAACTGTGTGGATCCTAGCTGATGCCATTATTCGTAATACAAATCAACAATAGGAATTGCAGTTATCAGTCAGAACGAGAAGTTGTTTAAAATGATTAAAATTGTCAAAAATTTCGATTATTTAAATGTTTCCTCTTGAAAACACTTAATGTGTTATCTTTGTCGATTAATACCAAAGAATGAGACAATCAATTCTGAAGACTATTTCAAAACACTAACAAAACTCAACAAGCGGTTTCGCAGAGTTCGGCTTAAAAAAAGAATTCAGGAGAACTCGTGCTCCAACACTTCAATGCACGCCCGCACACAAGTCAGAAAACAAGTTCAGGCAATTGAGCTGGATTGTTGTCCGTCATCTACTCATATTTGAATAGTGTCAGAAGTGGAAATCGGCTAAATTGGGAAAAGTCGTGTGGTGGCCGTGCTGCAGAAACTGTTCAGCTGGTATGCAGGATCAAAAATAGCGACCATAGAGAAGAATGGATACCGGTGCCTTTAATATACGGGAACACCTATTCGACCATCATTAAAGTCCATAAGGTTGCAGAGAGAGGAATTCGGTGACGTTGAATGCAGATGTCAAGGCCATAATTAATAACAACTGCAATGAAGGTGGCGTTGTGATTTACACGGATAGATCGGTAGTTCGCCACGAAATGTCCGCATGTGCCTTCTCTGCAAGCTCATGCGACAGAAAGATCAAGAAAGCCAGTGGTGCATTTAATATGACAACAAGCAGCATGACAATGGAAGTACTGGCGGTTACTAAGGCACTACTCTGACTAGAATCACAAAACTATACTCATGCGTGCATTCTGAGTGATTCATTGAGTATGACAGCATGACAATGCAGGTACTGTCGGTGACTAAGACACCACTCTGACTGGAATCACAAAAATACACTCATGCGTGTATACCGAGTGATTCATTGAGTATGATCCAAAAAGTGAAGGTTGGTTCGGTGCGCTGGCAATGGACTGAATTACTACACGCGTCAATAATTTGTAGAATTATATTCATCTTCGTTCCGAGCCCAATGAGTGTAGATAGCAATGAGAGAGTAGATAGAATGGCTTTCTCTGCCACCAAATCTGAGGGTGAGCCAATGGATAGAGCTACATTCTGAACGCAAACAACGTCTTAGTTTACTGTCACACAAAGTACAAAATAACCCAAGAACAGTTCTATAGAGACAAGTTGCTTGATTTATTTTCTTCGGTATAAATCTTTATATTAAACATAAATAAATATTTCCTTCTTTGTTACGAAATTGCATATTAATCAAATCAAACTGTTATTGTGATAGTTATATTGAAAATCTACTGTTTCTCTTGATCACAGATTTGTCAACCTCAATTCTAGACTTACAAACTCTTTTCAACGGTGACTGGGACAACAAGGATCACGTTCTGGAGGGATTAACATATCTTCAGCTTTATCAAATTAGACTTGTACCCGTGGACATATTGGCCCTGCGCCCGGTAACGTAATCTATAGAAATATATATATGTACGTATGTTATCAGAGAAGACAAATGAAAGCTAGAGAGAAGACATGGCGGTCAATGACATCGTAGTATGAACATCATTTATTTAGTTTTTTCTGTGTAACCTAATTATATATAGTAATTTGTTTTTGGGGTTTTTTTTCGATCCAGAAGCACTTGAGCTTTTCAGCTCTTTGGCTTGGTGCCATGGACATCGCAACCCTTCGGTTCGGTGCCACGAACACCGTAAATCTGGGAAATCGGTGGATTTTTCTGCCATCCCGCGGAATTGAACCTGCACACACAGAGGGATAGTCACCGTAGTCCAACGCGCTACGAACACGCTGGGCAGACGTACAATAAATAGTAGTAAGTGAACCGTATCCTACACAGTTTGTCAATGACAGATTGAGCCATGCTTTTCTTTTGACATATCTCCGATAGCTTCCCATCTCTTCATGATGACTTCAGTATATAAGTTATTTATTATTTCATAGATTGTAGAATGTTATTTCTAATATATTTCTAATTTAACTCTCATATCTTTCATTCTTTCATCTACGTCTAGAATATAAGAAACTGTTTGTCTATTCCAATAGCCTCACATACATTTGTTTTTTGTTTGGTCTTCTCACTTGTTTAGCTAATTAACTTTGTTTCTTATCTTTCAAATGTAAAATATAAACTGCAATTGGAAACAACACATCGTTAAAAAATTAAAAGCAAATCACATCTTTTAATTAAAGACCACGCGGCTCAACGTATTACATTCTTATGCTTCTTAGTACTTTCTCTTCCCATGCTTTGTAATCTATATGGGTATATGTTGCATGTATTACACTCTTATGCTTCTTAGTACTTTCTCTTCCCATGCTTTGTAATCTATATGGGTATATGTTGCATGTATTCAAGTTATATATTTACTAGATGTTTCATTGTTTCTTTCCGTTCTATTTCTAGTTTTTGTGTTACATTTATTTCGTTATTCGTTTTTATTCCAGATTTTCCTTAGATACGTTTGTATTTGGTCGTCCATTTGTGTTTCATTTTAATTTGTCAATCCTGTTTGTTCGTTTGCTTGATAAAGGCCTTGTTGGTCGAAACGTTGCTGTTTATCGTCACTGTTTCTGTATTTTAATGCACATTTAGGTTCTGATAGGACAGGAGTTGAGGCATATCTAGGACACCTCGGAGACAACACTAGTCAGAGAAATGGAAACGGCATAAGACTTCTGGAATTGTGTAACCAGCATGACCTAATTATTACCAACACACAATTTCAACACCGGCAATCACACATTTATACTTGGTACAAATGGAACAACTTAGACTGCAAGAGCCAAATAGATTTCATTCTAGTCAAAAAAATCAAAAGAAGGTCAGTGGTAGACGCTAGGGCTATACCAAATTTATGCATAGACACGGACCACAAAGCGGTAGTTATGACTATCAGAACACACAAGAAGAGTACCAGAGGGCAAAACACGACTACAAAAGAAATAATCAAAATCAATAAATTAACAGATGTCAACACACAAGAGTCATATCTTCAAAGAGTCACAGATAATTTTGCTAAACTAACTGAAGAAAGCAAGTCAGTAGAAGAAGAATGGACAGTATTTAAGAGAACTTTATTAGAAGCAGCCAAAGAAACATGCGGAACAGTAAAATACAGAGGTACCCGACCAAAAATCACAACTTGGTGGAATGACGAAGTAAAACTAGCGGTAAAGGAGAAAAACACAGATACAACTTATGGGCAAAAAAAAAACATCAAAACGACCTCACTGAGTATAGAACAGCTAGAAAACAAGCCAAGGAGATAATAAAGAAGTCTAAAATACAAGCATGGCAAGATTATGGCGAAACATTAAATTCAGACTACAAAATTCAACAAGACATTTTTACAAGAAAATTAAAGCTATGCAGGAAAGACAAGAACAATATGACCCAACTGAAATTATTAACGATGAAAACTGCCAAGCTCTTAATGATCCAAAAATGATAATGAACAGATGGCGACAATACTTTGTGAACTTCTCAACCTACAACAAGAGGACCAACCGAACACTCAAGAACACACAGTAAATGTAACTTCAGAAGTAGAACCAAGCATAACACTATCAGAGATCAGAAATGCTGTAAATATGGCCCCACCTAATAAAACACCAGGCCCAGACAATATCCCGGCCGACCTAATCAAAGCAACTAAAGAGGTAGGAATCAGCTGGCTCCATAGACTATTCAACCAAGTCTGGATCACACAGAAACACCAGAAGATTGGAGGAATGCTACAATTGTTCCCATCTGGAAGAAGAAAGGTAGCAAGAGGGACTGTACAAAGTATAGAGGCATAGCGCTACTGAGCCACACTGGGAAAATATTCTGCAAAATACTTGAGAAAAGGCTCCACCACATCATCGAGCCACAGCTTAATGACTTCCAAATGGGATTCAGGAAGAACAAAAGCTGTACAGACGCAATATTCGCCCTCAGACAGTTAGTAGAAAGGACTATCGAATCCGACAAACATTTACACGTTGCATTTGTAGATCAGGAAAAAGCGTTCGACCCCGTAGATAGGCACAAGTTGTGGAAAATACTAACAACCTATGGGGTTAATGAACACCTAATCAACCTTTGCAAGAACATTTATACTGACAGCCAATGTACGATTAGAACAAATACAGGATTATCAGAAAAGTTTTACGTAGGGTCAGGAGTAAGACAAGGTTGCGTACTATCCCCGCTGCTATTCATCACGTACATTGACCACATTTGTAAAATAGCTAACACCAGCGAAGGAAACAACCTCGGAGAACTCTTAAATGAATTTTTTTTTGCAGACGATCAGGCAATCATATCAACAACAGAAGAACAGCTACAACAACACATCAACAGACTCCAGTTAGCATGTAACGAATACAACATGAGAATTAACATCGACAAATCAGAAGTAATGACATTCGCCAGAGAGGAAAACACTACCAACATCTCCATCGATAATCATCTACTAAATCAAGTAAAGATAAAGATATCACATAGAGATATCCAGGAAAAGACCTGCCGCCTTAACCAATATAGTGAGATGGTTGGGCTGAAAATAAATCAGAAGAAAACTGAAGTAATGACTCTGAACATAGCAACCCCAGCACCAGTCAAACTAGAAGGTAAAACCCTCCGAGATACAACCGCTTTCACATACCTTGGAAGTGTTATTAGCAATGAAGGAGGCGCTGGATCTGACATTAAAAACAGACTGAGTAAGGCACGAAGTGCATTCATGACCCTTCAGACCGCCGGAAATCTGCCCAATACAGCATCAGAACCAAGATTAGTATCTATAACAGCTGTGTGCTGTCAACATTGCTGTACGGATCGGAATGCTGGAGAATGACAGAACAGGATATGTCAAGACTCTCCGCCTTTCATACAACTTGTCTGCGAAAAATCTTACGCGTGTACTGGCCGACTACTATCTCGAATCAAGAATTGCTTGCACGATGCCAACAAGAGAATATGGGCACTATCATCCGAAGACGACGCTGGAGATGGATTGGACATGTGATGCGCATGGAGACTGGCTCCGACACGAAAACTGCACTGAGATGGACTCCAGAGGGTAGGCGAAAGCGTGGAAGACCCAAGACGACCTGGAGGAGAACGATGGAGCAAGAGCTGAAGGAAATGAATCATAGCTGGAACACAATACAGAGGAAGGCCATGAACAGGGAAGAATGGTGTACGTTTGTTGTGCCTAAACGCCAAGGGCGTAACAGGCTAAAGAGAGAGAGAGAAATCAAGTAAAAGATTTCACATACCTGGGGAGCATTTTTCAGCAAATGGAAGAATAACTAATGAAATTCAACACAGATGCAACAAAGCAAATCAAATGATAGGGCAAATGGCGCCAATTTTAAGATGCAAACACGTCACCATGAACACAAAAAGAGCAATGTTCAACACAATCTTTCTCCCCACATTATGTTACCAGTGCCAAACCTGGACCCTGACAACAAACGATAGAAGAAAACTAGTCACAACAGAGATGAAGTGTCTACGCAGAATGCTGGGTGTAACAAGAAGAGACCGGTTGAGAAATGAAGACATCAGGAAAAAAGTGGTACAACATCAGTACTAGACTTCATCAAGAAACAACAAATTAAATGGTTCGGTCACGTAAGCAGATTACCATCAGACAGTGCACCCAAAGAGCAATGCTGCTCGATACAATGGGTACAAAGCAAAAGGCCGGCCACGCAAACGATGGACCTCAGAGATAACAGAGGCGACGAAAGAGACTATCTACGAAGCGCATACTAGGGCCCGTTTTAGAAATCTCTTCCTGACCTGACGCTGTGAGGCATACAGGATTCGAGAAAGAAGAAGAAGAATAGTACTTTGTTTGTACGTGTTTCACTATTTACCAAGTTTTACTGCAGTCTTCCCCTATTTCGATATTCTTTTAATTAATGAGGATTATTTTTGTAAGTTAGTTGGTCCACGTTCAAAACTTTGAATAGTTCATCCTATCTTTTGTCATAATCTTTCTTTACAATAGCAGTCGGCCGCGATGCATTAGCTTCATTTCACTGTTGATTGGTTAGACTTAACAGAAACAACGCCCTTTGATAACTAATTGTTCAATGTTTTTATTATGTATGTCGGTTAGTTCTCCGAGAATTAAGTAGTCTGTAAAGTAGCTAAAACATTAAGTCTACTACAGATGTGTACATCAAGTCTACTACAGATGTGTACATTCCTACAGATGGAATTGTCATTTACTATACTTCTGCTGCCGCAGTGAATCAGGTTCGTTTATTAATCTTGCTCCCTCCCCAAATAATACTATTTAGCAATAGTACGATTCTTTGCTTCCTTGTGTGCCCCGTCACCACACGGTCGTAGGGCTCCAGCTAAAAACTATCATTTATATTAGTGTGTAGAGGTCTCTGTGACGTAGAGGTCTCTGTGACGTAGAGGTCTCTGTGACGTAGAGATCTCTGTGACGTAGAGATCTCTGTGACGTAGAGATCTCTGTGACGTAGAGGCTAGGTGCTCGTCTCTCGTGCTAAAGATACCAAGTTCACTCCCTCGTGAAGCCATCTGGATATTTTCCAGAGATCCCAGATTTGTGTAGGTAATATCGCGTTCCTAGTTCTATCGGAGATGGACGATAAAACGTAGTTCCCGTGTTCAACTTGAGCACGTAAAAGAACCCTTGGGAGATCAAAATTGAGATGACAAGGCTGGAAAGCCCCTGTCCGGGCAAAAGTCATTGAAAATATTAAAATTAAAATTCCTACAAAAATATCTTCACCATCTTCAAAATTACATCGGGGAACCTCGCCAGTGCTACGGAGTTCGTGCACTTCAACTGAGGTCTTCTTGTGTAAGAAAGAAAGTCGAACATACATGGTTACGCACTGAAGTGCAATGATGATGTTCCTATCAATCAATCGATCAATTTATAATAGTGTGTTTTTGTATTTAGCTTTATAAATGCTGAGTTATGACTTTATTTACTGTGTAACGGGGACATTTTATAGATTTGGATTGATATCAATGATCTAGTTCTAAACAAACTGGGATATTTATATTACAATTTATTATAATATAAATAATTTATAGGGATATGTTAATGAAAATATTTTAAACAACTTTGTCATCCAATAACAAATGCAATCTGTGCTGTTATTGAGAGCACAACATCCACCACAACGCTGAAAGTTTACCAGGTCATAGTGCTAACCACGCTGTTGTACGTAAGCGAGACATGGACAGTGCATAGCAGACATGCAAGAAAACTAAACCACTTCCACACAAGTTGTCTACGCAGAATACTAAAAATAAACTGGCAGGACAAAATTCAAGATAGCGAAGTACTCACTCATCTGGCCCTAGAAAGCAAATTAAAGCTCCCATCCCTACACTAAACGGCAGGAGTGGACAGTCAATTACATCTTCCAACTGGGAATAGACAATAGAAGTCCTCACTAGAGCAAAGATCCCAAGCGTCAACACCCTGTTGCAAAAGGCCCAAGTGAGATGGGCCTGCCACGATGCCCGGATGCCTAATAAACGCATCCCAAAACAGTTGATGTATGGTGAACTTGAAGGGGGCAGACGTTCTGCTGTTGGACAGGAAAAACCCTTCCAAAACCCTCTTAAAGTGTCTCTGAAATGCTTCGATTTAGACACCACGGGATGTGAAGCCCTTGCACAAGATCGTCAAATGTGATGCTATAACAACGCAAGATGAACCCGCATAGCTTAGAATAATAGTGCCGTTGAGGCACAGAGAAAACGAGCTGCGTCAAAAGACAGAACACACAAAACGCACATGTCTAACCTTGATCATGTATGTCCCAATTGTGGTATGGGATTGTGTTCTATGATTGAATTCTACAGTTACCTCTGCACCCTCCAGATAGGTTTTGAAACTGTTGTCATCATTGCTTGCGATGGACGGCTATTATATGTGTATCTACACTTTAAACTCACCAACAATAATATATATTAGACTTACAGATATCGAAGTCATTGTTATAATTACATATCTTTACTACTTACATACAAACAACCGATGTACACAAAAATGAAATAAATACGCCCTTAAAAACAACATTAGTGGCTTCTATCCCAACAATACATGGATGTGCATGTATACATATATTTGCAAAGAAAGGTGATGATTCAAGTAAAACCAAAGCATTATTTTTTTATTTAAACATAGAATTTATTATCGGAAAAAAAACATAAATTTAATGAAAGATGATATCAATAGAGACAAGATATAGTTAACCGTTTCCAGTTATAATTTTTGCCTTTCCATAGTTAAAGAAACCGCAAAGAAGGCACTGATGGGAAGAACAATATTATGATCTTCTTAAGAAAATAGATGTCAGCAAAGGTTTCCAGAAAGAAATGACGCTCTCTATAGAAACCATAAACTGAACTTTAATGAAAGAGATGAGAAATATCGAACTGAATTCCATAGAAAAGATTAAAATGAGTTACATAAGATAAAGTTGTACGGAGAAACTGATTAAAGACCCTATATAAGCGATAACATTATCAGAGAAATATAATAATAATAAATAATTGTTCAAATAATTCCGACTTGGCTCAGAAATATATCTCTTGTATGATGTATCATCAGAGTTGATAGTTTATTTAGCCTGAGCTTGTGTCATCACAGGGGCTAACGTAGCTAGCTGGAGCTCTTACTATCGGAAACCTGTAACAGAGATTTCAAGTCTGAGGTTGTAGTCAAAGATTAATGTTACTGATGACCAAGAAGCAAACAATGATGTTAGTTATCTAACAGACTTATGTAGTGAAGATATCAAAGATTAATGTTATTGATGACCAAGAAGCAAACAATCGAAATAGGGGGAAGACTGCAGTAAAACATCTCACATCTCTACTTCTTGTGTCAACTTTCTTGACATCACTATCACTATCAGCCTATCCACCATCACTACATCAGTATACTACAAACCTACTGATGCACATAGTTTTCTTCTTTATACCTCTTCCCATTCCCAGGCTTGTCGTGACTCTTTACCATTCTCTCAACTCTTGCGCCTTCGTCGCCTCTGTAGCGAGGACGACGATTTTCTCGATAGAGCTCACGAGATGCTGGATTTATTTCGTAAGCGCTTATACCCGGATAAGGTGCTTGCTTCTGCTATGCCGCGCGTTCAGCAAATTTCTCGCCAGGAGGCTCTCTCTAACCAGCATAGAACTTCCAATTCTGACAAGGTGAAACTTGTCTTAACTTTCCACCCTCATAGTTCCCTGTGAAGAAAGTCTTATTCCGTCATCTCTCCATTCTTCAGTCTGATCCTGAGACACGTTCAATCTTCCAACACTATCCTTTGGTTGCGTACAGACGGGACAGAAGCCTTAAGGATATGTTGGTTCACAGTCGCCTCAAGCCTAATATCCAGAGTCATTTTGGCACCATCCAGTGTGGCCGTCGGCGCTGCAACACTTGTGCTTATGTAATACAGACCCGCACGGTGTCTTTTCCAAAAGCCACGTTCGTTGTTGAAAACAGTTTCACGTGCGAGTCCCGTAATATTATCTATGCCATTATCTGCAAGCGGTGCAACAAGGCCTATATTGGGGAAACCGGCAGGAGACTCAGTGACCGATTCGCCCAACACTTGCGCGATATACGCCAATGCTCTGTGACCCCTGTAGCTATCCATTTCAATGATACTGGCCATTCAGGAGCTTGCGATGTCCAGGTCACAACCATCCGATCATGTTCCTCTGATGATCGTAGTCAATTTGCTCTGGAGAATCGGTTGATTTCTTTGTATGGTACCTTGCGACCACGCGGGCTCAACGTATTACATTCTTATGCTTCTTAGTACTTTCTCTTCCCATGCTTTGTAATCTATATGGGTATATGTTGCATGTATTCAAGTTATATATTTACTAGATGTTTCATTGTTTCTTTTCCGTTCTATTTCTAGTTTGTATGTGTGTTTTTGTGTTACATTTATTTCGTTATTCGTTTTTATTCCAGATTTTCCTTAGATACGTTTGTATTTGGTCGTCCATTTGTGTTTCATTTTAATTCGTCACTCCTGTTTGTTCGTTTGCTTGATAAAGGCCTTGTTGGTCGAAACGTTGCTGTTTATCGTCACTGTTTCTGTATTTTGTAAAACTATAGTACTTTGTTTGTACGTGTTTCGCTAAGAAGCAAACAATGATGTTAGTTATCTAACACACTTATGTAGTGAAGATATCAAAGTTATTCCTCAAGGGACATAATACATAATAGAAATATGAAGATAACTCTTAGTCATGTCAATAAATATAAAAATAATGATATATCTATAACATAAAAAAACTAACCTTTATTGTCAAAAATAGTAACATCAGATGGAGCAAGAAGTGAATATGACAATTGCAGATTAATTAAAACATGAACAATCTTCGACAGCATAAACAATATCTGAAAATCTCATCACTAAGGAACACACATCAAACTAAGAGTTTATCAGAACTGTTTTCTACGAATACTTGAATCTGAGACTCACTGAACGAAATTGAAAGAAAAATAATGGTAAAATACAAGTGAGTAAAATATTTGTAATGATAGAAGTTGAATAATGAAAGTGCAAGAGAAAAAAACTGGAATATAAAATATATATCTCAATGTGGCAAAAACAAATATAATGACAACGGATAAAACTAGCAGGATAATGAATATTTGTAATCAACAGCGAGAAAATAATAAATGTGAACAGTTTTAAATATCTCGGTTCACCACTAACAAAAGATTGGAACTGGATGTAGAAAATTAAAAGTAGAACAAACATGGACTTACAAAGCATTCTTCTTCTTTCTTTTGTCCTTCTCTGCTTTTGCCGCTAGGCGTAGCAGGTTTAACTGATGATCGGTTTCCGATATAATGCACGCTCGGTCGCTTGATATGGTGTGGTATTGTGGAGTTGTAAGATGTCTGTAACTCCATCAACCCATCTTTTCTTGGTCTGCCCCTTCCTCTTGATGATTCCATTTTCAGGTTGTACGCTCTTGCAATTGGTGTATTCGGGTTCATTCTGACCAAGTGGCCAAACCATTTGAGTCTCTGTTTTTCAATAAATCTAATAGCAGGTGTTGTTCCGACTGTTCTTCTAATTTCCTCATTTATTATATGGTCTCTTCTTGTTTTATTTACTGCTTTCCTCAAGCATCTCATTTCGCATGTGGTAATTTTCCTTTCTTGTTCTTTTGTCAGTGCCCATGTTTGGCTCTGGTAGCACAGTGTTGGTATAAAGATTGAATTTATAATCTGTCTTTTAGTCTCTACTGGAATTGCTGGGTGTTTCAAAATTGGGGTAGCTGGTATGTAATGTTGTTGGCTTGCTGGATTCTAGTTTCGATCTCTGTCCAGTCTACTATCAGATGTGAAGATACTTCCAAGGTATTTGAATTCTCTCACCTGCTTTAGCGTTTGTTCATTTATTTGTATGTTGATATCTCTATGTTCTCTGTTTATAGTCATGACTTCTGTCTTTTGAATGTTGATCTTCATGTTGTATTTGAGGCAGATATTGTTGAGTGATATGCAGATGACACAGTATTGGTAGCAGAAAATGAACAAGATCTACAAGAATTAGTGGACCAATTGGACAGAACTAGCAAGGAATATGGATTAAACATACAGAAAACAAAAACTATAGTAATCAACAAGGAAATGGAAAAACCTAAAATGAATATAAAAATACATGGAGAATTACTACATCAAGTAAAAGCTACTCCTATCTCGGTCAGATGATAACAGATGATGGCAGATGTATAACTGAAATTAAAAGAGAATAGGAATGGCCAAGGATAATTTCAATAGTATGAGAAAGTTACTGACATCCAAACAAATCACAAACAGGCTAAAAATTAGAATGATCAAATGCTATATATATCCTATATTAATGTATGGCTCGAAACATGGACAATGAACAAGCAGTTAGAAGACAGAATTGATGCATTTGAGATGTGGATATATAGAAGAATAAGCAGAGTTTCATGGACAGAAAAACAGACAAATAAACAAGTTTTAGGAAAACTAGGCATGAAGAAACAATTATTAAGAGAAATAAAATTCAGACAAGTAAAGTATTTTGGGCACATAAAAGGCATGACACCATGATAAAACATTTACTAGAGGGGAAAGTTGAGGGAGAAGAGCAAGAGGAAGACCGAGAGATAAGTGGGAGGAAACTTTAAGAAATGGACAGGTTACAGTCTGGCAGAGTGCAACACAAGGCGAAAGACAGAGGATGCTGGAGATTCATTGCAGCCAACCTTCGATGTGAGACGGCACCGATGATGATGATGATTGTTGAGTAAGTTTATGTGTTCTTGAAGCTGTTCAATATTATTATGGAATAAACACTGGTCGTCAGCAAAAAGCAGTTCATTTTGTTGGTCTGCGTTTAGTAATGTTTCATCTATTTTGGTGATACTATCCATGTATATAATAAAGAGGAGAGGTGATAAAACACATCTTTGCCGTACTCCTGCTGTTACTGGAAACCAATTTGTGAGTCCGGCGCTTGTAGTTTGTCTATTGTCTATTGCCAGGTGGAAGATGTAGTTGGCTGTCCATTCTTGCCGTTAAGCGTAGGGATGGGAACTTTAATTTGCGTTCTAGGGCCAGATGAGTCGCCCTCGTTGTGTTATATCCGTGTTTATGTAATGTGGTCTTGATATTGTCTATCCATATTTTCTTGGTCTTCCTTAGCTCTAGTACCCGATCTCTTTTATAGAGAGTTTGTCGCTGCCCAAAAAATTTCCCCGAGTAATGTCAAACTATTGGAAATAGTATGTTGTCCAGCTACAAAATGCAAACATAAGTAGGAACAACCAGTCGGGAAATATTTGTTTCTGCCATATAAGACAAAACATGAGTTAGGATTACCAGTTCATCTTCTACTTTTTCTTTTTTCTAATTCGTTTTTGTCGTAGAACATCAGGAGAGAGTTCAAGAACCTGCTCTTCTTCCCGCTTTATATATGTTGTTTTTTCCTGACTCTGTTATTTCTGTATTCGATCTTTTGCGTGAACGACCTTCAGCTTTGTATCCACTGTTTGGGAGTAGCACTGCCCCTTGATGCAATCTGTGTATATGTGTAAACCATTTAATTTAATGGGTTTTTTAAAATTAAGTTCATTACTGATGTTGTTGGGCGCACTTTTGTCATGACGTTTACATTTCTAAATTGGTCTCTTCTTGATACTCCTAGCATTCTACAAAAACATCGTGACTAGTTTTCTGTTATTGTTTGGTGTCACTCTCCATCTTTGGCACAGAAAGCATAATCTCAGGTGAAAGATCATGTTGCAAAATGCTCTTCTAGTGTTCATGGTGTCCTTTACAACACAACTTGACTAGTTTTATTATATCTGTTATATTTCGGTATCAACTTTTCCATTTACAAATAAAGTGCTGTGAAGTTAGAATGTTATTACTTTGGTTTTGTCAATGATTATTCTCATGTTGTAGTCAGTGCATGTTAACTGAAGTATTTTGATATGTTGTTGTACCTGTTCTTCTGTTGTTGCTAGGATTGCATCAACAACAAAAAATACGTTTACGAATATTTGTTTAACCAGTTGTTGAATCTATGTTATTGCAATAAAAGATAAGACACTTTCCTGAGCAAATTGATGTCTATTAAAGAAAGATTGCTATAGCCATTCTTGCTCAATCTCCTCCATGAAACTGAGACCGATATTTCTTTTCTCAGCAAATTTCGTTTCAGGGTCTCTCTAGGTCGTCCTCTCTTTCTTGAACCCTTTGCATCCCACTTCAATGACTGCTTTGATATTCTTTGATCATTTCTCCTCAAGGTGTGCCCAACATATCTCCATCTTCTCTTTCTTATAACAGTTGTCACTAGTGGTTGACCAGACATGTCTCTGATTTCATCACTTCTCCTGAATTCGTTCCATTTTATATTCATAATTTTTCGCAATCTATTTTCAAATGCATTCAACTTGCTTTCTATATCTTTAGTCATTTTCCAACTCTCGCTGGCATATGTTAGGATTGATGATTAAACATTTGAATTGAAAATTCGTAATTTAGTTTTAATACTATATAACTTGCAGTTCCATATTTTATTTAGACTTTTAAAAGCTGATGTTAGTTTTAATGATGTTAAATTAATCATTGACATGTAACTGTAAATGTACCTTGGTCCGTTACGCTTGAAATAAACAGGAAAATGTGTGTTAGCTTCACCCATGCCTATGGAAACACTAAAAGTGTAATGGTCGCAGGTGATCATTTCAGAATATTCTGGGTGTTTCTGGAATATAAATCACTTTCATTATTATCATCATTAATATTTTCTTTCTCATTGTTTCATTCATCATTAATATTAATTTTTAATATCATAAATATTATTATATACTTTCAGATTTATTCTGTTATTTATTAACATTGATCAAACAGATTATTAATCTTGTACATGTCTACTGTAACATTATCAACATCTACCATACAGACATTGTTTATGAGAATATATTTTCTCTGTTCATAAAACAGTGTAACTGATATTGTAATACATTATTATAAGACAATTACCTCATCGTACGTGTGTCTACAGTCTGGCCAATCAAAAGTTAAGATATTACGACCAGAAAACTCAAAACCAGCAGTACAGGATGTGTCCCCAAAAAGATCAGCATATGTGATGTTGGCAAGGTCTTTAGGGTCGAACTGTCCTGGTCTAAACGAACAATATTAAGTTAAAACATTTTACAGTCTGCAAGAGATCTTCATTTATGTCAAGACATATATAATAATGATTAAGTTTACATGGATTGTTCATGTACTGATACAGACAGTGTAAGAGTTGATGAGTTATTGATGTAATGATGTTATAAGTGAAAGTTGACATAACTAGAATTATTGATGTAATGATACTATAGTAAAGTTGTGATAATTAGAATTATTGATGTAATGATACTATAAGTGAAAGTTGGGATAATTAGAATTATTGATGTAATGATACTATAAGTGAAAGTTGGGATATCTAGAGTTATTGATAATGATACTATAAGTGAAAGTTGTGATAATTAGAATTATTGATGTAATGATGCTTATAAGTGAAGTTGATAATTAGAGTTATTGATGTAATAATACTATAAGTGAAAGTTGGGATAACTAGAATTATTGATGTAATGATGCTATAAGTGAAAGTTGGGATAACTAGAATTATTGATGTAATGATGCTATAAGTGAAAGTTGACATAACTAGAATTATTGATGTAATGATACTATTAGTGAAAGTTGGGATAACTAGAATTATTGATGTAATGATACTATAAGTGAAAGTTGTGATATCTAGAGTTATTGATGTAATGATACTATTAGTGAAAGTTGGGATAATTAGAGTTATTGATGTAATGATACTATAAGTGAAAGTTGCATAATTAGAATTATTGATGTAATGATCTATAAGTGAAAGTTGGGATAACTAGAATTATTGATTAATGATACTATTAGTGAAAGTTGGATAACTAGAGATTATTGATGTAATGATACTATTAGTGAAAGTTGGGATAACTAGAATTATTGATGTAATGATACTATAAGTGAAAGTTTTGATAATTAGAATTATTGATGTAATGATACTATAAGTGAAAGTTGGGATAACTAGAGTTATTGATGTAATGATACTATAAGTGAAAGTTGTGATAATTAGAGTTATTGATGTAATGATACTATAAGTGAAAGTTGGCATAATTAGAATTATTGATGTAATGATACTATAGTGAAAGTTGAGATATCTAGAGTTATTGATGTAATGATGCTATAAGTGAAAGTTGGGATGATTAGAGTTATTGATGTAATGATACTATTAGTGAAAGTTGGGATAATTAGAGTTATTGATGTAATGATACTATAAATGAAAGTTGGATAATTAGAGTTATTGATGTAATGATACTATAAGTGAAAGTTGGGATAATTAGAATTATTGATGTAATGATACTATAAGTGAAAGTTGGGATAATAGAATTATTGATGTAATGATACTATAAGTGAAAGTTGGGATAATTAGAATTATTGATGTAATGATACTATTAGTGAAAGTTGTGATATCTAGAGTTATTGATGTAATGATACTATAAGTGAAGTTGGATAATTAGTTATTGATGTAATGATGCTATAAGTGAAAGTTGGGATAATTAGAATTATTGATGTAATGATACTATAAGTGAAAGTTGGGATAATTAGAGTTATTGATGTAATGATACTATAAGTGAAAGTTGGGATAACTAGAATTATTGATGTAATGATACTATAAGTGAAAGTTGGGATAATTAGAGTTATTGATGTAATGATACTATAAGTGAAAGTTGGATAATAGATTATTATGTAATGATACTATAGTGAAGTTGGGATAACTAAAGTTATTGATGTAATAATACTATAAGTGAAAGTTTAGATAAATAGAATTATTGATGTAATGATACTATAAGTGAAAGTTGGGATAACTAAAGTTATTGATGTAATAATACTATAGTGAAAGTTTGATAATAGAGTTATTGATGTAATGGTACTATAAGTGAAAGTTGGGATAACTAGAATTATTGATGTAATGATACTATTAGTGAAAGTTGGGATAACTAGAATTATTGATGTAATGATACTATAAGTGAAAGTTGGATAACTAGATTATTGATATAATGATAATTAGTGAAAGTTGGGATAATTAGAGTTATTGATGTAATGATAATGTAAGTGAAAGTTGGGATAACTAAATTATTGATGTAATGATACTTAAGTGAAAGTTGGATAATCTAATATTGATGTAATATACGTAAGAAAATTGGCATAACTGAGTAACAAATGTTACATCAATTCTCCATCTACAGATGTCATATCTTACATCAAATATATATCATGAATAGCTATCACACTCTACACCGTCTCTCACAAGCACTTTATCTGTATATTAAACATAACTAAACATGTAGAATAGTAAACAATAACTGCATATCTTTTACTCCCAAACTGATTTCTCTATCAGAATTATCCTACTGTTATGTATCATTTCTTGGATTTACAGCTTGGTTTCATGTTGTACAGAAAATGTCCATCAATATTTTTTTCTTAATATGTAAAATTAGTTCATTTATCTCGCTTTAATCCTTACACAGCATTTAGCTTTGTGATGTTTTAGCATACACATGATTTCACTTGTTCCTTGAGAAATATTACCTAACATTATATTGTTGTCCAAATTTAGTTTGAAAATATAATTTGACTGTGGAGGTGGTGAAGGTGACTAAGGCAATTCTCTGGCTTGAGTCACACAATTACACATACGATGACATGAATTTTAATACAGGTTGTAGTAGTCTATTTCACAACACATTTTAATATAATCTACAGTCTATCTCAAAATGATTTAATTACATTTTGTAGTCTATCTCCTTCAAAATATGTCAACACAGTCTGTAGTCTATCTCTCTATCTTCATTACAAATATGACAACACAGTCTGTAGTCTATCTCTCTATCTTCATTACAAATATGTCAACACAGTCTGTAGTCTATCTCTCTATCTTCACTACAAATATGTCAACACAGTCTGTAGTCTATCTCTCTATCTTCACTACAAATATGTCAACACAGTCTGTAGCACAGTCTGTAGTCTATCTCTCTATCTTCATTACAAATATGTCAACACAGTCTGTAGTCTATCTCTCTATCTTCATTACAAATATGTCAACACAGTCTGTAGTCTATCTCTCTATCTTCACTACAAATATGTCAACACAGTCTGTAGCACAGTCTGTAGTCTATCTCTCTATCTTCATTACAAATATGTCAACACAGTCTGTAGTCTATCTCTCTATCTTCATTACAAATATGTCAACACAGTCTGTAGTCTATCTCTCTATCTTCATTACAAATATGTCAACACAGTCTGTAGTCTATCTCTCTATCTTCACTACAAATAGGTCAACACAGTCTGTAGTCTATCTCTCTATCTTCATCACAAATATGTCAACACTGTCTGTAGTCTATCTCTCTATCTTCATCACAAATATGTCAACACAGTCTGTAGTCTATCTCTCTATCTTCATCACAAATATGTCAACACAGTCTGTAGTCTATCTCTCTATCTTCATTACAAATATGTCAACACAGTATGTAGTCTATCTCTCTATCTTCATTACAAATATGTCAACACAGTGTGTAGTCTATCTCTCTATCTTCATTACAAATATGTCAACACAGTCTGTAGTCTATCTCTCTATCTGCATTACAAATATGTCAACACAGTCTGTAGTCTATCTCTCTATCTTCATTACAAATATGTCAACACAGTCTGTAGTCTATCTCTCTATCTTCATTACAAATATGTCAACACAGTATGTAGTCTATTTCTCTATCTTCATTACAAATATGTCAACACTGTCTGTAGTCTATCTCTCTATCTTCATTACAAATATGTCAACACAGTCTGTAGTCTATCTCTCTATCTTCATTACAAATATGTCAACACAGTCTGTAGTCTATCTCTCTATCTTCATTACAAATATGTCAACACTGTAAGTATCTCTCACACAAAGGTTTCAATACAAACTTGTATTTGGTGATGTCAGTAAAGTTGTAACGAGTCATAGCAATCGAGCCATCAACATTTTGACTGACCACGCCCACTACTAGAACGATGACAGTACCATTCCATGCTCCTTCTGCGAAAAAAGTCGCCGCCTAAAAGCAAAAGCGTAACAGTAACAGTACAAACACAATAACAAACGTATATTTCTTTATCTTCTTCTTCTTCTTTACGTTTGTTCTTCGCAGCCAAATTTATAATTCTTATTGTGATATATAATTGATCTTTGACAAGAACGTTTTTACGTTGTGTCAATTATGCGCCTATGGTGACTAGGCCAGCACATCCGATTTAGTGCCATCATTTTATTTACTGGGGTAGTTTGCCCCAGGATTTGCTCTTTACGATCATTTTCGCTGTATATTTTGGGCTTTATGATTTACGCCAAAGAGCTGTGCAGCTTTTCTGACTATGTTCCGGATTAGGAACATTTCTCAGTCTTTTCGGGGCACATAAGCTTGTCCTGGGACGGCATCTTACTTGTGCAACACACAATGCAAAGTATCAGCCTTCGCCATTGTTCGGAGTTGGACAGTCTGTCAAATCTTTACAATGTCGGCCTTACCTTTCTGACCACTTTGAGTTTATTCCGGAATAGGAACATTCTCAGCTTTTTCGAGGCACGAGTCGTCACTTGAAAATGTGCCATTTCTACTATGCCTTTTCCTGGCCCCGGGAAACACTGGACTGGGGCTGCGCACAAATAATATAGAGGGTCTTTTTATTAAACGCTATCATCGCAACTTAGATTAGAATACCGTTGTATAGTCACCCAGTTATGTATACTAGTTTTGTAGCAATACTGTTGTATAGTCTCCCAGTTATACGTACTAGTTTTGTAGTAAAACTGTTGTATAGTCTTCCAGTTACACATACTAGTTGGGTAGCAATAAGGTTGTATAATGCCATATATTAACATGATATCTTCTCTGACAACATACATATATATATTTCTATACATTACGTTACCGGACGCAGGGCCAATATGTCCACGGGTACAAGTCTAATCTGATATAGTTCACAATACGTTAATCCCTTCCGAACTTGATCCTTGTTGTCCCAGTCACCGTTGAAAAGAGTTTGCAAGTCTAGAATTGAGGTTGGCAAATCTGTGATCAAGAGAAACGGTAAGTTTTCAATATAACTATCACAATGACAGTTTGGTTATGTTAACATGCAGCTACGTAACAGAGAAGGAAATATTTATTTATGTTTAATGTAAAGATTTATGAAAAATGAAAATCGTAGCATATTCTTTACAGGACGTAGCCATCACCCACAGCAAACGAGTCGTTGATTTTCTAGGCACCACTTATACGCTCAGTAGTTTGCCATTGCTTTCTGTACGGTGAGGTGTAATTTAACTTTCGTAAAAATTCCACAGAAACGAATTTGCTTCCATACCTGCTCGCCGCGGAGTTTGAACCGGGTACGCTTGGGTTGAAAGCGAGTTCACTGCCGCTTAAGCTACAGACGCTCATAAAGATTTATACAGACAAAAGAAATCAAGCAATTTGTCACTATAGTTCTCCTCTTCTGTCATTTTGTACTTTAGGTGACAATAAAGTAAGATAGTTTCTTAGAGAAGTAAAGTTAACTTTGTGTGACAATAAACTAAGATAGTTTCTTAGAGAAGTAAAGTTAACTTTGTGTGACAATAAAGTAAGATAGTTTCTTAGAGAAGTAGAGCTAACTTTGTGTGACAATAAAGTAAGATAGTTTCTTAGAGAAGTAGAGCTAATTTTGTGTGACAATAAACTAAGATAGTTTCTTAGAGAAGTAGAGCTAACTTTGTGTGACAATAAACTAAGATAGTTTCTTAGAGAAGTAAAGTTAACTTTGTGTGACAATAAAGTAAGATAGTTTCTTAGAGAAGTAAAGTTAACTTTGTGTGACAATAAACTAAGATAGTTTCTTAGAGAAGTAAAGTTAACTTTGTGTGACAATAAAATAAGATAGTTTCTTAGAGAAGTAGAGCTAACTTTGTGTGACAATAAACTAAGATAGTTTCTTAGGGATGAAGAGCTAAATTGGCGGAATATTATTCGTTATCATATTCCGCTCGTATCATTATACGTTACATCGGGTCTGCAAGTAATATCTACATAAAACTATATCCTAGGTTCAATTTTTTTAATGTAAATGAATCTTATATTTCTTGCTCTCTCAACAAAGTTCGTTTCAATGCTTCTCTAGTGCGTCTTACTTTTCTAGAAATCCATGCCTTCCAAATCAATGTCTGCATTGTGACTTTTTTATCAGTTCTTCTCAGGGTATCTAAACAAATCCCATTCTTTATAATCCAATTTCTTTTTTTTTCCCAATAATTGTAGATGATGTTACTCCATTAACTGCTTTTTCGTTTAAATGATCATAACGATTAGCTCTGGTTTTATGATCTGTAACGATCTTTGATAAAAGGTTCTCTCTCTCAGCTTCAAAGAGCATCACTTACTTAGAACACATTGTTTTCCTTTGAAATTTGTTCTTATTTGTTAGGCTTAGGGAAACCCATCTACTGAAACCTTTTGAATAATCTACAGTTTTGACAATTTTAAAACAACTTCCTTTTCTGAATAACAACTGCAATTTCTGGAGTTGTATTGCGCTTATCATTACGAATAATGGCATCAGCTTGGGTCTCTCTCTCGCGAATCCCGCCTAGACTGATGTATCAGATTTCCTCATAAATTCTGTTGTTGTTTTTACCTCCGTACTCATTCAAATCGGTATTTTCCGGCCAGGTTTCGTTTCTCAGGCTTGCTAGCAGTTAGTAGTCCTGCATTAGATGCTCTACCGTCATGTCCGCCTTCTCGCAGTGGCACATGCTAGTTGTGCCAATATTACATTTGTTGTACATGTGGCCCGGAGTCTATCATGGCCGTACGGAGACGGAATATAACAACTTGTTCCTGGGACAGACCATAGTATCCATCTGTGGCACTGTGTTGAGAGGAGGGTCTCGCGACCACTTCTCTCTAGATCGCCTTCTGATTGTTGTTTTCACTTGAGTCTAGCAGTTGCAGAGTGTTCAGAGCGCATATGATCATAGAGCTTCGTTCTTTTACTTTCTGAAAGTTTAACTCACGCGCGTCTAAGCGACTTACAGTTCTCCTATCGAATTTACCACCTCACTTCTTTTTTCTGCATTGAGAAATTCTTTTACAATTCGTTGTTTGTGACGCTAGCTACTCATCTACGTCATTTGATGTAGCTGTTCAAATTGTTTAAATGTAGTTTAATTTCGTACAAACAATATAGACATTTCAAATGTGAAGTGTGCACAATATTATACTTCTAAACAATATAGACATTTCAAATGTGAAGTGTGCACAATATTATACTTCTAAACAATATAGACATTTCAAATGTGAAGTGTGCACAATATTATGCTTCTAAACAATATAGACATTTCAAATGTGAAGTATGCACAATATTATGCTTCTAAACAATATAGACATTTCAAATGTGAAGTGTGCACAATATTATACTTCTAAACAATATAGACATTTCAAATGTGAAGTGTGCACAATATTATACTTCTAAACAATATAGACATTTCAAATGTGAAGTGTGCACAATATTATACTTCTAAACAATATAGACATTTCAAATGTGAAGTATGCACAATATTATACTTCTAAACAATATAGACATTTCAAATGTGAAGTATGCACAATATTATACTTCTAAACAATATAGACATTTCAAATTGAAGTATGCACAATATTATACTTCTAAACAATATGGACATTTCAAATGTGAAGTGTGCACAATATTATACTTCTAAACAATATAGACATTTCAAATGTGAAGTATGCACAATATTATACTTCTAAACAATATAGACATTTCAAATGTGAAATGTGCACAATATTATACTTCTAAACAATATGGACATTTCAAATGTGAAGTATGCACAATATTATACTTCTAAACAATATAGACATTTCAAATGTGAAGTGTGCACAATATTATACTTCTAAACAATATAGACATTTCAAATATGAAGTATGCACAATATTATACTTCTAAACAATATAGACATTTCAAATGTGAAGTATGCACAATATTATGCTTCTATCTTTATTAATTGCAGAGAATAAAAATATGATATATTACTATCTAAACGCCACTTGCACATACACATTTACTGAACTATCTATACAACCTTGACATTCCACTAGCGTGTGCATCACAAGACATGCCAGGAGCGACACCAGACAAGCTTTCACGGACATCATAACAGTTGTTGTAGTAAGCGTGACAAACAAGTCTGGATGCAGGTTACACAGTCTGAAACCTTTCTGTAGAATATGACAGTTGTTATAGTAAGAATCATCATTATATATTCAACAAATTCACAAACAGTAATAGGTTTCATATTTACAATGCAGAGATATGTTAATAACATATGTCTGGTGTATAATGGAAAGTAGTCTACTTATTTCTCTCTGAAATGAAACAAAGGAATGTAGTTACAATAGAAATCTCTTGCATGAACTACACCGGATTGTGTTCTAAAGATCTAGCGTGGGAATATAGATTCCTAATAAGCATTGTTTATTAATAAAGTTGGCGTCTGTAGCTTAAACGATAGTAAGCTCGATCACAATCCTATTGTGCCTGGCTTAAACTCAACGGCGGACAGTTTGGAAGCAAATTCGCTGTAGATGAAAAGAACAGTAAAAATAGACCCTACCTTTCAGAAAGTAATGGCAAACTACTGGACGTATAAGTGGTACCTAGAAAATCAACGACTCATTTACTGTGGTTGATGGTTAAGTCATATAAAGTGCATGCTACGATTTTCATTTTTTAATATGTAATGATTTAAATAATAGATTATCTACCGTTGAGCAACGGTTGTAGATCAAATATGAAATATTTAGTTAGTCATGTCACATGTTTATCCAATAGTAGAATATTTGATGAGGAATAAATGTGGTGTAAGTAAGAAAAGTCATATGTTGAGATGACGGAGATCTGTTGAGATAGAACGTTTGTTGAGAAAAGAACGTATGATGAAAAGAAGAGGATGTGTTGAGAGAAAGGACCTATCGTCGTGGATCAGTACATATGTTCATACATATCAGACATCATGAGAGGATAGAGATATGTATAGTAGAATTAAACAATTTGAGAGAAATAACAAACGTTGTTGGGAATTTAATATACGTAAGAAATGAGATATAATGTCAGAAATGAGATGTTATAAAAGAAATGAGATATGATGTAAGAGAGGAGATATTCTGTAAGAAATGAAATATGATGTAAGAATGATATCTATGAGAAATGAGATATGAGAAATGGATATGATATAAGAAATGAGATATAATGTAAGAAATGAGATAAGTTGTAAGAAATGAGATATGATGTAAGAAATGAGATATGATGTAAGAAATGAGATATGCTGTAAGAAATGAGATATAATGTAAGAAATGAGATATGTGTAGAAATGAGATATCATGATGTAAGAAATGAGATATGATGTAAGAAATGAGATATATATGTAAGAAATGAGATATGATAAGAAATGAGATATGATAAGAAATGGATATAATGTAAGAAATGAGATATGTTATAAAGAAATGAGATATAATGTAAGAAATGAGATATGATGTAAGAAATGAGATATGATGTAAGAAATGAGATATGATGTAAGAAATGAGATATGATGTAAGAAATGAGATATGATGTAAGAAATGAGATATAATGTAAGAAATGAGATATGATGTAAGAAATGAGATATTCTGTAAGAAATGAGATATGATGTAAGAAATGAGATATGATGTAAAATTGAGATATAATGTAAGAAATGAGATATATAAAGAAATGAGATATGAAAAGAAATGAGATATGATGTAAGAAATGAGATATATGTAAGAAATGAGATGTTGATGTAAGAAATGAAATATGAGAATAGATATAATAAGAAATGAGATATGATGTAAAATGAATGCATATGTAAAAAATGAGATATGATGTAAGAAATGAGATATGATTAAAAATGAGATATGAGATGTAAGAAATGAGATATGATGTAAGAAATGAGATATGATGTAAGAAATGAGATATGATGTAAGAAATGAGATATAATGTAAGAAATGAGATATGATGTAAGAAATGAGATATAATGTAAGAAATGAGATATGATGATAAGAAATGAGATATAATGTAAGAAATGAGATATGTAGAAAATATGATGTAAGAAATGAGATATAATGTAAGAAATGAGATGATTAAGAAATGAGATATGCATGATTGATGTAAAGAAATGAGATATGCATGATGTAAGAAATGAGATATGATGTAAGAAATGAGATGTGATGTAAGAACATTTGCTGAAAGAACACAGATATACTGAAAGAATAGAGATTAACTGAAAGAAAGAAGATATGGTGAAATAAGTTCTTCTTCTGCGTTCTCACTAGATTGGGATTTCGGATTCTCTAATAAAAGCAGCCGTCTGCCTCAGATTATCAGCAACACAATACAATTTGTCTTGGACTCTAGTGTAAGTAGGATTTAAATCCTATAATTTCTGTTTCCCCGTTTATGCCGACCTCTTCCAGCAGTAAATTTTGACCACCCTCGTGATGGTAGGTCTGACAATCTTCCTGCGTGGCTAAATCTCAGAGGCAGATTGGCGACCGTAGAGTCCGTTATCTCATTCCTCATTGTGAGGGTCGTTACACCATGTTATGCGCCTTATGACCTGGCGCATCCGTTTTCTGCAAGCATTTGTTTCGGGTTAGCATTCCCTAGCGGACACGTGCATCCGATTTCAGTCAAACCTCCTTAGTTTTTTAGAGACAGGAGATATATATATATATATATATATATATATATATATATATATAGCGAGATAGAGAGATGATAAAATGTAGACGGAAAATGATGTCTGCGAAAGATCGTATACTCGTGCTGTCCCAGAACTATCTCTAACCAAGAACTGCTAACACTGTATCCGCAAGTAAATTTGAGCACTATCTCCCTTATTTTTAAATGCTGAGAGGCCCAAAGATGTACTCGTATTACATAGACTACAATTGTCCAGAAGCACTTGAGCTTTCAGCTCTTCGGCTCTGTGACATGGACATCGTAACCCTTCGCTTCGGTACCACGAACACCGTAAATCTGGAGAACCTGTGCCTTTTCTGCCAGCCCGCGGTATTGAACCTCACTCACAGGGGGCTTTCACCCGTAGTCCAACGAGCTGCGAACACGCTGGGCAGGCGGGTATAGACTACAAATATGATTCCGAACACACAATTACACAAAAATAACTAATGAAATGGTTTCCTTTCTTTATTGTTCATTTTGTCGTTACATTTCAAATTAAATTGTCACTCATTATGAAAAACAATTATAAATGTTTATCTTTGTCACATTTTATTCTAAATAAAAGAGATCACACAATGGCATCACAAACAGCTAAACTATCGTAAAGTATTGTATCGTGCGCTAAACTAATTATCTCAACTACATTAAAATATAATTAACTCTTTCGATACCATTGATGTTACTGAGCTTTGACCGCAACAAAAAAAGAACACCATTCCTTTTATAACACAAAGTTGTTTTTTGTTTCTTTGTTTGAAGTATGTATCACACACATACACACATACATACACACACACACACACCCGCACGCACACGCACGCACTTGAAAGTTAAAGTACAAATGGACAGAATCTACTCTATGGGAAAAAGTACCAACAAAGCTAATGACGTGAGTCGCGAACATTTCAATGGAGAAAAGACACAAGAAACAACGAAGGAAGAAAGGATTGTCTACAAAAATATAACACAGGAAATAAGAAAGAACATGAGAGATTAAAAAAATACCTACAATAACGTTGTGCAAGGTTATATAACCATGGAGTATATATAATTATATGTTATATAAATTATGGAATATATATAAGTAAGAGAGCAGAAAATATTTAATAAAATAAAATCAACGGCAATTACTTTCATACCAAAGCTGAGAGCAATTAAAGACAGGATTGAAGAAAAAAAACCTAACAGAGCTAAAAGAAATTCTCAACAGAAGGAAAAAATACTGCAGCGTAATGTATATTAACATAGACGAAAAGAAGGATCGAACAAACAAAAAGCAAACGAGAGAGCCGGAGGCATCATTAGAGGAAGTAGATAAGGCAGTAACAAATTTGAAGACCGCAAAATTCTTTAGAATGTGGCAATATGTCTGCCTAGATTTGAAAAGCTGGAGGAGAACAAAGAATAACGTGTATCACGCAATATGTAAAATGTACGGAAACAAAAATATGGCCAAAGGAATGGAAAAGCGCAATATTTACCCCAATACCTAAAACAAGAAACACCAAATTTTGTACTAACTATAGAACAAGGAAGAATATGGAGTTTAACTCCTAGTGACCAGGGCAAAGTCATGTTTTACAAGTCATTTGGTTTTGAATAAAACGCCATTTAGTGTGGCTCTGGTAAAAGATCTAACCCAAGCCACGTAGTGTGCGTTGGTCCAAGGAGTTAATAACGTCAGGTATAGAACAGTAGCATTAGTTGGTAACTATAGCTTGGCAACATGCAAGTAAAATCTGACTAAAAATAATGATGGGAATACTAAATGAGAACGGAAAAAACAACATAACACAAGTTGGATTTGGACGTAATAGGTGTACACGTATACATATTTTAATATGAGAACAATCATAGAGAAATATAGAGAGTATAATGTAAATATATACAATTCTTTATTCACTATTCAACGACATTTGATTGTGTAGAAATTCAAGAATTGTGGAAACTAACGGAAGAAATGCGATTTGTACTACATTTAATACAGATTACAAAATATTTATATAGTGATTAAATATCGGCTGTAACAAAGTGCGATGATACGTCAGATTGGCTTGACATAAAACTGCACTTTGCCGCCTTGTCTGTTTAACATATTTGCACACAAAAAACATGAGGAATGCTATAGAAGATAGCGGTATCTAATCTGATAAATCATTGACTGAGATCATTCACTTAGTTTTCATGATTAATCATTCATGTTGTTCATAGATATGTTATGTACATAGACTCTGGTTGAGCACTAACTACTTTAGACATATACAAGTCAATGTCTGAGAACGTTGTACAATTAAGTAGAAGAAGCTCTCACAAATTTTATACAGACCAACCAATAAAATACGAATGTGGTGGTTGTTGATTTGGATAGACCATTCTGTAAATCTACGTAGACAATATTACATCATTATTGTTTGTTATAGTAGTCTACAACAGATGTCGTAGAGAAGAAAAGAAGAAAAGAAAGTAAGGTTGAAAGAAGGGGGAGACTGAAGAAAAAAAATATATATATTAATTGTGTTCAAACATAAATATGGCTGCAGCTCAAGCGTAGTGTAAATAGTTTGTTGATGCCCTATAATTGTTCTTAAATGGTAGGCCCTAATAGTAAACTAATTGAAAAGGGGATGTTGCCAAGCTATAAGACGCGGTCGTTGGGGACAGCCCAAGGCTGACGGAGAACGAACGCAGTAAACGATGGCTAAAACCGGACACATTTCTGAAGGATAAGCGCCAGAGTTCCAAATGACGCTGAAGATGTGACGTAAAACACACCAATGCTAGGGTTGCATGAATCAGATTTCCACATGAATAGAATTTATGGGGAAATCTGGTACATCAGTCTAAGCGGTGATCGCGAGTGTGAGAGATAGAAAAGACATGGCCGTAAGTAAGCACAGCTAGCTGGCGATGGCATGTTACTGCAAACTATCTTCATGAGTAAAGGATACGGCTGGAGATAGATTATTTGATGAAATACAAGATGTAACTATTACAGTTCGTTCCAAAATTAGTGATCATCTTTACCAACCGATATAAAATCATCCACTTGACATAAATTCTTGATTTTCCCATGTTTATATAGGTAACAGTGATGACCTTCCAAAAATATGTTTTGCCCACCCAAACCTTTAGTTCTGTAAGATTTTTATTATATATTACTAAAATAACAGTGATGTTGATTAGGTATGCTTGTCGATGTTTCACAGTACGATTGTCAAGTTTGTCTATAACTAAGCATTTCCGTGTTCCACATGCAATTCAGTGCAAGTCAAAATCGGGAATTCTGTGAATTAATCAGTTCACAATGTTTCCTACCGACTGTCATTGGCGTATGTACGGAAAATTTACTTTCAGTTATAGAAATGGAAGGTATAATTTCTTCACTATGTCAGCTTTCTTTTTATAATATGTAATAGAGATACGACTTTGCAAACATTCGCCACCATTTTGTGTATTAATTTAAATTCTAAACTTTTGTTATCATTTTGTTGTGCTTATGCAAAGTTGTATAAAAAAAACGATTTTCGCATCAACTAAGCTACCTACCAATTAGTTAAACATGAATTCGTAAGGTCGTGAGGTATATAAGACTGCATGCAAAAAAATACTTTTATCCATCAGGTAGATTTCATACAAATTAAACCTTAGTGTGATCACGAATTTTGGAACGAACTATAGTAATAACTAGTGTTAACATTCCCTAATTAAGGACAACAAAAGGTGTAGATGTTGCAAGGACTATAATTTGCTGACGTTAAGGATATTCGTCAATAGAGCATAATACACAATAGTCTGTGAGGGTGTATACTGTTATATCTACAAGATATAATTGAAAATGTAAATATACCTTGGTTCGTTACGTTTCAAATACACAGGTATTCGCGTGGAACTCTTGGTCACGCCTAATCAAACAATAATAATGAGCTGGTGATAAATATTTGGATAGAACGGTCTGGATGTTTCTGGAATATAATAGTATTACTTTATTTATGATCTGTATTAAAGTACTAAATAATTGTATCATCATTCATATTAATTTGTTTATATCAGTAATAATAATAGCCGTCCATCGCAAGCGATGATGACAACAATCTCAGACGTGTACTGTTGCACCTCTCTGGTGTGTGCGGAGGTGACTGTAGAGTCAATCCTAGAACAGAATCCCCGACCACAGGTGGGGCATACATGATCAAGGTTAGACATGTGCGTGTTGTGTGCTCTGTCTTTTCGCGCTGCTCGTTTTCTCTGTGACTCAACAATACGATGATTCTCAGCTATTCGGTTCCTCTTTTGTTGTTACAGCGCCACATTTGGCGATCTTGCGCAAGGGATTCCAGCACGTATTGTCTATATCGAAGCATTTCAGAGACACTTTAAGAGTGTCTTTAAAGCGTTTTTCTGTCCACCAGCTAAACGTCTGCCCCCTTCAAGCTCGCCATACATCGACTGTTTTGGGATGCGTTTATCAGGCATTCGAGCAACGTGACCGACCCATCTCAGTTGGGCCTTCTGCAACAGGGTGTTGACGCTTGGGATCTTTGCTCTTGTGAGGACTTCGCTGTCTGGAATTTTGTCCTGCCAGTTTATTTTTAGTATTCTGCGTAGACAGCTTGTGTGGAAATGGTTTAATTTTCTTGCGTGTCTGCTATACACTGTCCATGTCTCGCTTGCGTACAGCAGCGTGGTTAGCACTATGGCCTGGTAAACTTTCAGCTTTGTGACTATGCTTATCCCCTTCCGTTCCCACACAGTGACACGTAACCTTCCGAACGCAGCACTGGCTTTGGATATCCTATTGTGGACCTCAGAATCTATGTTTGCCGATCTGGATAGGAGGCTGCCAAGATAAGCAAAGTTGTCCGTTGACTGGAGACGCTGGTGTTTAATGTTGATGACTGGATCGTAATACTGTTCTCTAGGGCGGGCTGGAACATGACCTCTGTTTTTGGTGTTAATGGTGAGGCCAAACCTATCACAGGCCATTGAGAACTTGTCCATGTAAGTCTGCATTTCTTCCTCAGAGTTGGTAGCGGGGCACAGTCATCAGCAAACAACAGGTTTGGGATAGTTGATTCTTTTACCTTGGTGGAGGATTTTAACCTCCGAAGATTGAATAGGTTACCGTCTGTCCTAATCTTTACCCCATGTTCGTCGCCTTCCCAAAAGACATCCGTGAGCATGGCAGCAAACATCATGCTGAAGAGTGTTAGCCATTATGACAATATCAGTAATATTGTCATAATGGCTAACAATCATACTTTTTTATTGACATTTGCAAGAGTATCAGCTGTCAGTCATATGAGGACTATCATCATAGCACTCCAGACACAGCCATAGGTGTTCTGATCTCCGTCTCAACAAATTCAGCGGCCCAACACGCCAGTTCTATGTGGATTAATTAATCTCCTAGCATATTTGGTATGTCGTTCTTTACAGAATGTACCAATATCGGCACCCATCTCTCTCAATCTGGTCAGCGAGTGGGATTAACAGCCCTGAAACTCCTCTGTTCGAAAAGACTCAATGCGTTAAGAATGTCATTTCGGTTCATGGCAGCTCCCTCTGATATTGTAGCCAAGCCAGCCAATCTATCAGCTCGTTCTTTACCACTTACTCCAGCGTACCCGGGGACAAAAATGAAGGTGATTTCTCTGATCACTGTCTGTACCAGTACTTCCCCAAAGTTTTGTCTCACTATTATTGATCCGACTTTGCAAGAGTAATTCACAGCCTTGTTCATGTTCTTGCTCTCTCTTTCTCTCTCACTCTCACTCTCTCTCTCTCTCTCTCTCTAACCTGTGAAATCATTGGCACTTTATGCAATAATATGTGCATGCCATTCGTATCTGTTCTTGGTCGTTCTCTGTGTTCGCCCATGCAGTCCAGGGCCCACAAGGAAGCAAAAATAGTAACACTGTGATCTACGAGGCATGTCGTAAGAGGCGGCTGATGTGGACCTAAGGAATGCGACTAGGTCCTAAGGAAGCTACCCTAGTAAATAAAAAGCATCGAAGAAATCAGATGTGCTGGCCTACTTGTAGGCACATAACTGGCACAACGTACAATCGCTCTTAGGCTCAGATCGCATATAAATCACACAGAGTGATAAACTTTTTTTCTAGAGATTAAAAGAATTGTTGCCGGAGCTATGGAGTTCGTGCTTCGTGCAATACTATTAGCATGTGGCATGGTATTTCTGCGGGTAGGGATTGAACCATAAGGGGTAACTCGCGTGGAATGAAGCCAATCATTCGGCGTTAAAAAAAGTCTTGAAATATAAGGGGAAATACAAGTACAATAATAAATTGTTTTGAAGTAAACATCTTACTTAGCTGTTGTTTTTTTTTTATTGACTATTTGTGACTTTTTTTATTGACATTCTAACGTAGTACTCGTACGGTTATCAAATAATAACATCACTAATAAAGTATCACTTATCAATGATTAATTCAAGCACTCAATAAACATGACACATTTCATTAAATACCTAAACAGATATATACGAAATATAAATATTAGGTTGACATAAATTTATCACCTTGTTATTTCTCACTAGCAGCTGGTGTCTTTCCAATATCAAACGTGGGCGTGCATTGAATTTGTAGTAAATTGTTTTAGCTGCTACAACCTCTATCTCTTTGTATCTCTCTTTCTCTTTCTCTCTCTATCTATCTATCCCTTTAGCCTGTGACACCCCTGGCGCTTAAGGCAGCAACAAATGCATGTCATTCTTCTCTAATCTTGTCCATCTTCTGTATTGTGTTTCAGCTGGGATTCATTTATTTCAGTTCTTGTTCTACTGTTCTCCTCCATGTCATTTTGGGTCTTCCACGTTTCCGTTTACCCTTTGGTGTAAATCTCAAAGTTACTTTCTTTTGGCTTTCACCACTTCCAGTCATGAGTCAATGACTTTGGTAACCCCTCATGCCGTGAATATGTTGTTTATTTGTTGCTGTTTCCAAGACGTAAATATTTTTTGCAGGATGGGATTGCTAGTCGTAAGCCAAACCTGGAGGACCAGAGAGCCATATTTAGTCTGGCCTCTCCTCAGGGACATGTCCGCCCTGAATGATCCTGCAGAAACATAAGTCCCTCCGTCCAACCCCCCTCCCGTATCATTGGAACAGATAAGCCTCCCACTGCAACAAAGTAATGGCCTTATGGGGAGGCTTGTTAAACAATTCTTGTCAAAATATGTATGTTGGTTGCTTCAGATAGACTAGTAATAAGTCCAACATTGTTATCAATCTAAAAATATGCTGCAGTCCTCACAATTATTTATATGTATATCCATTCTCTCTCCTGTTTTCAAATTGATTTATCCTTGTCATCTTATTACGATCACCATCAAAGTGTTTGGTCGTTTAAAATGTATAATGTCATTTTTGTCAAACTTCTTTATATTTCCTCTATTTTCACTGCTGGTTGTTGCAGCATTCTGTTTTCGTTTGGTTTTTTTAACATGATATTCGTCTTAGACACTTCTGTATAAAAACATCTCGAAGACTAATTTATATTTTCCAAATATTACTCATAACTCACACACCCTTCATCTGCTTCCTTCTCTTCAAATTAAAAAGTGATGGGTATAATATCCCGTCATCAGCACGAAATGATTTACTGAATAAATAATTATGCACTTCTATATAACCTGAGATATTTCCCTGAATATTCATCAGCTTCAACCTCCTGCATCCGTTTTTTGTTACTAGACGAACAAGAAGAGCAATGATATCGTCAAGAAATAGTATTGTGGTTCTTCTGATCTGTTGGTCACTGATTGCTGGAATAAAAACTAAAGGTATGATAGAAAACTAGAACGAAGTGACAGGACTAGATAGAAAGATAGAACTAGCTTCCAGGGCATAACGTTGACAGTTTTATAAATGTCTCCTCCTATATTGATATTAAGTCCTAGTTAAAGCGGCGTAGTTATTCGATGACTATATTCAACACAAAGTTATGCCACATGTCTTTGTTGAGCTGGTTCGGAATTATTTATTGTGATTCAAATCTACGTAGTATACACAAATAAGATTATAAATGAAGGAATCGTCAACTCGACGTAATTCACTCACCAATATATTTAACGAGTAAACATTTAACGTCAGGTCTAACTCACAATTACCTTTGATTGATGTGTTATAACGTTTGAGATATGTTGCAGACAGCGCATATTTAGGGCACCCATTTTAAATAGGGGAGCTTGGCTGCTGTATAGGACAGATATGAACCGGTCATTATTCTGGGTATGGTAGGCTGGTTATGAGCGATCTTGACCATCTTAGTTTTAGATGCTTTAGTTTAGAACAGTCTTTTTAGTTCAATGTTTGCAAAAATGTCTTCACATTCAGCAAAAAGATGTAACAAAAAGAGAGGCTGACTTTGCCAATATCTTCAATGGTATCTGGGATAACAAGGCTCAGTTTCAGGAAGGATCTGGTTATGACCTCATTCAAGCACAAATTATACCAGTAGACGTACCAGCATTGCGTCCGGTAGGTTGTTCTAATGTAATTATATATATATATATATATATATATATATATATATATATATATATGTTGTAGCAATGGGTAGACAAGGTTTTTTTTCCTTTTGGAAGAGGGATGTTACTCAGTGTATGAATGTCGATATTAAGTTTGGGTGTGGGTCTAGGGGGATGGTCGAGTGGTGGGTGAGGGGTGATACGCGTAGAAACAGACTTGTTCTTGTTTTATGTGAATACTCCAAGCTTTGGTCCCTCATTACTTTATTTATTTCTTCCTGCATCCACAGAGCCCAAAGGCAAAACATGGACTTCATTGCATCGTGTTTTCCCATATGGCTCCGTCCATGTCGGCAGAGATGATATACCATCTGCCGAGAGCATTGCACAAATCACGAACTCCGCCGCTCCGGCAACAATCCTATGGATCTCATGATAAAATTGCACATGTGTCTCGGTCCGGATTTGATCCCACAACCTTTGGTACAACATACACACGACTTAACTAATTCACCATTGAGACCTCCTTATTGCATCCTCACTTGCGTAACCACTTCACCATTGAGACCTCCTTATTGCATCCTCACTTACGTAACTACTTCACCATTGAGACCTCCTTATTGCATCCTCACTTTCGTAACTACTTCACCATTGAGACCTCCTTATTGCATCCTCACTTACGTAACTACTTCACCATTGAGACCTCCTTATTGTATCCTCACTTGCGTAACTACTTCACCATTGAGACCTCCTTATTGCATCCTCACTTTCGTAACTACTTCACCATTGAGACCTCCTTATTGCATCCTCACTTTCGTAACTACTTCACCATTGAGACCTCCTTATTGCATCCTCACTTGCGTAACTACTTCACCATTGAGACCTCCTTATTGCATCCTCACTTGCGTAACTACTTCACCATTGAGACCTCCTTATTGTATCCTCACTTCGTAACTACTTCACCATTGAGACCTCCTTATTGCATCCTCACTTGCGTAACTACTTCACCATTGAGACCTCCTTATTGCATCCTCACTTGCTAACACTTCACCATTGAGACCTCCTTATTGCATCCTCACTTGCGTAACTACTTCACCATTGAGACCTCCTTATTGCATCCTCACTTGCTTAACTACTTCACCATTGAGACCTCCTTATTGCATCCTCACTTGCGTAACTACTTCACCATTGAGACCTCCTTATTGCATCCTCACTTGCGTAACTACTGTTATTTTAACTTGTTGCATCATGCGAATCTTCAACATGTTAGATTCCTGTGCATCTCATATGTGAATAGTTTTGAGGCTTTATGATAGATGGAATGCTTGAATTCAGAAATCATCCTCTGATTTTTATCACTCTGCTATTCTTCTCATTAGACTTTTTGTACCTCATGTATTTCCACCCTTGGACTTTTTATCCTCACTTGTTCTTCACCATGAGATTTTTATCTCTTGCGTATTTCACCATGAGATCTTTGATCCTCTTGCGTAACTTTCACCATGAGACTCTTTTATCTTCATGTAACTTTCACCATTAGGACTCTTTTACTCATTGCATGTTTTCCATATGAGAAGTTTTACTTGCAGTTTTCCCATGAACTTTTTACTTGCTGTATTTCACATGATCAGGAAGTATCTCACTTGCATATTTCCCATGGAGTCTTTACTTGCATGTTTTAACCACTACAGAGGGTTTTTACCCCTTGCAATATTTTCCAATAGGAGTTCTCCTTAGTGATCCTCCTTGGTAATTTCCTTCTCTTTTTATTCATTGCTAACTATTCACCTTGAGACCTTATCAATCCTTTGTTAATCTACCATTGAGATCAGGTGATCTCACTGGAATTTCTTCTAATGACCTTTTTGCTTCTTGGCAATAATCTTTAATGTCTATTTCTTCTGTATTTTGAAGCCAGATTGTGTCAACCTATAATAGTTTTCTTACGCTCGTATTGCGGGGCCCTTCAAGTGAAGACTCATTACTGCATCCTACAAGCTGCGTAAGGTATTGATCATAAGACCCTTAGCATCCTCACTTAGTAAACTATACACCATGAGATATTGATCCTCTGGTCTTCACATTGGACCGCTATTGCACCTACTGTAACCACTTAGCTCAGATCCTTACATCTCACTGGTTAACCAATTGAGTCCTATGGAGCATTACTGGAGAATTTACCATTAAGACCTCTTAGATCTCTGGTGCAACTCTGTCACCATTACTCTTCCTGTGCATCTCACTGTTAATTACCATTGAGACTCTTTTGATTGTTTGTGATTTTTTGAGATTCAATTCATCTCATCCACAATTGACCATTAGTTCTGACTCTTTGCATTCCTTCAGAACACATCCTTTGTGCCCATTGATTTTGATTGTCTATGATTCATGAGTCTGAATATTTCGTTTGTAAACATGTCTAGTTCGGCTCCTTTTCTATTTCTGAATTCCCTGAATTTATTCTCGTATTTGAACACAATGAATTCTTATGTTCGTCACTATATTGGATTTAAGAAATTTTACTTGTACTGCTTCAGCGGTTCTTGTTCTTGTAACTATAATTGGACTTTATTCATTTTAGAACTTTCCATGAGCTTTAGCAACCTATGAAGCACTCAGTGAGACTCTCCTCATTATTCGTAATGATCACCTTGGATGTTTCATCTATTGAGACACTTAACAATTGTCCTCTTTTTCCTCAGTCTTTTATCACTGTCAGTGAGCCTCCTTTGCATCCTCACTGAATCTAATCACCATTAGTTTCTTTTCCTGATATTAGCATTAGACCTCTATTGTCCTTCTGTGCGTAACCTTCACATTGGATTAGTTCATCTCTCATTTCCAACGACTTCATTGAGATCGTTTGCATCTATTGCGTACCCTTCGACCATTGGACCTCCTTTTGCATCCTCACTCTGTGTAACTCTTTTCATTGAGACCTCTTATTGCATCTCACTTGCTACTACTTTACCATTGAGACCTCCTTTTGCATCCTCACTTGCGTAACTTTTCATTTACACATTGAGACTCCTTATTGCATCCTCACTTGCGTAACTACTTTACCATTGAGACCTCTTTATTGCATCCTCACTTGCGTAACTACTTCACCATTGAAACCTCCTTATTGCATCCTCACTTGCGTAACCACTTCACCATTGAGACCTCCTTAGTGCATCCTCACTTGCGTAACTACTTCACCATTGAGACCTCCTTCTTGCATCCTCACTTGCGTAACCACTTCACCATTGAGACCTCCTTATTGCATCCTCACTTGCGTAACTACTTCACCATTGAGACCTCCTTATTGCATCCTCACTTGCGTAACTACTTCACCATTGAGACCTCCTTATTGCTTCCTCACTTGCGTAACTACTTCACCATTGAGACCTCCTTATTGCATCCTCACTTGCGTAACCACTTCACCATTGAGACTTCCTTATTGCATCCTCACTTGCGTAACTACTTCACCATTGAGACCTCCTTATTGCATCCTCACTTGCGTAACCACTTCACCATTGAGACCTCCTTATTACATCCTCACTTGCGTAACCACTTCACCATTGAGACCTCCTTATTGCATCCTCACTTGCGTAACTACTTCACCATTGAGACCTCCTTCTTGCATCCTCACTTGCGTAACTACTTCACCATTGAGACCTCCTTATTGCATCCTCACTTGCGTAACCACTTCACCATTGAAACCTCCTATTGCATCCTCACTTGCGTAACCACTTCACCATTGAGACCTCCTTATTGCATCCTCACTTGGTAACCACTTCACCATTGAGACCTCCTTATTGCATCCTCACTTGCGTAACCACTTCACCATTGAGACCTCCTTATTACATCCTCACTTGCGTAACCACTTTACCATTGAGACCTCCTTATTGCATCCTCACTTGCGTAACTACTTCACCATTGAGACCTCCTTATTGCATCCTCACTTGCGTAACCACTTTACCATTGAGACCTCCTTATTGCATCCTCACTTGCGTAACTACTTCACCATTGAGACCTCCTTATTGCATCCTCACTTGCGTAACTACTTCACCATTGAGACCTCCTTATTGCATCCTCACTTGCGTAACTACTTCACCATTGAGACCTCCTTATTGCATCCTCACTTGCGTAACTACTTCACCATTGAGACCTCCTTATTGCATCCTCACTTGCGTAACCACTTCACCATTGAGACCTCCTTATTGCATCCTCACTTGCGTAACCACTTCACCATTGAGACCTCCTTATTGCATCCTCACTTGCGTAACCACTTCACCATTGAGACCTCCTTATTGCATCCTCACTTTCGTAACTACTTCACCATTGAGACCTCCTTATTGCATCCTCACTTGCGTAACTACTTCACCATTGAGACCTCCTTATTGCTTCCTCACTTGCGTAACTACTTCACCATTGAGACCTCCTTATTGCATCCTCACTTGCGTAACTACTTCACCATTGAGACCTCCTTATTGCATCCTCACTTGCGTAACCACTTCACCATTGAGACCTCCTTTGCATCCTCACTTGCGTAACTACTTCACCATTGAGACCTCCTTATTGCATCCTCACTTGCGTAACCACTTTACCATTGAGACCTCCTTATTACATCCTCACTTGCGTAACCACTTCACCATTGAGACCTCCTTATTGCATCCTCACTTGCGTAACTACTTCACCATTGAGACCTCCTTCTTGCATCCTCACTTGCGTAACCACTTCACCATTGAGACCTCCTTATTGCATCCTCACTTGCGTAACCACTTCACCATTGAGACCTCCTTATTGCATCCTCACTTGCGTAACCACTTCACCATTGAGACCTCCTTATTGCATCCTCACTTGCGTAACCACTTCACCATTGAGACCTCCTTATTGCATCCTCACTTGCGTAACCACTTCACCATTGAGACCTCCTTATTGCATCCTCACTTGCGTAACCACTTTACCATTGAGACCTCCTTATTGCATCCTCACTTGCGCTACTTACCATTGAGACCTCCTGCATCCCACTTGCATTACCATTGAGACCTCCTTATTGCATCCTCACTTGCGTAACTACTTTACCATTGAGACCTCCTTATTGCATCCTCACTTGCGTCTACTTTACCATTGGATCTTTATTGCATCTCACTTGCGTAACTACTTACCATTGGACCTCTTATTGCATCCTCACTTGCGTAACCACTTCACCATTGAGACCTCCTTATTGCATCCTCACTTGCGTAACTACTTCACCATTGAGACCTCCTTCTTGCATCCTCACTTGCGTAACCACTTCACCATTGAGACCTCCTTATTGCATCTCACTTGAACTACTTCACCATTGAGACCTTTGATCCTCATTCCTCACCATTGAGACCTCCTTATTGCATCCTCACTTGCGTAACCACTTCACCATTGAGACCTCCTTATTGCATCCTCACTTGCGTAACCACTTCACCATTGAGACCTCCTTATTGCATCCTCACTTGCGTAACTACTGTGTATTTGAACTTGGTTGATATAGCGAGATCATCAACATGTTAGTTCCTGTGGATGTAGTATGTGAATAGCTTTAGTAGTTCGTTTATGAAGATGAAGAATGTTGAAGTCAGAACTCATCCTCTGATATTTTAATCACTCTGCTTTTCTTTCTATAGTTTTTGACTCGCATGTTTTCCACATAGGAAGTTTTTGCTCTTGCATGTTTTCCACATAGGAAGTTTTTACTCTTGCATGTTTTTTACATAAGAAGTTTTTTTATCCTTAGTAGTATCCATGCTGGTAATTTCTTTTTTTTTTTTATTAGTTCTAGAAGCAGGTCTTTCGAACCTTATCAAATGCCTTTGTGAGATCAACGAGTGTAGTCAGGTGTTCAGATTTCTTCTGAAATGTTTCTTTTTCTTAGGCAAATATGTTGCTTTAATGTCTGTGCTTCTGTATTTTTTGAAGCCAGATTGGTAGTCAACTAATAATTAGTTTTCTTTACGCTCGTGTGGTGCCGGGGCCCGCAAGGGAAGAAAAGAATAGTACCACTGCGACCTACAAGGCATATCGTAAAAGGTGACTGATGTAAGACCTAGGAAAGCTACCTTAGTAAATAAAAAGCATCGCAGAAATTGGATGTACTGGTCTACTTGTAGGCGCATAATTCGCACAACATACAATCGCTCTTAGGCTCAGATCGCATACAAATCACACAGAGGGGTTAACAAGTAGTCCATATGGAGAAGACGTTTTCATTAAGGTTAGTTAGGAGTCTATAGGTGGCAATCGTGTCCATTACTGTTCCCGTGCAGCTCAACAGATTAATTGGGCGTAACTCGGTTTTCTTTTTTTTTTTTTTGTAATTTCAAATTCATCTATCCACAATTGGCATTAGTTCTGACTCTCTTCATTCTTCAGAAAAAAATCCTTTGTGCCCATTGATTATTGAATATGTCTATGATTCTGAGTGCTGAATTATTTCGTTTGTAAACATGTCTAGTTCGTGTGTCTTTTCTAGTTTCTGAATTTCTGAATTTAATTCTGTATTTTGAAACAGTGAATTCATTATGTTCGGTCGCGTATATTGAAGAAGGATTTTTGTTGTCCGTGTCTTTTTTTTCAGCGGTTCTTGTTCTTGTAATTATAATTGTACTTTATTCATTTTAGAAGTTTTCTAGAGCTTTAGCAACCTATTAGCCAGTGTAGACTCTCCCATTATTTCGATAATGATGCACACCCTTGGTGTGTTCTTTTATTGAGACCTAACAAATGTCCATATTTTTCGCGGTCTTTTTTCATGATCAGTGATGCGGTTGTTGTCAACTCCAACTGAATCTAATACACTTTAGTTTTACTTTTCTGATATAGCATGCCCTCTATTGTGTTCTGTGGCGATGGTTTCAGTTGGATTGGTTTCTATGTTTGTTTTTTCCAACAGATGCTTGGTCATGAATCGTTTGAAGGTTTGTGTTTCTGACGGGATTGTTTTTGTGTCATCTACGTCTGTGTATGTTTTTTCATTACTATTCATTACAGCTTTCATTACTATTTTCGTTATAATACGTTCGTTTTTTTATATTTGTTTTTTAAATATTGAAAAAATGTATGCAAAAAAATCACGTTTTCCACATTACCACACGGAGCCTTGTTAGTGCTACAGCGTTCATGCACAGCAGCTACGATCACACTGTGCAACAAAGAGATCGGCACATACAAGGTTTTCACCTAAGTGCAATGATAATGTTTCTACTAATCAACAAAGAGATTGGCACATACAGGGTTTTCACCTAAGTGCAATGATAATGGTTCTACTAATCAACAAAAGATTGACACATACAAGGTTTTCACTAGTGCAATGATAATGTTTCTACTAATCAACAAAGATCGGCACATACAGGGTTTTCACTAATGAATGATAATGGTTCTACTAATCAAAGAGATTGGCACATACAGGTTTTCACCTATGCAATGTATGGTTCTACTAATCAACAAGAGATTGGCCCTACAGGGTTTCACCACATGCAATGTAATGGTTCTACTAATCAACAAAGAGATTGGCACATACAGGGTTTTCACCTAAGTGCAATGATAATGGTTCTACTAATCAACAAAGAGATTGGCACATACAGGGTTTTCACCTAAGTGCAATGATAATGGTTCTACTAATCAATCAATAAATATATAAAACACAATGATTTCTCTGTAGAGACACAAGTATTTATTCTACAGAGATACTAGATTTTCTGTTGAGATAAAGGCCATAGCCCTGTAGACATGGAGCTATGCCTGTGTAGATACAAGCATTTCTCTGTACATATATAAGCATTTCATAGTGGAGATACAAAACAGTATCTATGAGATGCAGGTATTTTTCATGGAGATAAAAACAGAACTTTCTCTGTAGAGTTTGAAATAATTTCTAGGAGATAAAAAAATACTTTCTCTGTACAGATTAAATTATTTCTCGGAGATAAAAATACTTTCTCAGTCGAGATGAAAGTATGTCTCAGGGAGATAAAAACACACATTGAGAAGACAGACAGGAAGCATTGCAAGACAGGCAATGTTTTGGAACCCGCAGGAAAGAGGAGTAGGGAAGGCCTAGACATACCTGAATAAGAGAGCTGGGAAAAGGATATGAAATGATAGGTAAACGATGGAAAGGATTGGAAGGAATGCAGGAGAGAGGAAGAGCTGCAAAACGTTTGTTTAAGACATGTGCTCCGTTGGGAGCAGAATGGTAAAGAAGAAGAAGGAAACAAATAATTTCTCTGTAGATATTCAAGAATTAACTGTAAGATATAATTATTGTTCTATTACAGGCGACGGTTGCTGTACGTGGAAGAAGTTAACTGTAAGATATTTCTTCTTCTTTGCGTTCGTTCTTTTGACCAATTTTAATCACTCTTTGTGATATGTTTGATCTTTGCCAAGAACGTGTATACGTTGCACATTGGTTTGGCAGGCCCCTAAACGCATATACTTCTACACGTTTAGGACACATGCATCCGATTTCAGCCAAACTGTAATATAATTATTGCTCTATTACAGGCGACGGTTCTGTACGTGGAAGAAGCCGTCAATGGTATTATGTATTAACATCTTGAATCTAACTGTGGTCACTGAAGGTCCGGATAAAACTATATATTTGACTCGTTACAATTTCACTAACACAGCAGGTCTCAAGTATGTACAAGTCTATCATATACCATTATTTAATTTTTTTACAATCATCGTAAAAAATACGATGTCGTCAAATACTGGTGTCGTTTAATGCAACATTGTCATATTTTAGAAGTCAAGTATTTTTAGAAATGTCTATATATTCTCTATCCCTGTTTTTATTCACCTTTGCTTGCCGGAGCTACGGAGTTCGTGCTTTGTACAATACTCTCGGCAGGTGGCGGGCCATTTCTGCGGAGAGGGACTGAGCTATACGGGGTAAGACCCGGAGCAATGAAGTCAATTCTTCGGGTTTCTTCTTCTTCTTCTTCTCTTCCACCATTTACTTCTTTATAGAAGTGTTGGGGGTGAAACGTAGTGATCTTGTGTGTGCTTTTTTAAGGCACTTTGTAAGCTGATGTTCATGTTCGTAAGGCTGTTCTTGATGCCGTCGCTCCATCTTTGCGTGGTCTTCCTCTTGCCTTGTACTCATTATACTTTTTCTATGTGGCTCTCTGTGGTAGGCGATACCAGGGCATTCTGGTCAGTCTTCGGGTTTACAACCCTTTAAACCTTTGCTCATTTGTAGTGACCTAGATGTGTGAATACTTAGATGATGTGTAATCCCGGGAACATTTGATTCTAAACTCACCCACTATGAAAATTGGTACTCTGACTTTACGAGTTATTTTACAAATATGAATCTCCGTTGGAGCTACTGTGTAAGTGCTCTTCCGCTAACATTGCCTGCCATCTTGAAGGGACTGAGTGGTCATCTGTGGTCAACAGAGTTCGATTATATTCCGTGGTTTTTTTATTTAGCAGGAAATACTGAAAACAAAGGATACATTGGGCACTTAGTATGCACTAGATACAATAAATACACTGCAGACATAGAATACACTGGAAACTTGATATAAAGAAAGCACTGGATACACTATGCACACAGGATACACTGAATACATAGGATACACGCCATATATGTATATATAGAAGGCACTATACGCGTATAATAAACTATATATATATATTTCATCATTGACCTCTTTGTCTCAGGAGACAAAAGGTATTGCGTCATGCAGTATGTTATATATATATATATATATATATATATATATATATAGTGTGTGTGTGTGTGTGTTTATATAAATATATACATATATATATGTATACGATTTATCGAATACATAAGATGCACTGGATACTCTGCGATAAATAGCGTTTTATTTCTTCTTCTTCTTTGCGTTCATTCTTTACGAAAAATGTAATCACACTTTGTGATATTGTTGATCTCTGCCAAGAACGTGTATACGTTGCACATTGATTTAGTAGACCCCTAAACACATAGACTTCTACACGTTTAGGAAACGTGTATCCGATTTCAACCAAAACGTCCTTAGTCGCCTCTTACGACATGCGTGGCAGGTAACAGAGGTTCTATTTTTACACTTCAAATTTGACCCCAGTAAGCACTCGAGTGATGTTTTATTTTAAATTACAGTATAATTTTTAAAGATTCTAGTATGAAGTGCATGTTGTCTATAAATACAGTATGTACGTAGGTTACACGGGATATATATGATGTCTGGTATGCGCTAGATACAATCAATGGCTACATTTATACACTGTTTGTATAGTATGCACTGTATAGAAAGGATGCACTGTATAGAAAGGATGCACAGGATACACATGATACAATATTCAGTTCTTTGTCAAAAACATTCACAAATAAATACAATCCATCCAGAGCAAGGTCCTTCAACCTTGATTCCCTTGTAAATGTCTCACTGAAAGATCTTCACGGTGATGAGAACTGTACTACTGAATTCCAACATACGGAACCTCAACTCTTTGTGTGTGAATGGACAGCTTGCAATTATATTGTCAATGGAGTAAGTATTTACAAACGTTGTGCCATATTATAAAAGCAATTGGATAAATGAGATGAGTTGACACGCAAATCTGAGTTGAATTGCGTGTTTCATTCTTTCCAACTTTTTTTCTGAGTAGATTTGTGATTCTAAACTTGGGACATTTGCAACCGTTTTGGGACATGTGTAGTTTTTATCGTCCCCAATGGATTTGGAGTTTTCGCTCCGTTTCTCTTTTTGAGAAGTGGAAACGTTGGACACATGACGGATGTGTCTATATCAGCCGTATTGACAGGACCTGTCAGTAGAGATTAACTGTATTGTTACACACCACTTTTTTACTTTGCATGGTGTACAGTTATATAGTATTAAAACTAAATTACGAATTTTCAATTCAAATGTTGAATCAATCCTAACATATGCCAACGAGAATTGAAAATGACTAAAGATAAAGAAAGCAAGTTGAATGCATTTGAAAATGGATGTCTGCGAAAAATAATGAATATAAAATGGGACGAATTCAGAAGTGATGAAATCAGATAAATGTCTGGTTAACCACTAGTGACAACTGTTATAAGAAAGAGAAGATGGGGATATGTTGGACACATCTTGAGGAGAAATGATCAACGAATATCAAAGCAGGCATTGAAGTAGGATGCAAAGGGTTCAAGAAAGAGAGGACGAGCTAAGGAGACCCTGAAACGAACTTTACTGATAGAGGCAGGAAATATCGGTCTCAGTTCCATGGAGGAGATTGTGCGAGTTGCCCCGGACAGAGCGGTATGGAGAAATTATTTGCAGGCCCTATGTAACGTATAACCGCACAAGAGGAATTATTATTATATTATGGTGTACAGGAGCATCAGCCTTTACCCGAGTGTGGCAGGACGGGGCAATTATGGTACAGCCAACGGTCATTTGTACGTTTCTGTGTCAGCTATCGTTCTCTATAAGTCGGTCACGAGAACCGTGGTTCTTTGTTTCATTGCGTCTACGTTATTTACTAAGGAAGCCTTCACATCTGTTTAGCCGGAAGTGTAGTCAAAGTATTGACCTATTCAAAGGTCATTTCCGCTATGATTTGTATTCCTGTACAACTGACTGACAATATATAGTAAATAAACTGGAACATATTTAGGTCCGCTATTGTTGGTAACGAGGTAATTTGGTATTTATGTTACAAATATTTTAAAACTTATATAGTGTATTACATTTTATATAATAACATTAAATTATGTGAACAGAAATGATCATTACAATAACATTCGCAATGACTACGGACTAAAATTTGTGATTTTTCTGATTTGAGAATCTCAGCTGACTTGAGCTGACCGACCATAAAATAAAATTATAAAACATCTAAAACGAAAGAAACGGGGACGTGGTCATGGTCAACATACAATCAAACCTGATCTGATTTTGTAAAGTTGTATGGTTTGTAATTGTACCAAATTTAAAATAAAAGGAATGTCAACTCATTTATGATTATCATTATATTAAGATATTGGACTGGTTCATACAAGGTACTATTTTGAGAAACCTAAAGTTTAGCGGTAAAAAAAGAAGCACGTAAAAGAACTCCTGGCAGTTAACAATCTTCAAGAGTATGCTGCAAAGCCGCTGCCATGGTAAAATTCATTTTTTTAAATAGATTAACATACAATTCCTATTTTAAAAAACAAAGATATCACCATCTTCAATATTACGTTGTGTACCCGTTTCAGTGTTCAGACACCACACTCACACTGCCCCTGCTGTAAGAAAGAGATCAGATCAGACATGTTTATTCACCATGCCCAATCGTCCGAATCAGAATGTGCAATGATTATGTTCCTATCTATTAATCAATCATTCAAAAAAAGAAATATGGTAAAACAGTAATATGGTCACATTTTATTTGATTTACTTTTCCATCCAGGTATAGTGTATATTATCATAGACATATTAAACTGTAGTTTTCTTCATTTTAAACATTTTGATTAGTAATTTAGTTGTAAGTTATTTGAAGATACATTACTTGCTAATATCGTGGCAGCTAGCTCAAATAATTGTACAAATGCTATAGCAATTAAACATATATTCAGTGATTCACAAATAATGTGAAATCTATTTCAATGAATCAATCCAACAAATTCTGATTTTCTGAAACATTTAACAGCAATCTCACTGTGATGAAGTAGTACAATACAGACTGTATAATTGAAACAACTTCAGATCAGGTGGAAATGGTTGGCTTAGCAGAAATTATTTTACTGTAGGGTCAGAATGCTGGAGAATGACAGAACAAGATATGTTCAAACTTTTCACTTTCCATACAACTTGTCTAAAAAAAAATGATCTTGTGTGAGTTCTGGCCAAATACTATCTCTAACCAAGAACTGCTTACACAGATAAGCACCATCATCCAAAAGAGATGCTAGAGATGGATCAAACATGTGATGTTTGTGGAGACTAACTCTGTCATGAAAACTGCATTGAGATAGACACCAGTGGGTAAATAAAAACGTGCAAGACGCAAAATGACCTAGAGAAGAATTGTGGAAAAAGAACTGAAGGTAATGAATTACAGCTTGAACAGAGGAGGCCAAGTACAGAGAAGAATGGCATGTTTTATTGCTGTCTAAGGGTGTCACAGGCTAGAGAGAGAGAACCAAAATACAAATGAAAGAATTCCTTGTTTGATCAATAAATATTGACAATTGATCACTAAGATATAAAATCATCATCATCAGGTGCCGACTGGTGTAGGCGATCATGGATATCCACAAATCTCTGGTGTTTGCTATCATCTCAGATGTTGACACTGTTCTGTGCCCTGAAGTCAGTCTATCCAAAATTATCTCTGTCTCTCCCTCTATATATAAAAATATAAAATACATTACTGAAAAATTGAACTATTTAAACTATATTTTTCTTGGCTTTATTTTTAGAACTTACATCCTCTCTCACATCAACATTACTAAAACAATCAGATTTTGCAGCCATCCATCTAACTCTCATTCCATCAAATATTCTAAGATTTTAAAAAGTCATAAATTGACCATTGTCTTTATCAAAATTCTTTCATCATCATCAAGGTACATATCCTTTATAGGACGTTGCTCTCTTTGCAGCACATCTGAAATTCACCCTGTCTCTAGCCAGTTCACCCACTTCATCGATGGTCATGTTCATGGTTTCTTTAATATCTTTTTTAGCCATCTTCTTCTTGGTCTGCCTCTGTGTCCTGGGACACTGCCCTCTAGTATTGTTCTTTCCAGGCCATCGGGACGCTTGATGTGACCAAAGTATGTAATTTTTCTGTATAGTATGTTGTTTAGCAGCCAATTCTCTTTAACATTTAGTTCTTTCAGGACATGTGTGTTCAGTAGGATCTTTCTGTAGCATTTAGTTTCGAAGGACTGGATTTTCGTTCTTAATTTTTATGTAATAGTCCATGATTTGCAACCATAAGTAGAGACTGGAAAATGCATGCTCTCAACATTTTTAATTTTATAATTATGCTGGTGGTTTGCCACATGTTCTTCATTGTGTTTAACTTCTTGATTGCTATTGCCAATCTTCTTGAGATCTATTTGGAGGAGTTACCGTTATTGTTAATTATTGAGCCCAGATATTCGTAGCTCTCTACACATTAGAGTTCTTCATTGTTTATTTCGATGTTAGGTGAGCCTTTTGCTTTGTCAGTTGACATGATTTTTGTTTTTGTGTATTCAAATATAGATGTTGGTCTTCACTATGTTTCTTGGTCGTCATGATTAGGTTTTCCAAACCTTCTTTGCTGGTGGATAATAATACTGTATCGTCTTCGTATCTAAGCTCTGGTATGCATTTGCCGCCTATAGTGAGAGGGTCGTCATTCACATAGTTGGCATCGTCTTTTACATTCCTCATGATGTTCTCCGCATATATGTTGAATAAGTATGGTGACAAAATACATTCCTGTCGTACCCCCTTTTGAATCTCAAACCATTCAGCTATTTCACCTCCTATTTTAAGGGGGGATTCGGTGGTATGGGGATCATGAAATTATTTTCGTTGTTTTCACATTAATGTAAAATTTGTATAACCATTTTGAAAGATTATGGCTTAGAATAGTAGAAAAAACTAGTAAAAAAATGTCAAAGCGTTGCCATGGAAACAATATAAAATGGCCACCAAAAACAAAATTTCAAATCCTAAGGCTCTGAATCTAATGAATGTAAATGAATTCTGTTTTCACTCTAAGGTGCACAATTGTGATATCTAAAATATTACACATGATTTTTAGGATATATAAAATATTTAATTTTTATAAGTTTTGGGTAAAAATTTCCTCAAAATTGGTCAAAAATAGCTGGTTTTTTTGGGGTGTTTACAGAAAATTCATTAAAATGTAATATTTAATATATCCTAAAAATCATGTGTAATTTTTTATATATTACAATTGCTCACCTTAGAGTGAAAACAGAATTCATTTATATTCATTAACTTCAGAACCTTAGGATTTGAAATTTTGTGTTTGTGGCCATTTTTATTGTTTCCATGGCAAGCGTTGACATTTTTTTACTAATTTTTTTCTGCTATTCTAAGTCATAATCTTTCACAATTGTTATACACATTCTACATTAATACCAAAGCAACGAAAAAGTTTAAAACCAGAATCCCCCCCTTAATGGTTGCCTGTTGTTCGTGGTATAGAGATTCTATGAGTTGTATTATGTGTGTTGGAAAGTGCATGTCTTTCATGATGTTCCACATTTTCTGGTGTTGTAAATGGTCGAAAGCCTTGCTATAGTCTATGAAACATGCATGCAGGTCTATGTTGCATTCTCTGCATTTCTCAATGAGTCTCATGCTACAAATATGATCTCTAGTGCCTCTACCTCTTCTGAAACCTGCTTGTGTTTCGTGTATTTCATCTTCTAATTTTTGTTCCATCCTCTTCATTATGATTTTTAGTAGGATTTTGCTGGCGTGACTTATAAGGGCAACAGTTCTGTAGTTGGTGCATAGTTTCATGTTTCCCTTCTTTGGAATAGGAATAAATACTGATCTTTTTCATTCCTTTTGCCAGGAGGAGCTATTCCATATCTTTGTGCACAATTTATGATATACCCGAACACTGGCCTCCCGCCTGCTTGAATCAATTCCGCTGATATATCATCGCACCCTGGTGACTTCCCTCTCTTCAGGCTTTTGATGGCCAGGTGCACTTCATCCAACATGGGCTCTGGTTCTGTCTCTTCGCTTTCTGTTATTATCTTATGTGGATCAAAATTCTCTATAAGATCCAAATGATAATGTTAATGTCAGGCATGTTTCGAATGGTTAAAATATTTCCCATCTAAATGTTGGTTGACACAAAATGGCAGCACAAGATCTAAACATTAACTTAAAGTCTAGTAGTCTGGCATTATTGGCATTATGTCTGGAGTTTTGTTGCGACAATTTCATCCCAAAGAGGTTGTCAGACATAGATCTCTAACTTGATCTGGGGCCCTTAGTAGTTTCGGGCAGATATGTGGTATCAGGGTGTCACTGGATCGAACTTGGAGGGAGCACATTTCACCGCTGTACAATCCCCGCTAGTCATAGGTGCACCATGCTTGCAGGCCTTTATCACTAGCTCTGGTTCTGGGCTATTCACTATGGCCGTGTCACGTCATGTGCATAGGTGTTTTGTGCATCTCCACCTATCCAGCTATTCCTTCCAACACACAGAGTCCGTCTTCACCATGGGTCCCCATAGCAGTGTGACCCTATCTGGCTCAGTGCAATGCCAGTGTCTTATCACCTCTTGTCGCAACTGGGAAGGAAGTGGGAAAGGGACATAAGGGGAAAATGGGGGACGTGGGAGGGTTAAGCAGGATTACTCCCGCCCACTCATGTTGTTTAGCCAGTCAGCCGAGACTGTTGCCCGGGTGTGGACGTGGAGCCAAACATGAGCTAGGTGAGAAGTGGGGACCAAATAGGATCATGACTATCCGTGGACACAACCAGGATACGGCTGTCATTTTCCGTGAGTACTAACCCTACTTCTCACCCAACACCCCAGTCTAGTAGTCTAAAGAGAACTATACATGTATACACTAAGAAGCAAAATAATTGTTCTATAAACCAACATTTAAAGTTTATTTTAGCCGGTTTAGAAGTTAGATAATGCTATATTGAACCAATACCTATGTGTGGCAGTGAATCATGGACAATGAAACAAAATTCCCTCTGAAGTCGGAGAAGGCCCGTCTGTATGGCAGAAATCAATAAAGCGTAAGTTGGCCTTCACGCAAAAATCAGTCAGAAGCGCCACACCAGAAGCCGTGGCTGCGCCCGAATTCATAGCGAGAACGCAGGAGAAGAAGAACAAACAATCAGTAAGATCATTGGAAGCTACAGAAATGTGGTTTTACAGAATGCTGCTGAAAATCCCATGGATAGCAAAGAAAACAAATGAAGAGGTTTTAAATCAGGCCTGCACACAAAGAAACCTTATCAAAAGAATAATAATAAGACAATCAAGGCTCTTTGAACATATAGTGTGAAGAGAAGGTTTAGAACATTTGGTGACTACATGTGAAATTCAGGGAAGGGGAGATCGTGGAAGACAGAGGAAGAAAATATTGGATGACCTGACATGGTTCGACACAAAATCGAGCGTCAGAACTGATTACATGCACCAAGCAGAGAGAGTTGTGGAGAGACATGATCGCCTACGCCAGCGGGCATGGCACTTGATTGATTGAGAAGTTAGACAAGACATACCAGTGCTGGCTGCTATCTTAAATAATCTTCATGTGTTTCATAACTAGTTTGAATAATATATGTCCATTATCAAAATATAAATAATTTAAAATCTGAATATTAACTGATGCCTGGAGTAAAGCCTTTTCTGTGGCAAATTGAAAGATTGTACAGAATTGTAAAGGGTCACTGCAGATTTATAACTAATTTTACAAGGAAACAAAACAAGTCGCTATGTGAGCTATTTGGTTAAAATATGACTGAGCAACTTTTGGTAGTTATTGTGTTATTAAGTTGTTTGAGACCTGACTTCTCAGCTCACATATCTCTTGGTGGTTGATGGGCAGTTATTGACAGCACTAATGTGAGTCCATATGTAAAAGGGTACTTGCTGTATGTGATGAATAAGTAGAAGATCAGTGGATCCATATCAACATGCACATTAATCACCATCTGCTGAATGAGACTGGGCACCTATGATAAGCAAAAACTCCAGTTCTGTTGACCTATAACATGAAACAAATACTGACATTTATTTTTCAGCGGTTGGATTGCTCTAGTTTTATTACATGTTCTCGCCGTCTGCCCAGCGCTCATAGCACGTTGGACTACAGCTGACAAGCCCTCTGTGATTGTGGGTTCAATTCCGTGGGCTGGCAGAAAAGACACAGGTTCTCCAGATTTACGTTGTTTGTGGCACCAAACCGAAGGGTTACGATGTCCAGGGCACTGAGCCGAAGTGCTGAAAGCTCAAGTGCTTCTGGATCTAAAAAAAAAAAATTAAAAATTACATGTTCTCAAATACATTCCATTTTTTTTCAGGAGACCATTTATATCAAAAACTAGAATCGTAATGTTCTAATGCTGGATGGAGAAGCATTTTCAGGAACACATTTACTTGCCTCCATTAACTAAAGATGTCTTAGGTGGACATTTGCATCAGAAGGTGTCGGAGGTTCTTAGTGACAATTTAATTGATGGCAAGGTGAGTTGTGAGGTTCTATGGATTAGTGTTTGCATATGTTGTCCAAGTGTCATTTACGTCATTACTAGATTTAGGCCTATACTTATTTTTTATTATCATTGTCATTTAACAGTTTCATGAAATTTATAAGGAATGGCTAGGACACATCTCTCTTATTCTTAAGGATGCAGGTTCAAGTCCCATTTGGCTCCTAAGAAGGAGGAAAGGAGCTGACAGAAGTTATTATCAGCTTATGAGATGATATCGGTGAATTCACCTATCTAATTACTGTATTATTGCAAACATTGATGTGTAGCTGTTTTAACTAATTCACTGTTTGTTTCAGACAAGTGTATACAGTGGATGCTCATTGGCTGACAAAGTTACAGGCATGCTTTTAGAAAGATCACTCAAAGACATTCACAACATTCTTCAAGATGATAGACTTTTGCTTGAGAACATCAGACTTGTCCTACTGGTTCTGCATAAAGAGTATCCACATCTGCCAGAGACATTAGCAGCAGATAATCTTCGAAAAAGGCAACTTTTATTTTCCATATTTTGTAAATGATTCAAACTTGTCTACACTATTATATATATCTTCTTTTGCTCGTTCTTCACGATCAATTTTAATCACTCTTTGTGATATATTTGATCTTTGTCAAGAACATGTATACGTTGCACATTGGTTTGGTAGGCCCCTAAACGCATAGACTTCTACACGTTTAGGACATGTGCATCCGATTTCAGCCAAACCTCCTTAGTCCCCTTTTTACAACATGCGGCGGTAACAGTGGTTCTATTCTTTACACCCCAAATTTGGGCCCCGTAACCACTGGGTGTATTATATATATATTTCTTGCACCGTTACATAGTGCCACGTACTTCTGTCTCTGCAACTCGCTCAATCTCTTCGTGAAAATTAGGTCCGGTATTTCTTGCTTTTCTGAGTAAAGTTTTAGGTTTCAGAGCGCCCTTCTTCCTTGAACCGTTTGCCTCCAACTTCAATGCCTGCTTTGATATTCTTTGTTCATTTCTTCTCAAGGTATGCCCAACAAACATCCATCTTCTCCCTCTTATAACAGTTGTCACTAGTGATTGACCAGACATTTCTCTGATTTCATCACTGCTCCTGGGAAATTTATCCCATTTTATGTTTATTTTTTTTGCAGACATTTCTTTTCAATTGTATTCAATTTACTTTCTATATCTTTAGCCATTTTACAATATGAATCATGCATATTATGTATTTTAATGAATTTGTTAGTTTTATGGTAGGATGTTTTGTGAAATTCTGTGATATTTTATTAAATGCAAGATATAATTTCATTTGTGAAACCTAGATAGTAGGAGAAGTGCTAGGAGAATTTTTGAAATGTAAGATATTTCAGAAATGCTAGGATATTTTGTGCATGTTCAAATATTAAGAAAATTTGTGACTCTGGGATACTTTATGTCAGAGCCAAAATCTTCTTCTCGCCCTTTTTGGGTAACAGCAAAGTGTAGTGCCCACTTTATCATAACCAAAGGGTGGAGCCTTCAATAAATGCCTAATAGCACAATAAACCCACTTAAACACACCCGAAATGCTCTCGTCAAAGAATTATGACCGGTACAATAAAACCCACCCCAAGCACTCTCATTCGAAAGAATGATGACCAGTCAATAAAACCCACTTAAACACACCCTGAGTGCTCTATTCGAAAGAATGATGACAGGTACAATAAACCCATTTAATCACACCCGAGCTCTTATTCGAAAGAATGATGACCGTCATAGTTTTAACGCTTCTTCTTCTTCAATGATCCAGCGGCACTTGAGTTTTGCCCTTCGCCCAATGTAGTGGTATCTGCATTTTCTGTAAGTTGTTCTTTTGTTCGTATAGTGTGTTCCATTTATCTGGCCTTGGAGGAAGGAGGGTCTTTCTGATGTCTTCTAGTGCTTGACACTTGAAGAGGTGGTGGTGAACGGTTTCATGATGATGTGCACACAGTTGGCACTCTGGAGTGTGTTGTGGATGAATTCTGTTCAAGTGATTATTAAGTGTTATGTGTTGGGTTCTGAGTCTAAAAATGGTGCTCTGATCTCTTCTTGTAAGGTGGTTGATGTTGTCATTAAGGTTAGGGCTGGCCATATGGGTGTACACATCTCTTCCTGTGTTCCCATGGCCCATCTGTTCAGACAAATTTCTTATTTGTTGTCATTAGGATTTGCTTTGCTGTATGGAGGGTTGTTGCTGTGATTGGTTGTTCCTGTGTTGACCCTTTCTTGGCTAGCCTATCTGCTTTGTCATTTCCAGGTGTGTTTGAATGTCCAGGGATCCACTACATGGTTATTTTGATGTCATGTGATGTAATAAGTCTGTCAATATCTAGGGCTATCTGGGATAGTTCAGATTTGCAATGTCCACCATCCTCTAGGGCTTGAAGGGCAGACATTGAATCTGTGAAGATAATTATGTTTTGTGCCTTTGATGGAAAGGCATCGAAAACAGTCTTCAGGTGGTACAATGCTGCTTCTATCGCATGAATTTCAGCCTCATAATTGGAGCATATTCTCGCATGCACCAAACAGCTCTTCGGATGATCTGTCTGGGTATTGTATATATGCTCCGTAACCTGCTTTGATGGTGGCTTTAAATGCAGATCCATCAGTATAGACATGTATCCATTCTTGGGGATAGGCATCAATGGTTCTTTGAGATGCTATCATAAGGCTGACTGGGTCGGAGCGTTTAGTTGCTTCATCTGTCAATTTTGTTCTAATTTCAGGTGTATTCAAGAGTGTATGTGGTGGTAAGTTTGCTATTACTCTCTGCAACTGCTGTCTTGTTTCTGGAAGGTGGTATCTGTCTTTGATTTCACTGACGTGGTGGAGGATTGACTTTTGTTTAATTCTGTTTCTCTGTTTCCACTTCTCAACAAGTAGTTTATTGGGGTGATCTTGATTCATTCTTTTGCTCCTTTCATAAGCTTCAATAGCAGCTTTGTCCCTACGCAACCCAAGAGGTTCCACATTTGTGTGTATTTCACATGCGGCGGTTGGTGTTGACCTCATTGCTCCGCTGATTAGACGTAAGGCATTGTTCTGTACTCTGTCCAGGGAATCAAGGTTTGTCTTGGAGCAAGTTGTTAGAAGAGCACTGTTGTACTCTATTGCAGAGCGGATGTAACCAAGATATAAGCCTCTCAGAGTATCTTTGTCTGATCCCCATGTTGTGCCAGCAAGCTTCTTCAATAGCTGTAATCTTCTTAATGCTTTGTTCTTTACATTCACAACATGCTTCTTCAGGTTAAGCTGGCGGTCAAGTGTTACTCCAAGATATATGGGGTGTTGTTCTCTTAGCAGTTGGTGATTGTCTAGATTTAATGTGATATTCTGTTTGGCAACTTTGTGGCTAATAGTGAAGATGGTATACACTGTTTGGCACAGTTTATCTTTAGTTTCCATGTCTGGCAGTAGTCATGGAGTTTTCTTAGGTCTCCGTTTAGTTTACGTGCTCCACTTTCTACATCCTCATGACTTTGCCAAATAGCCAGGTCGTTCTCGATAGCGCTTTTCAGCGTAATCTGACTTGCAAGGTCATTGATGATATGAGGAAGAGGGTGCAACCTAGGGATGAGCCCTGTGGTAAACCCTCTTCAAGACCTCCTTAGATGAAATTGCATCATTGATTTTGTCTGATGTGACGGTCAATTAAGAAGTACTTAATCCAGTTGTACAATTTCCCATGTATTCCAATGTCCATCATCTTCATAAGGAGGCCTTTTCTCCATACTCGATCGTAAGCCTGCTGCAGGTCAAAGAAAATGGCTACTGTGTGTTTGTTGTTCTGGAAGCTGTTGTGTATTCTTTGAGTAAGCCTAAAGAGTTGGTCCTCTGTGCAGTTGCCAGATCTAAATCCCGCCTGTTCATGGCATAGAGTGTTGGTACTTTCAAGAAACCAGTAGAGATGACAATTTACAATTTTCTCAGCTAATTTCCTAGACATGATGTTAGGGAGATTGGTCGTAGTTCTGGGTTCACCTGGTGGTTTGGTGTTTTTCAGGATAGGGATAATATGGGCACTCCTCCAGACTTTGGGGAGCATTCCATTTCTCCATGTCATATTAATTAGATGGAGAACTGCTACCTTCCCTATTGGACCCAAGTTTAGAAGCATCTTGTGGATCTTATCTGGTCCAGGAGACTTTCTAAGTTTCAATTTCTTTAATGCCTGTTCTAATTCCTGTCTACTAATTTCTTTCTCAAAAATGGAAGCATTTACTGTTTGAGCTTTTTCTTGTTGCTTCAAGTGGTTCAGACGCTTTCTGTCTATCTCTGTGAGTTCCCCTGCTCTGTTCACTGATGCAAAGTAACGGTTGAAGTGCTCTGCTTTTTTCTGGTCTTCAATGATTGTTTTCCTTCCATCTATCACTGGTTTGGGATTTGTCTTCCTACTATCCCCAGACAGATTGTTGACCAACGCCCAGGCTTTGTTTCCATTACGTCTGAAGTCTAGTTTTGAGCATGTGTCTATCCATTTTTCATTTTTAGCCTTCCTAACTGCAAGTTTTACTTTTGCACAAGCTTTATTGTACTGCACTTTTATGTCCAGTGATGGTGTGGACTCTAGTGTTTTCCTTAATGTGCTTCTTTCATAGATGGTGTCTTGTATGTTTTGGTTCCAAAATGGTTTGTGTGATTTCCGGCTGCCCCTTGGGATACATAATGATGAGGCTTTCAGAATTGCTTTTGTTACTTCTTCGTTGAAAGTCTCAACACTGCTGGCTTCAACTTGTGAAAGCAGAGAGTCAGTTGTTTCTTGAAAAGTCTCCAGTTAGCTTTTTTGAAGTTCCACCGTGTTTTTTGCTTTGACAGGCTCTACTTACAGTTGTTATAGTAGTAAGGAGTGGTTTGTGATCACTTCCGATATCATCAAGTAAGTTTTACACGTTCAATCATACTAGGTCCACTCGCTTTGGCACTTCCAGTAGGGCCCAATTAAAAAAAAAAGTCAAAGCCAAGATATTTCAAGATTTGTACCATTGTCTTCATTATTGGTAATTTTGAAATGTCATGTTTTCTTCATTGATAGCTCTGCTAGATGATAATAATGAACAGAAAAGTTAATTCATTTCAATTAATTATATTGTTGCTTACATTAATCTGTTTGTCTGCTAATGTGCATCTGCCTAAGTTTCACTTATTTTTTTAGCTTAAAAATCAATACGGTTGATATTTCACATAATTTCTTCAGCTTATGGAAATCAATAAAGCTGATATTTTACTTAATTTCTTCAATTTAATAAAATCAATACAGAACTTTAGTATTCTTCATTTTAAAGATCACAATTTTGTTCTTACTTGTACAAACAAATCTACAGACAAATATTATCACGTGAAGAAGTTGGTGAGGTACTCTTTGAAAGAATCTGCAACATTGAAGAATCAATGGCTCCTCAAATTACAGGCAAGTGATCTATATTTCAAGACATTTCTTACGTTAAAAGCTGAGGGATTTGAGCTGTTCTTTTCATGTCATTGTTTTAATGTATATAGTTCCGCCTTTAAGGAGTCCGACCTTGCACGGTTTCAGTGAGTTTCATTTTCTCATCAGCCAGTGGTGTTCAATTTCTGGTACAGTTGATTCTCCAGTCACTCAAACTGAATATTGATACTCAGACTTAATGAGTTTGTGGAACATTTGAAAATGTAGCCAGAACTACTGTGTTTAGTGCTCAACTGCTAACACTTTAACTTGGCTGAACATCTAGAGGTGCACCCCTAGTGCATAGTCTCCTATTGTTTTACAGCATAGATTAATTTCACTGACAAAACAACATGTCAGCCCAAAATTACCATCAATAATGAAGACATTCAAAAATTGTACAAATTTTGAATATCTTGACTCCGTAAGTAATTATAATGGAAACTACAAAAGAAATCAGATAGATACTAGCTATGGTAATTCAGAATGCAATTAGTATGAAGAACATATGGTATAACACAAACAAGGAAATACAAGTGAAACATCTGAGGATATATATTTTTTCTGTGATAACATGTGAATCATGGACAATAACACAAACATTAAAGAAGAAAATTATATCTTAAAAACAAGGGACTGAAGAAACATTTTTAGAACGCCATGGACAAAGAATACAAGAAATCCTACTAGAACAGAACATCAAGGAATGTTGGCTCATAAACAACGTATCTTGGAAATTGACATATTTTGATTACATTAAACATCGCAGTGGTTTAGAGAGAAGAGTAGTGAAGAGAATGGTTCTTGAAAAACGTGGCAGGGGGCAACCAAGCCAACAATGGAAGAAAGATATTAAAGAAACTTTTAACATGATATAAAAGAAAGCAGGAAAACTGGCTAGATGTCAATGAGTTTTCCAGGCAGACTGTGTGATGAGAGCATCTTCTGCGAAGGACATACTACATGATAATGAGATATCTACTTTGGTTGATAGTTCTTATGCAACTCAATGCTTTCAGGTGACTCTCATGGTTGTCTGATTTGTCTTTAGGCATGCTACTTGAGCTTGATCTCCAAAAGCTTTGCACATTACTCAACGAGGACTCTTTACTTGATGCTGCTGTCAGAAAATCCAAGAAGGCCTTAACATCAGCACAGTCATCATTGTCGTCTGCAAGAGTTGAGAGTGATGAGAGAAGAAATTGGAAGTCTCAAGTACTGGATCATGAGGCTGAGAAAGAGTATGTTGGACAACAGCTTTATGATAAGATTCTGAAAGTACATCCAGAGTGTGCTTCACATCTGACAGGTATGAGGGGGTGTTTTTGTTCATTTATCAGAGGGAGATATTTTATGCTAAGTTATATGAGGAAGATTGTTTTTTGTTAAGTCATCAGTGGGAGATGTTTTATGCTAACTCATGTTAGTGAGCTGTTTTTTTATGAAGATGTTTTATAAGAAAAAATGTTTCCAGCTAACATATGAGATGTTTTATGCAAGCTCTTATGAAGGATATGTTATATGTTACTCAAAAAAGAGGTTTCATGTTAGTTCATATGATGGACATGTACAAGTACCTCAGAAGTTGAAGTCTTACCTGAATGATGAGGGACACTGGTGATAATGAAAGCAAGACTTCACACCAAAATCAGTTGAAGATGCCATATTAGACTCCATGACTAATCCTGAATTCATAGCAGGCAACAAAAAGAAAAATATATATATCCTTCCTTCCTTTTGTTCGCTTGAAATATTGTCTTTACATTCAATGTTGTCCCTTGTATAAACTTCACTGTTTTTTTTAGCTAACACAGAGGTCTGCGTAGTTTTCTGTCGAATGTTGTTTCGTTAGGCCAGTGAGTTTGCCTCAGTATATCATGTTCGGGGCAATCTTGACATATATGCTCTGCAGTCTGATGTGCCTGTATTGCCGAATTGCCAATCTTGAATTTTGTATAAATGTGGCTGGGGAGTCAATGTTCCTGTTCTAAAGCGCAGAATGACAACTTGTTCTAATCTGCCTATATTATAGTAGCCGTCTTGTGTTGGTATTTGTGGCTTTCTGATTGATTTAATCATCCTTTTCTTTTGGTGTTAGGTAACTGAATATATATATTATCTTGGTATTGCATCTATGAACTAAAGCTTGGTGGATCAAAACTAGACTTCCACTATAAAATTATCCTTGCGATAAGCTTGGTGATCTGAAAGCAGAAGAAGAATACTAAAATATTCTTCAAATCTTAGTTCTCATGGGGTTTGCAAGCTAATCATGCCTAATCTTATTCACAGAATGATTTTAGGTTGAACCTGCCGATCTCAGCTTTAAATCAGAACAGTTACAAACAGTCATGACCTAAAGATGGAAAGTTTGAATTTTCGAATGATAAATGGTTCATTTGGATATTCTGACAATCCAGCAGGATCAAATGTGCTCATAAGACAAGTACATTTCATGATCATTTCAACAAATTAACACAGAATCAGTTGATTTGGAGCTCATAAGTTCTAAGCATTTCAACTTTCGGGAAGAAATAACTGCAAATTGATTCTGGACTAACCCACTTAATTAATATCTTCCTATAGTTCAAGTAACTTTCAGACTCTATTGTCACGATTAGACCACAATCGAAGTTGCATTGTAAGATGATAAGTTTTCATTTCAACTTTAGAAGATGAAACTTGCAATTGTTGACTAAAGACTTAAAATAATATCTTCCTAAGTATTTCCTTTGAACTGTTATATTTCTGACTTACAAACTTGACACATTATTGTCAACACATTAACTACCAAGTGCCACAGCATACGCCCATTTGTCTTGTCATGTTTGACCATGTGCCGCCAACTGTGCCATGATTTGTTTCATTATCAATTTAGCTCAAAATGTATCTTAATGTATTCGTCATTACCGGTTGTTAATTTATTGTTTTCTCATTCTGTTAGCTTGTGATAAAAGTTTATTTATTTATGTCAACAATTGCATGCCATTCAACAAATTTTCTGACAAAATAAGAAAGATACTGCTTAATTTGTACATATATAGCCATTGAGGGACAAATTTAACAAACATGAACTTGGCCACATCATGTTTTTCTGAGTCAATGTGTTATTTATTCTTCCAAATAATTTAGTTCATTCATGTGTAAACCATCGACATGGTATTTATTTATTTGTATAAACTAATGGATTATTTCTTAATATTTATTATTCACATTGTTTATTTTCTCACAGACTTTAGTAGAGTGATTATTTTTTTCATATAAACCTTAGACATTTTTCATAGACATTACATATTGTTTTTTCTTTTTAAACCTTAGATGTTTTCTGCATCAGTGTTTATTTTGTCATTGTGTAAACAAGCATGGCCATTGAGTTATTTGTGTGTGTCGATTCCTTCCCGCTAATAATGGGAGTCCTCCTACTCTAGGGGAATTTAGCCTTTTGCCGTCGCTCACCAACCCAGGAATTTATATAGGGTGTGCTTCCTGGACACTATAGTTTAATACTCATATTCTTGGGGAAAGTGTCGTAGAGAAGACAAGAAAAAGTATGTCCTCAAGGGAAAGAAATGATGACTGCTATTTGTACCATAGTTGGTGGATGGGTTGGTTGCAACTAGAGCCTATGATTTCTGCTCTGTCCCATATGGGGCCCTGCCCTTTGTTCTGGCTTTTCACCTCCATTCTGTTCTTCTTGGTTAGACCTGCCAGGAGTTAGAGATAGCCTGATAGATCAAGACACACAAACCCTTAAACCACGATACAGTAGGCTACTGTGGAAGGAAATATGTTAACAAATAAGTGTCTTTGAATTGTACTTGCTGTAAATAGCCAATAGTTGCATGCATTCAGTGCCTGCATTAACTCTTAGTGCACCAGGTCAAATGTTTTTAGAGTAATAGACTTCGCTTAATGTGGCGTTTGGTCCACAAGGAGTTAATATATTAGTTTAAACCAACACCAGTCCTTACCGTGTCCAAGGGAACATAAGACAAAGACAGTTCCCACTCAATTCAATCTTGTGCTTTTCTTTCTACCTCAGACCTAGTTCTCTTCATGTCTTTAAGCTCCACATCAAAAGTTCTTCTCCATGTGAACCCAGGTCTCCTTTTTTTCCACTGTCCCTGCTGTGTTCAATGCATTGCATGTCTTGGCTGCCTTTCTTTTCATATCCTGAGAACATGTCCAATCCATTGCCATTGTCTATTTTTATCTGTATCTTCCAGACTAGTTAGTTCTTGAAGTCTGATATTGCTAATCTTATCCTCCCATGTATATCCTATTTGTTGTTTGATTATTTGGAATAATTTGTTGTGGTTTACAAGATGCTTGTCTTATGTATTCTCAATTGATATCTCTACTTTTTATTGACATAGATAATTTCTTCATTTATCTGTCTTATTGATATACTTGTATCATGTAGTTGATTGAGCTCACAATTAGTGACATGTCATTGATTTATCAAATGTTTATTAGTTTATATCAAACCTAATGTATTCTGAGATGTTCATTTGTTTTTCTTTCATTAGTCAGTGAGGAGGATCTGGCCGAATGGGTTAGAGTGTCGGCTCCCATTGGGGAGATCCGGGTTCGTTCCCGTAAGGCCAATGTTTTTCTGTCAAACCTGAAAAATCCTAGCCTGAACAGTTTCGCTGTGACTGCACTAGCCATGCAACCATTAAATTCCTCAGGCTTATGTTCCCCCCCGTCCTACACAGTCTTAAAAAGCGGTAACACAAGCAGTAAAGACAGTTATTTTATTAGTCAGTCATATTCCAACAAAATAGATCCATTTTTTAAATATTTATTTGCCCAGTTTGTTTTGCTTTTCTCACTAACACTTTTGTGCGTTTTTAATTTTCTGGGTTTTTTTTATTTCTCTGTTTGGTATCTTTGACTTTTTTCTTTGGATGTTTATTTTTTCTTGTTTCTATTTTCTTGTTGTTTTTATGTGTTGTATTTTTTTTTCTGTTTTGATTCTCACTCTTTGTGTTTTTCTCTCTAATATGTTTTGTTTGTCTCCATGACATTTTTAAACATTCTTTTTACCTCTCTTGAAGTTCTCCTGAACATCAGTTATATGAGGACTATCATCATAGCTCTCCTGATGTGTCCATAGGTGCTCTGATCTCCACCTCAGCAAATCCAGCAGCGTCCGGTGGCCCAACATGCCAGTTCGATGTTGATTAATCAATCTCTTTGCATATTTAGTATGTCGTACTTTTCGGGCTACACAAATATTGACACCCTTCTCTCTCAATCTGGTCAGCGAATGGGATTCACAGCCCTGAAACTCTTCTGTTCGGAAAGACTGCGTGAAGAATGTCATTTCGATCCCTGGCAATTCCCTCTGATATTGTAGCCAAGCCAGCCAATCTATCAGCTCGTTCATTACCCCTAACTCCTGCGTACCCAGGGACAAAAAGTCTACTGAACATGTTTTGTTTTAATTTCCAACATGTTTTATGTTTCTTCCTGACATGTTTTGATTTTCTTTCTGTCTCGAATTTCATGCAAACATGTTTTGTTTCTCTCCTCAATATATCTTATTTAGCATTTTTGCCCAACATGTCTTATTTTTCCCCAAATTATCATGTTTCCCTTCCCAACCTGTTTTATATTTCTTCACGTTTTATATTTCTTCCATACATGTATTGTTTACTTCACTGTGTTTCCCCTAACATGTTATGTTTTACTCCCTCTTTGTTTATCTCACTTCTCATTTACATGTTTTGTTATGCTTCCTAGTTTATTCATCAAATAGCTTGTCCTAAGCAGAACTTTACCACCCTTACAGTCCTTCAGAATTTCTCTCTCTCATAGGCCAGATGTTCCACCTCTGCAGCCGCCATGCACAAATTATCAGTCACATCCTGAATCCATCTTCTCTGAGGTCTTCTCGAGGTCTTCCTCTTCTCCAAGATGCCTCCTTCCACAATGGTCTTCTCCAGCCCTTCATGTCTCTTTACATGCCCAAAATACTTCAATTTTCTTATTTGCAGAACCAGCCTATTTTCTTTGATTTTGAATTATTTCTGTATAGATCTATTTGTTCTCTTCTCTTGCCATGATATTCTTCCTAGTACATTTTGTTTTTCTACTCAACATGTTTTGTATGGACTTGTTCTAAAAATTGTTTGTTGGCTTTTGCTTCAGACATTGTTTGCTCACATTTTCAGCTCATTTATTTCTATTTAATCAGTCACAATTAATTTGTTTCTTTAACTTAATAAAAATGCTATTTTCTTTATGGAACTTATTTTTTAGTTTGATTGTCCATGTTGTATTTGTCTTTGTTATGATGGTATCCTCTTAGTCATGAAAGACAATGGATCCCATAGGAGATTATGTACGAGTTCTTCTTCGAACACTCCATATCGACAACTTGTCAACCACTCTTTGTGATTTGTATATGATCTGAGCCTAAGAGCGATTGTACGTTGTGCCAGTTATTCGCCTACAAGTAGGCCAGCACATACGATTTCTGCGCTGCTTTTGATTTACTAGGGTAGCATCCCTAGGGCTTACATCAGTTGCCTCTTACGACATGCATTGTAGGTTGAAGTGGTACTATTCTTTGCTTCCCTTGCGGGCCTAGGCACCACACGGGCGATGCACGAGTTAACTTTCTCCTGTCTCGTTTTAAATCTTATTTGAACGCTCCATATCAACCACTTATTAAACTACTCTGTGATTTGTATGTGATCTGGGAGTGATTGTGCGTTGTGCCAGTTATGCGCCTAGGCCAACACATCCGATTTCTGCTACGTTTTTACTTACTAGGTAGCTTCCTAGGTTTTAAATCAGCGAGCTGGCTTAGTCTGCCTTCAAGAGGTCAAATACATACCAGATGTCATAGCTTGCTTCCAGCTGCACATCTCTTCACAGTTTAGTATGTTCATGTACCTTCAAGTATCACTTACATATGTCTTTGTAGTAAAGCAAGGAGCGGCCTACAGTATTTTTGTCAGATGCAAGACACCATAAAAGATATCCTTGGGTATCCAACGATCCTTTATTCTGTAAATTTGACACTGTATCTTAGCCAGTCTTTGTATAAAAGATTTATCTCCATCATAAAATAGCTTGTCCTGGGCAGAACTTTGTCACCTTAATAATCCTTCGGAACTTCTGTCTCTCATAGGACAGATGTCCCGTCTCTTCCACATTCAAATCATATAGAGATGACTGAACAATTGTGAGTTGGTAATAAATAGTGGCACAAACAAATAAATACTCTGCAGGTATATGAAGCTCTCAGAGAGCAAACCTAACAATTAATTCGATCCCAGTCTAGTTTCACATGGCAACCCCAGCTAGCTGGAGAACAAGTGTGTTAGTGACTGTGTCAGCTACACTTTTTAAACAAAAGGCTATCACTCGTCATGTATATCTGACACATCATACTCTCAACATGGAAGACTCAGATCATTTCAAACTAGCACCTACCACAGAGCTTAAAGGCTGCTTCTTCTGTTGAATGAAATATACTCTTTCTAGCCTGTGATGCATTTGGCACTTAGGACAGCAACAAATGCACACCATTCTTCTCTGTTCTTGGCCATACTCTGTAATGTGTTCCAGCTGTGACTCCTTTCAGTTCTATTGTTCTCCTCCAGGTTATTTTGGATCTTCCACATTTTCATTTACCTCTGGGGGTCCACCTCAGTGATGTTGTTGTTACAGGAATGAAGTATAAACTACAGTAAAACTACAATACTTTGTTATTACGTGTTTCACCAAGTACAAACACACAAATATATAAACTAAAACATGGTTGTTTGTTGATATATGTCCCTCAAAAATTGTGACTGTTTTCCTTAGCTATTTTCAACTAGTTGTGAGATGAACTGTTTTTGTATGAATCAGTTATATAAGGACTATCATAATAGCACTCCGGACATGTATATAGATGCTCCGATCTCTGCAAATCCAACAGCATCCAATGGCCCAACACGCCAGTTTGATGTTGACTAAACAATCATTTTGCATATTTGGTATGTCGTTATTTTCGGGCTGTACCAATACTGACCATCTGTATCAATATGTACCATCTTTTCTAGGGTCTTCCTCTTTTCCTCTTTGGAAGGAGGCATCCCGGCAAAGAGAAGAGGATGACCAAAGAGAAGAGGATGACCATAGAGAAGATGGATTCAGGATGTAACTGGTGGTTTAAACTGCAGAGGCAGGACATCTGGCCTATGAGAGAGAGAAATTTCGAAGGACTGTTAAGGTGGCAAAGTTCTGCTCAGGACAGGCTATTTGGTGATGATGATGACCAATATTGACACCCATCTTTCTCAATCTGGTCAGCGACTGAGATTCACAACTCTGAAACTCCTCTACTCAGAAATGTATGAAAACAATACATGACAATAGAATCGGTGCTGACAGATAAGAACCCAAGTCATGGTTAATGTTTTATTAGTTTCTATGAATTAAAATACAACTCAATAGCCATATGTATGAAAATGGTTAAATGCTAAACAAAGCACAATACATAAACATTAGTAATAGACAATGAGTGAAAGCAGAATATGGAATATTAAATAGAAGATTGTAACACAGCGCATATGTTTTGTTAATTAGTAAAAGTTACAATGAATAAATAAGTCAGTCTCAAAGATGAAATATTTACAAAATCTGGCAATGCTGTTGAGACAGAATACCGCATATTATTTAACTTCTTGTTTATATAACCATACATCAACAACCACTTTCACATTTAATACAAATATTTGTATTAGATCACAGTCCCAATATTTCTGTATATACTTCACCTCAAAAATATTGTATCACGGATGTAGTTTGTGAAGATAATTTGACCACAAGATGTTTGTACACACTACGTACTCAACCAAATATGCGTCTGACCACAGCTATTTATATTTGTGTGCACTGTATACCTGAGATGATAAACCTTACAACTCTCACTTTCTTATATAGGTGTCACCTTCTTGTAAGGTGTCACCTTCTTGTAAAGTCCCACCTTCTTGTAAGGTGTCACCTTCTTGTAAAGTCCCACCTTCTTGTAAAGTCTCACCTTCTTACAACTCTCACCTTGTAAAGTCTCACCTTCTTACAACTCTCACCTTCTTGTAAAGTCTCACCTTCTTACAACTCTCACCTTCTTGTAAAGTCTAATGACTCAGATTGCAGATCTGAACGCACTTTCAACCTAAGGACAAGTCTTTTATTGGTTATATCAGAGCATGTAAGCGAACAAACATGAAAAAAAAATTTACTCCTTTTGGAGAGTCCAAGATTTGTTAATAGAGTTCTTTTGTTGACTCACCACAACTTTATCCTAATGTGCAGTGGCGAACTAGCCAGTTTGCCCGATGGAAAGTGGGGCCCTGACTGGCCTTAGTCAATACATTTAAAATGAAAATATAAGAGAAGTTCCAATATTATTACTACTGTATGCAACTAACATTTACGTTGTATTACTATTTTAATGTGGGACGTATTAGCATAATACGTAAGCATTCGCCTATTGACTTAGACTCAAGAGGGTTGTGGGTTCAATCCAACACTCAACGTCTCACACGTGAGGAAAGGAATTGACACTCCTACATCCTGCACACTAGGGTCATTAAGTGACAGGCACTTCATACATTAGGATCTGAAAAAGGCTGCAGGTAATGTTATTTATTTACTATTTTAATACAAATTTAATAAACAATTTCAAGGATACCAAGTGCAAAAATCATTTTTTTTAAATTGAAAAACAAATGTAATGTGGTTATGCCCATTTAAATTATCATTTTATAGTTACGGTTGGTCTCCAGAATTTTGAGCTAGTCTACTGTCTTGGACACACCAGAGTGCAATATGATGAAACAGCGGTCAGACTAACTTTAGAGTGATAAATAGTGAATACATGTGACACAGATATAGAGAGACATACAAAGGTTACTCTATGATCACCTGCTGGAAGATAACATGACAATAAATGATGCAGCTTGACATAGGCTGTAGGAATTTGTAATCTAACATGGCACTAGTAGGATGAGGTGACTAATAGAATGAGTCAGCATTGTGTATAACAAGTGAGCAATGGTAACCATTAGCATGTATACAAAGGTTCAATATGAAAACATGAAGAAAGATAGTTTTACAAGTAACAAAAACTGGATAGTTTACTTTTGTGTTTTGGTATTTAGTTTTTGGTGTATATTATTACAGCAGTATTCCTCTATTATCATGTATACACTTGTTCATCATTTTCTGCAAGAGACTGAGCACATATGGGTCTGTTAGAGTGTTATGAAGTCAAGTTGGTTTTGTCAACCAAACATGTTTTTTAATTGCCAGGCACACAAAAGTCAGGAGTAATGAACGAGCTGATAGATCGGCTGGCATAGCTATGATATCAGAGGAAGCTGCAATGGACCAAAATAACATTAGCACATTGAAATAGTCTTTCCGAACAGAGGAATTTCAGGGTTGTGAATTCCAGTTGCTGACCAGATTGAGAGAAATGGGTGTCGATATTGTTACAACCCACAAAGAATGACATACCAAATATGCAAAACGATTTATTAATCAACATCGAACTGGCATGCTGGACGCTGCTGGATTTGTTAAAGTGGAGATAAGATCACCTATGGATATGTCCGGAGTGCTATGATGATAGTCCTCATATAACTGATCCACTAATTAACTTACTTCCAACATAAAGAACACTGCTGAACAGGGAAACCTAGGAGAAAAACACGTAATAAAGGCAAACACTAGAGCTGGATGCACTTAGAAGTGATTCATAGACCATCACAGAAACATCCATGCAATGGACTCTAAAAGAAATATGAGAGGCAGATCAAAGACAGCCTGATGGAAAACAGTGGAGATGGGGATGCACAGTGTGGATCAGACCTTGAATACTGCAAAGGATGGCCAAGAATCGAGCACAGCAGATATTGTTACTGCTCTACAAACTCTCACAAGTCGTACAGGCCACTGACTGTTTTATCAGCCACAAAAATAGATATCAAAGTAGCAGAATATATTCATATAATCTCATTATACACTGGCAAAAAGTTATGTGCTAGTTTCGTCAAATGAATTCAACACACAGTTTACAAGTTGATGAGTTCCTTGAAAGGAAACCTCCAAAACACAGGTACAAATCCATGTGCTCCTTGAAAGGAAACCTCCAAAACAGTTACAACTCCATGTGTTCCTTGAAAGGAAACCTAAACAGTGACACCACCATGTGTTCCTTGAAAGGAAAAATCCAAAATATAGTCACAAGTCAATGTGTTCCTTGAAAGGAAACCTTTACAAGGAAACCTCCAGAACACAACCACAAGTCTGTGTTCCTTGAAAGAAAAAACTTTACAAGGAAACCTCCAGAACACAGCCACAAGTCTATGCATTTCTTAAAAGGAAAAACGTTATAAGGAAATCTTCAAAACACAGTCACGAGTCTATGTGTTCCTTAAAAGGCAACCTTTAAAACAGTCCCAAGTCTATGTGTTCCTTGAAAGAGAACCTTCAGTACAGTCCCAAGTCTCCACATTACGCCTCTGACATACAACATAACAAAACTTGTTTACAGTAACAAGATATATCATATCAACTATATACGTAATATGTGGATAATATAATAAGTAGCAATACATAAATATTCTACACAAGTCTCATATATCAACATATCTACAAAGTTATATCATATGTATATTCTATCTAAACGAGGTATTTATTTGTTACATGAATACCATCACAAAGAACAAATAAAAATATTATTACATTAATCAATATTATATTAATCAACAAATGATTGAAATAACAAAGGAATATTTAACAGCAAAAGAATTTGGCATGCATAAACCGTGGCCCCCGGCAACATAAGGCTGACTAGCTCAGGCGGGGAAAACCAAAATTTATGTTTAATGGGGGCTGGTTTATGTATAGGTTTGATAGAACACTAAGCTTTTTTTTGTAATTTTACTCAATTCTACTCGTCCATGGTTATTTATTGATGAAAAATATTAATAATACTGATATTTCTTAGTGTTAAACTTAATTTGTAAACATAATATAACTTTGATTTAGCATGTTGTGTTGTTTTTAATATGAATTATTCATCTTTATACAACAATACTGGAATGTGAGGTCACACGAAGGATGTGGTCTTATTTACTAGAAATTTTACCTGAGCTGACGGCCTTATGTTATTAGATGACTCCTTATGTTATCGGAGGCCAAACGTAAACAAAGATATTTATTTACACATAGCAGATTATTTATCATCACTCAGTAGCTTGTCACATGCAGAACTTTCTTTCTTTTCTCCAATCTTGTTTTTCCTCACAGTGTCAAAATAAGAAGAGAGTTCTAGATCGGGTTTTTGTGTATTCATAAACAGTGTTGTTCGTCACCTCTTTTATCTCTGAGGTCCACTTTGCGTGGCCGGCCTTTTGCTTTGTATCCTCTATATTGAAGTAATATTGCAAGTCAAGTACTATAGAGAATCAAACATTTGCTCTATGAGGCGCACTGTCTATTGCTAATCTGTTTATGTGGCCGAATCATTTAATTTGTTGCTTCTTGATGTTCAGTACTGATGTTATAACCATTTTTTTTCATGTTATCTTCATTTCTCAGCCGGTCTTTTCTTTTACTCACAGCATTCTGCGCAGACACTTCATCTCTGTCATGACTAACTTTCTTCTATCATTTAATGTCAGCATCCAGGTTTGGCACTGATAGCATGTGGGGAGAAAGATTGTGCAGAGCTTGATCACTATAATAGTCCTTAGTATTTCTCTCTACTATAGTAGACTATGTATCCTGTCTCTGTTGATGTTGTGATCGAGTCATCTAACATATCTTGTATCCATCACCGCCCGTCTTCTTTTCTGGAATGCTTGCCTCCAGAACTATCTTTTCCATATCTTCATGTAATGGATTAGAGCGCAGGCTCCCATTAGGAAGATCTACATTTGATCCCCAGTACAGTCAAGGAGTTTTGTGTTGGAAATAAAGATAAAATCCTAAAATGAACAGTTTTGCTGTGATTGCACTAGACACTCAATCATTAAATTTCTCAGGCTCATGTCTACCCTGTCCTACTCTCCTAAAAGCTGTATTACAGGCAATAAAGACTTTTTTTAATACCTTCATATCTTTTTATGTAACCAATATACTTTAATTTCCTCAACCATAATTTTCTCATCAACCATTTTGTAGTCAATTTCCGAATTCTTCTTGGATACAATAGTTCACTAACAACTACGCTACTGCGGCTCTTAGAATTCAATAACTTATATATCTCAAATTCTGCCTGGGAAGTGGCATTACAATCCGCTCTTTTTAATTTTAATCTGCCACTGAGTTTTTATGTTCAATTTGAACACAGGACATATGTTTTATTGTCCATCTCAGACAGGACTAGTCACATGATTTCAGCTCAATCTGACTGTGTCTGCTCTATCCAAACCAGAGTAGATTAGTAACATATAATGTACAAGTAGAAGGCACATAATGACATGGCTATACAATGAATGTGGATACAAAATAATAGATAAACTGACATTTGAAGAAAAGAATGTAACTTATCTAGGTTGAGATCAAAACACAATATACAACACCTGGGACATTACTATGCAGGGGAGGGAGAAATAAATAACAAACTAATTAGAAGTTGGTATTATACAAATACACTCTGTGACAGTGAAAAATGAAAACCAAGGCATATCCTTTATATGACTTCGCCATCAACCACAGTAACGGTTGTCTATTTTCTAGGCACCACTTATACGTTCAGTAGTTTGCAATTGCTTTCTATCTGTTACAGTACTATCACTTAATAATGAACATATGAATTTGCTGGGTCCTAAATTTGTTCTTCTTTGGTTATGTATATTTTGGTATATATGCAAGTATTGTGCCATCAAGACTAAACAAAATCTTATATATATATGTTTACTAGCATTATTACAAAGTTGTAGCAACATGGACCCTGAGTGCTCCATATTTGTTTCCTCAGAAGATGGCGAAGGTTCACCTTTATGGTGAGGGAAACCAGTCAAATGGTAATCAGGCCTCACGCAAAAATGAGTGAGAAGCAAAATACCAGGTGTCATGACTACCGCCTGAATTGACAGCGGGCGTTCACAGAAGAAGTGCCCAATATTAGGGAAGTTAGAATAACACCACTACTAAGTATTTAATTTGTAAAAGTTGGAGTGGAATTTTATACAGGGCTAGCAATCTAATTATATAAAAATGCTACAGATATCGCACATGTCATATCTAACCTACAGTTTGGTGCATGATTCTTGCAAAGAGACCAATTTTAGTTGGGGGCACATGTTTCTATCGTATCAAAAATTTATGAGTTTTTAAATTAGATGGAGAGAAATTTTAGTAATCTGTAAACAAAGCAAGTAATTAACAGCAATAACAAGCAAATAATAAATTCATAAATGACAAATAACTCAAGATATATAGCTATCAATACATTTATGCAGATTGTCAAAAGGAAAAAATAAGACATACAGGGATGTAGATCTAGACCGGGATTAGCAGATACGTATTCTTAATTTTTAGATCGAGTTATAAAGACAGATGATGAGACTGACTTGGTATTCATGATATACATTGATGAGAATGACTTGACACACATGATATACAATGAGAATGACTTTGCACACATGATATACAATGATGAGAATGACCTGACACCCAAACACTTGACAGAAAACCACACAGACCTCTGTGTGAGCTACAAAAGACAGTGAAGTTTATACAAGAGACAACATTGAATATATAGACAATATTTCAAGTGAGCGAAAGGAAGGACTTTACACCCGTGATATGCAATGATGAGAATGGCTTGACACCCATGATATGCAATGATAACAGTGACAAGTAACATCAAATGAGTACATTTTCTCTTTAGTTCAGATTATAATGATTAATGAACTCCTGCACTAAAACAAATGAAACTTAAAAAGGTAATGTTCATTTAACAACCTGTAGCTATCTGCACATCCAAAAACTGCTTTTAAAATATCATTACCCAAAAGAAAAACAGGTTAGTTACAATTTTACAAAAACTAGTCTTGTAATAAGCTTACAAGTCAAAACAAAGATTAGTATTTATTGACTGATGGATAGGAGCAATGATTGTTAAGATCAACATCATTACACTTCAGTAAATAACCATGTGTGCTACGACCTGTTTCTTAATATTAAAAAACATCAATGTCAGTGAATGAAATGGGCAGGTGTCTTCAATATCATTCTGACAAAAGTGAAAATTAGTAGAAGCTTTAAGATAAGTAATTATTTTATTGCCCAGGCAGCCACTTTTCAGCCTACTTTTTTCAATTTTCAACAGTGAAAGGCTCTTTACCCAAGTAGATATTTATATTTTTTTTTATTTTTCATCTCAGTATAATTTAACTGATTAGCTACTGAATTGAAAAACGGGTTGTGGCTAAATTAAATTTATGTCCTATTTCCCCATTGCAGGTGTATGTACAAATTCAGCTGCAGTTTTATTAATTATTAACAGATTTCTATGAGTAATATACCATTTTATAGGTAAATGAATATTCTTTAAGATAGATCTAAAACAAATAAACAGTGGTGCTCCCAGCGGCTTATGAGAGCCAATCAGTTAAGTAAGGGAAACATTTTTCATACTATGGAGTATATTGGGGAATATGGTGTTAGACATGTATTTTATACAATTAACTACTGGCACACGATTGGTGATGTGGTCAACATCATGCCAGTCTTATTTACTTCCTAATACTTTTCTGGTTGAGGCTGGATTGACCTGAGAGCCATAACGGCCTGAAAAAATTCCACTCCCACTGTGGAATTGAACCTGAACCCCGAGTCTAAGAAGCAAGTGCACTGAGCACTATTGTACTGCAGCTCTCCACAAGTTTAATTTATTAGATTATAAACAAGTGTATATGTAAAAACAAAAACTGTTAAGACTTGTTTTACCCATTCATTTTTGAACATTTTGATAGTAAATTTGTTTATGTAGGTAATATAGAAAGAAGATATTGACCAAATACAAATGTTACATACAATACATAAAATATTCTGAAAATTCTTCTGGCAGGATACTTCTTTAAATGCTTATGAAGAGTTGATGTGACCGAATATTGACAGAGATTTTGGATCAGAATGTGATAATAATTGATGTTTATCAGAAGTTGATATATAAATATCTGAATAAAATAGACAAGAATATCATGGAAGACAGTGATACAATATAAAGGATGAATAGATTGAATGGACCTGTGTGCTTTATAAGATAGAAGGAATCAGAATGACTAAGTGATCTTGAGCTTTTGATAATGAAAATGTTCTAGTAAAAGTGAGACTCACAAATTGACCAGTGGAAAATACTTCTGCATGTATAAAATACTGATGGTGAAATCACACAAAAATATTACATACATGACTAATGATTGTGTCATCGAGGATTTGGAAACACATGAGCTTATAAGGGATGATTGTTGTACTTATAGCAAAAAACCGCTATGGAATGCAGAAATGCGTCGATGCTGCTATTTGCAAAGAGAACTTAAAGAATGTTTTGTGCAATCAAGGAAAGTTTTTAAAAATAATAAATAAAATTGGTCACATTTGTTTAGACATAAACATTCATGACTTTAGCAATTCTAGTTCGGCACAATGGACACACTCGTCGCACTAAAGTTCTTGATCTCACAATTTGGTCTGCACATATTACACACATACACATGTGCTTACAGGGAAGTACCAGAACAGATTTAATTTGATCCTGACAAATTACACACTTTCTTTTATCTCGCTCACGTTCCATTTCTCGATCAAACTCCTCTGGGCTGTTTACTGTCTTTGGTAAGCGTGATGGGGTGGTAGATCTACTGCACAATCTGTGGCATTTGTCCATAGGTGGAAGCTGTACTTCTATTTCATGATCACTGGATTCTGTTGAGAAAGTTTGTGAATTAATTGAAGCATCACTGTCTGATTCTTCTGTCACGACAGTGTACTCCTCAGAGTCACTATCACCATCAACGTCAGAAACATTTTCTGAGTTGTTTGAATCACGATCATTCATATCACCATCTGCAACATCGTCTGAATCATCAATATCATTATTATTAGCTTCAGTTGGGCTAATCCATGAAAAATCTTCAGTGTCTGAACTGTATAAATCCTCAAAATCACTCTCAAAGCCTCGATCAAACTGCCAATTCATAGCGTTTTCCTTGTTCGCCGTCTATGAATTCTTCGAGAAACAATGACAGTCCCCTTGAGTACAGGTACAAACGTGTTGGATAATGTAAGATACAACAAACACAATACTACAATTCCTAGATACGTCTCTTTGGTGGTAACAGTCACTATACTTGCAATGTACTCAGTTGCCTTGACCCACATACTCTTGACACTCTGAAAACAATATGTAGGGAATAAAGCCACAGATGACAGTACAAAGCCAAGTCCTTGCCAAACACCAGTGATGAAGTGCACACAGTAGCTTCCCAGTGTTGTTAAAGACAGAAAAATTGTTGAAATAGAAGCAATAATTAAACTAGTACTCATGTCTACAGACACTGTCAGGAAGTTATGTATATTTCCAAAAACATATGTGAGAGTGAGAAAACATGTGGACATATAGTTCGCACATGAAAGGCACAACATAGCAATATTTGCATAACAAAACTGCAATAATTTGTATATGCAGGTCACACAATTCCAGAGCGATATCAGAATTGTTGTGATAATGATATGAATTTCAAGAAAGAAATTCATTATGTTTGTTAAAATTGTTACTACACCTTGTCTAAAGTGACCAAAGATATAAACTAATGATGTGACAAAGTGTGTTAAGTTGTCAATTACAGTGGCTACAAGTTCATAGTTCACATGTATAATGTACTTCAAGACATCTGTCAACATCTTCACGCCTAATGCAACAGCAGCACATCCAGAGTAAAGCAGGTCTAGCATTATGAACCGTACTGTTGAAATGTGATGTTTATGGTGATGGAATATAGTATGCTACTATTCCTACAAACTCTAGTATATTGTTGCAATCATCACTAGCAATATGATTATGAACTGTACTATTCAACTATGATGTTTATTGTGATGAAATATAGTATACTACTATTGCTACATACTCTAATTTCTAGACTAATATATTGTTGCAACCATCATCACATATATTGAACAAAATGTTCCGCCTTCAAAAGTAATCCATGGGTAAAGATGAACTACACAATTGCTGGTGTAGTGTGCAAGTCAACATAATACCCAACAATAACACTCATTGAATGAATAATAACCATGACATCGACTGTAATGCTGGTAATGTGCATACTGAAGTACGATACTGTGGTGCAAGTAGAAATAATCAAAAGAATAATAATAATAAATAATGCACCAGTCTCTTAAGTCTCTAGATTGTCATTATCTTTGTAGTTTTGTCAATAAACAAGCACAAGCTAATGGGGTCTCAAGCTACTAAAGACTGATTTTTGACAATACTTTCTGAGTCTCGGAACATTAGTAGAAACTAAAAAAGACAGCTGGCGACATTGTAGTTCAATTACTGTATTCACTTGCTCAACTTGCACGTACTTGGCGTACGTATCACTGAATCTCGCACTTCTTGCTTTTTTGTACACACACACAGCGTAACAAAACAAAGCGACACTAAAGCCCGATGATTGAATCTAATCAACACCATTATACATTACACTAACAGACGACTAGTCATATTTTATAACATCTCGTTCTCTCTATTTTTGCATATTCCTAGGTGTTGAGAACATCAAAATATCTTGCAGTTGCAGTGGTTCTGTTATGACAGACGCCACCAACACTGCAGTCAGGTAGATACGCCATTTTAAAAGGTCACTTCCTCTTACCTTATGAACTTACGTCAAAATTTTAAACTGTCAGGAACGTTGCTGTATTTGTCATTGTTTTGTAATTTGTAAAACTACAGTACTTTGTGATTACGTGTTTTGCCAATCAAATAGTTTTACTGCAGTCTCATCTATTTTGTGAATATTTCGTCAAAATTTTATAAGCCATGTTTATCAACATTGAGACGGTGCGCGCACTTTATAATACAGAAAATGGAATAGGGAAAAAATAATGTTGTCTTTTGAAACACATTTTCCGACATATATTAGTAGTTGTGATTCTCCTTCATTTTAATATTCCCCAAAAACAATGAAATAAACCCCGAGTATCTCAATCACATATTCGGGTTACTTTACATTGAATATCTATCTGGTCTCATGAGATTTGTGTGTCGCCATTTAGATCTATACAGACGGTCATACAGATGTCAACCTGGACACTGACAACAAATGATAGAAGAAAACTAGCCACGACAGAGATGAAGTGTCTACGCAGAATGCTGAGTGTAACAAGAAGAGACCGGTTGAGAAATGAAGACATCAGGAAAAAAGTGGGTATAACATCAGTACTAGACTTCATCAAGAAACAACAAATTAAATGGTTCGGCCACGTAAGCGGATTACCAACAGACAGTGCATCTCAAAGAGCAATGCTGCTCCAATACAATGGGTACAAAGCAAAAGGTCGGCCACGCAAAAGATGGATCTCAGAGATAACAGAGACGACGAAAGACACTATCTACGAAGCGCATTTAAGGGCCCGTTTTAGAAATCTCTTCTTGACCTGACGCTGTGAGGCAAAACAGGATTCAAGAAAAGAAGACGACAGACGGTCATTTGACAAGAGTGTTACTGATTATTATGACGACTTCTGAATTGGTGCTTGACTCTCTTGCTTCAAATTTATCTTAAAGTTTGTCTTCAAAAGATGTTGCACGTTTACGTAATGCATGACACCTGTTACACACTATAAAACGAGAAGGCAGCCGAATAAACTCGCAACAAAGTGAAAGTAAGTACAGTTCTTGAAAATAAAAACCTTATCATGGCTATTAAGAAAGTCGACCATTATCAAAGTCAATTATCGTTATCCCGAACGAGTAAAAAAAAGGCAATCATGTTCCTTATAACAAACGGAACACAACATCCGTGAGGGCACGGTGCTCGCTTCTCTCTTTAAAAGTAATCTATTATTATCTTCCGCGGGAGCACTTGAAACCTTTTTTTTTAGTGATAAATGATCTTCTGCTTCTTTTCATTGTCCTGCTATAAATACAGGCGTAGTCGTGGCAATATGACTGATTTTTGCGTGAAGGCTTTCTTTATTTTTTCGCTAGTGTTCTGCGCCATTCAATGAGTGCCTTTCTCCAACTTCAGAGGTATAATTGGCCTCAATGTAGATAAGATCCTAGTCCTGTCGAAACGGACGATAAAACGTAGATCCTGTTTAAAAGGGTTTACAAGCCGAAGGATTGACTTCATTGCACCGGTTTACCCCATACGGCTCTTTCCTCTCCACAGAAATGGCACGCCACCTGCCGAGAGTATTGCACAAAGCACGAACTCCGTAGCTCCAGCAACAATCCTATGGGTCTCTGGAAAAACTGCACTCGTGAACATAATGGTGTCCGGACTCGAACCCACAACCTTCGACACACAAGGCAAAAGACTTAACCACAGAGACCCCCCTGTGACGTAGATCCTGTGACAAGCTCAGCCTGTAAAAGAGCCCTTGATACTGGAAAAATGTATAAGAAACTGCTGGAAAGCGACGGTCTGGACAAAATGTATTGCAAGTTACCCATTTCTACAATTTTTGCCATCTAACAGTTACACCCAGAAACCCTAGTCAATGCTACAGCGTTCGGGCACTGTCGCTGAACTCCTTTTGGGTACGAAAGGGTGAATAGCACATGTAGAGCAATGATGGTGGTGCTATAAATCAGTCAATCGATAAAAAACAAAAAACATGTAGGACATAATACCTGAAAGGAAATAAAGAAAAGAACCGCCCAACAGAGGAGTTCGTCATAGGAACTCTTCTAGCTGTGTGAATAGTTTTAAGCGATCACACACGAAATTACAGAATGATTCCATCGCCCGCCTGCCTAGTGTGCTCGTAGCGCGTTGGACGACCGGTGCAAGCCCCTTGTGAGTGCGGTTCAATTCAACGGCTGCAGAAAAACCACAGGTTGTCCAGATTTACGGTGTTCGTGACACCGAACCGAAGGGTTACGATGTCCATGGTACCGAGCCGAAGAACTGAAAGATCAAGTGCTTCTGGCTCCCAAAAAAATGATTCCATCACGCATGGAAAGACAGGCGATAGTGTTATTTAAGACTGCCACGTGTTATTTCAACTAGGACATGAACTCTGACCTCCTATATGGAACACATACATTGGTAGTATCAACAAACTCTAAACAACAACATACGTCAATCATTCAACGAACGTGGCTGTATGTGCCACGGCTGCTTTGTTTGACTGAAGTGAATAGAAAGGATATGGGAATATGAAATATATAAGACTTGCCCAAAGATCTCAGCAGACCAGACCATTATATTTCGCCTACTCATCTAGAACTGCAGACTCAACAGACACTTACATAGACTAGGAATAAGTCAAACAGATATCTGCCAGTGTCAGCAGACGGAAAAACACACGAGCATATTCTGTGGGAATATCATCCCTCTGTGAGCTGAGAAGCAGCATGGGACTATACTCAGCCGACATGAAAACACACGAGCATGTCCTGTGGGAATATGATCTCCTGTGTGAGCTGAGAAACAACATGGGACCATACTCAGCCGACATGAAAACACACGAGCATGTCCTGTGGGAATATCATCTCCTGTATGAGCTGAGAAGCAACATGGGACCATACTCAGCCGACATCTTCTTCTTCTTTGCGTTCGTTCTTTACGACCAGTTTTAATCACTCTTTGTGATATGTTTGATCTTTGCCAAGAACGTGTATACGTTGCACATTGGTTTCGTAGGCCCCTAAACGCATAGATTTCTACAAGTTTAGGACACGTGCATCCGATTTCAGCCAAACCTCCTTAGTCGCCTCTTACGACATGCATGGCAGGTAACAGTGGTTCTATTCTTTACACCCCAAATTTGGGCCCCGGTAACCACTCGGACGCTCAGCCGACATGAAAACACACGATCATGTCCTGTGGGAATATCATCTCCTGTGTGAGCTGAGAAGCAACATGGGACCATACTCAGCCGACATGAATACTAAGCTGTGAAGACATCTAACAGATCGGAAACTGATTGTAAAATTTGAGACTCACAGTAAATTAAGCACATTACCAGACATCACACAAGAGAAGACTAGTTTCAGACATGACAGATGCACCAGTGACCACATTTGTAATATATGAAATATACAGGAAAAATGCAGAGAATGCAATGCGGATCTCCATATTTATTTGATAGATTACATCAAAGTCTTAGACTAAGTCTACAGCGTTAGAAATTGTAAAGTAACACGAGGGACAATGGGTTTCCATCTTATTTGATGCATTTAATTGATACAAGTTATCATGTACAATAAGTAGCAGTTAGAGTAACTGGCGAAACTTCAGAATGGTAGGTTGCTCGAACTTCCGTTGAAAAAACTTCCGTTTTTCAGCAAACGGAAGAATAACTAATGAAATTCAACACAGGTGCAACAAAGCAATTCAAATGATAGGGCAAATGGCGCCAATTTTAAGATGCAAACACGTCACCATGAACACAAAAAGAGCAATGTTCAACACAATCTTTCTCCCACATTATGTTACCAGTGTCAAACCTGGACGCTGACAACAAACGATAGAAGAAAACTAGTCACAAAAGAGATGAAGTGTTTACGCAGAATGCTAGGTGTAACAAGAAGAGACCGGTTGAGAAATGAAGACATCAGGAAAAAAGTGGGTATAACATCAGTACTAGACTTCATCAAGAAACAACAAATTAAATGGTTCGGCCACGTAAGCGGATTACCAACAGACAGTGCATCTCAAAGAGCAATGCTGCTCCGATACAATGGGTACAAAGCAAAAGCCCGGCCACGCAAAAGATGGACATCAGAGATAGCAGAGGTGACGAAAGAGACTATTCACAAAGCGCATACTAGGGCCCGTTTTAGAAATCTCTTCCTGACCTGACGCTGTGAGGCAAACAGGTTTCGAGAAAGAAAGAAAGGTTGCTCGAAGGGGCGTTTGACAAATTTGCATTATCTTAGCATATGTATTTCTTCTTCTTCTTCTTCTGCGCTCTCACTAGATTGGGATTTCGGATTCTCTAATAACGGCAGCCGTCTGCCTCAGATTATCAGCCACGCCATACAGTTTGTCTTGGACGCTGGTGTAGGTGGGTCACCTCTTTCTTCTCAAGTCTGCATACTGGGGGAAATTCTGTAGGATATAATTCCTATGATTTCTGCTTCCCGTTTGTGCCGACCTCTTCCCGCAGTAAGTTTTGGCCACCCTCGTGATGGTAGGTCTGACATTCTTACCGCGTGGCTAAATCTCAGAGGCAGATTGGCGACCATAGAATCCGTTATCCCATTCCGCATTGTGAGGGGTCATTGCACCATATTATGCGCCTTACGGCCTGGTGTATCCATTTTCTGCAAGCATTTGTTTCGGGTTAGCATTTCCTAGCGGACACATGCATCCGATTTCAACCAAACCTCCTTACTCGCCTCTTACGACATGCATCGCAGGTAACAGTGGTTCTATTCTTTACACCCCAAATTTGGGCCCCGGTACCCACTCTGGCTGAGATCACCATTCAGAAAACAACAGAAAACTACTGAACGTATATGTGGTGTCTACAAAATCAACAACTCGTTTACCGTGGTTGATGACGACGACCGGTAAAGGATGTGTCACGATTTTCATGTCATTCAATCCACGTTACATGTGCTTGGCTTCTATTACAAAGTGAACTACTACAGTCTTTCCTTGCGTCGACGTGACCCAGACATAATATGGGCTTGCTTAATAATAATATATTAGTGGCTTGCCTAGAGCTGGCAGCTTTTGTACATAAACTATTGACTTTGCGTGACGGGAGATAATTTGTGTTAATCTGCTTTCCTTGATACCATAGTCATAAGCATAATGACTAATCCAGCTCTGGCTGGTACATTATGTCTCATTTGTTTGTCAACAACCTCTCGATGTTTTCAATCATACTTGTTGCGCCTTCTCCACACACACCACCTTCCCACAACCAAATCCGACTGCCATATAGTGCAGTTCTCACTAATGTCGGGTTCGTTCAGGTTAGTTTTATTTGATCCTTGAAGTACAGTATTACAATATTTGATTCGTTTTCTTTAAATTTCTTAACATTTTATTCGGGATTTTGCAAATGAAAGCACTGTTAGCCGGGTTAAACTTTATAGTTAGAAGAACGGTACACAAGTGACAAGCACTGACTATTTGTTAGACTATAACTATAAGTAAGACAGTATCAATACTTTGGCAAGTTTCAGCTGGATGTTTACTAATCCTACATCTGAGAACTAAGATGTTAGAAAAAACAAATCATAGAAATGAAACTTTGTCGGAGTAGTGTTGCATGTTTCGTGTAATTCTTGATCGCATCACAAGTGATTTTACAGTTACCGAGTTAGTAGTTACAGCTTACAGTTACACAGCCAGGCCATAGTTCCAGAGATCAGCAACTTTTTTACTTTAGCAAGTTTGTTTCCACTATTAATATCATCTCAGTTCAGTAGACGCATTTGAGTAATTAACTTATTAAGGTTTGAGTCTATAGCAGTATAGATTACACAGTCACGAATGACATGCATTACTTTTAATCTTCGCAGACATTAGGCGATAAGATATGTCGATACCGATATATGGAGTCACGTTCAATTCATGATGCATAATTTTACTCTGGATGTCTTTCGTAGTAGTCAGCAAAAAGATGCTTTTGTTTGCTTCTCGCGCGGAGCTGGAAATAATTTAAATTTAATTTAATATCATTGAAGTCTGTGAATCAATCAGTGTGTTCAAATCGATAATCAGTTCATATTGGGATTAAAATTGTTGATCAGTCAAGGTCCATGGGAATGTTTTCATGATATTGCAACACTAACCTAACCAGCAACACAGTTACACTACTACTAGTACTACTGAGTACCACTGGTCTACAGTTACAGTAGCTACTACCTACAGATAGCTTGAACAACATTGAATTTGATTCAACATCAACATGGCTACATATATTGTTGCAGTATCTATAATATTATTATTTCAACATGCATAACATGTTGTGACTTTATGAATATTTTATAAGATGGTGCAATGTTCAATGGTGATGTTGAGAATTGCAGTTGTTATTATTCAAGTGGCTACCACAGCAGTCAGTGAAAGGTGTTGCTTCACCATTGATAATCATAATATTATCAGCAACAGAAATGTAGAAAGTTTTCTCAAGGGAAGAGATGAACATCATTTGTGAAAATCATTTTACCGACCTTGTTGATATCTTCATTATACCTTCAGATATTGTTTTACTACTCTGTGATTGTTTAATGGTTATTGAAGCAGTAATTGATATTTTGAAAGTCATGGCCTGCTTTTTAGCACAAGTGGCGTTAGCAGTTGTAAACGCAGTTACTTTTGGATTTGGAAAACTGTTAGTGAACACCATTTATTGGATATTTAGGATTGTGTTTCATTTGATATGTGGTATTCTAGGATTAGAAGATAAATCAACTGGTGCTTTCAGCTGGCTGTTCCTCGTCTTAGTTATATTTCTGTACTGTGATAGAACTCACCATGACTTTCTTCTTAAGGTTGTGAGGATGGTTTCAGCATATACTGATAGGCAGCAAGGCAGATTGTGGAATTATAATAGAAACATTCTCTACAATGAAATAGTGCTGGAAAACCAAAGAAATGAACATCGTGAGATTGAGCCCATAAATCGGGAGCGTGAAACAGAAAATCAGGAGAATGAGAATGAAGAGAATAATCTTGTGGAGGCTGATAGACACAGAATTGACAATGATAACCGAAGAAATATAGCTCTAGAAAATGGTGCAGACAGCCATCGAGCAAGTATAGAGAATCGACAGAATGTAGAAAGAGAACGTCACAACACTAGGACTTCTTTTGAAAATAGGAGGAATCGTACACATGAACAGCACAGGTATTTCTTACGACAAAGACATCGGATCCAATATGCACAGGGTGGTCAACATGAAAACTCCTGGCATGGAATTAATGCTGGTGTCTTGCATGGACAAACTGTGATGAATATTTTACAACCTAATGGCCAGTTTTTGTTATCCAGAAATCACAGGGGGACAATTAATTGTTAGAAATAATCCACTTTGATATGTATGTATTATAAAGAAGACACTATGTCAATAACAAGTTGACTTTGAGATACAGTATATATATCCATTTTCAGTTTTTTGCAACACCAATTCAAAGAAACCTATTTTACATATCATTTAAATGGTAGACCTCTGTCATAGACAGTTAGAGTACATGCCTATATATCTACAGCTTAAATGAAAACAAGGGCAGTCGTTTCAAGAGGCGCCGATCCTGGATGGCAGAGGATGTTATTAAACAGGTCTGTATTCTAGACAAGTTGAGGCATGGGGAAGAATGGATGCATATATCAGAGGATATGATTGATTATACCAGGGTTGTCGGTGCACTTGGACGCTGCTGTGGAGAATGGGCCCCAGACGTCGTCAATGCAGAGATTCTTGCACTTGTGGATCAGCACTCCCATCCAGGTGATATCATTATCTACACCGATGGCTCTGTCAGACGTGGAATCAGATCATCATGGGCTTATTCAGCACAACGAAACAGTAGCACACTTAATGAGGACTGCGGCGCTTTCGAGACAACGACATCGAGCATGACTGGAGATCATCGTTGCCTCCAGGGCTCTGCCATGGGTGGCTGAGCAACAGGTAACTCATGCGATTATCATATCAGACTCGATGAATATGCTTCAAAGGATTGAATCTGGAAGTCTGCATGTGGAATGGGTGGACATCATTCAGAGATCACATCTCAAGAAAATGACTTGGCTGTACACACCTGGACATGCTGGAATTCAGGGTAACGAGCATTCTGACTTTCTTGCAAACAATGCCCCAACTCAAGCGGACAGAAGCATAGACAGAGCCGATATCATCAATGCGGTACACTCATTTATGTGATATGGGCTAGTCTCGGACACTGGAGAAGATATACTAATCAACTTCTCATGGGTACGGTGAGCAAATGGACTTTGTGATGGCTGCTGCAGCGGAGGACAGAGCACGAATGGACATGCCCAATGTGCCATGGTGTCGATCACATAACATAACATGTACAGCTTGTAAAAAAATGTTTCCTTGAACTGGTAATTTGAAAAAAAATTGAACACTTTAAAACAAACCTAGCGTAATATTTCTACTCATAGATCTCCAAGTTTGTGCATGTGTGTTTCTTTGTTACGAAGATATTTTATGTATTTTCTAAATTTGAAAGCAAACATATCAGTAATTAAAACAAAGGACTAATTCTATGTGTTCATTTAACAAAGTGCATACTTATGTTTTATTATATGCTTTATATATATATATTTGTGCAGCAATATCAAAGTGTAGTTGATTAGGAAGATTTCAAAGTGACTGTTCTATATGTGAGCATAAAGATCAATAACAAATGTGTTGTTTTTTATTGTCTATAGTTCTTGTCTATCTATTAATTACATACACTTTTAGTTCTATTACTCACATATATTTATTTTTCTAGAGTGGAGGTTTATTAACATTAAGTTTGAGCTTTCTTTCCATTTCATTTATGATTGCCCCTGGAGTATAGACAATTGATGACATCTGTCATGCTGCATCTGCCATGAGGAATATTTACGTAATATTGTTTCTTTAAACCTTTAGCTGCTAAGGACGTATATATACGTTTTCCCATTCACTTCTAAAGACACATTAACACGTCTGTAATTATCTCTCTTCTGTGGGCTAAAGATGTGTTAACACGTTATACATTGCTACTGTCACTGCTATAGGCGTACATTCACGTTTGTGACCTAGAAACAAAGATTAGCTATTTTTAGCTCTGCCTTCAGAAAGTATGTAGCAGCGAAAGGGTTAAGAACATCTCCTGGTTGTTATTATTATATTCCTCTCATACCGTTATACGTTACGTAGAGCCCGCACACAATTTCTCCACGACGCTCTATTCTATACTAATAAGAACATTCAGAAACATGATTAATAGAGTCTGGAAGATCTTCTTTGCGTTCGTTCTTACGACCAATTTTAATCACTCTTTGTGATATGTTTGATCTTTGCCAAGAATGTGTATACGTTGCACATTGGTTTGGTAGGCCCCTAAACGCATAGACCTGCACATTTAGGACGTGTGCATCCGATTTCAGCCAAACCTCCTTAGTCGCCTCTACGACATGTGTGGCAGGTAACAGTGGTTCTATTCTTTACACTCCAAATTTGGGCCCGGTAACCACTCGGGCGGAGTCTGGAAGATAAAATGAAACATTACTAGAACAAACCAATTATAAATAATTGGAAGCCGCACAGCACACAAGACATATATAAAGCAAAAGTAAGTGGACGTCTGTAGATTAGCTGTAGGAGCTCAGTCACAACAATAACTCGTTAACTGTGATTGATGGTGACGTCATGTAAAGGATATGCCATGATTTTCGTTTTCAGTGAGTAATATGCAGTTCTGAGTTTCAAACTCATTCTTTTCAAAAGATAATATTGAAGTAATATAATGCAAATATTTGTGTCTGGTCTTGCCGGATGACAGAATTGTCATTTTTGTTGCATTGTGGACCTTTAGGGTGCTGACAGTACTTGTTGTAACAGACGTGTCAATGTCTTATATTTATAGTGCACCAAGCAATGAAAACCATGGCATATTCTTTAAAGGGCTTTGCCATCAACCACAGTAAATTAGTCGTCAATTTTCTAGGCACCACTTATACGTTCAGTAGTTTATCATTGCTTTTCTTATCAGAACATTTCCCAAAAGTGGAATTAGTATTGGAAGCAATATATTCAGAGTAATGGTGTATATCTTAGGAAATACAACTGATTGTATTCTAAGTAAACCCAAAATATGTATTAACAAAAACTGCTCTGGCACTTTCATACATATTTCAAACATAGTTCATCAATCAATCAAATTCATACATAAATCAAATCACTCGTGTGCTGCCGGGGCCCACAAGGAAGCAAAGAATAGTACCACTGTGACCTACAAGGTATGTGAAAAGAGGGGACTGATGTAGGACCTAGGGAAGCTACCTTAGTAAATAAAAAGCATGGCAGAAATCGGATGTAGGTGCTTAACTGGCACAATGTACAATCGCTCTTAGGCTCAGATCACATACAAATCACACAGAGTGGTTAACAAGTGGTTAATATGGAGTGTTTGAAGAAGAAAAAGATACATAAATCAAATTGAAATGAATCCAGGTTAGTTTATGTCTACATCAAATGATAGTTCAAGTCCTTTTACTTGTTCTGTCCTTTTACTGTTGTGAACATTTGCAATGAAAATAATTAGAATTACACGTTTTTATTTCTGTAGTATGTTATGTTTACATCTCAATAGTGGTTTGATGTTTATTTATCATATTTTAATAATGTTAGTTGATTGTGTTCATATATTAGTCATTTTGTACTAATAGATTGCCACTATTTGGTTTACTGTATACTCATAATTATTTGCAGCTGTTTAATTTGCTGTCATGGCATGTGTTTGCTGTTTACTTTTAAGTTAGTTCTCTCTGTATTATTACTATATCTTGGTTATTGAACCAATCACTGGACATATCACTCTGGGCAAACCCATAGGTGCTCAGTCTTCCCAAGCATGTTTGTCGAAGAGTATGGATGATGATGGTTCCTGTGGCTCTCTGGTTAAAAATGTTTCACATTTTGCACCTCAGGCATCCAGCCCTGCTTGTACCACATGTGATATTACTATTTATAAGCTGTACATATCATAATAGCTCAAATATGATATTTTACAATCTGCTATGTTAATTTGTATTGATATATCATCATCATCATGATAGACAGTCAAAAGACTAGTGATAACAGTGTCTGACCATGTCTTTCCATTATACCCTGTCATTATCATCAGGTTAGACAACCCAGGGGCGAAGGCGCAAGAAAATAACGGCGCCAGGATTAGGAGCTGGTGCTAAACCTGCCCTCACCCCACGTGGTGACCCTGGTTACAGACAGTTGTTCCGGTCTGGCTAAGAGAGCAGGTACCGTTGCAGAGCTACTCTGGAGCAAGTAGAGATGCAAAGGTAGTCACGCTAGATCGGATCCGCTCGCAACACAGACAAGTGAACTTCCAGAGTGACTATTAATGCTCGTATCTCCCGGCCGATGGGAAAAGCTGGAAGGATAAACGTGGAACCGCGTGGGGGAACTTGAGCCCGCATGCTCTCTCTTGAGCCAATGAGTATGCTGTTAGTCTAGTTGAACTGCACGTGGGCACATAGGTCAAACTCGGGCTCCTATCACAGGGATGGGGGCACGAATTAAAGACATAGAAGAGATGTTGACCCACGTGGGGCGAAATTCAGAGCCCAAGCATGCTCTCTCTTGAGCCGATGAGTATGATGGGAGTCGAGTTGAACCGCACATGGGCCCACATAGGGCGAAACTCTGGCCCCTATCACAAGGATGAGGGCATGATTATAAGCCCCAGAATTGTACAACCAAGGCAAACGTGAGCACGGCGAAAAATGATGGTGACAATAAAGCAGACACCATTGCAAAGCGAGCACGCACGAGTGGGCCCGCCGATGGACAGGCAAGCATGGCACTGCATGCATGGTAGGGGTAGCATGAAAATGTGAGCACGGCGAAAACTGATGGTGACCAGGCATCAGGGCAGAGCTAGCATGCACGCTAGCAATGCCGTAGTGGATCCACACCAGAGGCAGGCGCAGCATGGCAAGGAAGGTGCAGCAGGCACGAGGGTGTGCATCCCACCGAATGTGCAGAACAACTGGAAAGCCCAGCAGAGGTAAAGCCAGTGCGAGTTTCTGATGGTAGGAACTACTGCTGCCTTGTAGTTTGATTGGGGACAATCAAAGACTAGCGGAGCAAACCGTACACAAAACTGGGCGGTAGGCAAACCAAGCAGTCCTTTAAATAGACGGGTATAGCTGGAAAGATGACGCTCATCAGCCCGGGAGGACAGGTCATCTGCGGGTCGCTGCCCTAAAAGAAAATAGTAGCCTGCTGCCCTGTGGGTTTGGGCTGGGGACAGCAAAAGGCTAAAGGAGAGCGAACCCAGTAAACGCAGGTTGAAATCGAACACACCACCAAAGGATAAGCACCTGAGCTCCAATAGGTATTGAAGGCTGTGCACATACATCCGTTCTTGATGTTTGGCTGCTTATATATCACAATAGAATGAGAAAAGCGGCCTAAGAACGATCACAGCTGCATGAGAGAGAGAGAGAGAGAGAGAGAGAGAGAGACAACCCAAAGACTTGTGATAAATTCATATCACTAGCTGCATTATTGGAAACCATCATTAGAAGATGAAGATAGGTTGGGCATGTATGCCAGTAGCGGCATTGGCTAGCTGCTCTCCAAAAGACATTCATATGGAAAAAGAAGATCTGGACATCCAAAGGAAACATGGAGAAGAACGATGCAAAGAGAGCTGAAAAATTGTAGCCTGATGTGGGAAACAATTAATACAAAGATGGCAACAATGGAAATCTTTTGAGGAAGTCTTATGTGTCAAATGGGTCATACAAAGAGAATGTAGATTTATATATATGATATCACTCCACCGTATCCTGTAATCATCATCACGTTAGACAACCCAAAGACTGGTGATGAAGTTGTCTGATCATGTCTCTCCACTAAACACTCATCAGTGACTCTCTTTATGTTCATTATTCTTAAAAGATAATGTGATGATATACAAGCTGAACTTGCAATTATGCATCTTATGCTAGATAACATAGCGGATGATGATGATGCTGTATATATGGACAGGTCTTTGCATCATTGTGAAACATCAGACCAGGTGTTCCTAGCGAGCACATATGGTAGGGTTGTTGCAGAGGGAAATTAAGCATACGGGATAATTACTTACACTATGAGGATGGAAGTGAGACTGTTACTACTGCCCTCCATGGCCTTCTGGGACTTTGTTTACTGGGGTTGCTATTGTGTTTGACTCTCATACGATGCTTTAGTAGGTCCCAAATGGTAGGTTGCACTATGTGTAGATGTAGACTATCAAATCTTCAGCATCTAGAGGCCTAATTGGATCTGCTGTCCTGGACATGCAACTGTTTGTGGCAATGAGAGAATAGACAGGCTTGAATCAACAGCCCTAACTGTAGGAGAGTTGAAGATGGATAAGGAGGATGTCCTTGTGTTTCTTGATGACCACCTCTTGGATGAAGATACTGAAATTGATATTGAATCTGTCCAGCAATTTATACAGTTTTAAATTATACTTTGTACAAGCTAAACTGTATGTCTGAAGAACAGAGAATGAGGAATGTGTAACCAGTGAACCATCAGCATACCTTTCATCATCTGCTGGAGGACATTGAGCATCTATGGGTCTATGGATGCCTGAAGAACAGAATGAGGAATGTGTAACCAGTGAACCATCAGTATATCTTTCATCATCTGCTGGAGGACATTGAGCATCTATGGGTCTACCTGGAGTACTATGACATCAGCTCAGTAACCACTAGCAGATTGATTTGAGATTTCTGTCTCCCATAACCATCTTATGATGATGACTCCAAGACATGTTTATTAAGGTTTTCATCTCTGTGGCTAGAGCTGATAGCGTCTCTTACTTTCTTGTTCCCATCAATAGACATACAGATATTTCACTAGGAGCTCAAGTTAACACCTGTCTCCCCCCACCGATTCCTGATCGGGAAACATTTCTGTTTGGTCAACAACTATTTATTTGTTCAGTAGAAAAATTGGCTTAGATTACATCTGACATTCCATTTCTGAAGGTCATCCCATTTTCCGCCACCAGTGGGGCACACCCAGTTGGTGTTGGTTGCACCTTCCACTAGGAGCAAATTTATGAATGTTTGAACAAATTGACTCAAAGTTTAGAATCTCATTATTTATATAACTTGCAGCTTATTTGCTATTTTGTTGCTAACATGATATTGATAATCTATAGATCTATTATTCATACTGTTGTGTTCATAATTAGTTGTTATTGTATCTGTCATTATTGATGACTTCATTTTTTGAACATTAAGCAGCGCTTCTTCATTATAAATATGTTTTATTTATTATGTATATAATAATTAGTCGAGAGAGATTAATTAGTAAAATTGGATTTATAGTATGGCACTATAGATCTAATGACATATAGATCTATCAATTTTAATTTGTATAGATCTAGTAACGTATAGATTTATGGTTTGTATAGATCTAGTAGTGTATAGAGTTATGGTTTGTATAGATCTAGTAACATATATAGTTATGGTTTGTATAGATCTAGTAACATATATAGTTATGGTTTGTATAGATCTAGTAACATATAGTGTTATGGTTTGTATCGATCTAGAAACATATAGTGTTATGGTTTGTATCGATCTAGAAACATAGAGTTATGGTTTGTATAGATCTAGTAACATATAGTTATGGTTTGTATAGATCTATTAACGTATAGAGTTATGGTTTGTATAGATCTAGTAACATATAGTTATGGTTTGTATAGATCTATTAGACGATAGAGTTAGTGGTTTGTATGATCTAGTAACATATATAGTTAGGGTTTGTATAGATCAATTAACGTATAGAGTTATGGTTTGTATAGATCAATTAACGTATAGAGTTATGGTTTGTACGATCTAGTAACATATAGTTATGGTTTGTATAGATCTATTAACGTATAGAGTTATGGTTTGTATAGATCTAGTAACATATATAGTTAGGGTTTGTATAGATCAATTAACGTATAGAGTTATGGTTTGTATAGATCAATTAACGTATAGAGTTATGGTTTGTATAGAACTAGGTTATTAGAAGAGTGATGAGAATATCATGGACAGAAAATATGATAATAGTCTCAAGAAAGCAGACGACAGAACAGATCGTTTAAGAAATGCATTAGAAAGAAACAATCAAAATTCTTTGCACATGTTAAAAGAAGAGAAAAACTTGTATACGATGTGACAACAGACAAGGTGAAGGAGAGGAGAGATAGAAGTCAGCAGAGGGAAAATTTTTTTAGGCATTGTGACAGGGGGATGGTAGAAAACAAGAGAGATAGAAGTCAATGAGAGATAGAAGTCGATGAGAGATAGAAGTCGATGAGAGATAGAAGTCGATGAGAGACAGAAATAGATGAGAGACAGAAGTCAATGAGAGACAGAAGTCGATGAGAGACAGAAGTCATGGAGATAGATTGATAGAGAGAACATTAATTTAGACATTATGATAGCAGACAAGATACAAAAGAAGAGAGATAGAAGTCGATAGAGAGAAAAACATTTAGACAGTTTGACTCCTTCACTCTTCTGAGCTGATACACCGACTGAAAGTATTTCTTAAAGAAGACTTAAAGCAGATATAAATCTAATTGAGTATACATTGCATTATAAATGAGTCTATGGGTAACAAAAAAATTACAGAGTGAAAGGATTAACATCACGGTATGTCATGAAAATGTATTCAAACTCATAGCTAGAACAAGAAACAGAGAGTTGTAGAGCATCATAAACTATGCCTGTTGACAAGGCACTAGTTGATGATGATATATTAGTGATATATCGATTTGCTGTTGATATTACAACTTGGTTGGTTGCTGGTTGTAGATTGTGTACATTGTTATTGTAAAAAGAAATGTGCACATATTATTATAAACATGAAGAATAAAATGTGATATCCTATCTCTTACATATCAGAAAGTTGACAAAGTCAAGAGTTTTGAAGTATTTTTATTGTCTGTCATCTATGTGCCATTATTGATAGGTTGTATGCCATGTCAGTGTCAATATTGATAGGTTGTATGTCATGTCAGTGTCAATATTGATAGGATGCATGTCATGTCATGTCAGTGTCAATATTGATAGGATGTATGTCATGTCTATGTCAATATTGATAGGATGTATATCATGTCATGTCTGTGTCAATATTGATAGGATGTATGTCATGTCTATGTCAATATTGATAGGATGTATGTCATGTCTATGTCAATATTGTAGTGTCTTCATCCAACAGTTAAAATACAGCTGCAGGATATCCTATTGTAGTCTTCATCCAACAGCCACATATGTGCTGCAGGATATCCTCATTGTAGTGTCTTCATCCAACAGCCACAATACAGCTGCAGGATATCCCTCTATTGTAGTGTCTTCATCCAACAGCCACAATACAGCTGCAGGATATCCCTCTATTGTAGTGTCTTCATCCAACAGCCACAATACAGCTGCAGGATATCCCTCTATTGTAGTGTCTTCATCCAACAGCCACAATATGGCTGCAGGGTATCCCTCTATTGTAGTGTCTTCATCCAACAGCCACAATACAGCTGCAGGATATCCCTCTATTGTAGTGTCTTCATCCAACAGACACAATATGGCTGCAGGATATCCCCTGTACGCCATTTATTATTGTAACGATAACAGATGAAAAAAGACAAGATAAAACTGAGATCATATGAACATCTTTATTGAACAACTGATATATATCTTGATGCTCATTAAGAACATGGAATGTATGGAAATAGGCAAATAGAACAGTTAAAAAAATATAAGTTTTAGAATGTAATAAAGTTGGTCACATCACAGGATTGAAGGTAGCCAATAAAATGTGGCTTTGCAATGTCTAGAAGTTTTTAATAACATTAATCGTATCAAAGGTAAAACACTCTTGAGCAGAGCTGCCTAATACGGTGTCTGTGGGCGCCATGATACCCTTGTCATACATTCACTGTGCCCTATTTTGCTCTGCAGGCGTTAAAGTTAATAATATTTCAAGATAGGAAATTATTTTTTCTTGTCTTATTTTTCTTATTTCTCATAGGAACACAATGTTCCCACATTTGCAATCTTGTTTTACTTTGTAGTCATTCTGCTGCCCCCTCTGCCCCCTCTCCCCATTCCAATCCTTTACCTTTTCATCAGCATCTCTACTATATTAATTCTCTCTCTCGCGTGTACAATCACGCTTAGACTGATGTACCAGATTTCCCCATAAATCTCATTCATGTGGAAATCTGATTCATGCAGCCTTAGTATGGATGTGTTTCATCACATCTTCAGTGCCATTTGGAGCTCTGATGTTTATCCTTTGGCAATATGTCCGGTTTTAGCCAGCGCTTACTGGGTTCGCTCTCCGTCAGTCTTTGGTTGTCCCCAGCCGACCTGCAAGGCAGCAGGTTCTATATTAATTTTACTATTGTTATTATTGGTAATCGCCACATGGCACCCATATCTCCACAACTATTAGTCATATGCAGCTCATTATATAAAAACGTTGGAAAGCACTGCTCTAGAGAATATATCAGAATATAAATTGCTGAATAGCAGAGAGGAACTTGTATGTTCCAAACAAAACCAAAAAAAGATTAAGTCAAGTTTCCAAAGAAATTTTGTAAATGTTAAACCAAAAGTAATAAAAAAAAGAGATATGCATATTCGAGTAAAGTCTAACAAATTTAATGTGAACCCATATCACATAATGATATATGTGTGTGTGAAGTGTTTAGATCTCAGTACTAGGTGTTGGTATTTTGAGGTGAGATATCGAGTTCTCGTCTCGCTAACAGAAATTCCTGAAATCATCAAACTAGATATGCATTCAGGGCTGTGAATCTCACTCGCTGACCAGATTGAGAGAGATGGGTGTCAATATTGGTGGAGCCCGAAAAGTATGACATACTAAATATGCAAAGAGATTGATTAATCAACATCGAACTGGCGTGTTGGGCCGCAGGATTTACAGAGATTGGAGCACCTATGGACATGTCCTGAGTGCTATGATGGTAGTCCACAGATAACTGATGCATTTATTAACTGAAGTGTACCTGTATCAGTGAACCATCCTGGTCTCTTTCAGCTGTAAAGGCTTACTGAGAGCATAAAGCACATACAATTGTTTCATTACTTTCAAAACATGAGTTTATTATTATTATAGCGTGTACTGTTCAAACGTCATGTAGAGTCTGCAAACAATTTCTTCATATTGCTCTGTCCTGGACAACTCGTTCAATCTCATCTTTGGATTTGAGTCCGATACTTCTTGCTTATGTCAGTACAGTTCACTTCAAGGTTTCCTAGGCGGCCCATCTTTCTTGAATCCTCTGCCTCCAACTTCAATATCTGTTTATTTCTTCTTCGAACGCTCCATATAGGCCATTTGTTAACCACTCTGTGTGATTTGTATGTGATCTGAGCCTAAGAGCGATTGCACGTTGTGCCAGTTATGTACCTACAAGTAGACCAGAACATCCAATTTCTGCGATGCTTTTAATTTACTAGGGTAGCTTACCTAGGTCCTACATCAGTCGTCTCTTATGACATGTCTTGTAGGTCACAGTGGTACTATTTTTTGCTTCCCTTGAGGGCCCTGGCACTACACAAGCAATCTGCTTTGTGATTCTTTGATCATTTTTCTCTAGAGTGTGTCCAACATATCTCCATCTTCTCTTTCTTATAACAGTTGTTATTAGTGGTTGACCAGACATTTCTGTGATTTCATCACTTCTGAATTATGAGGTCTCTGTGGTTAAGTCTTCCGATCCGAAGTCGTTGATTAAAATCCAGACCGTGACGTTCTGTTCACAAGTGTATTTTTTTCAAAGACGCCTAGGATTGTTGCCAGAACTACAGGGTTTGTGTTTTGTGCAATACTCTTAGTCAATGGTGTGACATTTTTGCGGAGAGAGGGCCGAGCATATGGGGTAAAGCCCAGTGCATTGAAGTCAATCCTTTGGCTTTAGATCCTGAATTATAGACCTACTAAGTTTACAATTCTTTCATAATCACATTTCTTTGTGTGTAAGATATCAATATCATCATCATCAAATAGCTTGTCCCTTCTGGAACTTGGCTCCCATGACAGCATTCCTGAAAAACTCTCTGTTCTGTGCAAGTTCGCGGCATCAGCAGCAGTCATTCTCAGATCATCAATGACATCTTGCTCCCATTGTCCTCTAGGTCTTCCTCTAGTTCTTCTTCCAGGCACAATTCCTTCCAAAATTAATTTCTCCAGGCACTCATGTCGTTTGATGTGTCCGAAATGTTTAATTTTCCTTATTTTTAATGCTTTGTATAGCCAACTCTCAATGACAACTTTCAATGACTAAATAGCAAATAGTATAAGATATAGACCTCAAAAATGTGTGCTATCATTGTTACATGCTGTGCTACATGTGAAGACTTTGTATTGATTTGTTCTGGACAAGGAAAAATACCTGTCTGTGGCACATGTTAATTTGTTCCGTTTGTATTTGTTCTGGGCAAGGAAAAACCTTTCTGTGGCATGTGTTGTTTTATGCTAAACTAATATCACTGATGACAGCATCATCATGTTTCTAGTTGCATATAACATTTAGTATAGTTATCTGGAAACAGTTAAGAAACCCATAGAAGAAAATATTGTATGTGAATACAATATACACATATTGATGCTAATTTAGATGATAAAATGTTCACAAATAACCCAGTTGATATGTCCTTGGATCAGTGGCGGCTCGTCATTAAGGGCTAGTGGGGCCAGACCCCATCAAAAATAATGCCTAACATGTATTTATTATTTTATAATTTATTTGTTCATAATTATTAATTTTAACGTGATACTGGTTAGCTTTAAAAGTTGAATATCTTCCCGGAACAGACGAATAATAGTAAATACTCTAAAATATAACCTAACCCAAAACCATAATTTTTCTGACAATTTCTATCTGACCACCAACAATGATCATGACCATGAAAGGATGATTTGAAAGCAGGGAAAATATAAACTGATATTATAATCGGGCCGCCACTGGAAAGGATGATATTTGAAAGCAGCAGAATAAATATATAATCTTGGATATTATAATAAGATGATTAGAAACACAGAAAGTATTACAGTAGTGTGGTAGTTCACAACGTTAGATGTTGTTAGAGTATAAGATAATATACACTACTAGGCACAACATTTGATAATAGTGTAAAGCATAACTAATAGAAAAGTGGAGATGATTAGAGCTTATTTTGATGAAATAACTAACAAGTATAGTTACATACAACATTCAATGAAACTAACAGGAGAAGAGAAGTGGTGAGGCCAGAGGGAGACGAGAAAACTAGTAGAAGATTGATTGATAGAACCATCACTACTGCACTTCTATAACCATGTGTGCTCCAATCTCTTTCTTACACAGGAAGATCTCAGTGGCAGTGCACAAGCAAGGGTCCCCGATGTAAAAGAATAAGAATCTAAGATCATTACATAGATCACCGAAGGATAAGCACTAGAGCTCCAATTGGTACTGAACGTTGTGACGTAAAATTGCGTTCTTGGCAAAGGCTGTGCATGATGATGACCACTCAAATTTTCATCAAGGGAATGTAGTTGCGCTATGTTTGTCTGTGTGTGCGTAGATGACTAGTGAGCCCGATACGGGCTTGAAATGTTCGTGTACAGTGTGGTCAAGGTATACTTCCACTTGTGGGAAGTTTTACTGCCTTTCTGTTTTGACATTTTTGCTCCATCCTTGCTGTTCTATCTGCCTCCCAGGCCGAGGAACCGTGTCGAAGAAGTGTGCGCCAGGCTGATCTGTCTTGAGCAGCATTCTCCCAGTTGTTGACATCTATGTCAATGTGCATATATCACAATTAGAATGATAAACATGGCCGAAAAAGAACGATCGAGGGAGAGAAAGAGAGAGATCACTACATAAAATATAGGAAGAAAGCACCATAAATAAGTCTATGATCAACAAAATTTCCACCCTATTTTCTCCACAAGTAAAATGAATTATGATGTATCAAGATTTGGTGATATCCACAAAAGTTTTATGTTGAATAGGATAGAAATAGTTGTCACTGTTAAATATTTACATAGTAAAATACCATTAATTCAACCCTTTGTTCTGAAAAAATCAGAAGTACTGAAGATATAACACATCAGCTTGTTGTGTCAAGATAAACATACTGAAGATATAACATATCAGCTTGTTGTGTCAAGATAAACATGCAAGGTAGTCTAAGTGGTTAAGCCCTTGCCTCGCAATCTGAAAGTTGTTGGTTCAAAGGTGCATTTTTACTCAGACATCCCCTAGGATTGTTGCAGGAGCTACAGATCTGGTTCTTTGTGCAATACTCTCAGCAGGTGTCATGCTATTTCTGTGGAGAGGGAATGAGCCATATGGGGTAAAACCCAGTGCAATGAAGACAATCCTTGACTTTATACCTATTAAACATACAAAGAGTACACAGTGTGATATGAAGCTGATAAACAGTAAGTTCACAAATTTGAACATTTATAACACACAATTAATTCAAGATACCAGTCATTTTTCTTGTTCTTTGTGCCAGCTTTTTCAGTCATCTGATGGCAAGTAAAAATAGTTTACTTTAAAATATAATGAATTAATAATCTTTGTAACTCTAAACTTCATTTATGCCTGGAAGATTTAGCTCTTGAACACTTCTCACCATCAATATAACTTTGGTAGTAGTTGGCGTACTTCTGCTACAGAATGTTTATTATATATTTCTATTAAGTTTCAGTTTTTATTTTTGCATTTGTGAAAGATTGTACATGGAATTTCTGATATCTCAACCCCCTTCCCCATCCCTCCCTCCAGTATTTTCACTTGTCTGCCTCTTCCTCGGGTCTCTCTCTCCCTCTTTCTAGCCGGTGGCGCTTAGGGAAGTAGCTACTGTGCTTCCAATGCCAGACATAGACGATGACAGCAAAAGACAAATTATGACAGAAAGGGAATTAAGACCCAACGAATCAAGAAGAGAGAAAATCAGAAAGGATACAATCAGGTCCAAAGTGGATGCAAAGGCAGCAATAGAAATCATCCAGAGGCAACAGATTGAATGGCTCAAACAGACAATGATACACATAGTAAATGGAAACAAGGGGAGAGGATGATCATACAGTCACTGATCACCTCTATATACAAAGCATATAATAGGGGCTTTCTCCCAATCCCTATACTTCACCTCAGTACCTCAAGGCACACAGACACTGAGACTGCCTCAAAATACATTGGCAACAAAACAGTATATATTATACAGGCAGAAAACATAAGTATACATAGCTAGAGCAGACTGACTTCACTGTCGGAACACATCAGGGATATCATTTTTATGACATTTTGTGATCAATGAATAAAATCATTAACTCTTTCCAAGCGGAGTTATTTCCTCAAATTTTTTAACAGTTAATTCAAGAGAGGTAAAAACAAATAAATAAATACAAATCATAACTACTCGTCAATAAATAAACATATATGTATTATAATATACTAAATTGAAGAAAACTGGACAACCTAATAGAATAACAAGGTTAAAAAGTAGTTGAAGTAAAACAGTAGAAGTAAAACTAGAAAGACTTCTTATAAGGCCAGCAACTCTATGGTGCGGCAAATAGACTTCCGCCGTGGCGCAGTGTGCGGTGGAAAGAGTTAATGAACTGAAGTGATGTCAGAAATACTATATACTTGCTTATCTGTGTTAGATAACTTTTCACTGTGTGTTACCGGGCTCTCAATTGGAGTAAAGAATAGTAACACTGTGATCTACAAGGCATGTCGTAAGAGGCGACAGATATGGGCCTAGGGAAGCTACACTAGTAAATAAAAATCATCACATAAATCAGATGTGCTGGCATACTTGTAGGCGCACAACTGACACAACATACAATCGCTCTTAGGCTCAGATGACATACAAGTCATAAAGAGTGGTCGATATGGAGTGTTCGAAGAAGAAGAATTAATTAGATTATGTTTCTATGATATCTTGTGATTTGTGCTGCCTTATATTCATTTTTTTAAAATAGACAATCTTACTGTTGCTATACCTTTGTTTTGTGACATTTGTTGTGAGTCTGTAAATGATTATTGTTATGCATTTCGTTGTGTGTTATGGGTGTTCGAGAGAAGAATTAATTAGATTATGTTTCTATGATATCTTGTGATTTGTGCTGCCTTATATTCATTTTTTTAAAATAGACAATCTTACTGTTGCTATACCTTTGTTTTGTGACATTTGTTGTGAGTCTGTAAATGATTATTGTTATCCTGCCATTTCGTCTGTGTGTTTTTGGGGCTCGAAGGGAGCAAAGCATAGTAACACTATGACCTACAAGGCATGTCGTAAGAGGTGACTGAACTAGGGTCTAGGAAGCTACCTAGTTAATAAAAATCATCACATAAATCAGATGTGCTAGCCTATTTGTAGGTTCATTACCGGCACATCTTACAATCACTCTTGGGCTAGGATCACAAACAAATCACAAAGTGTGGTTTACAAGTGGTCGATATGGAGCATTCAAAGAAGAATCCTGACATTTACATTCAATATTTTGGGTTGTCAATGGCACAGTTGAAGTGCTCATGACCTTGTGCCATGGAATTCTGAGATTCAAGGCCAGCTTGACATAGAATACAATTTCTCAGTGTGTCTACTGTAGATGGTTGGACTACAAGAGACCCTGATCTTTTACTTGAGGATCTAAATTACAAGTACCTCTGAATTCAGAGTACTATTGCCTTGTAGTTTGATTGGGAACAATCAAAGGCTAGTGGAGTAAACCGTACACAAATCTGGACTGCAGGAAAACCAAGTAGTCAAAATAAAGACTGGTAACCTGGGTAGATGACGCTCAACAACCCGGGAGGGTAGGTCGTCTAAGGATCGCTACACTGAAAGAAAATAGCAGCCTGCTGCCTTGCAGGTCGGCTGGAGACAGTCAAAAGCTGACAGAGAGCGAACCCAGTAAATGCTGACTGAAACCGGACACGTCACCGAAGGATAAGCACTAGGGCTCCAAATGACACTAAACCATGTGATGTAAAAATAATTTTTGGCAAAGGCTTTTTATATATCACAATAAGAATGATAAAAATGGATGAAAAAGAACAACAGAGAGAAAGAGAGAATTCAGAGTAAGACTTGCTTGAATGGCGAAGGATGCTGAGAATAAGAAAAGCAAGTCTTAATGCAAAAAATTAGATGTGCCATATTAGGTGCCATTACCATGCCTGAACTCATAGCAGGGGAATGAAAAAAACAAAAACATTTGATAGTTATAATGATTTAAATACACAAATATCCCACTGAAAGACATGTAATAGCAATCATGAACAGTAAAGCCATTAAGTAAGTAAAAGATATTCAATTTAACAATACAAATAAAATTAACAATACAAATAAAAAACAAAATGTAAAAAATAACACACCTTCGGCTTAAAACACAGGTTAACCCAAAATATAATTATTAATAAAAAAATTTACTCAGTATTGCTGAAATTGTGTGTTTCTCAACTTAAATGAGTTAATCTATCCTGTTCTATGTGAAATATAATACTAGTCTTGCTCTTGGGAGAACGTAGAACTACTTTTATTGAATGTAAAGCACATCACTTTTGTTATACATAGAACAGCACTATCCTTGTTCTTTGCAGAACACATAACTTCTTTTGTTCTTTGTAGAACATACCACTACTTTTGTTCTCTGCAGAACAGATCATTACATTTGTTCACTCAGAACATCAATATAAGGGAAGGCTGCAGTAAAGCTAGGTAGCAATGGAGAAACGTTATACAGCGTATAAAAACAATAGTTTAGGTCTGTTGCGGATTTATTGTATTTGTCATGTCTGCCGTCAAAGAAATCAAAATTTCTTTGCTTCTGTTGTATTCTTTGCTTAATAAAGACCTTTTGGTTGAAAGTTCCTATATATTGTTTTTGTACGTTGTAAAACTACAGTACTTTGTTTTTACATGTTTCGCCATACGCTGTAGAAAATAGTATTACCCTTGTTCTCTATAGAATATAACAGAACTCATATTCTCTATGGAACTTTCATATTTCTGCATGAAATATGTATTCAAATTTCCACTTTTATTATAACAATTATAGAATCTAAAAATAAATATTGAATAAACTGTACACAGAACTGTTTCTTATAGAATGGCTTGAAAGAAAGAAATGTCTTATAACTAAACTTTGTGTTGACATTGGGTAGGGATTGATTATGCTTTTGTTAAGGAAAGGGAGAATAAGAAATCTATTAAGTGTTAAATACAAGTTATATTCCTCTGTTATAAAAATACTGAGATTCCCATGAATAGTGAGAAGGACAAAGATAATATGATACAGAGCAACAGAAATAAAGCCAAGGTTCAAAGTAAAGATGACAGCATCAAGTAGAAGTTGGTAACAAAGAATATGGTGGCAGCTTTATGTACCATTAGATATGAAATATATGGACATATGTACAGATTTGACCTACATGGTGACATCCCCCAACAAAAAAACCCAACAATAAAATGTTTTGAAAACTGTTGTTTCTTTTAACTATTTAACTTTTTTCATCAATTTTAACGTTGAAATATTGTTTAAAAAAATTATATTAGTTGAATTTAGCGGACATCATAAATTTTATAGCTCTCACAATGGTGTATTTGGACGTGCTGCTATTTGTTCACTTCCATATGTTTCCTACCCACTTGAAACATTATCTTCCTTTTGCTCTCATCTTTCCTTGTATCACTGGTTTTTTTAAACACAGAATAATATCTTTTTACATGCACATAGATAATGGGTTCAAATCCACACTGCATCGTTCAGGTGTATTATTTTTCCTGAGATTGCTAGAATTGCTGCTGAAGCTACAGGGTTTGTGCTTTATGCAATAGTCCTGGCATACCATTATGTCAGAAAGTGGACAAGTCATATTGGGGTACCTGCTGCAACATAGTCAATTACAAGCCTTTAACAACAAACTCTGTTTTGTTTTTTAAAGTACAGAATATTTTATCTCTGGTTTTTTTTTTTATATTCCTATTTCTTTCAGGACATTTTTTGATTAGATGTTTCTAAGAAATACAATTTTTTCTTGTATTTATCCTCATATTAACACCGTCTTGTATCCTAGTTGGTGCACATTGCAAATTCCTTGTCAAATTCACAAAGGATATATTAGCTACAATAAAATGCTGACAAAACCTAAGTGAATAGGTAACAGACATGAGAATAAAAAGAAAAAAGCTGTAATCTCAAACAGTAAGCAAGCTGTTTGAATTATTTCTCGGCCTGTTCTTCTTATCTATCTTAACCATATTTGCCGTGAAGCATCATGGGAGATTTCGTTTTCTATCTTGTCCCAAGTGTGTTGCGCTTGACGTTGTCAGTCCATGCTTTCGCAGGGGCTCTGAGATGTTATCTATCTATCATGTTCTTGGCCTGCCTTGTGCTCTGCGCCCTGAGTGTTGATTATTGTAGGCATGTGATGGTAGTAAATGTGGTTCCATTCTCATTAGGTGGCCAAACCACTTGATTCATTACTTCTCGATGTACTGTGTGCATGGTATAGTACCAACAATGCTTCTGATATTCTCGTTTCTCACTCTATCTCTCCTTGTAACGTTGACAGCTTTTCATAGACATCTCATTTCACATGTTGTTGTAATCTTTCTTTCTAAAATTTATATATGCAGACATTATTTCACTCTGAATTTAAGTTAGTTCCTATTTACATGTTTAAATTTTCCTGAACTGTAGATAGAATCAAGGTCTACTCATTCACAGCCCAACAAAGGCTGTCTGTCAGTCTCTTTCAATTATAGCAAAAGGTACCAACAACATATCACTTAAACTGTAGATCTGGCAGTGTTTCAGAATTTCTTCTTGGTTCAGACACAAAATTAGTCCTCACCAGCTGAAGAATTGACTACCACACACTGAGCAGTATCAACTAGTGTGTAAAGCAGATCACTCTACAGTAGCAACTCCCCATGTCATAGAACAGAGTATTCAAACTTTTATTCTGACATAATTTCCAAATTATTGTCTATGTTCCCATTAACCTATTTTTACAGGTTCATTATCAAGTAAGTAAATGAAAAAATATGTTTTGAGCTATACATAATTCAATAGTATTTTCCTGTTTTTTCATGCTATTGTTCTGAAACCAAAACTTATATTTTCGCATTGTATATACAATGAAAATATAATAGACTAAAATAATTAAATATTATAAATCAATATAGTTACGTTTTGCATAGATATTCAAGAGACTTTATGCGTGTGTGTGCCCAAAGTTGAATATCTCTGTCATAGAAAACAGCACATAGAAAAAATTACAAATTCTGCATTCAACCCTTTGAATTGAATTAATATAAAGTTCATGAGAGTTATGAAGAACTAAATTGTAACAAACCATCACAGATAATTCAGGAATACCAAAATACATTTTGAGACCATCATGTGTATGGGAATGTCAAAAAATAAAGCAGAACATTAAAAAATATGGTTTCCTGCAATGTTGAAGAAAACATGTTGCATAGTTTCAGAGTAGATAAACATGTCAAAGGTCAAAAATAAAAATGGATAAGATCACAGGTAATTTACAATCAAGAAATACATGCCAGTTTAACTATCTCATTGAGCTTCAACTTTTCCTTTAAATTTGAAATTTTTCTTGCCAAGTGCCTTCATCAAGTCTTTGCCCATGAAGTATGGCTTTTCTTGGCTTCCATCATTGCGATCAATATCATCCACTGAAATGAAATCAATAAATGTTTGTTGTGAAAGAAAATTCATTCATGAAAAGTAAATCTCTTTGAACTGTTGAAATTGTATTATTTGAGAAGTATTTTTAATTGAAGTATGACTATTCTGTTCAGATTATGATAATCTGTCAGTGCGATTTATGTCTTTTAGTAGTACGATACACAAATCTTTGTTTTACTGACAGCAAGAAGGTTTAACTGATTGGGTACAAATCATCACTTTAAGGATCCGAAATGCTTATCACATAGATCGATTGCGATTTGAAATATTGGAAATATTTCATCGCTTTTCCGTTACTTTCTGTTCTATTCGATTTTCATGTTAACTGAAATCTACTTAAAAGTGAAGTGTAAATGATAACATCTAGTAAGTAAAAGTAAAGGAACCCTTTCATACCTCGTGGTATATAGGTCAATACAGTGTTAGGCCTGTATTTTTCATTGACCGTCGGCACACGATGGGTGATGTAGTCAGCATCACGCCGGCCACCTTTACTTTCCCAGAGCATGTCTGGTACCCAGTTGAGGCTGGGTCGACCTGAGAGCCATCGTGGTCGGGAAAATTCCATGCGCACTGCGGGAGTTGAACCCAGACCACCAGCCTTGAGAAGCGAGTTCACTAACAGCTACGCTACCGCGGCTCTCGATAACATCTGGTACTAGACCACAATGGTCATGGAAACTTTCTAGTCCTGTCAACCAGTTATGTTCTTGTCTGTTTACAATGTCATGAGGTTGAAATGTCTAGTATCTTTTTTTTTAAACAATTAATTTTGTCTGTTTTTACAATATATTATAGTTTACCTCTTAACATTTTAGATGTCCATGACATTCTTAATATTCTTCTGTCAGATCAGCAGTGGATCTAATCAGATTTTTTGCTTAAACTGTCAAATGAACACCATTCTTGGAATCTGACACAATCTTGACTAGTTACAGATAATATTTATAGTCATTGAGAAAGCTTGTAAAACTTACAGAAACACAGGAATATTGTGTCCACTGCCATCTCATACACACTGAAGAATATGTCTGCTATTATATAAGCCCCAATGATAACAACCTGAAGAGACAGAAGCAAGAAAACAAATTATGGTATAATGTTTATACAGTTATTTTATACCGTTGTTAATTTTTCTTGTGTACCTACTAAGAAACCATCAGTTATATGAGGAATATCATCATAGCACTCCAGACATGTCAATTGGTGCTCCAATTCCCGCCTCAACAAATCCAGCAGCATTTAGCTGCACAACCTGCGGTTCGATGTTGCTTAATGAATCATTTTTGCATATTTGGTATGTCTTTCTTTTCGGGTTGTACAAATCTCGACACTCATCTCTCTCAATCTGGTCAGCGACTGAGTTAAGCAACCCTGAAACTCCTCTGTTCGAAAAGACATTCAATGCTTTAAGAATGCCACTTTGGTACATTACAGCTTCCTCTGATATTGTTGCCATGCAGCACAATCTACGAGCTCGTTTATTAACCCTGACCGATAGTGACGAAAATTGTAATTTATCTGATCCATGTCTGTACCAGTACCTCCACCCAGTTTCATCTCACCATTCCTGTTTTGACTTTACAAATCATACTCATAGTCACTGAGTATGAATACACAAGAGTGGTTATGAGACGCCAACCATGTCACCATCTCTGTAACCGCCCATATCTCCATTGTCAAACTACATGTAGTTCTTGCATAGACACACTAGCCTTTCTTATTATTTTTCCACCAGAGCGTGTTGGAAAAGCCCATGCACATCATTGTTGATGAATGACTGAACCATTGGTGTAAATAACAACATCTGTTTCGTTGACGCTATTCATGAGGGCTCATCCTCTGCGTTAACTAGTAATGGATGAGTAGGATGAGTGATTTAAGAGAAGGAATGAGTATTGTGTACAATCTGCAAGTTATTGAGCATGAAAACATACTTTACTTGCCATCTACAGTGAACCAATGGCCTTGATGGAGTGTAGTGAAGTTGGTTCTGAAGTAAGTTTTGTTACCCAGTAAAGATATAAGTTTACCTTCATCTAAACCAATCCACGTCAACTACTAGATTGCCAGAACTGGGTTTGAAGATTGGTGTGGCAAGAAAAGAACGGTACAACAGGTATATGAGTAGACTCATCAATCAAAATAGAACTGGTACGGTCAGTTGCTGGACGCTGATGGAGATATTGCGAAGGAGATCAGAGCACCTATGGACATGTCCGGAGTGCAATGAAGATATTCCAAACTGAAACTGAAACTGATTATTGTTGTTTGAGAAAAATAATTTTTGATTGGAGCAGTTAACTCTATCATAAATTCTGTGTGAATAAATGAAATGAATAGTGCATGCAGAAATTGTTTGTGGTCTACGATACATGTTTGGAGCTAGATACTTGTTCGGTCTAAGATATGTGTGGGATCTGAGATGATTGTGTTGTCTGAGATAGTTGTGAGGTTCAAAATATTTGTACAGTCCATGATGTTTGTATGCTTCAAAAAATGTATATGGTCAAAGATACTTATATGGGGTTTGAGGTACTTTCAAGGTCTATACAAGACAACAATACACATAACATAACAAAACAAAATACTTACAACTATTGGCACTAAGTAAAAGTTCAGTGTTGGCTGATATTGTTTAAGGAAGGCTATCCTTCCATCAAAGAAGAAATAGGCAATAACACCTGCAATAAAAAAAACAAATGTGTAAATATAAATATTACAAAATTACTGATAAACAAAATAATAACATGAAACTTGAGGTGTTACTTTCACATAAACTAATACACTGCAAAAACAAAAAAAAAAGCTGCTGTGCTGAAAAAAAAAATTTCAATGCTATATAAGAGTTATGAGATATCAACTTAAGCCGTAGCTGCTTAAATGTAATTATAGCATATTAACAGTGAGATGGATAGCAACCAACATACAGTGGTCAATTTCCAGGAGTTGACTCCCTGATATACTCAGCTGAATATTGATACCAAACATTTTAAGTTTAAAAAAAACAAAAACTAAAATCTTTGCTGCAGCTAGTTGGCAAGTGCTCTACTGCTGATACATTTAGCCAGCTGAAAGAGAATGGACACTAGTGAATAGGTCAAAAGTGCATATATGTCAATAATACTCAGTTTCTTAGCTTCCAATATTTATGAAAATATAAAAATTGATTATGAAATGTTGATACTATGTAGAGCCTTAAAAAAATATAACATTTCCATTTTCTTATAAAGAATCAATTTCTATTAAATTTAAAACAGTCAAAGGCCAAGTAAAATAGATATTTATAAAACCTCCAGTGAGTTATGAACCTTGCATGAATGACAGGAGATAAAGATAAATTCCTTTCATGTGAGCAGCCCGGCCAGACTCTTCTAAAGTGACAGAGTAACAACAGTTAGGGATTGAAAAATGCTTAGATTCCAAGCCTGGGCATTCTTCTCTGTCTAATATAACTGGAACACCTGTTCTGAATGAAAGACCTGTTCTGGATGGTGGACCTGTTCTGGATGGTGGACCTGTTCTGGGAACTGTTCTGGACCAAGAACCTGTTCAGAAAAGAGGAGGAATAGATATCTAAAGATATTTTTCATGAAGTGCTGTCTTCAAACAACAAAACTGGAACAGTTATCCCATTTCTACAAGAACATCTGCAAATGAGACTTGAAGGCACTAGACATGAATATACTGAAATGGGAAGAGTTTTCCAAGAACACACACATCTTGAATTACGCTCTGAACACTGGGTTGAGAACTAATGAGGCAGGACTAAGCCAGCTCTCTCACATAGAACATACCAGGAGACACCAACAAATCACATGTAAAAATCCCATGAAATCTTTATCTGTTGTTTCTCAAGACAACTGAAAGCCATCATTATAAACATTTGAAAGAAGTTAGACAGATTTGTAGTGCCCGTGTTGTTGGAACCAGCAAAGGAAGCAAAGAATAGTAACACTGTGATCTACAGGGCCTGTCGTAAGAGGCGAGTAAGGTAGGAGAGTCTAGTAAAGCTACCCTAGTAAATAAAAAGTGTAGCAGAAATCAAATGTGCTAGCTGACTTGTAGGCACCTAACTGGCACAACATACAATCACTCTTAGGCTCAGATCACATACAAAGCACAAAGCGTGGTTTAACAAGTGGTCGAAATTGAGCGTTCAAAGAAGCAGATACATTTGTAGCAATGTAAAAACAGATAGATGGCTTACCTACTGAACCAACAACCACCAACTTGCAAATAAGTAGTACAAAATCTGTTACTTTGTCCAAAACAAATGCCCGCACACAGTTCCGTAAAATGAGGTCAAAAGCCCGTTTGGCAGACCGACAAAAGTTTTTACCATATACTGCCATCTGTAGACAAATTTGAGAATATTTACTAAAGGTCAGTGTCGTAAACAAACATAAAAACTAAATAATAACAAGATAAAAGTGTATAAATATATTTATCGTTATGCTATTTTAATTGGGTATATTTTGGAGATCTCTGTGGCAAAGTGATTAAGACATTTGGATGTCATGCTGAGCGTTGTGGACTCAAATCTAGACCAATTCACATGTGCACATTTTTAAGGAGATCCCTAGGATTGTTGCTTAACCCAACGGGACTGCAGAGCCGATATATAGGTTCAGAGTAATGTTCATGATGTCGCAAAACCGATATATTGGCTTTTGGATGTCTGTTCACAGAAACAAATGTATCTTCACAACCCCTTTACTGAAGTTAAAAAATCTTCAGAAACGGAAAGTACATATATGTAGGTACATTACTATCTTCATTTAGCAAAGATTTGAAAGAGGGAAAGCAGTGTATTATTGTAATCAAGCCGAGACTTTTTTTATACGTTAATGATTTTGACGATGTTTACAGTGTAATCTTGAGTACTGTTAGATCAAATTATAACTTGTAATAGCAATGAAAAAGATTTAATTGATGGTAATAATGACATTTGATTGTTTATGAAATGAAGTATCGATATTTGTAAGTCTAATGTAATAATTGCATCTAAAGAATGGCGTTCCACATTCCATTTATTGACGTGTCCGCACTAAAAGTGAATATTATAAAAACTACTGCACCTAGTTAGATGAAACGTATAGAATATGTTCGCAGATTGATTATGTTCCTTAAACTGTCACTTCTGGAAGCATCTATGAATATTAAGATGTAATACAAACCCGAGAGTAAAAATATTTTTATGATTTTTTGTTTTTTCAAAATAGTCATGCTACAATAATCTAATTTTCTCCAACGTATATTACCTGATGTAAAATATTATCATATTAATGTATGTCACATACAATTAGCAACAATTTAATATATAATATGTTATACTTTAGAGAAACAGTACTATAGTTATAAAGGTTTAATCTAATTAGCATTGAATGTTAAATTTTAATCGCAAAATAAATGCGCCCAGAGGTCAAAATTATACAGAGTGAAAGGGTTAAGCTATGGAGTTCATGTTTTGTACAACACTCTGGGCTAATGCTTGCCATTTCTGCCAACAGGGATGAAGCTATCTAGGGTAAAACCTGGTGCATTGATGTCAATCATTTGCCTTTATTCCCTTTTTTACAAATAATAGTGTTATGTGTACCAAATTTAAAATGGATGGTTCCTCAAGGATATCCTGTACAAAGTGTTTGTTTTGAAAAGACAACTCTAGGAATGTTCTTCCTTTCCTACTATTATGTCTAAATAAAAACACAGTGGGCAAAATATCATTCATATTTTAACTGATTTTGAATACAAATATTTATTTGACATATTTTCAGCCTACTTTTGTCTTGAAGAGCTTGGGTAGATTCTGTTTTCATTTTTGCTGTACAACTTTGGATAGTGTTTTATAATTCTATTTGTTTTTCTCTAAAGCATTCTCTTTTCTTGAAAATAAATTGTCTATCAGTGAAGCTCTGTGTAATAGCAGGTTATGATCTATCTTTGTCTACTTGTTTTTCAATTTGTCTGTTGTGTACACTGACATTTTTTCTAAGGTATCTTGTCATAGAGCATCTTGTTTCACTTCAGTGTTTATGAAATAAAGCAAGTTTGCTAGTGATAATAAAGAATTAGTATTCATATCGACTGTAGCAAGCCAAGCAAAGCAGAAATAAAGAAGGCCATTTTCAAACTACGAAATGGTAAAGCTATAGGCCCAGATGGTATACCTGCAGAAGCCATAAAGGCAAATGCTGACATCTCAACAGACATGCTACATGGCTTGTTGGGAAAAATTTGGGAGAGGGAAGAAATACCAAAAGACTGGAGAGAGGACTATATAGTCAAACTACCTAAAAAGGGTGACCTGCAAGAATGCTCGAACTATAGAGGAATAACGCTCCTGTCTGTACCAGGCAAAATACTAAGTCGAATCATCCTAGAGAGACTCAAGGAAACTACAGATGCAGTACTAAGGGATGAACAAGCAGGATTTAGGCAAAGCAGATCCTGCACAGATCAAATATCGACGCTGCGTATCATAGTGGAGCAGAGCATCGAGTGGAACTCATCCCTCTATATCAACTTTGTGGACTATGAAAAGACATTTGATAGCCTAGACAGGGAAACACTCTTGAAACTTCTACGACACTATGGCGTCCCCAGAAGCTAACCAACCTAATAAAGAAAATGTATGAGGAGAAACGGCTAGAGTACTGCATGAAGGAAAACTGACAGAGGCCTTTGAAATAAAGACTGGTATGCGACAGGGCTGCCTTTTATCGCCCTTCCTTTCCTGCTGGCTATTGACTGGATAATGAGATCAACAACTGTCAAGGGAAGAAATGGAATACAATGGACCATGATGAGTCAATTGGAGGATCTGGATTTTGCAGATGATCTAGCACTCCTCTCTCACAACCATCAGCAGATGCAAGAGAAAACAACAAAACTAGAAACAATCTCACAGCAACTAGGCCTGACTATTCATCGGGAGAAAACAAAGATCATGAGATTAAATGCTGGTTCCAGAGTCCCAATGTTACTGAGAGGATCACCACTAAAAGAGGTTGACACATTTACATATCTGGGAAGTGTCGTCAACATTCAAGGTGGCACAGATGAAGACGTTAGGGTTAGAATACAAAAGGCAAGATCAGCATTTGCCATTCTGAAGAACATATGAAGTTCAAGAATGATCAGGAATAAAACAAAGATAATGATATTTAATTCAAATGTCAAGTCTGTCCTTCTGTATGGAGCGGAGACATGGAGAACGACTAAGGTGAACACCAAAAGCTGCAGACATTCATCAATAGATGCCTACGCAGGATATTCCATTTGAGATGGTATGACAAGACCATAAATAGAGAACTGTGGGATAGGGCAGGACAACGGCAGGTGGAACAGGCGATAATGAGCAGAAGGTGGCGATGGATAGGACACACACTGAGGAAACCCCTGACAGCATCGCGAGACAGGCTCTCCGATGGAACCCCAGGGCAATAGAAGTAAGGGAAGACCCAGAAACACCTGGAGACGGGAGTTAGAGATGGAACGCAAAAAATCGGGGAGAGAGTGGCGAGATCTGGAAAAGATGGCCTTGGATAAGTGGGCTTGGAAGGCCTTGGTTGTGGACCTATGCTTCCCTAGGGGCGAAGGGTGAAGAAGATATATAGATTGCCACTAATCTTCATCATTAAGTGTCATTTTCAGATTGAAGTTTTGGCCGCAATGATTCTTCAACATTCCCTGTCTATTGCCTTCATGCTGCACTCTACCAGGCTGTAAAGTACTCATCTCTTGATGTATATCTCCTACATGTGTCTTGGTCTTCCTATTGATATCCGCCATTGAACCTTCCGCTCCAATAATTTTGTGATCAATGTGCCTTTTCTCTTTATGTAGCAAATATATTTTAATTGGTTGATTTTCTGTAGTAATTTTTTCATCATTTACCCTTTTTTTTTCTAGAACATCTTTATTTGTTTGTCTGTTTTTTTTATCCAGGAAATATGATCTATTCTTGCCATTAATATTAAAAGAATATAGTTTATCACTAATATTGAAAGTATACATACCATTATGTAAGCATTTTTACATAGAAATCGAAGGACTTTTTCAAGACACCAAAAGCAACATTTGAGGCACCTATGACAAAAAAACACACAAATATAATGTGGACTGCATGCAATACTATAATTATTCCTACCATGACCATAATTTATATAGACAAAGATTACCATGGCTTCCAATGGTTACATATGGGAAAAAGCTAGACAGAAGAAATTAGTGAGTGTGTGTGACAGAGAGATAGCATAATTAAGAAAGAAACACTATTTGTACTAGAACATTTAGAACACATTGTGACAACCGGTAAAATCGAGGGTAGACGAGACACAGGAAGATAGCAAGAGAAAATTTTGGATAGTCTGACTTCATGGCACGGTAGAGCGTCAATATCTGAGTTGATAGTAAACACCAACGACAGAGATTTGTGGAGATCCACGATCGCCTACGCCAGCCAGCACGGCACCTGATGATGATGACAGTTAGAACTAAAAGACAGAAAAGCTGTCAGTAAAATGACTAGAACAAAATCAAATGTTGAAATACAAAACATAATGACAAAATTTTAGATGTAATAAAACACAGAATTTCACTTGATCAGAATTATACATTGCTTTTAGTTATTAAAGATTGCTACATTAAGAAATAAATTAATATAATTAAAACAATTGAAAATTATAGAATCAACAGCCCATATGCACTTCAAGAGCCCCACTCCTTGATGCTCAGCCCCTTTGAGCTAGGCAAAAGTTTCATAAGTAAGCATTTATATATTAGCCCACATTTATTTGTTTACTGAGAATTTTTGTTGTTGTTATAGGGGAGAGTATTATGTTCATAGAGAGTATTCCTGGTATTGAGAAAAAATCCAAAACTCAAAGAAGAAACATAACTGTGAAAGATATACAGAGAGACACTATCCTACCAACATCGGGACTAAAGTATTCACAGATGGATCACAATTATTTATTAGCTCCAGTTACAACTCTAAAGGTTTCCAGAACTAAAAATAAAATCAAACCACACTTAACTGGTTGGCTGTGGAATAAACTGTACTGGAAATTAAACTGCCTGTGTGTTGCCGGGGCCCACAAGAGAAGCAAAGAATAGTAACACTGCGATTTACAAGGCATGTCGTAAGAGACGATTGTGGTAGAGGCGTAGAGAAGCTACCCTAGTAAATAAAAAGCGTCACAGAAATCGGATGTGCTGTCCTACTTGTAGGCACTAACTGCACAACGTACAATCGCTCTTAGGCACATACAAATCATAAAGAGTGGTTAACAAGTGGTCGATATGGAGCGTTTGACAAAGAAGAAGAAGGATATTAAACAAAGCTAGCAGCAAATTCAGTTTACTACAACTGAGCTAAATCAATTTTGTAATTTGAAAGATAGTTACAACTGCTATAAAGTTACTAATGAAAGAGTCACAAGTGTTACTATGCTATATCAATTGCCCAATGAAAGAGAGTCACAAGTGCTACTGTGTTATATCAATTGCCCAATGAAAGAGAGTCACAAGTGCTACTGTGCTATATCAATTTTCTAATGAAAGACAGTTACAATCTTCTCATATCGATAATATCATGCTTTATGGAATCACAACTACTGTGTTATATTAATTCCCTTATGAAAGACAGTTACAACCACTAATGAGCTATCCTGTCTCTTTTATGAAAGGAAGTAAAATCAAATAATGAAACTAGAAATGTGTGCTAATTATTGATATGAAATGTGATCACATGGATGAGACCCTATCTCACAAAAATACATATACACGATTTCAATGGGTGTTCTTCAGAAACCAGCAACACTAGATGTAGTTTATAGCTGTGACTTACTTTAGCAAAAATGAAGCTACAGGATTTTCTGATCCTTTCAATTTGTGGTCTAAGTACTCAAGGAGAGCTCTGATCAACTGGACAATGGCTATCAGCAAAGAGCCAAAAGCTAAGGATCCCAAATGATACCTTTGGAAGAAACATTTGATGAATGAAGATTATGCAATCACTGAAGCTAACTTGAAAATGTGTGATAAAATATTAAAAAATTATAATTCTGTAAGGGTTTTTGTCACAGAGAAAAATTGATACTCAATGTGTTAGTGACCACTTGCTGTGGAAACTAATAATTTTTGGTGTGTACACGATATACAATTTGAACCTTGACTCTTTACTTGGAGATCTAAATTACCTCGGAAATTGGAGTAAGGCTCCTTTGAATAACAAAGGACACTAGTAATAAGGGAAGCAAGCCTTCATGCAAATATAAGTCAAAGATGCCATATTAGGCATCATGAATATGCGGCAAATTAAAAAAATATATACACAGCTTTCTGTAGAGAAAGTTCTAATGATTGGATACAATTTGCTGGGAAAGAAAGTTCACTGATTTAACACTACTTGCTAGGGAGCAGGTCTAGGGATTGAACACTACTTGCTAGGGAGCAGGTCCAGGAATTGCAGACTACTTGCTGGAGAGCAAGTCCAGGGATTGGACACTACTTGCTGGAGAGCAAGTCCAGGGATTGCACACTACTTGCTGGAGAGCAAGTCCAGGGATTTGACTCTACTTGCTGGGGAGCAAGTCCAGGAATTTGACACTACTTGCTGGGGAGCAAGTCCAGGAATTTGACACTACTTGCTGGGGAGCAAGTCCAGGGATTTGACACTGTTAGGCTAGGGAATTACCAATGATCTGTAACAACTCAACGAAAACATGTTTTATAAAAATTGAATCAGTTCATTTTGAAAAAAACCAAATGTGTGTTTCCAAGGTAAGATAAAGTACAACTTTCATTGCACACCTATGCATAGACATACATCATACTGATATAGAATCAATGAGAGCATGGTAAAATAAAATTATATGATCACATGACTTTATCACTTGTTTCTGCCACCAATGACTGCGATCAACATCTGGTATAGTCATTGTCCAACAGAAAGCAAAAGGAAAACTGACAACATACTTCTTTGTAGAAATTCATGTCTTTACAAAACAAAATGAACTCAACAAAACAACACATAAAGAAAATAACTTTTAAATATCAAAACATGGAATGTCCAAACACTAACCATGATATTAAAAAGCTAAATATGGGAAAAATAGTTAATTTTTACCTGAAGCATCTCCAAAATGCACCAAGTAATGGAAAATATGGAACATCATTAGGCTTATTGAATGCCCAGTACCAGCTGGAGAAAGCCCCAGACAGGGTCAGTTGTCCCATTGCTGCTACAAAGTTGACAAGCCAAAATACCATGAACAAGTTGAAGATCTGCATGTAGATTGTATAACTGAAACAGACAGTGATATAAAACAGATGAATTAAAGTAAAAAAAAAAGTGTAACAAGTTAAGCACAATTTAATGAATAACAAAGAACAATTTATTAAAACAATTAATTACAGAAAATTAATGCTATAACGTATATTGGTTAAGGCTTTCTATGCAAGATTATGGTTTATTAGACAGGATTAGGGTTTGCCCTAGAGGATTAGAGTTTACTAGGCAGATTATTTTAGAAAGAAGCTTAAAGAATCTATTTTTAAATAATGTGGTATATTGGGATACAATGTTACATCCATTAACATTTTTATAACAATGGCACTTGATGATAGTTGATGTGGTAAGCATCTCACCAGATATCTTTATTTCCCAGTTTGTGTCTCATATCAAATTAAGGCTGGGCTGTTCTGAGAGCCAGTGCAGCCAAAAAAAATCCAACTACAGCTGGAAATTCCAACCATGCTTCAACAAAGCAAATGTCAATGGCCAAATGACAACCAATGTGCTATAGCTGCTCACCAGATCAAGTTAGGCAGAAGATTTTATGCCTCTAGTCCAGATAGTCCCGATGTAATGGGAAGTTATTTTCCAATTTAGCCTCCACTAATATAATCTGCTTGGCTGCAAAGTTATAGAACTACTGTAAACATTGTATGTATTCAAGTTTATGGTCATGCTAGATCTTTAGACCAGTTGCAAGACTGATGTATATTTTTAAATTCTAGGTGGTGTATCACAGTTTTTCCCTGCTCAGCTCTGCTTCTCTAGGAGATTTGTTATCATTGTGGGCAATTGTAAACCGATGCTTCCCAAACTGCATCACAGTGACATTAAATACTATTTGTTAAGATACACAATTGTTAACATGGGGCTTATTTTCATTTTAACTATCATATATAACTAGTTACATGCAGCTTATGTATAACACTGGCTACTTATTATTTTATCTTATCTTATCTTTCTTATCTTAACCACATTTGCCGTGAAGTGTCGTGGGGAGAGTTAGTTTTATATCTTGTGCCAGGTGTGTTGCGCTTGATGTTGTCAGTCCAGGCTTTCGCAGGGACTCTGAGATGTTATCTGTACATCGTGTTCTTGGCCTGCCTCGTGCTCTGCACCCTGAGTGTCGTTTATTGTAGGCATGTGATGGTAATAAATGTGGTTCCATTCTCATTAGATGGCCGAAACACTTGAATCTTTGCTTCTTGATGTACTGTATGCATGGTATAGTACCAACGATGCTTCTGATATTCTCGTTTCTCACTCTATCTCGCTTTGTAACGTTGACAGCTTTTCGTAGACATCTCATTTCACATGTAATCTTTCTTTCTTGTGTCTTAGTCAGGGCCATGTTTGGCACTGATAGCAGAGAGTTGGAATAAATATGCAGTTTATCAGTTGTCGCTTGATTGTCATGTTAATGCTTGGATGTTTTAATAGTGGTGACTTCTTCTTCTTCTTCTTCAATGATCCAGCGCACTTGAGCTTTGCCCTTCGCCCAATGCTATGTAGTGGTATCTGCATGTGTCTGTAAGTTGTTCTTTTGTTCGTATAGTGTGTTCCATTTATCTGGCCTTGGAGGAAGGAGGGTCTTTCTGATGTCTTCTAGTGCTTGGCACTTGAAGAGGTGGTGGTGAACGGTTTCATGATGATGTGCACACAGTTGACACTCTGGAGTGTGTTGTGGATGAATTCTGTTCAAGTGATTATTAAGTGTTATGTGTTGGGTTCTGAGTCTAAAAATGGTGCTCTGATCTCTTCTTGTAAGGTGGTTGATGTTGTCATTAAGGTTAGGGCTGGCCATATGGGTGTACACATCTCTTCCTGTGTTTCCCATGGCCCATCTGTTCAGCCAAATTTCCTTATTTGTTGTCATTAGGATTTGCTTTGCTGTATGGAGAGTTGTTGCTGTGATTGGTTGTTCCTGTGTTGACCCTTTCTTGGCTAGCCTATCTGCTTTGTCATTTCCAGGTGTGTTTGAATGTCCAGGGATCCACTGCATGGTTATTTTGATGTCATGTGATGTAATAAGTCTGTCAATATCTAGGGCTATATGGGATAGTTCAGATTTACAATGTCCACCATCCTCTAGGGCTTGAAGGGCAGACATTGAATCTGTGAAGATAATTATGTTTTGTGCCTTTGATGGAAAGGCATCGAAAACAGTCTTCAGGTGGTACAACGCTGCTTCTATCGCATGAATTTCAGCCTCATAATTGGAGCATATCTTCCCACATGCACCAAACAGCTCTTCGGATGATCTGTCTGGGTATTGTATATATGCTCCGTAACCTGCTTTGATGGTGGCTTTAAATGCAGATCCATCAGTATAGACATGTATCCATTCTTGGGGATAGGCATCAATGGTTCTTTGAGATGCTATCATAAGGCTGACTGGGTCGGAGCGTTTAGTTGCTTCATCTGTCAATTTGCATTTGCCTTCTGGTATCTAGTCTCGATTTCTCTGTCCATCTTTCCATCTGTTGTGAATATACTCCGAGATATTTGAATTCTGGAGTCTGTTGTATTTTACATTATTCACGTGTATATTTAGTTGACCTGTTGACCTACTTATTGTCTTGACTTCTGTTTTGGAGGTGTTAATTTTCATGTCATATTTTTCGCATGTTGCTTGCAGTGCATTTATGTGTTGTTGAAGTTTGTGTTCGTTGTTGTAAATTATACTCTGATCATCTGCAAAAAGTAGTTCGTTTATTAAATTGTAGTTGTTATCTAAGATGTTATTATTTTATTTGTATTTTACTTATTATTTTATTTTTATTTTACTTATTATTTTATTTTTGTATAATTACGGAGTTATTGTGCTACATTAGCCATTGTTTACAAGGTCGATGGATAGAGCTGACAGTCTGAACGCCCTCATAGAGTTTGGCAGCACAGAGGATTTTAATCTAAGCTAATCCATGTCAACTGCTAGATTGTAAGAGCTTGGATTAAAGATTGGTCACAAAAGAACAGCACATCAGGTTTATGAGTAGACTCAACAATCAATATCAAACTAGTACGATTAGTCGCTGTACTCTGATGGAGATATTGTGAAGGAGATCGGAGCACCTATGGACATGTTCGAAGTGCAATGAAGATATTCCAAGCTGAACAGTTTACACAATCACATAACAAGCTAATATTAAATAAAGTAAATTTTAGGACTAAATATTTGTTCTCTTTTTATGAGTTAGGACTCTCCCCCCTTTTGTATAAAAAGTACTGAAGCAGCACTATAGGGCACTTTGGCAGAACTACACCTCTGTCCATTGACCTGCCTGTAGAACTATGAGGTCCATTCAATAACCAATAACTGCTATACAACCAATTCTGATTTTGACAGTGTCAGGACAGACAATCAGACATTTATTCTGTTGACAGTGTTAGTGCAGACATTCAAACATGGACTCTGCAATCTACTACTTACTCTCCTTTTCCATTTTTTATAAAACCACAGAAGTCGCCCAGTTCAGAGGTGTCCTGAAAAGTATCACAATAAATACGTTATATAGAACAATATATTAACACCAGACACTTGTATAGTACATAGAATTTGTCTCAATAGTTCTGAGAGCTCTATAATAAAAATAATGAATGAGAATTATAAAAAAGCATTAATTCTTAGTTTATGCACACACTAGAACCAGGTCTTTACGCCATCTCTTTTGAAGAAAAATTTAATGGAAAGTGATCTAACCAAATTTTTAAAAACTTTCTTATGTTAAGCAATAGGGCACAATCTCATATATCAGAATGTGGTTTGATTTTTCTGATCCAGCAGTCATCTGAGCATTTGCCCTTCAACTTGTGGCCATAGTAAAGGTAAAGGAACCCTTTCATACCTCATGGTATATAGGGCAATACAGTGATAGGACTGTATTTTCATTGACCGTCGGCACACGATGGGTGATGTGGTCAACATCACGCCGAACTTGTGGCCATGGCAGTGAATTTACAGGTCTGTCTGAGTTGTGGTGTGTTAGCATAGAGAGTGTTTTCAACATCTGGGTATGGAGGTAAGTACTTGTGGTACATCAGAATGTGTTAAGATGAAAGCTCCATTTTATAAATTTGCTTTCTGTAGCTGATAATAGATAGATAACATCAGGGGTCAAAGGCTCATGGCGGCAACATGTGCCAGGGTTAGCGAAGGGGCGCCAACCAAGACCCTGCCCCTTACCTCCAAGTGGTGACCCTGGAAACAGACTCAGGTTCCGGTCTGGCTAAAGGGGACAGGGATCGGGGAGAACTACAAGCAGAAGTAGTAGTGCAAGCAGGGAAAACAATGCAGGGCCGTAAATCCCTGAACAAGCACGCATCTCCTGGCCGATGTCCGATAAAATATGCCCAAGTTCAAAAGTACGAATCAGGAGCGTACAAGCGTCCAAATAAAGAAAAACAAAGGTGGAAGTGCAAACTGGGAAAAGCAATCCATGGGCCGGAAATCCCTCAACAACGCACTCAATTCCTGGCTGAAGTCCCATAAAATATGCCACAAAAGCCGAGACATGAAGTGAAACTCTCCGCCATGTCCACGTGAATATCTTGGTCGTATCAGCTTCCAAGCAGATGGGATGAGAGGTGCATCTTGAACGGAGCGAAACTCGAGCAATGAGCGCAAGTTGGGCAGCGTGCAGTGGCACTCCCAATGCACTGTAACTGTGGTACATCAGGAGACGGTGGCACAAGGGAAGATTGCGATAAAACTCCACACATAAGGCCAAGCGCGGACTAAGATACTGGGTAAAGTTGGCAGAGCGTTAAATCCCAAAGTTACGTTCTAGCGTCTTACGAAACTACCCTCCCTGAGACAACCGGGCAGGGTACGATTGTTCATGCAATTAACGTCCCCAAAAATATCAGGGCGGGTAATGAACGGCGAGTGCAAAATGTAAAGTTGCGCTGATAGCGTCGAATGAAACGAAACGACCCATACATTACGAGGTGCGGGGCCCCAGCCCAGGGTTTCCCAAATCTAAGGAAACGACAGAGCCAATGCAAATTGCCTAGTGCCGACCCAAGCATCCATAAAGCGTCCCAGGACTCTGTTCTCTTCGTAGGGATCCACTGCTGCTTGTAGTTTTGGCTGTGGACAACCAAAGGCTAGCGGAGTAAACCATAAACAAAACTGGATAGTAGGCCAACCAAGAAGTCCATTAACACAACAGGTAAAGCTGGACGGATGGCGCTCATCAGCCCGGGAGGGCAGGTGCTGCCCTGAAAGAAAATAGCAACCCGCTGGCTTGTGGGCCCTGGCTGGGGACAGTCAAAGGCTAACGGAGAGCGAACCCAGTAAATGTTGGTTGAAATCGGACACACAGGCGAAAGACAAGCAACTGAGCTCTAATTGGCACTGAAAGTTGTGACGTAGCTTCCCTTGCTAAGGCTGCATGGACCAAATTTTAACATGAATATTTTTCGGGATCTCGAGAGAGATAACATCAAATGGATTTTGTAATGTTTTAAAAATATTTTGGTGTGTTAGATGGCATGTCAGATAATTGGTACCGGCCGGAAAGTTTTTCAGATACTTTTAAGGATTGCAGATAGCAAAGTTGATAAAACGATGTGTTAGTGACATTGCAGAGTAAAAATTCTGGAGTTGGAGTTCAGCTATGTTAAAAAATTGACGGTAAGCACACAGTAGGTGGTAAGACTACAGAGAACTCGAAACTTTTACTTAGGGATCTAAATTGCAAGTGCTTCTAAAGTTGGAGTAAGGCTTGTTTGAATGGTGAAAGACACTGGTGATAATGAAAACAAGTCTTCATGCAAAAATAAATTAGAAATGCTATATTAGACGTCATTTCTATGCCTGAAATCATAGCAGTCAAACGTAAAGAAAAATGATGGCTTCTTTTATTCTGAGAGTTAGACCACAGCTTGAACAAAAGGAGCAAACAAAATTGATAATTTTTTATTAGCGAAACACGTAAGAACAAGGTACTTTAGTTTTTCAAAATACAAGAACGGTGATGATACACAGCAACGTTTAAACCAAAAGGTCTTTATCAAGCAAACGATACAACAGGAGTGATGAATTTAAAAGAACACTACATATGGAGACAATCAAACGTATCTAATGTACTTTACTAAGTTTTACTGCAGTCTCCCCTGTTATCGATAATTATTTTTTACATTACTGTAGAAAGCACATAATGAAGACAAATAAAAATGTTTAAAAAATAGAATTATGTCACATACAACATAATATAGTGTGATAAATAAGTCTTATATGAGCAACCTGATTAATAGTTGCATTAGACAGAATCTTCTTCTTCTTCTTCTAACGTTCCATATTGACCACTTGTTAACCACTCCGTGTGATTTGTATGTGACCTGTACCTATAGCAATTGTCTGTTGCGCCAGTTATGCACCTACAAGTAGGCCAGCACATCCAATTTCTGCTAGGCTTTTTATTTACTAGGTAGCTTCCCTAGGTCCTACATCAGTTGCCTCTTGCGACATGCCTTGAGACCACAGTGTTACTATTCTTTGCTTCCTTCGGGTCCCGCAGCACACGGGTGGTAAGACAGAATGAAGATCTTCATGTTCTATATGAGTAGCTTTAGGATCTACTATTTGATGATCACATGAGATTATGTAAAGAAAGTTAACTAAATACATGCACATGTAATTTCAAAATTCCATTTAAAATACACAAATTTAGTTTTTCAACCCAAAGATCTTTTGCAAGTAACACATAAGAGGAAATAGAATGTATCTATGTTTTCTATAGAGTGACTTTGAAGGAATACGCTAGTAAATGTTTGGGATTATTTTACAGTAAGTTTTATGCTAAATATAACATCTCAAATTCAAGAAATTTTGACACTGTAGATTGGAGATGGCTCTCCTGAAAACACTTTTCATTTATTAGTGATAATCAGGATACTCAGTGATATTGGAAGATCAGAATTAAGAGTGGTATGAGTGATGTCCTCTATAGAGGTTTCTAACCTTCATAGACTCATGGATCTTCTTCCTGACATGGGATTGCAGACAGAGAAGCAGGTATAAAAGATTGTTGTAGAGTTTAGGATGGATACTGGGATGTTCTTGGTCTCTTTAGTGACCTACTGTTGATGAGCACTAATTTGTTAATCAATGCAGCAATTTAAGGAGTTTTGATTTACATGTACAAGTTGAGCTGAATGTTTGAGGGCAAACAGTGAACTGTGTTTAACCAGGAGCCAAGAAACCATCAGTATGCATAACCTTGGACATTGTTGGGAGACTGAGCATATGGTCTGCCTGAGTTCTGTAACATGTTCAGTAACTCAGTAATAGGTTAAGTCTGAAATTATACATCATGTGATATCTCAGGACTTAGCCATCAACAACAGTAAACAAGCGTTGATTTTCTAGGCACCTTATATGTAAATAGTTAATGCTTCTGAATGGTGAGGTCTGGTCAAGCGCAAAGCTCTCCCAATTGAGATGGCTCTCTAATCCTGCTCTCATCACTGATGTCCCTGGTAACAGATGGTGGTTCCAGTCTGCAAGGGCAGGTCGTGAGCTACTCTGGGCAGTGAGATGCAAAGATAGTCATGCTTGATGATCTGTGCCACTTGCGCAACTCCCAGAGTGGCTTTAATGCTCCCTCTCGGCGATGGAAGCTAGACGATGATCATGTGGAACTGCGGGGGGAGTCGCATTTCTCTCTTGATGCACTCTACGATGAGCATGCTGGATGATGATTGCCTATGCCCAGATGGTTACGGTCAATTAGCTATCAAACGAATCAAACATCGAGTGACTTGACCATTCTGCTGTGCGGGCCCAGCATGTTTCTCTTGAGGCACTACTCTGGGAACCGATGGAGCATGGTCGAATTTAGTTGCTGGGCATCATGGGACGAACTCGATTTGCCCCTCAGTCAGAAGCCCAGAGGATGAGCGGAAATCTTGGGTGGCCAGGCAGGCATCGTATCGCATTCAAGGTGCCACCACATGAGCAAACCCGTTGACTCCATCTCATGCTCTGTTGAGTCACAGAAGTGACACCAGGCAAACATGCGGACATGGAAGCCTTAAGAATGTGAGCACAGAAAAGTCGATGGTGACAGGGCATCAGGCAGGCTGCACAGTCATAGTGGCCCATCAGGGGTGGTGATCGCACCCAAATGTACAGAACTGGAAAGCCCAGCAGGGTAAAGCCAGAGGAACTACTGCTGCCTTAGTTGATTGGGACACAAGTTCACGAGCAAACGAACAAACCTGAATGTGCAACCAAGGTGTTCATTAAAACGAATGGTTTCTGCGAATGCGGTCATAAGCAGAGGGCAGGCCTAGCTTGGGACGCTGCCTGAAGAAATGGAACCCTCACTGATTGTGGGTTCGCTGGGACAGCCAGGCTACGAGCGTACCAACAAACGCTGGCTGAAATCGAACACCCACAAGATAGCATGTGCTAAATGGTGCAGGGTTTGCGTCATTACATTCTGATGTTTGGCTTTATACATCACAATAAATGTAAAACTCCTAGAAGATGGTGAGAAGAGATGGTGAGGTTATCTTTGTGAAATCAAGTGAACTAATTTGTTTGTACTTTGCCCGCGAGTTTGAACCAGGTACACTTTTGTGATCGGCTACTACTGCTAATCTACAGATGCTCACTTATGGGTTAACTAAGATATAAGTTTGAGAATCAACAAACACATAACTTACATTGACATTCAGTATTTCCTCAAACAAGTTCTTGGATCTTTTACTAATGGCATCATAATTGAAGCTTCCATTCAGAAAAGTGATATTATTTCCCTCAGATCTTCGCCCATAGAGTATCTATAGATTGTCAAGGACTAATAACTATAAAATATCTTTGTGAAACTTGAATGTCAACACATTATTGTTACATATGTTTTTTAAAAATAATATATTATGAGTTTCTTTTTTAATCAATTTTTAAAGTGGAAGTATTTTAACATTCGTTGACAGAATGGGTGGATAGCATTTAAGGTTAATCTCAAGATAATGACTTGTCTGAAAACCCCGGGATATGTTGGAGTCAGAGCAAGGAAATGCTGTTTTCTTGCAAACAATGCCTTGCTCAGTGCAGAAGTATGAACAGAGCTGATGTCATCAATGTGGTACATGCTCATTTGTGTGATGTGGCTGTAGTCTCAGACAATGGACCAATTGTGAGAATTTGAAGTTAAGTTTAGACATGTCAGACAGTGTCACCTTTGTGGTAGAGAGAGAGAGAGAAGATATACTAATCAAATTCTCATGTGTATGGTGAGCAAGTGAACTTTTGAATAGTTGCTGCAGTGGAGGACAAAGCATGCATGGGAATGCCCAATGTGTATGACGTCGATCAAATAACATAACACAACATAATTTTGACATATTCTTATCTTATGTGCACTCACAGAAGTCAACTTAAGTTGTTTAAACAACATGGTGTTCAGTCTGAGGTTGTCTTTGTCTTCAATGACATTGTGCTCGAATAGTATTAATTATAGACTTGTAAGTTCCCACTCTGTAGCGTAGGCAGGCGTAGAGCGTAGAGGTTAGGTCCCTCTTGTACCAAAGGTAACTGGTTTGCTCCCTCATGGAACCATCAAGAAACTTTTGCAGAGATCCCTGATCTCAGTGTAGGGGAGATCAAGATGCAATTTCTATCGGAGACGGATGATAAAATGTAGGTCCTGTATTCAATTTAAGCACGTAAAAGAACCCTTTGGCAGTTCAAAACCGCGAAGAGCAGGCTTGAAAGCTGCTGCCTGGGCTAAATTCATAAGAAAAACATATCTTCACCATTTTCAAAATTACATCGGGGACCCTTGCTGGTGCTATGGAGTTTGCGCACTGTAGCTGAGATCTTTCTGTGTAAGAAAGAGATTGGAGCACACATGGTTATTCACTAAAGTGCAATGATGATGGTTCTATCAATCAATCATTGTTACTCCTGTCTGGGATACTTTAGAAACAGATGTTGTGCAGAAAATGTTGTTTTTAACATAGTGACTTGTGATCTGTTGTTTGGAAAAACTGCATCTAATTGCTGTTTTAAAAATAGCATACAGGACAACTACCAGTATGAGGATGGAGGTTGAGAACATTACTGCTGCTGTCAAGTGGCTCTCTAGGACTACAATTACCAGGTCCCTTGATGTATTTGACTTCCAGTTGGTGCTCCAGACACCGATTCTTACACTATGTTAAAAAATAAAACGGTTTCTTTCACATCTACTTGAAATATGATGTGAAACATCAATTGTCAGTGACAAGAAGCACAGCTCAATCATGACATTTGTCAGTGACATTCAAAACAGCATAATCAACATAACAATCATGATAAGTTTATAGGAAATTGGAATCAAACATTGTACAAGCAGAATTGTGTTTGCATCTCTCTCTCCAAATATAATCAAGATATAATGCACTCAAAGTAAGTTGAACATGGATGCTCATTGAAAGTGTCTATGACAGTGCACTTATTAGCTCTGGTATAATTTATAACTTTGAAAGTTCAGATACTCATTTTTATTGTGTGTAACCTGTAAGAATTGTGAAGGAAATTTGTATGAACTATCAGCATGCATATATCTACTACCATCAACTGCGAGTCAACATTTATAGTAAAGTCTGTACTGATAACCAATAAGAAAATATAATTTTTGAAAGGATACGTTGCTATAGTTGCCCACAAGGCTATGACACCAATTTGCAGAATGAAAGGAACCAAAGGCCACAACAAGGTTGACCACATTGCTCCAACAGCTCTGAAATAAAGTTAACACAGAAAATTGTATGGGATAGTTTTTGTCTTTTAGCAAGTTACAACAGTCATCATTTCATGATTGATTCCAGAATCTATATCAATAGTCATTCATTGATCAGGTCTTTGTCTATTCACTCATTCAGTATCGTGTCCTTTATAGAACTTTGCTCCAGTTTGACAGACACTTAAAAGCCTCTTTTTATATGCAAGATGTCTTACACTTCATGCATCCATCTGACTGTATGACATATTGTGCCAACCTTCTTCCTGAACTTCGTCTTTTCTGGGTTTCCCCCCCACTTCTATGACTATCTTCTCCAAGTCTCTGAGATGTTTGATATGATCAAACAACATACATCAAACTACATACTTTTTGTATTCCTACCATTTTAAATATTTAATTTGTATTATGGATTTAATTGTTTTTTCTTTGCTACTTCATATATTAAGATATTCTTCTATAACATTTGTGTTCAAATGCATTTATGTACTTCTTATCAGATTTGTTAAGTGTCCAGGTATCAAAGATGTATGTAGCAATAGAAAAGAGAATGTCTACAGCATTCACTGAGATTTAGTACGTGTGTTATACACTGATTGTTCGTGTCATCATTATTGTATTAACTGATTGTTCGTGTCATCATTATTGTATTAACTGATTGTTCGATGTATCATTATTGTATTAACAGATTGTTCGTGTCATCATTATTGTATTAACTGATTGTTCGTGTCATCATTATTGTATTAACTTTCACTATTACTTCTTTCATGTAAACTCTTTCCTCAAGGCACCGTGAAAACTGAAATATTTTACTGTATGTCAAGTGTGTAACACTGGTTGCTGTGAGTCCATATTGCTGTAGGATTGTTCTATGTTGCTATTCCTGATGCTCTAAAATCAGATTGTTTACTATTGTAAGCTTTTAGTCTTTGATGATTGTTCTATCTTACTATTCCTGATGCTCGCAAATCAGATTGTCTACTATTGTAAGCTTGTAGTCCTTGCTGATTGTTCTATATTCTCATGAAATGTTTATATGACTTTATTGTTGTCACACTAATTGTTTTATAAAATGTACAGCTTTTACACATTTTCTGATTTCATCCTTTCCAATTGTATTATGTTATGCGATCAATGCCATGGCACATTGAGCATTCCTATCCATGCTCTGTCCTCTGCTGGAGCAGCCATCCTAAAGTTCATTTGCTCACCAATGAGATGTTGATTAGTATACCTTCACTTTCTACCATGAAGATGACACTTCTAATTATATTTCTGCTGTCATCATGTCTCAAATGTAGGGGTGAATCAATGTAAATCATATATTGAAGTGAATTAATGTGAATAAAAATAAATGAGGGAATTGATCTATTGTCTTTACCCAGGTAAATGATAGAATTGATGGTCCACTCTTGCCGTTAAGTGTTGGGGTGGGAGCTTTAATTTGCATTCCAGGGCCAGATGAGTCAACCTTGTTGTGTTATATCCATATTTATTTAGTGTGGTCTTAATATTGTCTATCCATCTTTTTCTTGGTTTTCCCTTGACTCTAATAGTACCTGATCTCTTTTTATTGTATGCTGTTATTGGTGGTTGGTTGTACTCCATTCTCATTAAATGTCCAAACCACTGCATTATTTCAAGTTTGATTTTGTATAAAATTCACACAACCTCTCTTACATGACCAGTCTTTTACCTGCTTGCCTGCTTGATAATGGCTACTGCTATGATGATCCTATGGCACAAAAACAGCAATATAAGCAGAACAATTGCCATAATTACACCAAAAATTATTCCTGTAGATAAAATGGTACTTATATTTATATAAAACAATCAAATTTCCTCATAGTATAACACACACACACACACAGAGAGAGAGAGAGAGAGAGAGAGAGAGAGAGAGTGAGAGAGAGAGAGAGAAAAGAGAATTTGAACATTCTAGCTTCAGGGACACAAATAAATGTCAACATTTTAACTTATATTCAGTACTCAGGACAGATCCATGATAGCCAACATCAGTTGATATAGCACATGATGATGCTGATAACATAGGCTAATGTTTAGATAGATTGATCACCCAGTCCGCCCTTTCAAAAGTGATTATGTGATATTATTAGCAACTTTTACTTTCGCCACCAGTGCTATTGTGTCGCCACCAGTGCTATTGTGTAAGTGTTATAACACTAACCCTTTTAACAAGATGATAGGGACTGAGCACACCTGGTTGCAGGGATATTAAAAATCAATAAGAAAACAATTTATAGAAAATGTTTAGCAAACATACAGTTAAAATATCACATCTCTTTAATTATTAATAAAGCGAGAAGTTTCAAGAACTCTTTGACATACTTACAATTATTTAAATATTATTAAAAAAAACAGAAGTTATATGAATTCTTTAACTACCTTCACTACTGAATAGAAAAATACGCTCTGGTCAAATTAATTTTTGTTCACATTTTCATTCCCTGGATGTATGTACAAATTAAGATGTAATTTTCTTAGTCAACCTATTGTTATTAATTATGTAATGTTTTGTAGACAAATGCATGGATTATTAACAAACTACTAAAAGAATGGTAAATGCAGATGTTGTTCTTTTTAAAAATTGCTGGCACAGTGTGCGGCAGTTGGATTATTCTAATAGATGATCTTGGCACACTCTGCGGCAGTTAGTATGGAAAGCGTTAACATACACCAAATTATAATATCCCTTTCTTTTAAATATCAATAAGAACTCAAGAAATCTTTAACATGCTACAAATTATTATTACAGCATCTCTCTTTACATATCAACAAGAAGAAAAGTTATAAGGACTGGTTAAAATGCACACATACACATATTATGATAATGCCCCTCTTAAAATACCTATATAAAGAGAAGTTATACAAACTTGTTAGCACGTAAGAAATGATTGCAGCATCACTGTCAAAAGATAACAATGTGATTGTTTATTTTTATCTCACCTGCAGCCAGAAAGAGTTTTTCTTTCTCAAAGGTCATTCTCCAGACCAGGTACACAGTAAAGATTCATTTTACCTCTGGAATTGATGTACAAGTACCAACTAGCCCCAGTCACTGCAGATTATACAGATACATTAAAGGGAATTAGAAAGTGTACACTGGTTATTAGTTAGAAGAAGTGATCTTATTTACTATCGAGAATGGCTTCTGTAGTTGGATGGTTGTGTGCTTTTTTTATCCATTTCTGTCATATGTGTATGTGTAGTAGTAGCTTTATTCATTCATGATTGACTATAAGAGTACCCATATCTGATGATGTGGAACTCCCATCTTTGTTTAACAGTGTATTTCTTACAGCTTTTCTTTTCTTTTCTGCTTGTTACAGAATTTTGTTTCTTAACAAAGTCTAAAAAATTGTCAATGGTCCATGTCTCACAACCATATATTGCAAGGAAAAAATGCAAGCTGTTCTTATGTCAGTTCCCTTCTATAGGTTTGTTAGTACTTTTAGTTCATAAAGCAATGTTCAGCCTTCTTTTAATTTCTTCTCTAACATTCCTGTCACTTGTCAGTAATATCTCACTATATACATACATACATGGACAGAGCCGATATCATCAATGTGGTATGCTTTCAATTATGTGACATGGATAAGTCTCAGACACTGGACCGAGTTTGAGAATTAGGCGTTAAGTTTGAACATGCCAGACAGTGTCATCTTCATTGTAGAGAGAAAAGATGTAGCAATCAACTTATCATGGGTACGGTGAGCAAATTGACTTTCGGATGGCTGCAGCAGCCAGAGGACAGAGCATGAATGGGAATGCCCAATGTCCCATGTCGATCGCATAACATAACATCACATACATACATGGAATAATAAAATATATTTGTGTGCATGGTTTCATTGTGAAATACATTACGTATGTCTCTATCTAATTTTCACAACTGGCATATCTTTAATATGCACATGCTTACTTTCTCCGTCTCATTCATAATCTATTATAAGTTAAAATATTTGAATATGACATACAAAAAATCCAAATTGCAGCAAAAGCCAAGATAGTCAGCCAAACCATAAAACCAGCAATCCATCTCATCAAGGTTATCCAAATGAGGGAGATCAACATTGCAACAATAAATCCACTGAAATAGATATGGAAATATTATTTAATATTACTGGAAAATAGAAAATGCAATTCAGATATTTCCATACTAATATTTTCTTTTTTTTGTTTGTTGATTTGCTTGACATCCACTCATATTATTTCTACTGACTTACTAACTAACTAACAAAACTAATAAAACTAAATTAACTCATAAGCTAGCTAATGACTAATTTTAAAGACAACATTACAGTCACTGCACATTTCGTAATTTAAATTCACTGCAAATTTGCAGCACTAGGAAATTGTCTTTAGTAATCGACAGAATCTATTATTATAGCACATCTACTTTGCAATGTAGATTTTCTGCAAGGAGACACAAATAAAGCTGTGGTAGCCCACAGCATTTCTTTCACAACTAAAGGGTATTTAGACTTTATTCGTGGAAAAAAATGAAGCTGGTTTTCCTCTCTTGTAATGCTCTGCCTATCTACTTGCTAAGGTTTAGTCCTATGAGGCTGCTAACATCTCCTGTAGTATATATGTTATGCCCATGTGGTGCCAAGCCGCAAGGGAAGCAAAGAATAGTACCACTGCAACCTACAAAGCATGTCATAGAAGGTGACTGATGTAGGTCCTAGGGATACTACCCAAGTAAATAAAAAGCAGCGTAGAAATTGGATGTGTTGGCCTACTTGTAAGCGCATAACTGGCACAATGTACAATCACTCTTAGGCTCAGATTACATACAAATCACACAGAGTGGTTGACAATTGGTTGATATGGAGCGTTCGAAGAAGAAGTATATATGTTATGGTGCATCACTTACCTTTTTTCATTTTACAAGTACACAAAAACAGAAACAAGTGACGTGATGATTTATTTTACTTTGAATGTACAGACAGAGAAATGAAGACACAAAGATATGTGATCTAACTATGTAAGAAACACAAGAATAAATAAACAGATATGCATGCTTACATTTTCTAGACAACAGAGAAATATATAAATACTGGGATTTTACAACAAACAGTGAAATAAAAATGGAAATATTTGTGATCATGCCCTTAAAAATAAATAGAGAATTTAACATTAGTATTGTTGTTTATTTGTATATTTTTTATTAACCAAGTTAACCACTCTTTGTGATCTGTGTAGTTTGCATCAAGAACAAGAGTATGTTGCTCCCCCATTAAGCCCTTATGACACACACATGTCCCAACATTAGCTAAAGAAATAATATCCCACAGCAAGTAGAGAAATATCAGAAGAGAGGCAGAAATGGTTACTTACACAAGGATCATCCACCATGAAGCAACAACATCTGCAATGATCTTCTCTCCAAACTCCTTAGCATGGAGAAATTGCTCATACACTCTGTAACGAAAAGATGCAAACTCAGAAAACATTCAAAATAGTATTGTTCAGCAGTTATAGCAATGTGTCATACCAGGATGCCTAGACAGTCATGAGCATACAGAACTTTCTGTTTCAATCAAGGATGTTCAACTGTTCAGTTTCTTCTCTTGTCATCATGTGCTTTCTCTCACCAGTTTTACCTGTTGTAACTGATGGTCTCATAGACTATTCTAATAACATACTGAGAATTTCAACATCTTCTTCTTCTTTTGTCGTCACACTGCTACCGGGTTGTTGCCCAGTGTCGTGGTTTTCTGTTTTGTCTTGCACTGTTCTGGTGGCTTGTGTGATTGTTATCTTTGCTCTTTCACAGGATTCTGCTATGCCATCTAACCATCTTTTCCGTGGTCTTCCTCTTGCCTTCTTTCCGATGTTCTGTTGTAGAAGACTCTGTATACTGTGGAGTTTGGATGCATTCTTATTAAGTGGCCAAACCACTTCATTCTTTGTTTATCTATGTAATTCAAGCACGGTTTTGTGCCAACTTTCTTTCTTATGCTGATGTTGGTGATTCTGTCTTTTCTTGTGTTGTTGGTAACTTTTGCAGGCAACGCATTTCACATGTAGTTATTTTTGTGACTGCGCTTTGCTCAATGTCCATGTTTGGCTCTGGTAACACAAAGTAGGTATAAAATGCTGTTGATCATCTGTTGCTTAGCTGCCTGTGAAATTTTGGGTGCCTTAACAATGGGGCTAGCTGGTAGGTTACAGCATTTGCTTTTGTACTCTAGCCTCTATCTCTCTATCCAGTTTTCCGTCTTCTGTGAATATGCTTCCTAAGTATTTGAATTCTTTCACTTGGTTTATTTTAGTGCCATTGACATGGATGTCTAGATTATTATGTTTTCTTCCCATATTCATTATTTCTGTTTTAGTGTTGTTGATTTTCATGTCATGTTTTACACAATTTTTGTTCAAGGTGTCAATATGATATTGTAGATCTTGTTCATTTTGATGTATCAGGCACTGATCATCTGCAAACAGCAGTTCATTTATTTCATCATTATCTGAATTTGACTCTTGAGTTATTTTATCCATATATGCAATAAAGAGTAGTGGTGAGAGGACACAACATTGTCTAACACCTGATGTAATGGAGAACCAGTCGGTCATTCCTTCTGTTGTTCTTACTGTACTCTGGCTATCTTGATATAAGTCCATAATATTACCTAATAGTTGTCCCTGAACGCCATATTCTTCAAGGATCTTCCATAGTTTGCACCTGTTTACTCTATCAAATGCCTTTTCTTGGTCTATAAATATAAGATGTTTACTTTGATTGTATTCAATTGTTTGTTCGCAGATCTGTCTTAGTGTAAATATTGCGTCTGTGCAGCTCTTACCCTCCTAAACCCAAACTGGCTATTGCTTAACTGGGGCTCTAATATATGTCTTGCTCTTCGCTACAATATTTTTGCAAAAAAAATTTCCTATATGGCTCAAAAAAGAGATACCCCTGTATGTTTCACACTCTCTTTTGTCTCCTTTGTTCTTCCATATTGGGACTATAATAGCTCTCTGCCAGTCATCTGGTGCCTCTTGTGCCTCCCAGGCTATGTTAAAATTCTGGTCAGCCATGTTATTGCTGTTGTCTTACACGCAAGTAACATTTCTGTTGTTATACCATCTATCCCCGCTGCCTTCCTTCTTTTGCTTTGATTTAGTGCCATTTCGACTTGAATCTAAAATGTTCAATTGTTGGTATTTTCCATGTTTCATTTGAAATGTTTCTGTACCTTGTGTTTCACAGTTTAACAGTTCCGTAAAATATTCTTTCCATCTGTCTTTAATATCTTTGCTGTTGGTAAGAGGTTTCCTAGACTTGTTATTTACAATGGTGACTGGATTGAATTGTTCTTCTCTTAGCCTCATTGCCTTGATGCTTCTGTAAAATTTTCTTGGTGCCTTAGTGCATAGTTCCGCTAAATGTTCTCCATAATTTGCCCAAGATTCTGATTTAGATGATTTTACTTTATTTTTACTATTCGTTCTTGCTGTTCTGTATCTGGTGTAGTCTTCATCTAATTTTGACTTTTGCCACCTGTGAAAACACTTTTTCTTTTCTTGTATAGACCTTTTAACTTCTTCATTCCACCATGCTGTGTGCTTTCTGTGCTTATTTAACTTTTAAGTCCACAATTTTCTTTCACTATATCCATGATATTTGTTTTGAAGATTTGCCATTCTTTATTTATGTTGCTTACTCCCTCTAGGGTGTTAAAAGCTGATGTAACTGCTCCTTCAATTTGATTCCTAGTTTCATTATTATTTAGCTTTTCAATATCTATTATTTCAATTTGTTGAGTTGTACTCCTGTCTTGTTTTCTAATTGGTTTTTGTAGAAACAGTACCACTGGTCTATGATCAGAGTCTAATATTGCATTTGGGATGGCTCTAGCGTTTTATATTCTCCATCTTTCACTCTTTTTGCTAGTATAAAGTCGATCTGTGATGCTTGATTAATATTATTCCATTTATACCAGGTTAATATCTGGCTCCTCCTATGTTGGTAAAATGTATTGGTGATAAATAGATCATGTTCTGCACATATATTAAGCAGGTGTTCCCGTTGCTGTTGCATTTCGTTGTTGTGTCGCTGAATGGTCCTAGATGTGTCTCCCATGGTGTTCTTCGCTCGCCGACTCTTCCGTTAAAATCTCCCATAATATATATGCTGTCAGTGTTGTTGACTTTACTAATGTTTTCACTTAATTCATCGAAAAATGTTGTTCTTTCTTCTGCACTATATGAGTCATTGCATGGTGCATAAATCTGTATGTAAGTTACTTTCCTCTTACCTTGCGCTGTTCTGATACGGATGATTCGTTCTGATTTATACTCTATTTCTAATATAAATTTTCCCTCAGTAGGGGCAATAATGAACCTGACTCCATGTTTGTTGTTTTCGCCTGGTTGTGTTCCTCACCATGTAAATATGAAATCTTTATGTATTTTCTTAATACCCTGTCCTTTTCTTCTAGTGTCGGCTACTCCCGTGATTGTGATTTTATGTTGGATCATATATTCTACTATCTCTGTTGTTTTATCTCCTAATCCACTATTAACATCAATTTCCTTAAATTGACCAAGCCTACAAAAAACATTTGGCAAAATATAAAACAAGTCAAAATAAGATTTTGAAGATATTTAGGAGTGTACCATATCTCTAGTATTTTCTTTTGCTTATAGTTTGAGACATCAATAAGTAATATTAGTACAGACAGCAATGATTAGTTTAGAACTGTCAAGATAAAAATTTTTTTTTTTTTATCCAGAAGCACTTGAGCTGAAAGCTCTTTGACTCGGTGTTATGGACATCGTAACCCTTCGGTTCGGTGCCACGAACACCGTAAATCTGGGGAACCTGAAGCTTTTCTGCCAGTCCGCGTAGTTGAACCCACACTTACAGAGGACTTGTCACCCGTAGTCCAACGCGCTACGAACACGCTGGGCACGCGGGCAAAATATTTGTATAAAAAACAGTGATCAATCTAGAAAGAAACCTTTTTCACATCATGTGGTATATTGGAGAATACAAGGTTAGGCCTATATTTCTCATTGACCATTGGCACATAATTAGGTAGCCTATGCGTCTTTTCTTCCCAGTACTTTTCTGGTACCCAATTGAGGATGTGTTAGTTTCTTCTTCTTCTTGATCATTCTTTTCTGCCATTTTGATCATTTTTATTGTTATATATAAACAGCCTATTTCAAGAACGTGTTTTTCGTCACATCTTCAGCGCCATTTGAGCTCTGGTGCTTATCCTTCGACGATATGTCTGATTTCAACCAGTCTTATGTGTCAGGTTGAGAGATGCTGCATTTAGAAAATAAGTAACCAAGTGGTTACCGAGGCCCAAATTTGGGGTGTAAAGAATAGAACAACTGTTACCTGCCACGCATGTCATAAGAGGCGACTAAGAAGGTTTGGCTGAAATTGGATGCAAGTGTCCTAAATGTGTAGAAGTCTATGCGTTTAGAGGCCTACCAAACCAATGTGCAACGTATACACGTTCTTGGCAAAGATCAAACATATCACAAAGCGTCGCCGAGTGGTTACCGGGCCCAAATTTGGGGTGTAAAGAATAGAACCACTGTTACCTGCCACGCATGTCGTAAAGGCGACTAAGGAGGTTTGGCTGAAATCGGATGCACATGTCCTAAACATGTAGAAGTCTATGCGTTTAGGGGCCTACCAAACCAATGTGCAACGTATACACGTTCTTGGCAAAGATCAAACATATCACAAAGCGTGATTAAAATTGGTCGTAAAGAAGGAACGCAAAGAAGAAGCAGATGAAAAAGATTTCAAAAATTTCATGGATGCATGACATGAAATCGGAGGAGTCATCTAAGTTGATGGATACATGACATGAAGTAGGAGGAGTCATCTAAGTTGATGTCAAAGTAATGAGTGCAACCATCAACAACAGAAACTTTCTGACTGCATGTCTTTCTTCTTTAACTGAATGAAAACTGTCACCTATAGATCTCCTTAGAGTATTCTGACGTTGGCTACGCTTGTCACTATCAATAGATAAAGTAAATACTAACGTCAAACCAGCTTTGATGGCATCACTTTCTACAGGGTTGCCACTAGAGTCTGAGACATTGTGCTCTGTCCCATTTGAGTCCTTGAAAGTGACAAATTTGTCACCAAATTCTATAAGTCTCGAGATAGGCAAACATCGGTTGACAACTGTGAATGGGTTAATATAAGAAAATGTTATTGCAGAATTAATGTAAGAATGATTGCTCAGAAATGGCTATATTTAACATTTTAAATCTAAGATTTTTTCTGTGATGCAACATGTGAAAATGCTATTCTATGATGGAACATATGAAAATGCTATTCTATGATGCAATGTATGAAAATGCTATTTTATGATGCAACATGTGAAAATGCTATTCTATGATGCAACATGTGAAAATGCTATTCTATGATGCAACATGTGAAAATGCTATTTTATGATGCAACATGTGAAAATGCTATTACTTGATATCATATGTCACCTGTGTGTTGCCGTAACCCACAAGGAGAGCAAAGATAGGTAACACTGCGACCTGCAAGGCATGTCTTAAGAGGTGACTGAGGTAGAAGCCTTGGAAAACTACCCTAGTAAATAAAAACTTTGCAGAAATCGAATGTGCTGGCCTACTTGTTGGTGCAAAGAGTGGTTTAACAAGGGGTTGATATGGATTGAAATCGAATGTGCTGGCCTACTTGTTGGTGCAAAGAGTGGTTTAACAAGGGGTTGATATGGATTGTTCAAAGAAGAAGGAGATATTAGATGGGAAAATGCTATCCTAACATGCAACTTGTGAAGGTATTATCACATAACTCAACCCAATTTAAGTTGTTATTGTTTGTTGTAAAAAATCAAATAATTTAGTCTGATGTTGTAGGTTGTAATATAATCAAATTTAGTCTAATGATATAAGTTGCGCAACAACATCTAGTCTACGGTTGTAAAATGAATAACATAAATCTGGTTTTTTTTTGTGTAGAAAATTCCACTCTCCCAGAGGAAATTAACTCGGACAACATGACTAGAAACAAACAGGAAGTATGACATCAAATCTGACAACATAGGCAACAAGATCTCAATAAGGCACTGCAGGACAAAAGTGATGACCTCAACTTAAAGGCAATTATATTTACCCTGTTCACTTTTGAAGTAATAAGCTGCACAGTCGTTGTCCATTACCAGCTGTTTATCACTCTGTCAATACAAACATTTAGATTGAATTAGATAACGACATAGCATAAATATTAACTAAATATAATATATTATTATCGTCTAGCTTACCGCTGTCAAATGTGACTTCAATGACAGTAGCGCATGCCAGCAAATGTTGAAATGTCAGCTGTCAAAACTTGATACTACAATAACAACAGTTCATGCCAGCAACTGTCAGCTATCAAAACGTAAGACTGCAATGACAGGAGCTCATGCCAGCAATAAAAAAAATATAATTTGTTTAAAGCTAGCTCTAAAACAATTAAAACTAGTGCATCTTCATCATCAAGTAGCTTGTTCCTTCCGGAACTTGGCTCCATGACAGCATTCCTGAAAAACTCTCTGTTCTGTGCAAGTTGGCCAGCGTCAGCAGCAGTCATTCTCAGATCGTCAATGACATCCTAGTTATTCAGTTTAAAATCATCATCCAATAGCTTGTCTTGAGCAGAACTTTGTCACCCCAACAGTCCACTTGAAATTATCTTTCTCGTAGGTCCAGATGTCCCCTTGCAGTCCTTGCATAATGGTCTTCTGTAATTATTTGTGTCTTTTTATAGATCCAAAATATTTCAATTGTCTCATTTGTAGTAACAGCCAGTTTTATTTGATTTTGAATTCTTTCTTGGTAGATCTTTTTGTTCTCTTCTCTGTTCATGATATATGGAGGACTATTCTATAACACTTACTTTCAAAAGCACATATATGCTTTTCTACTTCCTTGTTAAATGTCCATGTTTTACACCCATATGTTGCCACTGGGAATATGCATGCTCTTATCTCTCTGATGTTTGTTTTCCTATCAGTTCTGTTCCATATGGTTTATAGTTGTTGAATTTTGATGCAATTTTATGTTTGTTCTTCTTCGATCGTTCTAGGCCTGTTTTAATCATTCTCATTGTGATATATAAACAGCCAAACATCAGAACGTGATGTACGTGCACCAGCCTTCAGCACCTATTTGAGCTCAGTTGCTTATCCTTCGGTGGGGTGTTCGTTTTCAGCCAGCTTTTGATTTACTAGGGTGAGCTTTTCCTAGGGTTCGATCAGCTTTGCCGTATTTTTGGGCTTTGTGATCTACGCCGGGACAGTGAGTTACGCTATTTATGCCCGTTCTGACTGAGAAATATTTCTTGGGGCTTGTAAGCTTATCCTCGGACGGCGTCTTACTCGTTTAAAACACCGTGTAAAGTATCGGCCTTCGCCAATGTTCGGACCCGAACTTCCTGTCTGATCCGTACATTGTCGACCTTGCTTTACCGTACATTTTTGAGTTTGATCCGGAGAAGGAACATTCTCGGCCTTTTCTAGACACGCATTGGTACGTGGCAATTTGCAATTCACCTCGAAAGCACTGGCATGGGGCGAGTACAAACAATGTAGAGGGTCGTTTCAGTCGGCGCTATCAGCGTAACTGTGGATTTTGCGCTCGCGCCATCACCCGCCCAGTTATTCGGGGATGTTAGTTACGACTGCAATCGAACCTTGCCCGGTTGCCCCAAGGCTGGCAGTTCCGTTTGGCATCACCAACCTCAGTTCTTCCGGGGATGTTAATTTTTAATCGCACAGTACCTTGCACGGTTTTCCCAGGGCGGGTAGTTTCATTATGCACTAAACGCAACTTGTTCTTTTGCGCTCTGCAAACCTTGCCCTGTACATGTATCTGCACCAGGCTACCGATGCTGGGTCAGCTGCAATCTTCTCTCGCACCAACACGAGGGTAGACTTTTATTCGTTACGGTCCTGTCTTATTTATTCTTGCCGACGAGCTGGCAATGTTTGCCCCCTCTTCAGGGCTTCGAGCTTCGCCCTACGTGGGCATACGTTTGGTCACTGGATGCACCTCTCATCCATGTCTGAGACGTTTCGTTGCTGTTTCTTTGCGTTCAGGGACTTGGGCAATATCTTGTTGGACATCGGTCAGGAGATTTGTGCATTTTGTTTGTATGTATCTTTATTGTATTTCCGTAATTGCACTGCTACCACTACCAGTAGTTTTCTCTCCCCGATCCCTGCCCTCTTAGCCAGACCGGAACCAGAGTCTGTTTCCAGGGTCACCGTGTGGAGGTTGGGGGCAGGGTCTTGGTTAGCGCGCCGCCTCGCTAACCCTGGCTCATGTTACCACCATGACCTCATGAGCCTTTTGACCCCATGTTTGTTCTTCTATTAATCTTTATCTCATTTCCATCTCTTGTAAGTGGTGAACCACTCCATCTCTTGTAATTGGTGAACCACTCCAACTCTTGTAATTGGTGAAGCAATCCATCTCTTGTAAGTTGTGAACCACTCCAACTCTTGTAATTGGTGAACCATTCCATCTCTTGTAATTGGTGAAGCACTCCTTCTCTTGTAATTGGTGAAGCATTCCATCTCTTGTAATTGGTGAAGCACTCCATCTCTTGTAATTGGTGAAGCACTCCATCTTTTGTCAGTGGTGAACCATTCCATCTCTTGTAAGTGGTGAAGCACTCCATCTCTTGTAATTGGTGAAGCACTCCATCTCTTGTCAGTGGTGAACCATTCCATCTCTTGTAAGTGGTGAAGCATTCCATCTCTTGTAAGTGGTGAACCACTTCACAGATATTCAAGACTGTTCACAATTTATATTTTCTCTCAGTTGATAAAAATATCCACTGTAATTCTTGTTTTATCCATTGTTACTACAACCTAATATACAGAAAACTGTTCAGTGAACTGTAGATTTGTCTGTAGTACCATTAGGTCAAGGCTGAGACTATTCTTCATTTTCTAAGAGGGTTGTGGGTTCAATCTCACACTTGATATTCCACAGTGAGGAAAGGAATTGACCTCCTACCTCCTGTACACTAGGCTGTACAAGTGATTTCATACCGTAAGGTCTGAAGATTCTGCAGGAAATATTATTTATTACACAGATACTAAGGAAAGCAGAAAAATTAAAATAAATTTAATAATGACGGAACGAATGATTGAATATAAAATGAATACCTTCGGTGATGTTTTGACGTCCACATTATCCTTACATATGAGCTTTGATCTATCATTTTCCAAGTATAGATAGTCGGTATCAGGACACTGTTCTACACAAACCTACAAGATAGATGAATAAGAATTAATGCTTGATATCATACATCAAATGAACTACAATACAATCACACATGTACACAGACATGGCTGAGGATGTGTAGTTTTATAGGTGTGTATTTTGATAGGTGTGTAGTTTGATAGAACACTTTGCATATATAAATAATAAGAGTCATGACCCACTAGTATTGTAGGGGTATCCTAATAAAGACATCACCCCAAAAAGTTCACAAAGTTTCCTGCCTTCAACTTTTCAAACAAGTGTGGAGAGTCATACCCTGACCAGCTCTTGATGTTGCCAATCCAGGATTTTCTCTGTTCTCTTCTTCCCCTTCCATCTTTATTTGTTCTCTATGAAATGACACTGTTTAACACTTTTTTGTTTGTTTCATGGTACTATGGTTTCATGGTGTTTTTTTTTTAATTTTAGCATGCTGATTCTAAAGATGTTTTTAAAATGTTTCTGTGACATACTGTTCTTGAGACAATTAGTATGTCAAATGTGGTAGGTTATGAGACATCATCTCACTCTGCAACTAACATGAGAGCAGGTGTCCATGAATGGTTGCTGCAACTAACATGAGAGCAGGTGTCCATGAATGGTTGCTGCAACTAACATGAGAGCAGGTGTCCATGAATGGTTGGTGCAACTAACTTGAGAGCAGGTGTCCATGAATGGTTGCAGAATATGGTGCAATAACTATGGGCTTCTGCATCACAGTTTTAACGTCATCTCCATGACAAACAGAGTTCAGTTACATTGTTGGTGCGTATCTTGCAACATGTCATTTAAAGATGTCTTGAAAATGTATCCATTCTGCTAGTCTATTTTATTATGTTTGTGTGGCATTTATGTGTAAGACAAAGCAGAGGACATTTCCTGGATCTGCCCAGAAAGTATATCACCTGCATTTTGGTTGTAAAAGGGGGGAACCAAGATAAAAGATGGGCACCACACGTTTGTTGCAGAAACTGTGTGGCGAATCTTCAAGCATAGCTGAGAGGAAGTGGATAGTGTGTGTCATTTGTAGTATCACTGAATTAGAGAGCGTCAAATGACCACATAATAGATTGCTACTTTTCCATTACACATTTTTCTGGATATTCAATTTAAAAAAACAGCATTGTTATTCAAATGTTAGATTCACTAGGCTAGTTCTTCATTTGGCTGATTCTGTCAGTGCCAAATCACCCAATAATCAGTACATATTGAAAGCGAGCAGTGAAGAAGATGCAAGGGAATATCTTGCAGATAGATTTTTCAGCTGAACACTCCTCAAGGTTGCACCTTTTCAATCAAGAAAAACTGAGTCAATCTTGTAAGAGATTTCATCTTTCAATAGTTCATGACCAACATCTTGCGTTTCAATTCCAAGGATGAAATCTTCTTAGCAAAGGAAGTAAAGTAACATATTTCAGAGGATGTGAGAGAGAGTACATAAAATTGGTTTAGAATATGGTGACATAGCCTATTGTTGGGACAAAGATGAGCTACTTCAGTAATTTGGATCAGAACACAAAACCAGGTGATTTTTCGATTCTTCAAATGTAATTCTAAAAGATGCTTTAACAATGGACACTTTATCCACCCGTTCCATTAGCACATTTAGTTTCTATGAAAGAAATGTAAAAAAAAAACATGAAGCTTGTGTTGCAACAGATACAATCTGATATGTACAAATAAAATTTATATTTGGTGACTTGAAAGTAATAGCAATTTTTCTGAGCTTGCAAACTGGATACATCAAGCATTTTTGCTTTCTGTGTGAATGAAGCATCAGAGTGAGGAAGAATCACTTTGTGGTGAAACAGTATCCTATGCAAACAACTTTAACACTGAGTGAGAAAAATGTGAAGAATAATTTATTAGTAGATCCACAGAAAATGTACTTGCCACAACTGAACATTGAACTTGGCTAATAACGATTTTTACCAAAGCTATGGGCCATGAACAACCTGGGTTTCTATATGTGTGACATAAATTTCCCAAATAAAAGTGATGCTAAACTGAAGACAGTTTTCTTGGGCATGACTTTCAACGATTAATGAGGGATTCCTCATTTGAGACAGTTCTTAACAAAAACTCTGCCTGGACACAATTAAATCTGGAGAAGAGAACTAATTTTTGGCAATGTAAAATCTCTAGAATTCAAAGACATAGTGACATCTATGGTAAAAAATATTTCACAAAATGGGGTGCTATATGCCTCTCACGCTGAACTTCCTCGTTTCCCATGTAGACCTTTTCCCAGAAAATCTGAGATTTGGGAGTATATACTTGGTTTTGCAAGCACTTTTATTTTATAATACACATGAAATAATTTTCTGACCTGTGGAGTGGGACAGCCATCAATGAACACACCTGGTCCCATCCGACCACAGGTCACAAGATCAAAGAAGAACAGGTATTTCTTATTCCTAAAAATATTATTTTAAAATGTAATTGTATATGAAAAACAAAATTAGTAACAAACAACAAAGTATTTTTTTAATATTAAAAGTATAATAACAATTTCTTGTCACACAAAAAGTAGTTGTGGTTGTAATGTTGCAGTTGCAAATGAAACAGTTTAGTATCAATAATCGAACTCCAGTGATAAACACAATACAGAAGACAACCACAAACTTAGAAAAATGTCATGCTTCCGTTCTCACTCTAAGTGTCGTGGGTGTTACATACTAGAGAGAGAGAGAGAGAGAGAGAGAGAGAGAAAATAATAACTGCTACATCATCTCTATGCTAGCGGTTAGTTCACAGAAATATTTACTAATTAATTACACTGAAATATCTGTTGATATGAGATCACCACTCCTCAGTATTGCACACAGCCCTAAGAATGGAAGTCTGCAATGTTTGACCAAGAAAAGCTTGATACTCATTCACAAAATAAGCAAGAAGAAAAATATCAAAATCTCTTACCTTATTGTGGAGGAAAACAAGGATTAGTGTAAATTTTAACTACCTATTTCCTTAGTAAATAACTGAATAGTTGTAAGGGTGTACAAGTTGAAAATGGAATCATCAAGAGGAAGGGCAGACCATGAAAAGAAGGAATGATGGTGTTAAAGACATCATAAAAACACCACAATTCCACATATCAAGCGACCAAGCATACACTAGCTCAGAATCTGATCATCAGCTCAACTTACTTCGACTAATGGCAGAAAACAGAGATGGACAAAAGAAATAGAAGAATAACTGAACTATTTATGACTTATAATGGGAACTTTGTATATAAAAATGAACATAATAATTATTGATTAGTTTTTTTGTTGCCAATAAATATTAGAATTTCTTGATTTCATTTGTTTGCTTGTGTGCTTGATGTTTTCAAATCTGCTTGCTTTATTGTGTTTATGTGCTACATCTCTTCCTAGAAATAGGTTGTCAAAACAAAGTAGTAATGTAAATAAATATGAGTTTGACCGAAATCAACAGGAGATGGGTAGAGTAGAGAGGTTGAATGCATTACACATGATGAAGAACATAAGATTTGAAACATGGAAAGTTTCACTGACAAGGAACTAAAAAGAACTGTGACAGACAAGAGGTTGATGGATATGCTATATGTTCTAAATAGAACAAGATGGAAGAGTCAGTAAATAGTGATATTCGTAGACATATATTTTCTACATATGTTATGTTATGTTATGCGATCGACGTCACGGCACATTGGGCATTCCCATGCATGCTCTGTCCTCCGCTGCAGCAGCCATCCTAAAGTCCATTTGCTCACCGTACCCATGAGAAGTTGATTACTATATCTTCCTCTCTACCACGAAGACGACACTGTCTGGCATGTCCACACTTAACGCCTAATTCTCGAACTTGTTCCAGTGTCTGAGACGTGCCCATGTCACATAATTGAGAGCGTACCGCATTGCTGATATCGGCTCTGTCCATACTTCTGCCCGTTTGAGTCGGGGTATTGTTTGCAAGAAAGTCTGCACGCTCGTTACCCTGCACTCCAGCATGTCCAGGTGTGTACAGCCAAGTCATTTTCTTGAGATGTGATCTCCGAATGCTGTCCACCCATTCCACACGCATACTTCCAGATTCAACCAGTTATATGTTCTACATAGAACATGATATAATTATGTGAAAAGAATAAAAGGTCTAAAGTAGAATGATTGATGTCTTTGCAGAAACTCTGTAACTCTGGCAACAATCTTAATGGTTTCTATAAAAAATGCACTAATGAACATAGCAGTGTGGTCTACATTCAAATCCACAACTTTCATTCATCAGTGGATAGTTGTAAAAAAAGTGATAATTGTAGCCATATATTTTGCATAGAAAAAGTTGAGCATAAAATGTTACAAGTAAACATGTGGTTTATTTGGGTAGCAATTTTGATTGAACAGGAAATTCCATTAAAAATTACTCACGCTTTATTTCCTAGTCCACATAGGTTACCTTCAGAATCTTGTGGGTAGATCAGCAGCTTGGGGTCACCGTACACATATGCTGGGAAAAAATATACACCATATATTCTATCGCTATTGTCAGGAATCAGTCATGGTATAAATTCAATATACTAGAACAGTGGTTCTCAACAGGGTCCACAAGAGGAGAAAATTGAAGTATGTTGGACATATACTGGGACACGAAGGGTTGGAGAAGACATTTATAAAAGGAGTTATCTCGGCAAAGAGGAAAATCATGAATAAGATGAATTCAGGATGTAACTGATGAGCACGACGGCTGCATAGACATGACATCTAGTCTACGAGAGAGATAGAAATTATGAAGGACTGTTAGGGTGGCAAAGTTCTGCTCACGACAAACTATTGGTTGATGGTAGAAACATTGACATTATACACGCAGCTGGAGATGAGTGAGTTCTGACAGTCTCCACCATGACCAATTAGATCCTGCACCATACTGCAGTATAGCTGAGTAGATGTGGCAGTATAGCTCAGTAGATGTGGTAGTATAGCTCAGTAGATGTGGTAGTATAGCTCAGTAGATGTGGTAGTATAACGTCGTGTTTTCAATTTTATAGTAATACTATAGTCTGTCCATTAATTCGTGAGCACGTTTGAAATTGATTTTCTCGAAAACTACCTGTTGGATCTCAGTGATTTTTTGCATGCAGCTTTATAATATCCATGACGCTAAAATAAAGCTAACCAGTAGTCCATAGATGCTACGGATTTTGCACATCGGCGAATTCCTTTAATCTTTTATGACAATTGCAAATACGGGGCTCAAATTTTAGATTTTACAGTATCCCTAGAATTTGTCCATGTCAATTCTATTCATAGGTGTATCTCCATATTAACTTGATAGGTCAAGTAATTAAGTGTGTTGCCCTTTATGTGCAATCGTGAACTTGGATACAATATGCAACAGTTAGTCCTCCCCTTCGGTCACCATTAGACCCCAGGGTGTCTTCCCCACAAATTGTATGATGGTAGACGCATTTGGATATGGAAATGTATACGTTGCTATTTCTCAGTCTGTAATCAAAATATGATTTGTATCATCCCGAATCTGACGATTCCATGAGGTTGATAATTGTTACTGGCTGGACAAATTGTAATACATCTCGGTGCCAGTACTCGTCTTCCTCTCAGAGCACATGTTCAACACACTTCTTCCAGAACTGCATGTCTATCATTGAGAAGGACTTACGTGTCAGAACTTCAACATCACACATTTTAAACGTCCTGTTCTGTTCGGCAACTTGCCCTTTTACTTTAGCCCAGACAAGCTCTATCGGATTGAGGTGAGCATGATATGGAGGTAGTCGCAAAGACGTGTGGCCGTATTCCGCAATGATTTTGTCAATATGAAACACCTTTGTCTTATTTGTCATCCTCACCAGGTGCAACAACTCGGGTTTCAAATATGTATCATCGAAGCTGACATTTTCCTTAGCAAGCCAAGTCCTAATTTGATCTTTTGTATTTGATGCAGTTGGTACTTTGTCTTCCGCTGATACTGCGTTGTGATAGGATGCATTATCCATTACCAAGCATGATGGTCTGTTTAGAATTGGAAGTAGATCTTTCTCCATCCAGTGCCTGAAAATATATCCATTCATTTCTGTGTGGTAGTATCTACCATCGGTACTTTTGATTGGAAAATAAGTCCAGCGTCATGGACAAGACCTTCTTCACTACTTCCTGCATGTGTTAGTATAATACGCTGGCCTTTGCTGCTTGGTATTTTCTTTTCTGTTCACCGTCTACTGATTGCCATTCTTTAGCATTGGTGTGGTGAGCATTGACCCAGGATTCGTCCAAATATACAATATCATAGCCTTGCCTCCGCCGCTCACGGATCTGCCTCAGGTATTTACTTCGGGCAGCAATTAAATGTGGCTTTTCACAAATAATATTCCTGCCGCCTATAGTTTTTCTGAAGGTGAAGCCGGCGGCTCTTAAAATTTTTCATAGAGTACTTTTAGAAATGTCTATGCTGCAATCTGATTGCAGTTTTAATTTCAGTTTCCTGAGAGTAACAAGTTGATTTGTCGCAAACATTTTCAAGAGCTCCCGTCTTATGAAATCTATGTCAAAGTCGTCAATTGTTCTTTTCCGTCCTTGCTTGACATTAGTGCACTTTGTGTCCTGTTTAATCCATCGGGAAAAGGATTCTCTATTCAGACCAAGCGCCAGTTGCGCTCGTTTCTCAGGGTTATGAATATCGCAATATAGATGACCTCTCTTAGATTCCCTACGGAAGTGTTGGTATAGTAAAACTGTAACCTTCTGCATTGTTATAAATGTGCACTTCAGACTCATTATGAATGTGATATCAATGTCAGTTTTGATAAGCCAACAAATATGATACAATAGTTTCATACAAATAGCGAGAAACACCTATGACTATACAACGGTATCCCAATTATAACGTCATATGCTTTTCGCTTTCAAAGTCGACTGGGTTAGGTGCACGGGAATTCCCGTGAAATTGTTGTATACTCACGATATTTCAATGTTACCATAATGTATTTTTAGAACAACGTGTCTGTGTACCGCAGATCTGTTACTATTGTGTACAATCCGGTGAGGTTGATTTTAATATAACCTGAAGAAGAAATATTTCAAACTACATCAAATTTTCTTGGAAAAAAATATTTCTCTAGCGTCATGGATATTCTAAGGCTGCTTGCAAAAAATCATTGAGATCCAACAGGTAGTTTTCGAGAAAATCAATTTCAAACGTGCTCACGAATTAATGGACAGACTATAGCAGCCCATCTGTAGCTTACACATTGTGCCTTAACAGACATTATACATGCACCGTCTGTGCTTGGAAATACATCAGATTGATACTGACTTGACTTGAGGATAAGATAACCAATATGTGTAGCTTTCTGACGACATAAACTCACTGTACAAGAGCAGCAGTCATTCAGGACATGAGGATCATATTATCTTTATTACCGTATGGATATCTGTGTAACAGGGGTTTCTGTGCCTACGGGGTTAAGCCCTTGACTTACGAGTCAAAGGTCGTGGGTTCGAATCCAGGCCGCGTCGTTCTGTTCATGAGTGCATTTCCCCCAGATGCCACTAAGATTGTTGCCGGAGCTACGGAGTTCGTGATTTGTGCAATACTCTCGGCAGGTGGCATGACATTACCTGCAGAGAGGGACCGAGCCATATGGGGATAAAACCCGATGCAATGAAGTCAATCTTTCGCCTTTGAAAACCTCTTTAAAATACCGTTTGTATTCATGGCTAGAGTACGGTAAAGCTCAGCATGACCAACGGTTAAGTTAATGAAACCTCTTTAAAATACCGTTTGTATTTGGTAAGTTAATGGTAAGGAATACGAATGGTAAAGCCTGCTTCAGCAACACAGATAACCCCCTAGTCATCGAAATTGTACAAACAATATATAAGATAGATATATGTTTTAATAAGTATAGCATATACTTACCAAAGTAGGCAACCACTACCAAGCCCGCTAGGAACACAATAAACACCAGGCAACAAATGACATCGGTACATGATCTGTGGAAAACAATATCACCATCATCATTTTCATCATATACACCATCATCTGAACACCAACTACTATCATTGCTGTCATCTCAACTACAACATTTAACATCCCAATCATCCCCGTCATCACCACAAATAACATTATCGTTATCACCATCATTACATTCATCTCAACCACCACTACTAACATCATAATTTGCTATCACCGTCATTAACAACATACCAACTATCGTACTGGGCTTTACTTCTATTCATTTATTCAATACCATTTATTTTTTCGAATTATTTATGACTCTTCTGTCGCTTCTTTTGTATCAATGGTATTAGCCATAAAGCACGCACTGCAGTCATCAGCCCCAGTATAATTTAATACCACAACAACTAGATTAATAATGTAAATCAACTTTATGACTTCAGCACCACATCAAAACTAGTCAGTACAATCATAAACAAAACAATAACAGCATTAGAACTACAGACAACATAATAACAAATCCAGCAACCCCCAGTTGGTCGTATGTTGACATTCATATTATTTGTCTGGTAGTCGAGGCATTGATTATTGGTTAACAAAACGATTGACAATGCTACAAGCCGACACATATAGGCTTAGTCTTGTTGAGCAAATGTTGAAACGTGTTCACATAACTGCATCACTAGTCATGAAAGTTTCTCATGCGTCATGTGACTTGAATATTCATACTCGATAAACGCTTTTCATCATTTATCTAACGTGACTTTTGTATCCAATCAACGTTTGTTATCTGTTTTTAAACGCGACTTTTCGTATCCAAGCAACGTTTTTCATTTGTTGTCTAACATTTCGTATCCAAGCAACGTTTTTCATTTGTTGTCTAACATATCGTATCCAAGCAACGTTTTGCTTCAAATTTATGTACTCAGCCAATTTCATCTCGTCATTACCGTTTATCATAATCATAATAATAGATGATAAGGACAAATCATGGTCTACTTCTGTTAGATTTTTCGACAATAGTGTCATTTTTCGATAATAGTGTCAAATATTAGTATAATTACTAATATGTATTGTACTCAATGCTTGTGCCTCACAAGTCATCGAATTAACTTTTCCATTTCTACGAGGCGTTCAGAAAAGTAGTTCCGTATAAGAACACAAATGTATGAAGCTTAAAATAAACTGATAGAAGATAATGCAAGGGATGATGATGTTGTTGTATATACTGATGGGTCGGTTCAACGTGGTGAGAAATCTGGCTGGGGTTTCTTGGCTTATGCACATGGTAGGGTTGTTGCAGAGCGAAGTGGGGCATACAGGACAACTACTTCTAGTATGAGGATGGAGGTTGAGGCCGTTACTGCTGCCCTCCATTGGATTTCTGGGACTTCATTTTCTGGGGCAGTTGTTGTCTCTGACTCTCAGTCGATGCTTCACAAGATCCAGAAGGGCAGGTTTCGGTATGAGTGGATGTCGTCTATAGAAGTTTCTAACCTCCAGCGGCTTACGTCGATATACTGTCCTGGGCATGCGGGTGTTTACGGTAATGAGAGAGCGGACAGGCTTGCATCAACAGCATCGATTGTTGGGAGTTGAAGATGGATAAGGGGATATTCTTCGGTCTCTTCGCGACTCTCTATTGGATGAGGACACTAAAATCGATGTTGAATCGATCAAGCGATTTAAGCAGTTTGGAGTTACCCGTTGTTCAAGTCGAACTGGATGCCTGAGAGGCAGAGTGAGAGGTGTGTTTAATCAGCGAGCCACAGGAACCATCAGTATGCATACTCTTCGATATCTGTTGGGGAGACTGAGCACCTATGGGTCTGCCCGGAGTGCAATGAGTCAGTTTAGTAACCAATAACCAATAACCAATTAAAATAAACACTATACATTTTGTGTGTACGGTGATACTGATATTGTTTAATCTAGTACATTTATAAGTGTTTTCTGAATAATGTGACAACGTCTTGTGTTCTGGACATTACATCAATCAATCAATCAAGTGACGATGTGTCCTGGGCATTTAAATCCTTCAATCGTTGTCCGTCTCCGGATTGAAGATTGGCTGTAATAACTCTCCAACACGTTCTGCCTCTTGTCTTGACAATACACTCTGCCAGACTTTTGTCTGTTCCCTTCCTAATGCTTCCATCTCAATTGAGATCTCTGTCTTCCTCTTGCTCCTCTGTCATCTACCTTTCCTTTCAAGATTTTTGTTAACAAAGTGTCATGTCTGTTAATGTCACCAATATATTTTATTTGACTAATTTCTATCTCCCTGCGTAGTTTTATTTTCACTTTAAGTTGTTGAAATACTTGTATGCTACTCGTGTTCTTCTCTGTCTATAACACTAACCATTTCTTCTGTATATTCACATTTCAGAAGCTTCCATTTTTATTCTTCATTTTTTTTCATCGTTCACCTTTACGCTCCATAGAACAATGGTGAATATGTGTAGCACTTAACAAGCTTCATCTGGTGTGTATTTGTTATTTGTTTGAGTGTTGACACGCGTTTCATGTTGTTAACCATGTTCTTAGCTATTTTTATAATATTCTGAACTCTTCTTTTCCCATCTGCCTTCTTCTGTTATTATATGTCTAAAGGATTTTTAAGCCGAATGATTGACTTCACTGCACCTGGTTTTATCCCATATGGCTCAGTCCCTCTCCCCAGAAATGGCACGCCACTTGCCGAGAGTATTGCTCAAAGCACAAACTCCGTAGCTCCGGCAACAATCCTAGGGGTCGTTGGAAAAACTACACTCGGGAACAGAACGGCGAATTCGAACTCACGACCGTCGACTCACAAGGCAAAGGGCTTAACCACTTAACCACAGCAACTTGTTCCAGTATTTCTCCATTTCCCATTTTGTTGATCGTCTTTCTCTTTCCTGGACATTATGATCACACAAATAAAACCGACAACACACACAGACAAACCATATTTCTGGCATAAAAACTATTTCGGTAAAGCCTAGCAGCCTTCATCGGTAATGATTGTCTTAATGATAATATATCCCAAAGGAAATGCCATAAGAGCAACCATCATATGTATCTAGTAGTAATGCCCGTCTGCCCAGCGTGTTCGTAGCACGTTGGACTATGGGTGACTATCCCTCTGTGTGTGCGGGTTCAATTCCGCGGGATGGCAGAAAAAGTCACAGATTTCCCAGATTTACGGTGTTCGTGGCACCGAACCGAAGGGTTACGATGTCCATGGCACCGAGCCGAAGAGCTGGAAAGCTCAAGTGCTTCTGGATCGGGAAAAAAAAAAATGAAATCTAGTAGTAATGTCTTCATCGGTTATAATTAAATATAGGATTGGTTATTGGTTACTAAACTGACGTCATTGCACTCCGGGCAGACCCATAGGTGCTCAGTCTCCCCAACAGATATCGAAGAGTATGCGTACTGATGGTTCCTGTGGCTCGCTGATTAAACACACCTCTCACTCTGCCTCTCAGGCATCCAGTTCGACTTGAACAACGGGTAACTCCAAACTGCTTAAATCGCTTGATCGATTCAACATCGATTCAAATATAGGATAATACGTCCAGGGCCGTGAGGTATATTTTCTCAGTATGATGCAAGTCTTCGAAATGCCGCCTCTTAATTGTTTTTCCTTAAAATAACCTTCAAATGTATTTTTGATTTTGCTTCTTAAGCCGCCCCCTTACGGGTATCGCCTGATGCGGCCACCTCTTTGTATCATATCACGGCACGGCCCTGAATAAGCCACTGAATGAATAATATAAGTGTAAACATCGGCGTTGTCTAGTTGTAAAATCCTCTTTAGTTGTGATTTCATAATAATACGCCACTTAAGCAAAGCATTTTTTCAAAGTGTTTCATCAGCTATCCATCAATCCTGTGCCAACCCTGTCGACATAGGCGACCATGTATCTCCACAACTCTCTCTCTCTCTCGCTCTCCCTGGTGCAGTTAATCAGTTCTGACGTCGATATTTTGTCGAACCACGATTTCAGATCATCCAACATCTCCCTCTGCCTTTCACCATATCTTCTTCCCTGTATTTCACGTGTTGTCACCATATCTTCGAAACCACCACTTCGCATTATGTACAAGCAAAACATTGATTGCATGATTGTTATTCTTTTAATCCAGTTTCTTTGTAGACAGGCCTCTTTTACAACCTAGACATTTGTTTTCTTCGCTGTCATACGATTGTCTGCATTCTTATGTAAAACCACATCTATATCGCTTCCAGCTGTCTTATTGATTCTTTGTTACTCATACATGCGTAAAATTGGTGCGTTTCCTTCAGTGAGCAAGCTTGGACATATTTTTAAGAAAGCAGCTGTTGCACAAACATCATTGCCCTCCCTCTCTTCCCTGATTGATATTTGTACACGTCAGCAGTTGGTAATACAGCTATTGCAGTAATACAAGTTCTATAACACGAAGTACGTATCTGCTATACTTATGTTTCTGTAATATGCAGATGATACTGTTTTGTTTAAGTAAACAATATCAAAGATATGCAAAGAAACAAGCAGACAACTTGTCACATACAGCATCAAAAGTTGGAATGTAGAGAAGTTATGAAAAGACAAATATAATAAGGCCGTCCAGCACAAGTTGGACTGTAGAGAAGTTATGAAAAGACAAATATAATAAGGCCGTCCAGCAAAAGTTGGACCTCAGAAATAACAGAGGCGGTGAAAACACTATTTATGAAGCTCGCACAAAAACCCGTTCTCAAAATCTCTTCTTATCCTGATGCTATTTCAGAAAATAGTTACATTAGTTCACGATCCAGCGACACTTAGGCTCTTGCCCTTCGGCTTAATGTTATATAGTGGCGTCTGCATGTGTTTGTACGTTGTTCTGTTGTTTCGTATATTGTCTTCTATTTATCTGGCCTTGGACGAAGGAGGACCGTTCTGACATTATCTAGCGATTGGCACCGAAAGAGCTGTTGGTGAACGATTTCATGATAACATGCACACCGCTGACATTCTGGAGTGTGTTGTTATCGAATTCAGTTCATGTGATTATTAATTGGTATATGTTAGGTCAGGCTCTGATTAATCGTTGTAAGATGGTTGATGTTTTCATTGGGGTTTATCTTGACCAATGTCTGTAAACAATTCTTCCCGTGTCTTCCATGGCCCATCTGTTCAGCCACATTAACATTCTTTTAGGATTTGATTTGCTTTGTGGAGAGTTGTTGCTGTGACAGTTTCTTCTTGAGTTGATCCCTTCTTATCCAGCCTGTCTGCTTTATCATTTCCCGATGTTCTGAAATCCATTGTATAGCTATTTTGATGTCATGTTCTTGCCATTGAACGTGTTGAGCATTTCATTGACAGCATCAGTATCACAAGTTTCAAACTTCAGCAGAATTTGAAAATATTGGCATTCACTTCTGGTTCGCCCATTATGTTTTTTCTTAGATTCCAGCTGACAAACACCCTTTGTCTGAAAGTTGTCACACTATCCGTAATAATGAACTCGTCTGAGTGAACTTGGTTATCCCTGCTATCAGAATGTAGCATCTTTAACTTTGAATAGAAACATTCCATGTGCACCACTTACCTGTTTTTGTTAGGTCCATTGTAACAAGGATTGTGTCCTTTCGTCAGGGGTGTTTCTGAAATCAAACAAACATTTGTTATAAATGAAATAATTATCAGAAATAATCTATCTATCTATTCTCTATCCTTGTATTGCGTCTCAGCGTCAGGACGAAAAGAAGCAGCTAGAGCGAGCCTAAGGGTTTTAAATGTAAAACAGACATTTGCCTTGTACAATGTGGAATTTAGTGCCTCCAATTTCCCGTCTATCCATTGTTTACCTGGTCGTCCTCTTGGTCTATTGTTGTTGTGTCTGAGTACTAGTGCTCTTTGGGGAGATTGTCCTGTGGTATTATTGATGCGTGTCTGAGTGCTAGTGCTCTTTGGGAGATTGTCCTGTGGTATTATTGATGCGTGTCTGAGTGCTAGTGCTCTTTGGGGAGATTGTCCTGTGGTATTATTGATGCGTGTCTGAGTGCTAGTGCTCTTTGGGGGAGATTGTCCTGTGGTATTATTGATGAGTGTCTGAGTACTAGTGCTCTTTGGGGAGATTGTCCTGTGGTATTATTGATGCGTGTCTGAGTGCTAGTGCTCTTTGGGGGAGATTGTCCTGTGGTATTATTGATGCGTGTCTGAGTACTAGTGCTCTTTGGGGAGATTGTCCTGTGGTATTATTGATGCGTGTCTGAGTGCTAGTGCTCTTTGGGGGAGATTGTCCTGGGGTATTATTGTTGTTGTATCTGAGTACTAGTGCTCTTTGGGGAGATTGTCCTGTGGTATTATTGATGCGTGTCTGAGTACTAGTGCTATTTGGGAGATTGTCCTGTGGTATTATTGATGCGTGTCTGAGTACTAGTGCTCTTTGGGGAGATTGTCCTGTGGTATTATTGATGCGTGTCTGAGTACTAGTGCTCTTTGGGGAGATTGTCCTGTGGTATTATTGATGCGTGTCTGAGTACTAGTGCTCTTTGGGGAGATTGTCCTGTGGTATTATTGATGCGTGTCTGAGTACTAGTGCTCTTTGGGGAGATTGTCCTGTGGTATTATTGATGTGTGTCTGAGTACTAGTGCTCTTTGGGGAGATTGTCCTGTGGTATTATTGATGCGTGTCTGAGTGCTAGTGCTCTTTGGGGGAGATTGTCCTGTGGTATTATTGATGCGTGTCTGAGTACTAGTGCTCTTTGGGGAGATTGTCCTGTGGTATTATTGATGCGTGTCTGAGTGCTAGTGCTCTTTGGGGGAGATTGTCCTGTGGTATTATTGTTGTTGTATCTGAGTACTAGTGCTCTTTGGGGAGATTGTCCTGTGGTATTATTGATGCGTGTCTGAGTGCTAGTGCTCTTTGGGGAGATTGTCCTGTGGTATTATTGATGCGTGTCTGAGTACTAGTGCTCTTTGGGGGAGATTGTCCTGTGGTATTATTGATGCGTGTCTGAGTACTAGTGCTTTTTGGGGAGATTGTCCTGTGGTATTATTGATGCGTGTCTGAGTACTAGTGCTCTTTGGGGAGATTGTCCTGTGGTATTATTGATGCGTGTCTGAGTACTAGTGCTCTTTGGGGAGATTGTCCTGTGGTATTATTGATGCATGTCTGAGTACTAGTGCTCTTTGGGGAGATTGTCCTGTGGTATTATTGATGCGTGTCTGAGTACTAGTGCTCTTTGGGGAGATTGTCCTGTGGTATTATTGATGCGTGTCTGCGTACTAGTGCTCTTTGGGAGATTGTCCTGTGGTATTATTGATGCGTGTCTGAGTGCTAGTGCTCTTTGGGGAGATTGTCCTGTGGTATTATTGATGCGTGTCTGAGTACTAGTGCTCTTTGGGGAGATTGTCCTGTGGTATTATTGATGCGTGTCTGAGTGCTAGTGCTCTTTGGGGGAGATTGTCCTGTGGTATTATTGTTGTTGTATCTGAGTACTAGTGCTCTTTGGGGAGATTGTCCTGTGGTATTATTGATGCGTGTCTGAGTGCTAGTGCTCTTTGGGAGATTGTCCTGTGGTATTATTGATGCGTGTCTGAGTGCTAGTGCTCTTTGGGGGAGATTGTCCTGTGGTATTATTGTTGTTGTATCTGAGTACTAGTGCTCTTTGGGGAGATTGTCCTGTGGTATTATTGATGCGTGTCTGAGTGCTAGTGCTCTTTGGGGAGATTGTCCTGTGGTATTATTGATGCGTGTCTGAGTACTAGTGCTCTTTGGGGAGATTGTCCTGTGGTATTATTGATGCGTGTCTGAGTACTAGTGCTTTTTGGGGGAGATTGTCCTGTGGTATTATTGATGCGTGTCTGAGTACTAGTGCTCTTTGGGGAGATTGTCCTGTGGTATTATTGATGCGTGTCTGAGTACTAGTGCTCTTTGGGGAGATTGTCCTGTGGTATTATTGATGCGTGTCTGAGTGCTAGTGCTCTTTGGGGAGATTGTCCTGTGGTATTATTGATGCGTGTCTGAGTACTAGTGCTCTTTGGGGGAGATTGTCCTGTGGTATTATTGATGCGTGTCTGAGTACTAGTGCTCTTTGGGAGATTGTCCTGTGGTATTATTGATGCGTGTCTGAGTGCTAGTGCTCTTTGGGGAGATTGTCCTGTGGTATTATTGATGCGTGTCTGAGTGCTAGTGCTCTTTGGGGGGAGATTGTCCTGTGGTATTATTGATGCGTGTCTGAACCATTTGATCTGTTGTTTCTGAATATATTGTAGCACCTGCAAGGATCTCACTGAATATATTGTAGCACCTGCAAGGATCTCACTGAATATATTGTAGCACCTGCAAGGATCTCACTGAATATATTGTAGCACCTGCAAGGATCTCACTGAATATATTGTAGCACCTGCAAGGATCTCACTGAATATATTGTAGCACCTGCAAGGATCTCACTGAATATATTGTAGCACCTTCAAGGATCTCACTGAATATATTGTAGCACCTTCAAGGATCTCACTGAATATATTGTAGCACCTTCAAGGATCTCACTGAATATATTGTAGCACCTGCAAGGATCTCACTGAATATATTGTAGCACCTGCAAGGATCTCACTGAATATATTGTAGCACCTGCAAGGATCTCACTGAATATATTGTAGCACCGGCAAGGATCTCACTTTTCTTCTAATCTCGTCGTTTCTGATTGTTATCTCTTCTTGTTACATTTAGAATACTTCGTAAACACTTCTTATCTGTCGTTTGGATTCTTCTTTTCTCATTTGTTGTCAGTGTCCAGGTCTAACACTGATAGCACAGAGTTGGTAAAAAACTGTGTTGAACATTGCTCTCTTGATGTCCATTGACAAGACAGAGATAATATAAAAACTCTGCGTTTGTCCCGCCGTAACTTGAAAGTGTGCGGTTTGAGACGTCAGAACTTCAACTAAGCTAAATTTATTGTTATGAACCATATTATATTTTAGTTGATTGATTGAATGATTGGGACATTGTCATTGCACTTCTGCGAATAACCATCTGTGCTCAGATCTCTATCTTATAAAGGAAGGTATAGGTGGTGTTGCACTAACTTCGTAGCGCCGTCGTTAGTTCCAATATAATTTTGAAGATGGTGAAAATGTTTGTAGGAATTTAATTAATTATTTTAAAATTAAATTTGCCAGAGCAGCGACTTCGCAGTGTACTTTTGTCAATTTTCAACTGCCAGTGACTCTTTTATCCGTTCATCGTAAATACTGAACATACATTTTATTGTTGTTCTTCGATATGACTAGGAACTAGATCCCATCTACATTGAGGTGAGGGATCTCTGGAAAAAAATACCCCCATAAATTACTTTTGGAGCGAAAAGCGATCGCCTAACCACCACGCTACAGACCCCTCCCGCCCTTCCACATTTGAGAAATATTCACTGAAAAAAGCTATTGTAGATCTCATGTAAGTACTTGATGTTAAAATTCACAATGATGACAACATTGCGTGTTTATACATGTTACTACAGAAGAAACAGGTCAGACAGAAATAATTTGCTGCTCTTATACTCGATGACCTTATTCCAAAATAGTGAAATCAGTTAACCCTTTAGCTGCTAAGGACGTATATATACGTTTTTCCCATTCACTTCTAAAGACGCATTAACACGATTGTTATTATCTCTCCTCTGTGGGCTAAAGACGTATTAACACGTTATACATTGCTACTGTCACTGCTATAGGCGTACATTCACGTTTGTGACCTAGAAATAAAGAGTAGCTATTTTTAGCTCAGCCTTCGGAAAGTATGTAGCAGCGAAAGGGAACGCAAACTCCAAACGCTTAAGATAGAACTTCAACATTGACACTACATTGCGTGAGATCACTGCTTGAAAGTAGATTTGATCATTCCCATTAAAAAAACTGAAAACGTCAACACCAGGGAAAGTTAAGATTTGTTGTAGTAGAAATGACATTTACTGCCAGAAAGAAAAGAGCCAAATCCGTGCTGTCAGATCCAATATAATGTGCTCTACATGTCATAGAATCTTTTATGCTAGAATATGATTTCAGATTTACATTGGTATTTACTCTAGAGTTGTTCTTCTTCTTCTTTTGTCGTCACACTGCTACCGGGTTGTTGCCCAGTGTCGTGGTTTTCTGTTTTTGTCTTGCGCTGTTCTGGTGGCTTGTGTGATTGTTATCTTTGCTCTTTCACAGGATGCTGCTACGCCATCTAACCATCTTTTCCGTGGTCTTCCTCTTGCCTTCTTTCCCGATGTTCTGTTGTAGAAGACTCTGTATACTGTGGAGTTTGGATGCATTCTTATTAAGTGGCCAAACCACTTCATTCTTTGTTTATTTATATAATTCAAGCACGGTTTTGTGCCAACTTTCTTTCTTATGCTAAATTATAAACATATAAATCTAGATATATATATATATATATATATAGATAAATATATATAAATCTAGAGTTGTTACGACATATAAATGAAGCTATTGTTACTAACGCTTGCTACAGACTAGAACTGAAGCTGTTATAATTGCTGCGGCGATGTACAGAAACGTACAGATCCGAGGTGGTCAGACCTGATCCGATAACATCTGAAGAAAACCGTGGGGAGGCTGCGATAATACTGGGTAAAGGGGTGTATAGACAAATACATGTATATACATTATTACATAAGCAAGGAAAAATAAATGCCATGTATTTACTATAGACTACTACTACTATGAACATTATTAGCTAATAGAAGCCCTGCTCATACTACTATCATGTATATACTATAGACTACTACTACTATGAACATTATTAGCTAATAGAAGCCCTGCTCAGACTACTATCATGTATATACTATAGACTACTACTACTATGAACATTATTAGCTAATAGAAGCCCTGCTCATACTACTATCATGTATATACTATAGACTACTACTACTATGAACATTATTAGCTAATAGAAGCCCTGCTCCTACTACTACCATGTATATACTATAGACTACTACTACTATGAACATTATTAGCTAATAGAAGCCCTGCTCATACTACTATCATGTATATACTATAGACTACTACTACTATGAACATTATTAGCTAATAGAAGCCCTGCTCATACTACTATCATGTATATACTATAGACTACTACTACTATGAACATTATTAGCTAATAGAAGCCCTGCTCATACTACTATCATGTATATACTATAGACTACTACTACTATGAACATTATTAGCTAATAGAAGCCCTGCTCATACTACTATCATGTATATACTATAGACTACTACTACTATGAACATTATTAGCTAATAGAAGCCCTGCTCAGACTACTATCATGTATATACTATAGACTACTACTACTATGAACATTATTAGCTAATAGAAGCCCTGCTCATACTAATATCATGTATATACTATAGACTACTACTACTATGAACACTGGCGTAGCTAGAGTAAACGTCACCCAGGGCGGTCCGTTCAAATGTCACCCCAGTGACCACAGACCCTATGCTGAATGGTTAGGTGTAGCTAAATTTTCATACATACTCTACCTCTAGGCTCTACTTTACTCTACTGACCGGTACGTTACTGCTTACATGTATATCCAAGACAAAATCCGAATCCAATACCACAAAACAAATAGTTCAAATCCAAAGATTTTAAAATGCAACTGTTCACTTTCAGAACATCTAAATGCAAAACACGGCAATGCACAGACCAAAAGAATGTCCTTCGACACTATAGTCCTAGGACTATAGTGTCGAAGGAATGTCTTCTTGTTTTCATTGTGGCAAACAGGTCAATGACATCGTCAAAATCTATTTGTCTTGTAAGCTCGTGTTCAATGGACAGAACAGCCAGATCCGACAATCTGTCTGTTCTTTCCTGGAGTCTGACAAGATGTTCTATTAACGCTACATCGTAGTGAGATAACAATTCAACAAGCTCCAAGAAGTTACCTGCTTTTTAGTCCATTAGCAAAAGGAGATTTTTAAAAAGTTTGTTTATTTATATTTTACTTTCTGTTTTTTAGTCCTATAAATTTGATGAAAATTTCATAAATGTCCATTGTAGTTTGTAAATGGTAAACAACTGCTTTGTCAAATGTACATCCTTGCATCTTGCCCAGCATAATATCAATGGAAGCTGTCGTCTTTCGACAGCTTCCATTGATATTATGCTGTTGTCGACGTTCTTTCATATAATTCGACAAAGCCATGGTCGTCATTTATTTCGAACATTGTTCGAAATAAATTATAATAAAAATATAAGAAAAATGACTCACCAAAAGAGCTGTACTCGCTCAGACAATATTTTCGACGGTTTATAGATTCAAATTCGAAATATGTGACGTCATAACGGTCACATTTCCTGTGTTGGTTGGGTTTTATCACAATTCTATTTTCAGACTATTTTCGCACCTTAACCTGGCTGAAAAATTTTGTTGGAGGTGACATAGTGTCACCCTCCATACGCTGTCACCAGGGCGGTCCGCCCCTCGCCCCCTTTAGCTACGCCACTGACTATGAACATTATTAGCTAATAGAAGCCCTGCTCAGACTACTATCATGTATATACTATAGACTACTATTGAAATGAAAATCGTGGCATATCCTTTACAGGACTTAGCCATCAACAACAGTAAACGAGTCATCGCTTTTATAGGCATCATTTATACGTTCAGTAGTTTGCCATTGCTTTCTAAACAGTAATATATAATTTTATCGTTGGTAAAAATCTAAGGAAACTAATTTGCTTCCGAACTTGCTCGCCGCCGAATTTGAACCAGGTACGCTTGGAATATTATTAATTAATTATTTTAAATAATCGAAATCAAATAACCAAAATAAATCTACCACAGAATGTCTTCAACATCCAATTTCTCGTTCGTCCATTTCTTTTTTTTTTGGTGGTCACAATAAAAATGGTTTTAAAGCCGAAGGATTGATTGACTTCATTGCACCGGGTTTTACCCCATATGGCTCGGTCCTCTCCGCAGAAATGGCACGCCACCTGCCGAGAGTATTGCACAAAGCATGAACTCTGTAGCCCCAGCAACAGTCCTATGGGGCTCTGGAAAAAAACTACACTTTTGTACAAAACGGAGCGGTCCGGATTCGAACCTACCACCTTCGACTCGCAAGGCAAAGAGCTTAACTACTTAGCCACTGAGACCCACAGAGACACAATAACATAGGTTTAAGCTTGAAACAAATTAAACAAACAAACCTCTATTAGCATTGTTGCGTCCATTCTCTGTTGGTCTCTGGGCATCCGTGAAAGATGTTTCTCTTTTAACGCCTCCTTTAGCTGGTCTATCTTTTGCCATATTTCATTTATTAATTATTACATTCAGACTGTACTATATATGTTACACAAACTACACACGTGTTGTAATAGCTGTACATATCGTTCGAGATCCTGAAAACTGATCTCTGTCAGACGTAATATAAGAAATACACATTTCAATCCAGGATATTGTCACTAAATGCACAATAGTAGTGTACACACAACTGTTGGATTAATGGGACTTTTTACGATCAAGGTAGATGATTGAAAATAGTGTGATCTAGGTACTAAAGTTCTAATGTGTAATCAAGTTGTACTGATTACTGAGTTGGACATATTTTATTAGGGCCTGTTTTGTTCTGGAATAGTTTGTATTTTCTCAAACTCTAGAGATTCTAACAATAGGTTTTTGTCTCGAACTAAATGTCGTTAATTAGAGCAGATTAGACTAGATGCCAGAAGGCAAATGCAGTGACATACCAACTGTCACCACTATTAAAACATCCAAGCATTAACATGGCAGTCAAACGACAACTGATAAACTGCATATTTATTCCAACTCTCTGCTATCAGTGCCAAACATGGCCCTGACTAAGACACAAGAAAGAAAGATTACAACATGTGAAATGAGATGTCTACGAAAAGCTGTCAACGTTACAAGGCGAGATAGAGTGAGAAACGAGAATATCAGAAGCATCGTTGGTACTATACCATGCATACAGTACATCGAGAAGCAAAGATTCAAGTGGTTCGGCCATTTAATGAGAATGGAACCACATTTACTACCATCACGTGCCTATAATAATCGACACTCAGGGCGCAGAGCACGAGGCAGGCCAAGAACAAGATGGATAGATAACATCTCAGAGTCCCTGCGAAAGCATGGACTGACAACGTCAAGCGCAACACACCTGGCACAAGATAGAAACTAACTCTCCCACGACGCTTCACTGCAAATGTGGTTAAGATAAGATAAGATTATGTCACATGTTTACGCATTAAACATAGTTCGTGTGTGTAACTTAAGATAAAATAATAATGACTTCGTTGATCATATGTTTCGAGCCAGTTAAGAGAAGAAATACTCTATCTTGGTTGCGCAAGTTATGCATACCGATATGTGCGGCAAGACGGGACAACCACGAGAGAAACCCCATTAAATACATCAATCAACACAGAACGAGAGTTGTTAGTCTAAACACACTGAAATACATGCGTGGGAGGAGATTGGAGCAAGTATGGATATGTCCGATGTGCGATGATCGTCAAATGAAAACTAAGAGAAGAAATGGGATGTAACTTTGTCCGGCAATAGCAATTTGAGACAGTGAACCGTTTTGAATATCTTGATTTATTGATAACAAGAAATGTATGTTATGTTAGTCAAACTAGTAAGTATGTTATCCTTAGGGACAACTAGTTCTTGATACTAGAACAATGAGAAAAATATTCTCGCACATTCCCTTATTGATAATCACTTTATACGGTAGAAAATAGTGCGGTTGTTATTCACACTTTACATGTCTTCAGTTATACAGATCGAGGTCAAAAGTTAAGAATTTAAGGTTTAAACGCAGTACCAGGGTCAGTGAGCTGGTACTGATCAAAATCTTATAATACCTCCACGCGGTGGTCCTAGAAACAGACTGAAGTCGAGCGAAACCTGTAGGGATTGAGAAGGATGCCATTAACACGATGTGGAGGTAGTATATGCATTGCTGTGCATAATAAGAGAATTGTCGAAAATGAGACTATGATTATCTCTGAGTGAAAATGTCTACACGGATCTCTTGGCAGAAATTATGTAAAAATGACAGGTCGCCACTTCAGATTGACTGGTTGATATAACCAGGATTCCCCGCATGCGGTCAGGTTCGACCTGGGGCTGGCTACCCTGTGCGGTTAAAAACATTTATATACACAATGCAGCTAACCATCAGCTAACATGAGTTGGTTGAGTACCTATGCTTTAATTGGGGTCTGAAAGGCATGAGAAAGAAAGAGAGATAGTTACACAGATGACTCTTAGAGATGACGCAATAATTTTAATACTTATATTCTTGTGCTGTTTGCAAACATTAGATACACACACATAGCGTCTTATCCTGCCTCTATGGGATAACCCAGAATAAGGGGGGAAACAAGACAAACGAAAGAAAGAAAACAAACCACGGAATTAAATAATAGAAATTTGCTTTAAATTTCTTGAAAACTAAGTTGTAACTTTCGCCTCAACAAACCTCTAATGTAGTTGAAATACAACTGCACGAATGTTGATCTATACTTAATAGAACAACTTCGTCGCTAACGTCATAGATGTATCCACGTCTTAAAACACAAACATACGAGAAACGAGGTTTACCTTCGACGTGAGTTTTTTACTATTTTTAATGATCCAGCTTTTTAATTGAGAGTCATGACTGAATCTTTAGAATTTATTTTATTTGCGAAATACGATGTCATCATTAGAAGACAAATATCTTATCGGTTTTCCCATTCAGCTATCGAAAGATATGTACGATGAGAATGAAGAAGTATGAAACATAAGGGAGGAAACATCAAGAGATGAACTGTATACAGAGTTCGTGCTTTGCGCAATACTCTCAGTAGATGGCGTACAATTTCTGCCGAGAGGTATCAAGCCATATGGGGTAAAACCCGGTGCAATGAAGTCAATCCTTCGGCTTTAAAACGCTTTAAAACCTGGCAGAGTGAAACATCAATGCACTAGATGGAATGTTTTCTGTTCATTGCAGTTAACTTTCAATGCGCTTGATAATGATAGGAATGCATGCTGATGGTTTCAGTGTATCTATGGTTAAACCTATTCTTTATTCAGTCTCTGAGATACTCATAGCTACTCGAGGAGAATCCTTAGTTTCACATTTCTTCAATGCTTGTAAAGATTCGTATTCAATTATATCGTTTTTCTTTATCTAACAGACGATAGCTAATAAAAGACAGTATGTCTCCCTTCATCTTCTTCAACAACACGGATGTATGTCTCCCTTCATCTTCTCCAACAACACGGCTGTATGTCTCCTTCATCTTCTCCAACAACACGGCTGTATGTCTCTCTCTTCATCTTCTCAACAACACGGATGTATGTCTCCCTTCTTCTTCTCCAACAACACGGCTGTATGTCTCCCTTCTTCATCTTCTCCAACAACACGGATGTATGTCTCCCTTCTTCTTCTCCAACAACACGGCTGTATGTCTCTCTTCATCTTCTCCAACAACACGGCTTGTATGTCTCCTTCATCTTCTCCAACAACACGGCTGTATGTCTCTCTTCTTCTTCTCCAACAACACGGCTGTATGTCTCCCTTCATCTTCTCCAACAACACGGCTGTATGTCTCTCTTCTCTTCAACAACACGGCTTGTATGTCTCCTTCTTCATCTTCTCCAACAACACGGATGTATGTCTCCTTCTTCATCTTCTCAAGAACACGGTTGTATGTCTCCTTCTTCATCTTATAACAACACGGCTGTATGTCTCCCTTCTTCCTTCAACAACACGGCTGTATGTCTCCTTCATCATTCTTAAACAACACGGCTGTATGTCTCCTTCATCTTCTCCAACAACACGGATGTATGTCTCCTCTTCATCTTCTCCAACAACACGGATGTATGTCTCCTTCTTCATCTTCTCCAACAACACGGCTGTATGTCTCCCTTCTTCTTCTCCAACAACACGGATGTATGTCTCCTTCTTCATCTTAACAACACGGCTGTATGTCTCCTTCATCTCTAACAACACGGCTGTATGTCTCCCTTCATCTTCTCCAACAACACGGCTGTATGTCTCCCTTCATCATCTTAACAACACGGTTGTATGTCTCCCTTCTTCATCTTATAACAGGCTGTATGTCTCCCTTCTTCTTCTCCAAAAACACGGTTGTATGGCTTCAATCCTATCTTTCTCTTACAGAAGCGCTGTATGTCGTATCCATTCTTCGTTCATAAAATTAACACGTTCATGATGTCTGTTTCTGCATCTTAACACGGCTGTAAATAACTCCTTCTTGTCACTTCCAACGGGTTGAGTCTCCTTCAGTCATCTTCCAGACACGGCTGTAGTCTCCTTCTACCTTCAATCACACGGCTGCTAGTCTCTTTTCATCTGCGTTCATCTGCAACTACAGACTGTCAGGTCTCCTTCTTCTTCTCGCAACACGAGCTGTATGTGCTGCTTCAGAATCCTATCTGCTTCTCTTGTTCAGAGCGTAGTGTCTGTCAGAAAATCAAGTCTGCTTACATCTGCTTCAGATCTCTTCAGGTCTGCTTCAGAGTCTGTTATAGTCTGTTCAGAGCGGGATTGCCTTCAGTCTGCCTTGACTTCTTCAAAACACGTTGCTTACAGAGTCTGGTTCAATCTGTCAATTGGTCAGTTTTCAATTGTTCAGAGTCTGCTTCAGAGTCTGCGTTCAGAGTCTGCCTGCAGATAGAGATTATCCACGACAATCTCTTCTTCATGCATCGTGTTTTTATGTCCAACATTTCCAAGTCACATTTGTTAATCTAATTTTAGCAAAGAAATGATGACCGTCTCGGAACTCCGTACAAAATATATTTCAAGATTGGTTGATACCATCATCAATGCACTTCCGCGAATAACCATGTGTGCTCCGATCTCTTTCTTAAATAGAAAGATCTCAATGACAGTGTCCAAACTTCGTCGCAACGGCAAGGGTCCCTGGCATGGTAAAACATATGTGCAGAAGTTTTATTTTAATATTTTTAAGAAGTTTTTCCACAGTAACTCTGCAGTTTACTCTTCAACTTCTAATGATCTTGTAGATGCTCATCTTGAACACTGATCTGCGTTTTATAATCCATTTCTGATAAAACGAGCGCCTTACCTCTACGACACAGACGTCCAACTTAATTATACATGATTAATTAAATATAAAGATTCGGCCACGCCCGTGTGTGTCGGGGCTTGCAAGGGAAGCAAATAATAGTACCACTGTGGCCTACAAGGCATGCTGTAAGAGGCGACTGATGTAGGACCTAAAGAAGCTACCCAATTAAATAAAAAGCATCGTATAAATCGGATGTGCTGGCCTACTTGTAGGCGCTTAATTTGCACAGCGTACAATTGCTCTTAGAGTTAGATCATATACAAATCACACACAGTGGTTAACAAGTGGTCGATATGGAAGTTCGAAGAAAAGAAGATTCGGCCGTAATCCACCCTTCACATTTGAACCAGTCATTACACCAACCATAATTGCAACATGTTTTACATTTAGTAATCATATTTTTTCTAGTCGTTACTAACGATCAGATGTAGAGATAAGATTAACATTATAAACTTCAACTCAGTGACTAATTTAGTTTGTAAACAATATCGATAAGTCTGTTCATATCAGCTGATACAAATCTGAAATTGGATCGATATAATGAGCGAGACCGCATGACAAGTCTATGTATTCATCAGTGTCTACAAATACATGATTGATTGAGTGATTGATTGATTGATATGACAATCGTCATTGCACTCCAGTAAGTAAACGTGTTCTCCGATCTCTTTTTTGCGCAGGAAGATCTCAGTTGCATTGCACGAGCGCCGTAGCACCGGCGTGGGTCCCCGATGTAATTTTGAATATATAAAATATATTGGTAGAAACTTATATTTTTAATCTTTTCTAATGAATTTTGCCCTGGTTTCCAGTCAGCTCTTCTCGATTTTGAACTGCCAAGGGTTCTTTAACGTGTTTGAATTGAAGACGGGACTTACGTTTTATCGTCCGTCTCCGATACAATAGGAACTCGCCTTATTTTTTGTCTACACCTTTAATACCATGAGATCAGGGATCTCTGGAAAAATTTATCCATATGGATCCTACGAGGAAACGTAACATGTTACCTTTGTCTTACTGAGACGGATCTGAACTATCTACGAACACATTTACCTTTGAAGGTCTAAAGAAACAATAATATAGCAATATCTGATAAGGATACAGTCTTCGAGAAATTATCATTAGATAGAAACATGCAAGATAGGTAATCTGAGGATAGAATACACGCTGGAAAAAACCATTATAACACTTTTCATGCCAATCACCACACAGCGCCATTGGAGTTGCTTCCCGGTTTTTTTTGGGTTTTTTCCGATCAGAAGCACTTGAGCTTTTCAGCTCTTCGGCTCGGTGCCATGGACATCGTAACCCTTCGGTTCGATGCCACGAACACCGTAAATCTGGGGAATCTGTGGCTTTTCTGCCATCCCGTGAAATTGAACCCGCACACACAGAGGGATAGTCACCCGTAGTCCAACGCGCTACGAACACGCTGGGCAGACGGGCACTTTCTAGTTTTATTTCTACTATTTTACTTCTACTACTTTTTAACCTTGTAATTCAATAGGTTGTCAATTTTCTTCAAATTAGTATATAACAAGATATATACCAATTAATCAAGTGCCTGCCGGCGTTGGCGATCATGTTTCTCCACAACTCTCTCTGCTTGGTGTATGAAATCAGTTCTGACGTCGATCGTGTGTCGAACCATGATGTCAGGCCACCCAACATCTTCTCCCTCTGTTTCCACGATCTCTCCTTCCCTGAATTTCACCTGTTGTCACCAAATGTTCTAAACCTTCTCTTTGCATTATGTTCCCGAAGAACCTTGATTGTCTGATTCTTATTCTTTTGATAAGGTTTCTTTTTCTGTGTATGCAGGCCTGATTTAAAACCTCATTTGTTTTCTTCGCTGGCCATGGAATTTTCAGCATTCTTCTGTAAAACCCCATCCCTGTGGCTTCCAATGATCGTATTGATTGTTTATTCATTGTCTATGATTCGCTGCCATACAGAAGTATTGGATCAATATAGCACTGGAGTATTAGTTTTCGCAGTGTCACTGGGACAAAGACACACAACATATATATATATATATATATATTTATTTATTGACGAGTAGTTACGATTTTATGTTTATAATTGCTCTTTTTGCCTCCTTGAATTACCTTTGTAAACTGAGGAAATAACTGCGTACATAATGAGTTAATATAGAACTAGAATACACCTCAACTTCAACATTAAGACATGTCAATTGACTAACCGTTCGGGTAATACCAATTCTTCGCTAACCCTTCACGTGCCAAACTTTAAATTAAAAATAAAATTATTTACATGTATCATTTGATGCAATTTGTGTAAAATTTGTATTTACGAGATTACCCAATAGAAAAATTGCAATAGAATTTACCAAAAAATACAGCTTTCAACTCTTCAAGTCCTGATATATGACTTAGCCAACAAGCGTTGAATATTAGAAAGTTATATATTTTATTAAGGTATCATATATTACACATGTTATTGTGAAAAACAGTTAATAAAACCGTGGTTTTAGTGTAATTACTACATCCGTTTTTATGCTTGAACAACATGACATTAAATTTATGATTAAAACCATAATTAAAAACCAAGATGGAGGTGGATTGGAGATGTTTGTCGTATATCAGTAGGGGCATTGGCTAGGCATGCTCTGCGATAGACAGCGGATGGGGTAAGAAGGTATGATAGTCCAAATAAAACATATAGAAGAGCTTTGGAAAGAGATTTGACAGATTGTGGCTGACATGGAAACAACTAATAGAAAGCTGGCAGAACGACATCAATGGAAATCTCTTGAGGAAGCCATGTGTGTTAAACAAGACACGACGAGGATATATATATATATATAGTACGACATACCTGTTACGGCATACATATAGATATAATACAACTATATAATATATCACGGCATAGATATAATACAACTATATAATATATCACGGCATAGATATAATACAAATATTATATAATATATCACGGCATATATATAATACAACTATATAATATATCACGGCATAGATATAATACAACTATATAATATATCACGGCATAGATATAATACAACTATATAATATATCATGGCATAGATATAATACGGCATACTTGTATGCATATTGTAAGCGGTAACAAAAGATACATCACGTGAGACATATCTTGAACATAACAACGACATAGGCAGAATAAGAATAACTGCTAGAGTTATAAGCTAGGCATTGGCGTCTACTTACATTTTTCCCGGGAAAGGGCTGTGGCAAAATAAATTAAAACATTTTTTATTGGTAGTTTACTACACGAAAATAGAGAATAACTAGATTCGAATAACGTTGTTTTATCAAAATGCCATTTTCCAGGGACAGCGGAAACACATGTCCACATGCCTCAGCGTATCTACGTCCTTAAACGTACGATTAAAATTATAATGTAAAACTAACAATACACAATATATTATTAATTAACAGTACGTCTTAACAATATCAGAATAGTTTCCGTAATAATTCAGAATTCTGTCTAACCCTGAATGTGCGAGACATATATTCTAACTGGGTAGGGATTGGCTCAAGACTTGACTAAACCGGACACTGACTACCGATATCTGGTGCACAGATCCAAATCACCACGAATATCCCATATACCAACTACCTCAAATTGAAAGCTAAAGTCAACTAGTCACGTATTGTTTGGTGACAATATGCTGCCGCAATTATCATGCCACAGGTTCGATTCTACTTTGTTCTTTGATCTCTTTTGTTTAGACTAATGTGTTTAGATAGCTTACCATAGCATATATAACGCAATTAGACAGGGTATAGGCGAAGAGTAATCTCTGGGGTATACGTACATAAACATACATGACAAACACTGACATTACATTCGAAAACTTGTTAACAATATATAATGGTTCTGTTTACTAGAGGCAGACAATAGTGAGGTTAATAACAAGGTGTTCTGTGGGCATTCCGGGGTTATAGGCCAGCTTGGGCCAACAATTTTCGATGTGCAATATGGTATGCCTATGCGGTTGGACTACAAGAAACCCTGATCCTTTACTTCGGGATATCAATTACAGTGCCTCTGAAGTCGGAGTAAGACTCGCCTGAATGGTGAGGGACACTAATGATGAGGAAAGTAATCCTTCAAGTAAAAATCAGTTAGTTGTACCCTATTAAGCGCATGACTACCCCTGCATTTATAGCGGTCGAACAAGGAAGAGAAGAAAGAAAATCTGTTTCATTTAGAAATAAATTGTACAAAGATTTGAGAATAGAATTGTGAACTCAACCCTTTTACTCTGTATTCTCTTGTATCTTAGAACACACTAATATTGCAATGTGTAATGAATCAGCCAGTGAACTGTCGTTGCGTAATCATAAAAAATACAGTTAGCCAGTTTATTAGCTCAGAAGAGAAAAGAAGTTAATTAAATCAAAGAATCTCACGATTGATTTTCAGGACCATCACCACTGTACTTCAATGAATATGTGCTCCAATTTCTTTCTTACAAATGAAATATCTCAGCGGCAATGCACAAACTTCGTAGAACCAGTAAGAATTCATGATGCAGTTTTAATGGCGTTTAAAATTGGATTATAATTGGTTGTAGTGTACTAATTGGTATTAGTAATATAATAGTACCACTGCTTACTAAACTACGGAGACACAGATAAATATATTTCTCTAATAGTACCATTGCTTACTAAAACGTCATGGAGACAACTAACATACATATACATATATATCTTTTACTATCACTGCTTACTAAAACGTCATGGAGACACAAGTAACATATATGTATATATATATCTAATACTAGACTGCTAACTAAAACATCATGGAGACAAAGTAATATATATATATATATATATATATAATACTATTACTGCTAACTAAAACGAATAAATATTTCTCTTATACATCTCAGTTCGAACCAACTATTATTTAAACGCGTCGTCAAATACCAATAAAGCACGGTTTGACATTAGCGTTTACATTCTCTCAGTGCAAACCTGCGGCATTAAATAATTATTTCGAAGCACTCTGGTAATCTGGAACTAGCTGTACCTTTAAAGCTTACATAGATAGGAAAGTATTGTCTTTGTTGCTGTCATGTTCAAGTCGTCTATCACAGTTTGCATTAATTATTATCTTGATTTACCACATTTACTACCATCACGTGCCTACAATAATCGACACTCAGAGCACAAGACAGGCCAAGAACACGATGGATAGATAACATCTCAGAGTCCCTGCGAAAGCATAGACTGGCAACGTCCAGCGCAACACACCTGGCACAAGATAGAAAACTAAATCTCCCACGACGCTTCACGGCAAATGTGGTTAAGATAAGATATTGCCATTATCTTCCCCTTCTTCGTTATCAAAGTTATCATTGAAACAAATTAAAAACTGGTCACTCTATTCTACTACTGTCGTCAGATAAAGTTAAATCAGTCTTAATATATGTCAGACAAAACTACATCTCATATCCTCGTCTACCTGGTGGAAAATATGTGTACATAGAAATAATGTCTCTTCTGTCTCCACCTGATTCACGCACGAACTATAAGTAAATACGTGAACTAATATCCAACTGATTAACCAGTAGGAACTTTAGGTAAAAAACTGTACATTTTAAAATGTTGGAAAACACAAACTGTTCAAATGAAATATGTCAACTTGAAAACCAGGTAGTGCAGATTTCGACTGGGCCAGATTACGTGTATGACATGTTGAGAAGACGTTATATTCGGAGTATATTGTAATTTTACATGTTTTATCATCATGTCAGTAATTTTACATGTTTTTCAATACGTCAGGAATGTTACCTGTTTATGAACATGCTAGTGAAAACTACCTGTATATCCGTAGCTAAGCAATTATATCTATCTATCATTATCTAGTAAATATATCTGTCAATCATTATATCATTAAATCTGTTTACATGTATGGCAGTAAATCTTCTTGCCTATCATTATATCACTAAATCTACCTGCTTTTCATTTTATCAGTAAACTTAAATACTTCACATTATATTCGTATGATAGAATGATGCAAGCTTAATAATATGCCCGGCCCGCCTTCCCAACGTGTTTGTAGCGCGTTGGACGACGGGTGACAAGCCCCTGTAAGTGCGGTTCAATTCCCGCGGGCTGGCAGAAGTGCCACAGCTTTCCAGATTTACGGTGTTCGTGGCACCGAACCGAAGGGTTACGATGTCCATGACACCGAGCCGAAGAGCTGAAAGCTCAAGTGCTTCTGGATTGGACAAAAATAAAAATAATATGCCCGTGTCTTCATCTCAGAGATGTCATTTCCTATTGACAATCGAGCAAATTTGTTTGATCTAATCTACACACTTTCAACATTTATCTTTTATTCAGTAGTTTGGTTATTTTCTTAACCATTCACATTCACTTATTATTTTGTATTGTTATTAAATCTCATTTATCTTTCTTTATCATATGATGCTTGTGTTTAAGGACATTGTCAACCATCGATTATACACCTGATCTCAGAATGTCCAGATAAAAACTTTATCGCAACTGTTCTTTGACAATCCATATAGGAACCCGTTAATTACACACCTGTCATTTGACAGTCCAGGTAAGTACCAACCATTACAGACCTGTCCTCAACAGTCAGATGAACCGTCAATTACACACCTGTCATTTAACAGTCCAGGTAACTTGTGGTCCTCAAACAGTCCACCGGACCAATTACTGAGTCAATGTCAATTACACCCTGTCATTTAACAGTCCAGGTCAGTAAGAACCGATCAATTACACACCTGCCATTTAAAGAGTCCAGTAAGAACCGTCAATTACACACCTGTCATTTAACAGTCCAGATAAGAACGTCATTACACACCTGCTTAAAGTCCAGGTAGAACGTTAATTACACACCTGTCATTTAACAGTCCACATTACACTGTCAACAGTTCAGAAGAACCGTCATTACACACCTGCCATTTAACAGTCCATGTAAGAACCGTCAATTACACACCTGTCATTTAACAGTCCAGATAAGAACCGATCATTAAACACGTATCCTCAGATAGTCCTGGTAAGAACCGTCAATTACACACCTGTCATTTAAAAGTCCAGGGAAGAACGGACCATTACACACCTGTCCTCAGACAGTCCAGGTAGCCGGACATTGACAGAAACTTTTATAATAGAGAAAAATTATATACATTTCCAAAATCTACGATACATTTTGATTGCATTAATTTTCTACAATAAATATCAATGTACATCGCAGTTAATTTCGTTGAACACACAATGATCCAGGTGAATCATTCTCTTGTAAATGTTATTACAGATACAACACTGAAAGGTTCACAGCACACACAATAAGAGCGCTTTACTAGAGTCTCACACTAAAACAAACACAAACCGCTACAGGAATCACACACTTAACAGCTGTGACACACAGCAAGTTTCCCAAGTCTAATGAAAATCAGGTCGCCAGGTGAGAAGGTCTGGTTGGTTGAATTTAGGCGCGATGGTAAGTGGAGAACGAACAAGGAAGACGTCCCAACAGAAACGAATATTTAATATAAAAGAATCAGTCCATGTCGCAATGGTAAAGGTTTATAAAAGGGTAATCCTTTGAATTTCGGTATTTAATTTTTTTTTAAATTGACATAAATAAACTGCGCCCATGAAACAGTCTTGACATGATGACAAAACTGAATATGAAAGTCTTGAATAAAACTAAAAGGGTGGGGTCATAAATTATACTTTACAAATAATATCAACTTCTAAATGTTAAACACATCAAGAATAGACACACACACGCTGTTAACATAAACTGTAAACACTAATCACTAAGTCAATAAAACTAAACATTCGCAATAAAAAAATTGCTGCTTAAGAACCTTAATCAGGGGATAAAGATTATTGACACTGCCCATTCATCATCATCATCAAATAGCTTGTCCTGAGCAGAACTTTGTCTTCCCCCACATCCCAACAGTCCTCCGGAATTTCTCTCATAGGCCAGATGTCCTGCCTCTGCAGCCGTCATGCTCAAACCATCAGTTACATCCCGAATCCATCTTCTCCGTGGCCTTCCTCTTCTTCTCTTTGCCAGTATGCCTACTTCCATGATGGTCTTCTCCAGCCCTTCATGTCTTTTTATGTGTCCAACATATCTCAATTTTCTCTTTCTTAATTGTAGCATCAGCCAGTTTTCTTTGATTTTGAGTTCTTTCTGGATAGATCTATTTGTTCTCTTCTCTGTCCAAGATATACGAATGACTCTTCTGTAACACTTATATTCAAAAACTGAGATGGGTCGGTCACGTTGCTCGAATGCCTGATAAACGCATCCCAAAACAGTTGATGTATGGCGAGCTTGAAGGGGCAGACGTTTAGCTGGTGGACAGAAAAACGCTTTAAAGACACTCTTAAAGTGTCTCTGAAATGCTTCGATATAGACAATACGTGCTGGGAATCCTTGCGCAAGATCGCCAAATGTGGCGCTGTAACAACAAAAGAGGAACCCGAATAGCTGAGAATCATCGTATTGTTGAGTCACAGAGAAAACGAGCAGCGCGAAAAGACAGAGCACACAACACGCACATGTCTAACCTTGATCATGTATGCCCCACCTGTGGTCGGGGATTCTGTTCTAGGATTGGACTCTACAGTCACCTCCGCACACACCAGAGAGGTGCAACAGTACACGTCTGAGATTGTTGTCATCATCGCTTGCGATGGACGGCTATTATATTCAAAAGCACATATATGTTTTCCCACTGCCTTGCTAAATGTCCATGCTTCACATCCATACATTACCACTGGGAATATGCATGCTCTTAGTATTCTGATCTTTGTTTTCTTATCAGTTCCGTTCCATACTGTTTTGAGCTGTTTAATTTGTTGTAAAGCCATGTTTGTTCTTCTTTAATTTCCTTCATCCTATTTCCATCTGTTGTTGGCAGTGAACTAAAATATTCAAAACTGTTGACTATGCCTAAAAGCTATGCCTAGAAAACCCCAACAATAATATGGAATACAACACTGCCCATTAGATGAATTTGATTAACCCTGGCCATGAGATGAAGATTATTAACACTAGCCATGAAGATTATTAACACTGGCAATGAGATGAAGATTATTAACACTGGCAATGAGATGAAGATTATTAACACTGGCAATGAGATGAAGATTATTAACCCTGGCCATGAGATGAAGATTATTAACCCTGGCCATGAGATGAAGATTATTTAACACTGTCCATGAGATGAGGTTTATTAACACTGTCCATGAGATGAGGTTTATTAACACTTAGGATGGAATGTTGTACAATACTAGTCATGGATATTCTGTAAATACTTCCATGAGATATATTTATAATTTTTGTCACAAGCATTACATTAGAAACATTGGCCATGACACAAATTGTAACATTGGCATATTCCATAGTTCTTATGATATTCTCAATTTCTTTCTACTAATTTTCCTACCATATCCATCAATCATCTTCTACTAGTTTCTACCATATCCAATCATCTTCTACTAGTTTCCTACCATATCCCTCAATCATCTTTCTACTAGTTTTTCCTACCATATCCATCAATCATCTTTCTACTAGTTTTTCCTACCATATCCATCAATCATCTTTCTACTAGTTTTTCCTACCATATCCATCAATCATCTTTCTACTAGTTTTCCTACCATATCCATCAATCATCTTCACTAGTTTCCTACCATATCCCAACATCTTTATCAAGAAACAACACATTAAATATGTCGACCACATAAGAAGATTACCAACAGACAGTCCACCTCAAAGAGCAATGTTTCTCTGATACAGTGGATACAAATCAAAGGTCGTCCACGTAAAAGGTGGATCTTAGAGAAAACAGGCGATGAAAAGCACTGTTTATGAAGCGCATACAAGAGCAGTTCTAGAAAACTCTTCTTAACCTGAAGCACTGAAGCAAAACATGATTGGAGAAAAGAAAAAGAAGATAGCCCTCTACCATTTCCTTCTACGGTTTCCCACCAACCATTTTTCTCATGGCTCTAAAGTATTTCTCCTTTACTACATGCGTGTCATCAAAATCATAAATGGAACTACTGTCGATGTAGCTTGGGGATTGACAACAAATTAAACCCCCAAAAATCTGAACTATTTATTGTAACATTTCATATTTGAAAAGTTACATTTCAATGCGCAAACATTATCACGGCATTCCATTAAGAATACTTCTACCATATAGTACACTTTTCCATATATTCAAATCTTTCTTGATATATTTTTGTTCACAAGTAATTGAATTCTCTACTTATTTACTGTATATTTTCTTTTCTTTTAGATCAATGAGTGAAACATACTATGAATTAAAACGTATAAAGGTTACTTAATCGATATCTAATTTGCAGTAGTAATAATTTCAGTTTTCTGTTACTCAAAACCGTATTGATGAAAGCAAACATATGTTGGTTCAAATATGCGCACATTATCATACTCGTACATTCAATATTTCCTGTGTTTGAAGTTATCAATCAATAATATGTAGCTGTTTACTTGTTGGTCTAGAGATTTATAGTTATCGATTTGTTATATTAAAAGCACGTGAGCACTATACAATCTATAATAATATGATTTGTTATTTATATGTTATCTCTGAAGGTTGTTTTGAATGTGGTTGTTGACTGTGGTGTCTATAGTGATGTAGACAGTAGTAGTAGTAAAACAAGATTTGAATGTGGTTGTTGACTGTGGTGTCTATAGTGATGTAGACAGTAGTAGTAGTAAAACAAGATTTGAATGTGGTTGTTGACTGTGGTGTCTATAATGATGTAGACAGTAGTAGTAGTAAAACAAGTTTTGAATGTGGTTGTTGACTGTGTGTCTATAGTGATGTAGACAGTAGTAATAGTAAAACAAGATTTGAATGTGGTTGTTGACTGTGATCTCTATAGTATGTAGACAGTAGTATAGTAAAACAAATTTTGAATCTGGTTGTTGACTGTGGTGTCTATAGTGATGTAGACAGTAGTAGTAGTAAAACAATTTTTGAATGTGGTTGTTGACTGTGGTGTCTATAGCAATGTAGACAGTAGTAGTAGTAAAGTTATGAATTTGGTTGACTGTGTCTTATAGCAATGTAGACAGTAGTAGTGATGTGTAGTGATGTAGACAGTAGTAGTGATGTATAGTGATGTAGACAGTAGTAGTGATGTGTAGTGATGTAGACAGTAGTAGTGATGTGTAGTGATGTAGACAGTAGTAGTGATGTGTAGTGGTGTAGACAGTAGTAGTGATGTGTAGTGATGTAGACAGTAGTAGTGATGTGTAGTGATGTAGACAGTAGTAGTGATGTGTAGTGATGTAGACAGTAGTAGTGATGTGTAGTGATGTAGACAGTAGTAGTGATGTGTAGTGATGTAGACAGTAGTAGTGATGTGTAGTGATGTAGACAGTAGTAGTGATGTGTAGTGATGTAGACAGTAGTAGTGATGTGTAGTGATGTAGACAGTAGTAGTGATGTGTAGTGATGTAGACAGTAGTAGTGATGTGTAGTGATGTAGACAGTAGTAGTGATGTGTAGTGATGTAGACAGTAGTAGGATGTATGATGTAGAGTATGTATGAGGATGTAGCAGAATGATGTGTAGTGATGTAGACAGTAGTAGTGATGTGTAGTGATGTAGACAGTAGTAGTGATGTGTAGATTGATGTAGACAGTAGTAGTGATGTGTAGTGATGTTGACAGTAGTAGTGATGTGTAGTGATGTAGACAGTAGTAGTGATGTGTAGTGATGTAGACAGTAGTAAAACAAGTTTTGGAAACAACGTTCCTACATTTACATACATGTGGAGAACGTTAGTTATATTGTAGTGATCATGCTTAGTTCTCAAGATTTGTTTGTTTGTTATGTAGGAGTTATATTGTAGTGATCATGCTTAGTTCTCAAGATTTGTTTGTTTGTTATGTAGGAGTTATATTGTAGTGATCATGCTTAGTTCTCAAGATTTGTTTGTTTGTTATGTAGGAGTTATATTGTAGTGATCATGCTTAGTTCTCAAGATTTGTTTGTTTGTTATGTAGGGATTATATAGGTGTTCGACAGACCTATGAGTACCAGCATCAGAGAAAAGTTTGGAACAAGATCGTGCTTGAACTATATAGCGAAACAGAGAATTAAGTGGTTTGACCACTTAGTAAGACTGCAAACAGACCAAACTGCCTATGAAGTTTTCCACAACAGAATATCAGGAAGGAAGGCGAGAAGAAGACCGAGGAAAAGGTGGATAGATAATGTAGTTGAATTCTGCAAGGGGACTAAAAAACCATCACACAAGTCACCAGACAAAGCGCAAGACAAATACATAAAACAACGACACTGGGTTAACAACCTGGTAACAGTGTGCTGACAAAAGCAGAGAAGTGCAAGACAAATACATAAAACAACGACACTGGGTTAACAACCTGGTAACAGTGTGCTGACAAAAGCAGAGAAGTGAAGACAAATACATAAACAACGACACTGGGTTAACAACCGGTAACAGTGTGCTGACAAAAGCAGAGAAGTGCAAGACAAATACATAAAACAACGACACTGGGTTAACAACCCGGTAACAGTGTGCTGACAAAAGCAGAGAAGTGCAAGACAAATACATAAACAACGACACTGCGTTAACAACCCGTAACAGTGTGTGAAAAAGTAGAAGAAGTTATATAGAAATGTTAAAACTTCTTTAAGACGAGGCACTTTTCTTTCAGACTAAAGACTAAGTGTAAGCCATCAAACATGAAAAATAACTCCTTTCTGAGAATCCAAGATTGATTCTCAAGATATTACTCTTAGACATTATTTATACCATCTCTATAAGTTGAGAGCTGTTGATCAAAGACAGGCAAGCATGGCGAGTGGCAGTAAGGGATGATGCAAAAAGAAAAGAAGAAAACAATCATATAAAGTGGCAAAAAATGTCGCAGAAGCGACCATCCGCCTATCAGCTCCAGTCTTCAGTTTACACTGCAAGAATTGCCACTGTAGAATAGACCATTACAGCCACAACAGACGTTGTGATTCAGTACATAACAAACTACTTGACGCAAAACCTATTGTCTCCTGAGACAAAGAGGCCAATGAACGAGTAAGCTGTGTACAACAGGTATGTGTACATGTGGCAACATGGATTGTTGTAATTGGTTACTGAACCGAGCTCTTAGCACTCAGATCATATCCATAGGTGCTCAGTCTCTTACAGTAGATGCCACATGGCATGCACTTAGGACAAGCTTTAATGATAACTGGTTATCAGTTACATAAATGTTCAGTATATGCTACGAGTAATGATAAACTGGTTATCAGTTACATAAATGTTCAGTATATGCTACAAGTAATGATATACTGGTTACCAGTTTCATAAATGTTCAGTATATGCTACAAGTAATGATATACTGGTTATCAGTTACATAAATGTTCAGTATATGCTACAAGTAATGATATACTGGTTATCAGTTACATAAATGTTCAGTATATGCTACAAGTAATGATATACTGGTTATCAGTTACATAAATGTTCAGTATATGCTACAAGTAATGATATACTATTACAGTTTCATAAATGTTCAGTATATGCTACAAGTAATGATATACTGGTTATCAGTTACATAAATGTTCAGTATATGCTACAAGTAATGATATACTGGTTATCAGTTACATAAATGTTCAGTATATGCTACGAGTAATGATATACTGGTTATCAGTTCTACAAATGTTCAGTATATGCTACAAGTAATGATATACATGGTTATCATCATAAATGTTCAGTATATGCTACAAGTAATGATATACTGGTTATCAGTTTCATAAATGTTCAGTATATGCTACAAGTAATGATATACTGGTTATCAGTTACATAAATGTTCAGTATATGCTACTAGTAATGATATACTGGTTATCAGTTTCATAAATGTTCAGATATGCTACAAGTAATGATATACTGTATCAGTTACATAAAATGTTCAGTATATGCTACAAGTAATGATATACTGTTTATCAGTTTCATAAATGTTCAGTATATGCTACAAGTAATGATATACTGGTTATCAGTTACATAAATGTTCAGTATATGCTACGAGTAATGATATACTGGTTATCAGTTTCATAAATGTTCAGTATATGCTACTAGTAATGATATACTGGTTATCAGTTACATAAATGTTCAGTATATGCTACAAGTAATGATATACTGGTTATCAGTTACATAAATGTTCAGTATATGCTACGAGTAATGATATACTGGTTATCAGTTTCATAAATGTTCAGTATATGCTACGAAGTAATGATATACTGTTATCAGTTACATAAATGTTCAGTATATACAAGTAATGATATACTGTTATCAGTTTACTAAATGTTCAGTATATGCTACAAGAATGATATACTTATCAGTTACATAAATGTTCAGTATATGCAAGAGTAATGATATACTGGTTATCAGTTTCATAAATGTTCAGTATATGCTACAAGTAATGATATACTGGTTATCAGTTACATAAATGTTCAGTATATGCTACAAGTAATGATATACTGGTTATCAGTTACATATAAATGTTCAGTATATCATGAGTAATGATAAACTGGTTATCAGTTTCATAAATGTTCAGTATATGCTACGAGTAATGATATACTGGTTATCAGTTACATAAATGTTCAGTATATGCTACAAGTAATGATATACTGGTTATCAGTTTCATAAATGTTCAGTATATGCTACAAGTAATGATATACTGGTTATCAGTTTCATAAATGTTCAGTATATGCTACAAGAATGATACTGGTTATCAGTTACATAAATGTTCAGTATATGCTACAAGTAATGATATACTGGTTATCAGTTACATAAATGTTCAGTATATGCACAAGTAATGATATACTGGTTATCAGTTAATAAATGTTCAGTATATGCTACAAGAATGATATACTGTTACAGTTTCATAAATGGTCAGTATATGCTACAAGTAATGATATACTGGTTATCAGTTTAATAAATGTTCAGTATATTGCTAAAGTAATGATATACTGGTTATCAGTTTCATAAATGTTCAGTATATCACGAGTAATGATATACTGGTTATCAGTTTCATAAATGTTCAGTATATGCTACAAGTAATGATATACTGGTTATCAGTTTCATAAATGTTCAGTATATGCTACAAGTAATGATATACTGGTTATCAGTTACATAAATGTTCAGTATATGCTACAAGTAATGATATACTGGTTATCAGTTTCATAAATGTTCAGTATATGCTACAGTAATGATATACTGGTATCAGTTCATAAATGTTCAGTATATGCTACAAGTAATGATATACTGGTTATCAGTTTCATAAATGTTCAGTATATGCTACAAGTAATGATATACTGGTTACCAGTTTCATAAATGTTCAGTATATGCTACAAGTAATGATATACTGGTTATCAGTTACATAAATGTTCAGTATATGCTACAAGTAATGATATACTGGTTATCAGTTTCATAAATGTTCAGTATATGCTACAAGTAATGATATACTGGTTATCAGTTACATAAATGTTCAGTATATGCTACAAGTAATGATATACTGTTATCAGTTCATAAATGTTCAGTATATGCTACAAGTAATGATATACTGGTTATCAGTTTCATAAATGTTCAGTATATGCTACAAGTAATGATATACTGGTTATCAGTTACATAAATGTTCAGTATATGCTACAAGTAATGATATACTGGTTATCAGTCAAATAATGTTCAGTATATGCTACAAGTAATGATATACTGGTTATCAGTTACATAAATGTTCAGTATATGCTACAAGTAATGATATACTGGTTATCAGTTTCATAAATGTTCAGTATATGCTACGAGTAATGATATACTGGTTATCAGTTACATAAATGTTCAGTATATGCTACAAGTAATGATATACTGGTTATCAGTTTCATAAATGTTCAGTATATGCTACAAGTAATGATATACTGGTTATCAGTTACATAAATGTTCAGTATATGCAAGAATGATATACTGGTTATCAGTTTCATAAATGTTCAGTATATGCTACAAGTAATGATATACTGGTTATCAGTTACATAAATGTTCAGTATATGCTACAAGTAATGATATACTGGTTACCAGTTTCATAAATGTTCAGTATATGCTACAGAATGATATACTGGTTATCAGTTACATAAATTTCAGTATATCTACAAGTAATGATATACTGGTTATCAGTTTCATAAATGTTCAGTATATGCTACAAGTAATGATATACTGGTTACCAGTTTCATAAATGTTCAGTATATGCTACAAGTAATGATATACTGGTTATCAGTTACATAAATGTTCAGTATATGCTACAAGTAATGATATACTGGTTATCAGTTTCATAAATGTTCAGTATATGCTACAAGTAATGACATACTGGTTATCAGTTACATAAATGTTCAGTATATGCTACAAGTAATGATATACTGGTTATCAGTTACATAAATGTTCAGTATATGCTACAAGTAATGATATACTGGTTATCAGTTACATAAATGTTCAGTATATGCTACAAGTAATGATATACTGGTTATCAGTTTCATAAATGTTCAGTATATGCTACGAGTAATGATATACTGGTTATCAGTTACATAAATGTTCAGTATATGCAAAGAATGATATACTGGTTATCAGTTTCATAAATGTTCAGTATATGCTACAAGTAATGATATACTGGTTATAAGTTACATAAATGTTCAGTATATGCTCAAGCTAATGATATACTGGTTATCAGTTTCATAAATGTTCAGTATATGCTACAAGTAATGATATACTGGTTATCAGTTACATAAATGTTCAGTATATGCTACAAGTAATGATATACTGGTTACCAGTTTAAAATGTTCAGTATATGCTACAAGTAATGATATACTGGTTATCAGTTACATAAATGTTCAGTATATGCTACAAGTAATGATATACTGTTATCAGTTACATAAATGGTCAGATATATGCTAAGTAATGATATACTGGTTATCAGTTACATAAATGTTCAGTATATGCTACAAGTAATGATATACTGGTTATCAGTTACATAAATGTTCAGTATATGCTACAAGTAATGATATACTGGTTATCAGTTACATAAATGTTCAGTATATGCTACAAGTAATGATATAACTGTTATCAGTTCATAAATGTTCAGTATATATACAAGTAATGATATACTGGTTATCAGTTACATAAATGTTCAGTATATGCTACGAGTAATGATATACTGGTTATCAGTTACATAAATGTTCAGTATATGCTACAAGTAATGATATACTGGTTATCAGTTACATAAATGTTCAGTATATGCTACAAGTAATGATATACTGGTTATCAGTTTCATAAATGTTCAGTATATGCTACAAGTAATGATATACTGGTTATCAGTTACATAAATGTTCAGTATATGCTACAAGTAATGATATACTGGTTACCAGTTTCATAAATGTTCAGTATATGCTACAAGTAATGATATACTGGTTATCAGTTACATAAATGTTCAGTATATGCTACAAGTAATGATATACTGGTTATCAGTTTTATAAATGTTCAGTATATGTACAAGTAATGATATATGTTACCAGTTTCATAAATGTTCAGTATATGCTACAAGTAATGATATACTGGTTATCAGTTACATAAATGTTCAGTATATGCTACAAGTAATGATATACTGGTTACAGTTTCATAAAATTCAGTATATGCTACAAGTAATGATATACTGGTTATCAGTTACATAAATTTCAGTATATGCTACAAGTAATGATATACTGGTTATCAGTTACATAAATGTTCAGTATATGCTACAAGTAATGATATACTGGTTATCAGTTACATAAATGTTCAGTATATGCTACAAGTAATGATATACTGGTTATCAGTTTCATAAATGTTCAGTATATGCTACGAGTAATGATATACTGGTTATCAGTTACATAAATGTTCAGTATATGCTACAAGTAATGATATACTGGTTATCAGTTTCATAAATGTTCAGTATATGCTACAAGTAATGATATACTGGTTATAAGTTACATAAATGTTCAGTATATGCTACAAGTAATGATATACTGGTTATCAGTTTCATAAATGTTCAGTATATGCACAAGTAATGAATACTGGTTATCAGTTACATAAATGTTCAGTATATGCTACAAGTAATGATATACTGGTTACCAGTTTCATAAATGTTCAGATATGCTACAAGAATGATAATACTGGTTATCAGTTACATAAATGTTCAGTATATGCTACAAGTAATGATATACTGGTTATCAGTTACATAAATGTTCAGTATATGCTACAAGTAATGATATACTGGTTATCAGTTACATAAATGTTCAGTATATGCTCAAGCAACTGATATACTGTTATCAGTTACATAAATGTTCAGTATATGCTACAAGTAATGATATACTGGTTATCAGTTACATAAATGTTCAGTATATGTAGCAAGTAATGATATACTGGTTATCAGTTACATAAATGTTCAGTATATGCTAAGAATGATATACTGGTTATCAGTTACATAAATGTTCAGTATATGCTACGAGTAATGATATACTGGTTATCAGTTACATAAATGTTCAGTATATGCATGAGTAATGATATACTGGTTATCAGTTACATAAATGTTCAGTATATGCTACAAGTAATGATATACTGGTATCAGTTTCATAAATGTTCAGTATATGCTCAGTAATGATATACTGGTTATCAGTTACATAAATGTTCAGTATATGCTCAGCAATGATATACTGTTATCGTTTCATAAATGTTCAGTATATGCTACAAGTAATGATATACTGGTTATCAGTTACATAAATGTTCAGTATATGCACAAGAATGATATACTGGTTATCAGTTTCATAAATGTTCAGTATATGCTACAAGTAATGACATACTGTTACCAGTTCTCATAAATGTTCAGTATATGCTACAAGTAATGATATACTGGTTATCAATTACATAAATGTTCAGTATATGCAGCAAGTAGATGATATACTGATTATCAGTTTATAAATGTTCAGTATATGCTACAAGTAATGATATACTGTATCAGTTACATAATGTTCAGTATATGCTACAAGTAATGATATACTGGTTATCAGTTACATAAATGTTCAGTATATGCTCAAGTAATGATATACTGTTATCAGTTACATAAATGTTCAGTATATACATGAGTAATGATATACGAGTTATCAGTTTCATAAATGTTCAGTATATGCTACGAGTAATGATATACTGGTTATCAGTTACATAAAATGTCATATATGCACAAGTAATGATATACTGCTATCAGTTTCATAAATGTTCAGTATATGCTACAAGTAATGATATACTGGTTATCAGTTACATAAATGTTCAGTATATGCCTACAAGTAATGATATACTGTTATCAGTTTCATAAATGTTCAGTATATGCCTACAAGTAATGATATACTGGTTATCAGTCACAAAATGTTCAGATATGCTCAAATGACTATACTGGTTACCAGTTTCATAAATGTTCAGTATATGCTAAGAATGATATACTGGTTATCAGTTACATAAATGTTCAGTATATGCTACAAGTAATGATATACTGGTATCAGTTTCATAAATGTTCAGTATAGCTACAAAGTAATGATATACTGGTTACCAGTTTCATAAATGTTCAGTATATGCTACAAGTAATGATATACTGGTTATCAGTTACATAAATGTTCAGTATATGCTACAAGTAATGATATACTGGTTATCAGTTTCATAAATGTTCAGTATATGCTACAAGTAATGATATACTGGTTATCAGTTACATAAATGTTCAGTATATGCTACAAGTAATGATATACTGGTTATCAGTTACATAAATGTTCAGTATATGCTCAAGCAATGATATACTGGTTATCAGTTATTACAAATGTTCAGTATATGCTACAAGTAATGATATACTGGTTATCAGTTTCATAAATGTTCAGTATATGCTACGAGTAATGATATATGGTTATCAGTTACATAAATGTTCAGTATATGCTGCATAATGATATACTGGTTATCAGTTTCATAAATGTTCAGTATATGCTACAAGTAATGATATACTGGTTATAAGTTACATAAATGTTCAGTATATGCTACAAGTAATGATATACTGATATCAGTTTCATAAATGTTCAGTATATGCTACAAGTAATGATATACTGCTATCAGTTACATAAATGTTCAGTATATGCTACAAGTAATGATATACTGGTTACCAGTTTCATAAATGTTCAGTATATGCTACAAGTAATGATATACTGGTTATCAGTTACATAAATGTTCAGTATATGCTACAAGTAATGATATACTGGTTATCAGTTACATAAATGTTCAGTATATGCTACAAGTAATGATATACTGGTTATCAGTTACATAAATGTTCAGTATATGCTACAAGTAATGATATACTGGTTATCAGTTACATAAATTTCAGTATATGCTACAAGTAATGATATACTGGTTATCAGTTACATAAATGTTCAGTATATGCTACAAGTAATGATATACTGGTTATCAGTTACATAAATGTTCAGTATATGCTACAAGTAATGATATACTGTTATCGTTACATAAATGTTCAGTATATGCATGAGTAATGATATACTGGTTATCAGTTACATAAATGTTCAGTATATGCACAAAATGATATACTGGTTATCAGTTTCATAAATGTTCAGTATATGCTACAAGTAATGATATACTGGTTATCAGTTACATAAATGTTCAGTATATGCTACAAGTAATGATATACTGGTTATCAGTTTCATAAATGTTCAGTATATGCTACGAGTAATGATATACTGGTTATCAGTTACATAAATGTTCAGTATATGCTACAAGTAATGATATACTGGTTATCAGTTTCATAAATGTTCAGTATATGCTACGAGTAATGAATACTGTTATCAGTTACATAAATGTTCAGTATATGCTACGAGTAATGATATACTGGTTATAAGTTACATAAATGTTCAGTATATGCTACAAGTAATGATATACTGGTTATCAGTTTCATAAATGTTCAGTATATGCTACAAGTAATGATATACTGGTTATCAAGTTACATAAATGTTCAGTATATGCTACAATAATGATATATGGTTACCAGTTTCATAAATGTTCAGTATATGCTACAAGTAATGATATACTGGTTATCAGTTACATAAATGTTCAGTATATGCTACAAGTAATGATATACTGGTTATCAGTTACATAAATGTTCAGTATATGCTACAAGTAATGATATACTGGTTATCAGTTCAATAAATGTTCAGTATATGTCAAGTAATGATATACTGGTTATCAGTTACATAAATGTTCAGTATATGCTACAAGTAATGATATACTGGTTATCAGTTACATAAATGTTCAGTATATGCTACAAGTAATGATATACTGTTATCAGTTAATAAATGTTCAGTATATGCTACAAGTAATGATATACTGGTTATCAGTTTCATAAATGTTCAGTATATGCTACGAGTAATGATATACTGGTTATCAGTTACATAAATGTTCAGTATATGCTACAAGTAATGATATACTGGTTATCAGTTTCATAAATGTTCAGTATATGCTACAAGTAATGATATACTGGTTATCAGTTACATAAATGTTCAGTATATGCTACAAGTAATGATATACTGGTTATCAGTTTCATAAATGTTCAGTATATGCTACTAGTAATGATATACTGGTTATCAGTTACATAAATGTTCAGTATATGCTACAAGTAATGATATACTGGTTATCAGTTTCATAAATGTTCAGTATATGCTACGAGTAATGATATACTGGTTATCAGTTTCATAAATGTTCAGTATATGTACTAAGTAATGATAAACTGGTTATCAGTTACATAAATGTTCAGTATATGCTACAAGTAATGATATACTGGTTATCAGTTTCATAAATGTTCAGTATATGCTACAAGTAATGATATACTGGTTATCAGTTTCATAAATGTTCAGTATATCATGAGTAAGTAAAGAAGACCACGAAAACGATGGATACATGGCATAGCAGAATCCTGTCAAAAAGCAAAAATAACTAGCACCCAATCCAATAGAGCAGCGTAATATTTCTTCTTCTTCGAGCGCTCCATATCCACCACTTGTTAACCACTCTGTGTGATCTGAATGTGATCTGAGCCTAAGATCGATTGAGCGTTGTGCCAGTTATGCTCATACAAGTAGGAAAGACATCCAATTGTGCGATTCTTTTATTTACTAAGGTAGCTTTCTAGGACCTACATAAATCGCCACTTACGACATGCTTGAGGTGCGGTGGTACTATTCTTTGCTTCCTTGCCGGCTCCGGCACCAAACGAAAAGCGCAAGACAAAAAAAACGACTCTTGGCAAAAGCGAGTAACAGCTTGACGACAAAAGAAGAAGGAAGAAACAGAAGAAAAGAAGAATGTGACTACTGTTTCTTTTTTAATAAAATCACTTCACGGCAATGTTGGACACCTTGAGAGGAACGTTTCTTCACATAATGTTTTACTTAGAAATGTATTTCTAGGTAGATATATACACATGTTTTACTGGTGTTATGTAAATGTATGATTGTTTATGTGTTTGCATATGTGTCTTTATATGTATGTGTGTGTATGCATGTACGTTTATGTATGTAAATATGCATTTATGTTTGTATGTATTTATTAATGTCTGCATAAATTATCTAGTCATGAAAGATATATTTTTTCCAGTATTTTTATGCTCATGGCTGAGAGTGCATAAATAAAACATCTCAATAAAACTATAAACCGATTACCCCACTAGAAGGAGACTACTATACGTGGGCGTCCACCGACAATTTTTCCAGCAGGTTGGGGTAATTGGTAGTTTCTTCTTCTTCCCCCTTCACCCATAGGGAGCTACAGGTCCGCAACCATGGCCTTCCAAACCCGTCTATCCAAGGCCATATTTTTCAGATCTCATCTTTTCCCATTTTTTTTGCATTCTGTCTTCCCCTTGCTGGGTAATTCTTGTTCTTTGGGTGGAAAATTTTTTCTTGGATGTAGTTTCTGCAGCTATCTAGTGTTTTTACGGTGTGGGTAGCTAGCCACGACAACCTCCTTAGTCGCCTCTTACGACATGCATGGCAAGAAATAGTGGTACTATTCTTTACATCCCTAATTTGGTCCCCGGTAACCACTCAGGTTCCCAGGACGCAGAGGCAGACCAAGAAGAAGATGGCTACAAGATATTAAAGAAATCATGAATATGACCATCGACGAAGGGGGTGAACTTGCTAGAGTCAGAGTGAATTTCATATGCGCTGCAAAGATAGCAACGTCCTATAAAGGATACGCACCTTGATGATGATGAACCACTTGGACGATTTGATAGTGTATTGCATGGATATTGAGAACAGATTAAGATCAGATGACGATTGTAGACTCCATGTATAAAATAATGAACTTGTTATAAATGTTAAACCAATCTAGTTTGCATTAGTCAATCACAATGTTTTATCCAAAAAAATTTTCATGTGGGGTGGGGAGGGAGGAGAAGAATTGCCCTCCTTTGCCTTAACGTGTGAACTCCCTTGCTACTAAACACAGTACCCTCTCAAAAACACATTCTCAATTCAAATGACATCTATGTCAAGTGTACCATGATCACTTCAATTCACGCAGTTTGGTTAGATGTTCGATGATTCAAACTTAACCGCTCTTAAAGTCACATCAACTATTCATGTTTTATTTTTAGCCACATCTCGTCATAATAATTCACGGAGATGGCTTCGGGTGTTAACCCTAAGATCAGATATCCGAAGCAGAAGTGTCTGAGAATATATGTATATATTTAACATGTATCGTCTACACAGGCGATAATTTGGCAGGTGTGTAACAGTGACGTAAACTTCTGACGGTGTGCTTGTTTCTCTTATTGAAACTCGTTCTAAGTTTCTTTCGAAGGATTCTGTACCTTTCCGCTATGTTGTTTTCCATATAGCTATTTTTTCTATTTGGACCTAAGGAGACCCTGAAACGAACTTTGCTGAGAGAGGCAAGAAATATCAGTCTCAGCTCCATGGAGGAGATTGAGCGAGTTGCCCATGATAGAGCGGTATGGAGAAATTGCTTGCAGTCCCTATGTAACGTATAACGACGGTACGAGAGGAATTATTATTATTTTTTCCATTTGTTAGGGCCGATAAAAAGAAGTCCTTCATTGCTGCCTTAGAGATGTCTTTTAATCGGAGCAGTAGTCTTCCTTGGTACCTTTTCCATTCCGAAAGTTCACAGAAGAACATCTGTTGAGATATGGGGTTATCACCATTTCTTCTCACCATATCCCAGCCATCTTAGTCTTCTACTGCTGTTGAGTGTTTCCATTTCCATAATGGAAGGCAAGTTAGCATGTTGCAGTACTTCAGAGTTGGTTATCTTGTCCTACCACTTCATGTTTATAATCTAAATATAAATGCTAGTATTTTATAAACAGTGTTTTGCACACAAAAAACAGACTCTGTATAATATCATAATACGTATAATAATAATAAGAAAATTCTATATGGTCAACTCGCATCTGGTGCTAGACACCATGGGCGCTCATTATTACGCTTCATTGACACATGCAAGCGTGATCTAACTTCATGCGGCCTAGACAAGGAACACTGGGAACGGCTGGCCAAAGACAGGCAAGCATGGCGAGGCGAGCGACAGTGAGGACGGCTCAAAAGAAAGAAGAAAACAACATCACATGTGGAGGCAAAAGAGAACACAGAGAGAACATCTCATGTATCAGCTCCAGTCTCCAGTTTTACCTGCAGCAACTGTGGCAAGAAGTGTCACTCCAGAATAGGACATTACAGCCACAAGAAACGTTGTGATTTAGCACAGAACAGAGAACGTGACGCAACACCTATTGTCTCCTGAGACAGCACAGAACATACTATGTGACGCAAGACCTATTGTCTCCTGAGACAGCACAGAACATACTACGTGACGCAAGACCGATTGTCTCCTGAGACAAAGAGGCCAATGATGATGATATATACTAATGATAAAAAAGTGATATGCGATTTCCTATTTAGAAACTTCGTTTCAGTCTTAATTAAAAAAAGGTTAATCATATTCAGAAACTGTGTCTACAATAAGGGACTGAATTAGCAAGCTGATCCTGTTACTAAACTTAATATTCAACGTGTAGGTACCTGGTTTATACAACCTGGGGTTGTATGTCGCAAACATGAATAACGAGTTGGTTGCACAGTTGATATAGTAGTATGTTATTCCTTATCATGTTTCTCAAGTAATCGTTATACTGTTTCTCACTTATTCAATATCACGTTTTTCTCTTCATCAGTGTCCTGTTTCTCTCGTAATCCTTATCATGTTTCTCGCTTAATGCTTATCATGTTTCTCTCTTAATGCTTATCATGTTTCTCTCTTAATGCTTATCTTGTTTCTCTCTTAATCCTTATCATGTTTCTCGCTTAATGCTTATCATGTTTCTCTCTTAATGCTTATCATGTTTCTCGCTTAATGCTTATCTTGTTTCTCTGTTATCCAATATTCATTGTCTCTTTGAAACAGAATTCACTTTCTTACTTAATTAGTATACACTTTCTGAATTAAACAGTATTCCCTTTCTCTGTGTCGCCCTCACTTATGTTCAACATGGTTGCAGTACTCCAGCTCCCATGACCTTGAATCGTATTAGATTACTTGAATAATCATTCACAGAACATCGCTGGAACTTTTAATACTTTCAACTTTGATAAGCCTGCCTTGGATTCTTAAATCAACCAGAAAGCACAACATCATGCCAGGACGAGATAATACAGAAGACATGCTTGCTACATTTAGCTCACCGGTACATACATCGATTGTGTGTGACATTTACTTGCTGGGGGTAATAAGAACAGATTGTCTAAGAACTGTTTCACATCTCCTCGTCTTTTATTATGCCAAGACTTGCATTGATCGGTTACATATAAAACTCAAACTATGCAGGAATCCGAAACATTGTATGTAGTAAATAAAATGAAAATGGTGGCATATCCTGTACAGGTCTTAGCCATCAACAACAGTAAAGCAGTGGTCGATTTTTTATGCACTATTTATACGTTCAGTAGTTTGCCATTGCTTTCTGAACGGTGAGGTCTATTTTTATCGTTCGTAAAATTCCAAGGGAACTAATTTGCTTCCAAACTTGCCCACCGCGAAGTTTGAACCAGGTACGCTTGGGTTGTGATCGTGCTCACTTCCGCTAAGCTACAGACGCTCACATTGTAGTATATACTTTGTCTTAATAGAAAAATGTGAAGAGATTTGTACAAGAAAACAAATGATATTGTACGAGATATTCTCGTAAGAGAATAAAACATACTTGTAGAGGTCTAAGCTTAACTAGCACAAACACAAATCAAGTCAAAGACTTTACGTACCTAGGGAGGATTGTTTCAGCACATAGAAAAATAACTAATATAATCAAACGTAGATGCAATAAAACAAATCAAATCATAGGATAAATGTTCACCATGTACACTAAAAGAGCATTGTTCAACATAATATTTCTCCCAACATTATGCTAGCAGTGCTAAAGTTGTTCACTGACAACAAGTGATAGAAGAAAAGTAGTAACGACAGAGATGAAGTGTCTGCAGGGAGTATCAAGAATAGACTGGTTTAGAAATGAAAACATCAGGAAAAAAATTGGATACAACATTTACTACACTTCATCAATAAACAACACATTAAATTGTTCAGCCACATACGCAGATTACCAATAGACAGTGCGCCTCAAAGAACAATGTTACTTAGATACAGTGGATACAAAGCAAAAAACTGTTCGACAAAAGTGGACCTCACAGATAACAGAGGTGACGAAAATACTGTTTACGAAGTGAATACAAAAGCCCGTTCTAGAAATCTCTCATGAACCTGGCGATGTGAGGAAAAACAGGATTAGAGAAAAGGAAAAAAAAAAAAAAAGAAATAAATAAATCACTCTAAGACAAACACAGAGAGTCAATAATTCAGACACATACAGGGACAATATCCCAAAACATACCAACACACACAGAGAAACTATTTCTCTTTTTAATACAAACGAGGGACGAGACAAAAATCCTCTTTAACTCAAACACACGAAGAGGCAATAATTTCCTTTACTACAGACACATAAAGAGCAAATGATTCCCAAATACGGAAACAAATGAAGAGAAAACATTTCCATAAACAATAATTACATTAAATGAAGACAAATAAAAAGGAAATACATTTCCCAACGTCTAAGAAACAAACAGCAAATAATCTTTCATAAACAAACAAAGTAAAGGATGCACAAAATATACAAAGCAGCATGAAAATAGTTTAAGAAAAAATATGGGTTTTTATTCAAAGGGCAAAAATAACTATCATACATCTTATGCTATTGACAACAACGTTTAAGAAAAAAAACCATTTCAGTTTTTTCAAAAGTGAATGTATTTTTAGTTGTTATGTAATATTGTTGCAGATAGTGACGCAGGTTTAGTGCTAATATTAAAACATATATTGTAACCCGTGACGGCTCGTCATTAAGGGCCAGAGGTTCGGGCCCCACCAAAATAATATGTAACGTGTATTTATTATTTAATAAATTAAAATATAACCTAACCCAAAGCCATGATTTTTCCAAAACATTGTGTCTGGCCCCACCAACAAAAACGATCACGTGCCGCCACTGATTGTATCCATATAAGCTGATTCAATGCACTAGACATAAGTAATAACATATTCCAAAATTATGAATAAAATATAACCAAATCATAATAATATCACATGAGAATTATAAAACTTCACCAATAGTGATACACCGCGAAATTAGCAAGTAAATGTTAAACAATTTTGTGATACTTTCGGGCCACACAAATATTTGACAACAACATCGAACCAAAACCTGTTTGCATGACTTCCCTATGCCATGCTATGAGAACCAATGTGACACTGGCTGTGAGCATAAACCACACTCTAAAATAAGCGTTCATTAAATCGTTTCTCTCTCTAGCTTATTGAATACGCTACTCGTGATTATATTACTATTTGTTAGTACTGTTATACAAGCACAGATCACACATCTTAATGTTGTATATATATATATATATATATATATATATACTATACTATACTATACCATACTATACTATACTATCCGGTTTCGAGCTGGACATGACATTTCCATGTATATGTTAATTTAAAAAATATTCTTCATTAATTCGAGACAAATTCTTAAAATTCAGGACGACACACATACCATCGCGTTACAAAATGTCATATATATTGTAAACAAAACTAGATTTGACTCACTGCATGATACACATAACTTTATTTATGTCCCGGGTCACGCTGGGGCGAAGGGCAATGGGAGAGCAGTCACACTGGCGGGCGATGTTACGATTGAGAATGAGTCTTTTATGGACAGAAGCGACATCATCAACGTTCTCAGAGAAAACATACGCTCTGAAGATTTCAACGACGAAGATAAAGGGTATTATCTACATCGGTTGCGCAAGTTCTGCGTACCGCAAGACGGGAATACCACGAGAGAAAACCCAGTTGATACATCAATCAACACAGAACAGGAGTTGTTAGCATAAACACGCTGAGATACATGCTTGGGAGGAGATCGGAGCAATTAAGGACATGTGCGATGTGTGATGAAGATGATTCTTAAATGAACAATGAACATAACTTTAACACAGAGATATAAACACAATTAGATTTGACTAACTACACGATAAACATAAACATAGAGATATTAACACAGCTAGATTTGACTCACTACACGATCGATACAACATAACTTTAACACAGGGATATAAATACAACTAGATTTACTCACTACACGATCGATACAACATAACTTTAACACAGAGATATAAGCACAGCTAGATTTGACTCACTACACGATCGATACAACATAACTTTAACATAGAGATATAAACACAACTATATTTGACTCACTACTCCAACAAAACTCTAACACAGAGATATAAACACAGCTAGATTTGACTCACTGCCCGATGCAACATAACTCAAACACAGAGATATAAACACAGCTAGATTTGACTCACTGCCCGATGCAACATAACTCAAACACAGAGATATCAACAAATCACATACTAATCACAAAGTCATTCTACAGTTTCGGATCTCATAGCTAAGCAAATATGAAAAACATCACTGGCAACTTTGAATGAATCAATACTATTTCTTCTTGTACTTAACAGGTCTAAAGAAGAATGATTAACTTCATTGCACCAGGTTTTATTCCATATGGTTCGGTTCCTTTTCGAAGCAATTATACAAAGTGTAATATACAAAGTGTATTATACAAAGACCCCCACACTTCGTGTAATTCTCTCCAGGAAGTAACTTATAACCAATCCTTATGTTTCTCGGACATCTATCTCAATGTTGAAACACAATAAATAATACATAAACATTCACTAACAATGAATAAGACCAACACATAATTATGTCGTTGAAATATAACATAAGAATTAAAACCGGTTCTTGTTATCATGTTGCAAAAACTTGAGATGTTCTTAGAAAGAAGATATTTCTAGGATGCATAAATTAAATATTTTTTTAAAAACTATCGCTACTACCTGTAATATAGCTTTTTGGGGATGTGTAGGACACCAAGGGAAGGGTGGGACATGAGCTTGTGGAATTTAATGACTGCATAGTTCGTGCAGTCGTTGCGAAACTTTTCAAGTTAGGATTCTTTCTTCATACATCCGACTGAAACAAAACTCATTGACCTTACCGGAGATTGAACCCGGGTCTTCAGAATGAAAGCCCACTCTTTAATCAATTCGGCCGCCCGCCTACCCAGCGTGTTCATAGCGCGTTGGACGACGGGTGAAAAGCCCTCTGTGAGTGCGGTACAATTCCGCGGGCTTGTAGAAAAACCACAGGTTCTCCAGATTTACGGTGTTCGCGTCACCGAACCGAAGGTTTACGATATCCATTGCACCGAGTCGAAGAGCTGAAAAGCTCAAGCGCTTCTGATTGGGAAAAAAATCAATTCAGCCACACGCTACACCTCCAGGATGTAAACGACCTTGACATTAGCCAAACAGGAACAAGACACGAAAGTTGACATAAAAAAGAAATCACATTTACAAGAAATGTTGAATTAAAAAAGTTCTATAAATAACTGCTTTAATATACGGTCAGGTATGAAGTTACCTGAATCTGTTAGAAATAAGGTTAATGACATCATCAATGCGGATGTCTGTTTTCTCAGGTAAGCGTCAGATTATATTACTATTATATTCCTCTCTTACCGTTATACCGTATATAGGGCCTGTAAGCAATTTTTTCATACCGTTCTACCCTGAATTCAATCTATTCTATGGAATTGAGATAGACATTTCTAGGATCTCTCAGTAAAGTTCAGTCCAGGGTGTTCATGTGGCGCTATTTATTTCCAGAATCATTTGCCTCTCACTTCAGTGCCTGCTTTGTTATTTTTTAAAACTTTTCTTCTCAGAGTCTGCCTATTATATCTCTGTATTCTTTCTTATAACAGCTGTTACATGTTGTTGACCAGACATTTCTCTTCTATGTCCAACATATCTCTATCTTTTCTCCGATAACAGTTGTTACTAGTGCTTGATCAGACATTTCTCTAATTTCAACACTTCTCCTGAATTTGTCCCATGTTATGTTCATTATGTTTCGCAGACATCTATTTCCAAATGCATTCAACTTACTTTCTATATCTTGTGTCATGTTCAAACTCTCGCTGGCATATGTTATGATTGATACAACATTGGAATTGATAATTCGTAATTTAGTTTTAATAATATATTACTTGGAACTCCATATTTTATTTAGACTTTTAAAAGCTGATGTTGTTTAGACAATTCGTATCATAATTTTTTTTTTTTAAATATTTCCAGTGCAATCAAATTTGTCAAATTACAATACATTATGAAAAAAGTAATCTTTTTATTTGGAGGGAAACAAATCATTTGCTCAGTTTGACTAGAAGCTAATGTGCTATATTTGCATGACACGTACTTGATAAAGACTTGATGTTTGAGACGTAGACTTTGTTTATTGTTGTACTTGTATAAACTATCTCACATACAAATACAAGTTGTAATTTCATATAATTACTAACATAGTTGCTAAGCAACTAACTAACCGAACTACTGACCTACCGATAAACTAACCATCCAAATAAATAATTAATTTACTAACTAACTAAAGCTATAGGGTCTAAATCCGAAGGATTGACTTAATTGAGTCGGATTTTACCCAATGTGGATCAGTCCCTCTCGGGAGAAATGGCACGCACTTGCCGAAAGTATTGCACAATGTAGAACTTCACAGCTTCTGCAACAATCCTAGGAGTCCCTTTCAAAATGGACTCGTTAACATAACGTCGAGGTTGCGATTCGAACACACGACCTTCGTAGCGCAAGACGAAGGCTTAACCACTTAGCCAGAGACCCCTATATAATTAATGAACTTAAATTATTAAGGGAAATAATAAGGGACAAAAGTTGCGAGAGCTGAACAACTAAGGTAACTCACTTTGAGATTTTGCTGGTAAATTAGAAGGAAGGGAAGTAACTGAGAAAATGTTACAGACGGTTTTATTTGGAATTTTGTTATGAATTTGGATATACGCGAGATGTTTTGAGAATGTGATTTTGAGGTTTGTTTTGTAATGAATTAAACTCTCTTTATGTCCATGCATAAACGCCTTCAACTGAACAAAGACTGGCTGTTTTTTTTTTAAAAACGGAACGAAAAAAATAATTAAAGATGTTTTTTTCACAAAAACAAGATACATCAATGTTTCGACCAAACGATTTTTGTATTAAGCGATTGATACAGAACAAACGGATTGAAGACTGTGGTCCGAAATTCAGAACATCACAGACACAGTTATGTGACACATCCCTAACTGTCATAAAATGAAAATATTTGTCTAAAAATGAAGTAAATATGAAAACTAGAAATGGAAAATACAAACTATAAAACAATAATAGACAAATATAGACATAAAACATACATATATATTTAGTATATACACATGTATAATGGGGTATAAGATATATTGGGGATACGGTGTTAGGCCCGTATCCTTTCCTTCACCATCGACACACGATGTGGGCTACATCATCCCGGCCACTTTTAATTACAGTGCTGTTCTGGTGCCTAATTGAGGCTGAGTCAACCTGAGAGCCTTAGACGGGAAAAAATTTCCACTCCCACTGTGGAGTTAAGCCCGGACTACGACCTTAAGAAATGAGTGCACTAACCACTACACTATTGCGGCTCTCAGTCATGGTGTCTTGAGCTTTAACTTGCAATTGGGACCAAATTGTCTGGAATTAGCACCTAGCTGTATTGTTTACCTTACTGTACAATACTATACGTGGACTTAACACCATTGGCACCAATTTCTTCTTCTTCTTCTTCTTCTTCTTCTTCTTACGTTCAATATCGATCACTTGTTAACCATTCTGTGTGATTTGTATGTGATATGCGCCTAAGAGCGAGTGTACGTTGTGCAAGTTATGCGCCTACAAGTAGGCCAGCACATCCGATTTCTGCGATGCTTTTATTTACTAGGTAGCTTCCCTAGGTCCTACATCAGTCGCCTCTTACTACATGTCTTGTAGGTTGCAGTGGTACTATTCCCTGCTTCTTTTGTGGGCACTGGCACCACATAGGAGATTGGAACCAGCAATAAATATAACATATATACTTATGGCAGACTTTCAAAGAAATTGTGAGACAACATTAACACTGGAGAACCAAGATTCAGTTCTACTAGGCCTGTATAATTAACTCTTTACTATTGTAGCTCAGAAACATGGACAACCTACTTAAAACATGAGAGAAAACAACGTTATCCATAAGCAATACTTCAAAGAGGACACGATTAAACCCAAACTAGGTAGAATATGTTGTCAAAAGTTCCAGTTGGAAGCAGACTCGGAATATGTGTCTGAGAACTGGAGAAAACATTAGATCAGCTTGCTGAAGAGAGGGTGGCAAAGATAACTCCAATATAAAAATTTACTACATTTGCTCTCTCTCTCTCTCTCTTGTCTATTACACCTTTCACATTCACTGTCTTCACAAGATTATGAACATCAGATGACATTAAAAGTAGACAAAGTGTTGCAACATGCAAACTTTCCATCTATCATGGGCTAGCAGCAGTAGAAGACTAACATTTTTGGAATGTATAAGAAGGAAGGATAATAGCCTCATACACAAACGTGTTGTTCTGTGAAATTTCGGAAGGGAAGTGGCACCAAGACAGACCACTGCTCATACATCTTATAGAAGCAAAGAAGATCATGAAAAGAAATGGGATGATAATTTAGAGACATTGCAATATATTACAGACAAAGTACAATAAGTGTTGCACAGATAAGTGTGCAAAACCGAGATGATAACCGAAGCTAATCCTAGAATAGCTAACGCACGCTGCCGTCTCAGTCTTAAGAAAGAAAAAAACAACTGGATGATGACCAAGTTGTATGGAACACAACATTGCGTAAAGTTGCAAAGCCTTTTCAAGATAACTCATCATAGTCACACACTTGCCAAATTACTGCGACGTTCTGAGTTCGAATCACACTGCGGATAGTTAGGTTTGCAAATTGGTTCGTGTGGATTTTTACAAAAGGACGATAGCACCACCCATTCAGAAAGCAATGGCAAACTACTGAACGTAATAATGCCTAGAAAAATCACAAACAGCGTTAAAAAGCTAGGGTTTATTCGCAAAGTCCTGTAAAGGATATGCAATTAACTTAACTTTAAATGTCAAACAAGGTCACACAAACACACACACATATATATATATAGATCTCTGTGACGTAAAGGTGAGGTGCTCGTCTCTCGTGTCAAAGGTACCAGGTTCGCTTCCGCGTGGAGCCATCTGGACATTTTCTCAGAGATCCCTGATCTCGGTGTAGGTGGAATCGAGTTTCTAGTCCTATCGGAGACGGACGATAAAACAACGGTCCCGTGTTCAATTTGAACACGTAATAGAACTCTTGGCAGTTCAAAATCGAGAAGAGTAGATTTGAAAGCCGCTGCCAAAGTAAAATTTATTATAAAAGATTAAAAACTAAATTTGTTACAAAATATCTTCACCATCTTCAAAAGTATATCGGTGTTCCTCGCCAGTGCTATGGAGTTCGTGCTCTGCAACTGAGATCTTCATGTGTAAGAAAAAGATCGAAGCGCACATGGTTACTCAACGAATTACAATGATGATGGTCCTATCAATCAATCAATAAATATATATATATAATATATCAATATATATGTCTTATCTTAGCCTGTAAATGGTTTCAAGCGTCTGTGTTGGAGGTTTAGTGTTGTTGATTTTCTAGCGCCTGTGTTGAAGTACTTGTTTGCTTCATTCTCGCTTTCATTTCGATAATCTTTCTTGTTTTTAGTAGCACATTTCTGGTGCACAAAGTTGAAACAATTACATTATATTAAGTTGTTAAACTTTGCTTGGATGTCTGCTTATTAGTCTGTTTACAAGTCTGCTTATCAGCGTTCAGATTCAATGAAAACAATAACTACATGAACAGGTTTCCACAGTAAAATGATATTGTTATTACGTAGAAAATAAGAATTTATTTTTTGCCTTATCGATTTTATCGGTTATCATTGTATACTCGGAACCCTTTCATATCTCGTGGTATATAGGTCAATACAGTATTAGGCCTGTATTTTTCATTGACCGTCGGCATACGATGGGTGATGTGGTCAGTATCACGCCGGCCGCCTTTACTTTCCCAGAGCATGTTTGGTACCCAGTTGAGGCTGGGTCGACCTGAGAGCCGTCGAGGTCGGGAAAAATTCCACGCGCATTGCGGGAGCTGAACCCATACCACCAGCCTTGAGAAGCGAGTTCACTAACAACTACGCTACAGCGGCTTTCATTGTATGCTCGGAACACTATTATTGTCAAAATACAAAACATTAAAGTCTTATTAAAGTTTCTCAGAAAATGAAGTATTTCAGTCACGTTAACCGACATGGTGGTTTGAAAGTAAAAATACTTAAAGGCATGGTTCCTGGGGTAGAGGCAGGGGAAGACGAAGACAAAGGTGGCAGAAGTGTATCATGAACGCCTTGAACATGACGTTTAAAGATGTGGAAGAACTTGCTGGAGACAACGAGATTTTCAAACAGTGTGTCGTGAAAGCGACATTATGCAAGGGATATGCTATATGATTTTGATTATCTATATTAGAATAAGTACTTTCAATATTAAAACAAGTACTTTCAATATTAGAACAGGTACTTTCAATATTAGAACAAGTACTTTCAATATTAGAACAAGTACTTTCATTATTAGAACAAGTACTTTCAATATTAGAACACGTACTTTCAATATTAGAACAAGTACTATCAAAATTAGAACAATTTCGCTTTATTTTCTCACCTTCATTTAACAATTTTTCCTTTGATGTGCTCAAATGCTTTTCTTTAGACAACTTTCTCTTTTCCTGGGATCCTGAAGCCATGGTGGCTCACTTAAATATCTGTTTTGTTATTTTACGATCAGTTTTTCTAGCTGTTGTTGAACAGATTGATCTGTTGTAGAAATAGAAACTGTCATAACAGAATGCACTGTTTCAAACAGCATGTGATGTCATAGATTAGAAGTAGAAAAGAGAGTTGTCACAGAGTGAGCTGTCATAAGTGAGTTGTCACAGAGTGAAACGTCAAAGACTGAGTTGTCACATAGTGAGTTGTCACAGAGTGAAATGTCACAGAGTGTGTTGTCACAGAGTGAGTTGTCACAGAGTGAGTTGCCACAGAGTAAGATGTCACAGAGTGAGTTGCCACAGAGTGAAATGTCACAGAGTGAGTTGTCACAGAGTGAGTTGTCACAGAGTGAAATGGTCAAAACACTGACAATTATCACTAATATATATTTCAGTCACAATTATATTTGTTTTTCGTTTTCCCGTTTAGAGTGCAGTCGTAATATTGCGATTAATATGACACCTATGGCTGATTTTTGCGCAAAGCATGCTTTTCTTACCACAAGCGTCCCTTTGTCATTCATTTGAGCCTGTAATCCAACTTCAAGGGCGTCACATATATGTTATTTCACTCACAAATAGATATGTCATCACAATAGATATTCATCACAAATAGATATTAATCACAAATAGATATTTCAGTCACAAATAGATATGTCAGTCACAAATAGATATGTCAGTCACAAATAGATATGTCAGTCACAAATAGATATGTCAGTCACAAATAGATATGTCAGTCACAAATAGATATGTCAGTCACAAATAGATATGTCAGTCACAAATAATATTCAGTCACAAATAGATATGTCAGTCACAAATAGATATGTCACTCACAAATAGATATGTCAGTCACAAATGATATTATCACAAATAGATATGTCAGTCACAAATAGATATTTCACTCACAAATAGATATGTCACTCACAAATAGATATGTCAGTCACAAATAGATATGTCAGTCACAAATAGATATTTCAGTCACAAATAGATATGTCAGTCACAAATAGATATGTCACTCACAAATAGATATGTCAGTCACAAATAGATATTTCAATTACATATGATGACGATGTTCTGTATACAAAGTTCTCAGGTGTTTATTAAAACCAGTTACAAAATCATCAAACCAAACACTTCAATGCACAATATTGCCTAAGCTGTAGGCCCTATTGTCTGATATATGCTACCAGTGCAAGACCATCATGCAGTGGATATCGTCTTACTGTGACGTAGCAGGAAATGAGACAGCACACCGACTGGTCAAGGAAGGTGCTGTAGTGAAGTAGCATGAAATGAGACAGCACACCGACTGGCCAAGGAAGGTGCTGTAGTGAAGTAGCATGAAGTGAGACAGCACACCGACTGGCCAAGGAAGGTGCTGTAGTGAAGTAGCATGACATGAGACAGCACACCGACTGGCCAAGGAAGGTGCTGTAGTGCAGTAGCATGAAGTGAGACACACACCGACTGGCCAAGGAAGGTGCTGAGTGAGGTAGCAGAAGTGAGACAGCACACCGACTGGCCAAGGAAGGTGCTGTAGTGAAGTAGCATGAAGTGAGACAGCACACCGACTGGCCAAGGAAGTGTCGTAGGAGAGCAATCGGATATAACAGATGTGTCATCAACTAGAACAGAAGGTCTCAGTCCCTCTCCACAAAGGTGGCACGACATCTGCAGAGAGTATTGCAAAAACACGAACTCCGTAGCTCGGGAAACTATCTTAAGGTCTCCTTCCTTTCTTCCTTTCGTTCGCTTGAAATATTGTCTATATATTCAAGTTGTCTCTTGTATAGAGGTCCGTGTAGTTTTCTGTCGAGGTGTTTGTTAGGCCAGTGAGTTTGCCTCAGTATATCACATTCGGGCAGTCTTAGATATGCTCTGGTCTGGTGCCTGTCCACATGTACACATGACTAAATTGCCAATCTTGAATTTTGTATACATATGGCTGAGGCGTCGATTGTGTCATGTTTTAAGGCCCAGAATGACAATTTTTTCCAATCTGCTCATATTATAGTAATCGTCTTGTGTTGGTATCTTAGGGTCTCTAGAATAAAGTTCTTTTGTGAACAGACAGGAACTGTCTGGATACAAACCAACGACCTTAAGAGCGCAGGGCAAAGGCTTAACCAAATAACCACACTAAAGAAAGGATGAATAACTCAATCATAAATCCACTAATTCTAACATAGGACGACTACCAAAATATGTGAAAGATTATAAAGTGGTGTTATTCTTCGACTCAGAACTTGACCCCACAATCTCATGTATAAAAAATTCATAATTGACAATTCAGTCGTGTAGACATTCATGACATGCACAGACTGCAGAGCACATACTTTAAGACTTGTCTTAAATACAATATACTGACATACTCACTGGTGCAGTGAAGCAACAATGGAAAGAAAATTGCATAAACATTGTGAGTCAGCTACAAAAAACAGAGAAGTTTATACAAGAAATATAATTAGTTGTATAGACAATATATCAAGCGAATGAAAGAAAGAAACTCAAACCAGCGCGATAGCTATTGTAAACATATAATATATAATATTATATATATATATATATATATATATATAGATATATATATACATATATATATATATATACAGGGTGTTCAACTTAAAAGCAGCCCCAGTCATAAATATAAATTTGTCAGGTACGCATTGCATCTCGTCTATTTACTATTTAAAACGGTTCTGACTAGCTTGTCCTACGTCACATTTGTTCATCGCCCTTCCCTGACTACAATTGCACACCATCACACAACCTTGACCTATACACGTCATAAATGAACCTTCTCATTTCCATACATATATGCCCGATTAGCTCCTTTCACAGGCTGCTTTTAAGTTGAACACCCTGATATATATAAATATAATATATATATATATATATAATTTTTAACTTCCTTACCACTTGACAATCTATACTAAATTATAAAAATGTTGTATATGGAATTAAAATACAACATTTCAAACATTGTTTTTATAAGTGACTAGAGTAGAATTTAAACATATGTTAGCTAATACATTTAACAAGAAAATAAACAAGTCGCTTTAGGAACAAATTTCAATCGACATTAATAAGAAAGATCGCCAAACAGGATTTAAAAAATCCAATCTTCTCCCATTGAAGTAAACAATGGGAAATCAATAATACATAACCGTAAACATTGGCGGGCTTAGCAGAAATTTGGTTTGACAGAAGAAAATTAGTATTTAAACGTGAACTTAGTCCTAACACCAAAATATTTACATCTTGTAGCCATCAATAATAGACCTACAGGTTTTTCTTCTTCTCTTCCACCATTTACTTCTTTATAGAAGTGCTGGGGAGAACTACAGCACATGGCTAAAACATTGTCAGAGTGTGCAACTTGGAGACCAACTTTTGCTTTGGGATTTCTGTTCAACACAAACGAAGTGACTTGTTTTGTGGGCATCAGGAAATTGAGATTTTCATGTCAACGTACATGTCTACGTTGCACATCTTTTGACCCCACATGTCATTCCTGATCATTTCTAGATTCTCTACTTACAGATATGGCTCTTCGCAATTTTTATACCTCAAGTTAAAATTCCTCTAGAAAGTGTCTGATTTGAGTCACAAAACGACATATTGTGGAAATTGGAATGCCAAGCTGTACGTCATTATCAAAGAAGCCTTCTTAAAACGCATTTAATATTGTATGGACCACTGGGTGAAGTGTGTGTAGTCCTATGAAGAGTGCTTTGGAAAAATGTAGGGTTTCATACCCTCAGATGAACAATTTTATTTTCTTCTGCCAAAGTTCAAATCTTTTTAAAACAGATCTCGTATATATATGTATATATAAATGTATACATTTCTCATGATTATTCTCGGAATCTACTGTAGCGCCACAGGAACAAACTAGGAAATGTTGGAACATAATAAGAGTTCCATCACGACCACTTCTCTTGCCACCGTCTCCAAAAATGATTGAGTCCCCTTTCTTCAATGAAGGCTCGTTGAATTTCTAAAGATATTTTCGTACCCTTAGCTGACTTTCAGTTGCATAACTGTTGAAAGTTCTTCCTTCACGACAATGTTATATGTAAGCGATACTTTAAAGAGGACAGAAATAAACCCAAACTAGGTAGAATATGTTGTGAAAAGTTCCAGTAGGAAGTAGGCTCTGAATATGTGTCTGAGAATTAGAGAAAACAGATTAGGTCTGTTTGCTGAAGGAGAGCATGACAGAGAAAGCACCACCATAACATGTCCCCAATTGCTCTCTCTCTCTTTCTCTCTCTCTTGCTCTTGTGTCTCTAACTCCGTTGCGACATAGACCCTAACCAGGCCATGCCATGTATTTATCTCTCTCTCTCTCTCGCGATCACCTAAAAGACCGATGTACCTGATCTCTCCATAAATTCATTCATGTGTAAATCTGATTCATGCAGCCTTAGCATGGGTTGGTTTTGTCACATCTTCAGCACCATTTGGAGCTCTGGTGCTTATCCTTCGGCGATATGTCCGGATTCAGCCAGCGTTTACATGGTTCGCTCTTCGTTAGACTTTGGCTGTCCCCAGCCATCCTGCAAGGCAGCAGGTTGACTTCTAGACATTTAGGATACATGCATCCGATTTCAGCCAAACCTCCTTAGTCGCCTCTTACGACATGCGGGCAGGTAACAGTGGTTCTATTCTTTATACCCCAAATTTGGGCCCCGATAACCACTCGAGCTATGCTATGTATTTGTTCGTGGTTAGCTTGTTTTATATAGCTAACGTTTTCTTCCTAGTAGAGTAGCTAGCCTCAAGCCGAATCCTAACGTAGTCAGTTATTATGATTTGCTTCCATTGTGTACCATATTTGCATTAGATCAGTGATGTCTTGAGTTTGTGAGAAAATCATCTTCGTTAGTTCAGTTTAATTTAGTCGTCAGATCATCATCACCGCACATCGAACCAAAAACCGAAGGATTGACTTCATTGCACCGGGTTTTACCCCATATGGCTCGGTCCCTCTCTCCAGAAATGGCACGCCACCTGCCGAGAGTATTGCACAAAGCACGAACTCCGTAGCTCCGGCAACAATCCTAGGGGTCTTTGTGCAATACTCTCGGCAGTTCCTCTCTCCCTTAGGAAATTTATAATATCGGCCTGGTCCATTGCTCCTCTGCTTTAATTAAACAGCAGCCATACATGCAAGCCTTATTGGCGTATTTATTTCCCTTTAATCAGCATGTCCCCGACACAAAAACATCCTCAGCGACTCGAGCCATTTTCTCCGAGCCCAATCTGTTTCAATCTTGTGGAGCACATCACTTGCGTATATAAGTAACATGAACAATACAACAGTGAGCTCACACACTTAAGAAACATGTCTACCTATTTGTACACAGATTTGAGGGTTTAACTAGATTGAACATGGTAACATATGTGCACAATCCACATTTTCAAAATCAATACATCTTGACAACTTTCTTATTTCAGCTACCTATACTTAATTGTGTTGTTAACTCAATCCATACAAGGAACTACTGTAGTGGTGTACAAATGTGCATCTATTACACCACTAGTCATTATAGTGGTTTTTCTCAAAGAGTACTTTCTTTCTTTTTTGTACCAAACCTTACAAGTTTCTATCATAGCTACCAATAAGAACATTAATGCATTATAAATAGTATATTCTCATCATATAGCTCGTTTTGAGCAGAACTTAGTCTCCCTGACCGTCCTTCGGAGCTTATTTCTCTTATACGCCAAATGCTCTCTGCAGCCGTCATGCTCAAATTATCAGTAACATCCTGAATCCATCTTTTCTGTGGTTTCCTCCTCTCTCTTTGATGGGAGGAGTCTATTTCTTTCTCTACTCTTGTGTGGTTTCCTCCTCTCCTCTTTGATGGGAGGAGTCTTTTCTTTCTCTACTTGTGTGGTTTCCTCCTCTCTTGATGGAGGAGTCTTTTCTTCACCTTGTGGTTCCTCCTCCTTTGATGGGAGGAGTCTTTTTCTTTTCTCTACCCTTGTGTGGTTTCCCTCCTCTCCTCTTTGATGGGAGGAGTCTTTTTCTTTTCTCTACTCCTGTTTAGCTTCACAGCTTCAGGATATAAATATATTTCTAGAAACATCTTTTGTTTACGATTCATAAATAGTTTTTTTCATCTGCTCTGTTGTTTCTGAGGTCCACCTATAACGTAGACGAAATTTTGATTTGTATCCATTGTATCGAGTAGCATTGCCTTTATATCCATTGTATCGGAGTAACATTGCTCTTTGTATCCATTGTATCGGAGTAACATTGCTCTTTATATCCATTGTATCGGAGTAACATTGCTCTTTGTATCAATTGTATCGGAGTAACATTGCTCTTTGTATCCATTGTATCGGAGTAACATTGCTCTTTGTATCCATTGTATCGGAGTAACATTGCTCTTTGTATCCATTGTATCGGAGTAACATTGTTCTTTGTATCCATTGTATCGGAGTAACATTGCTCTTTGTATCCATTGTATCGGAGTAACATTGCTCTTTGTATCAATTGTATCGGAGTAACATTGCTCTTTGTATCCATTGTATCGGAGTAACATTGCTCTTTGTATCCATTGTATCGGAGTAGCATTGCTCTTTGTATCCATTGTATCGGAGTAACATTGCTCTTTGTATCAATTGTATCGCAGTAACATTGCTCTTTGTATCCATTGTATCGCAGTAGCATTGCCTTTGGGGCGCATGTCTATCGGTAAATTGCTTATGTGGCCGAACCTATAATTTGTTGTTTCTTGATCAAAGTTCAGTATTTATGTTGTACCATTTTTCCTCCTTTTATTTATTTCTAAGCATCTCTTTCTGATACTCACATCATTCAGCGTAGACACTTCATCGTTGTCGTTATCTTCTATCAGTTAATGTCAGTGTCCAGGCTCTCTTCTTGATACATCATTCAGCGTAGACACTTCATCGTTGTCGTTATCTTCTATCAGTTAATGTCAGTGTCCAGGCTCTCTTCTTGATACATCATTCAGCGTAGACACTTCATCGCTGTCGTTATCTTCTATCAGTTAATGTCAGTGTCCAGGTTTGACATTGATAGCATACTGTTGGCAGTAGGATTGTAAATGAAAGTAAGAAGAGCAAAAATAAGAAGCAAGATACGGAATATAAGCCTGACCAAAGAAGGAAACAAGACACAAGTGTAGACATTGACTCAATCTGAGATGTAGTCAACTCGAATAATAAGACCGACCAAACAAGGAAACAGGAGACAAGTGTAGACATTGGTTTAATCTGAGATGTAATCAACTCGAATAATAAGACCGACCAAACAAGGAAACAAGTGACAAGTGTAGACATTGGTTCAATCTGAGATGTAATCAACTCGAATAATAAGACCGACCAAACAAGGAAACAAGTGACAAGTGTAGACATTGGTTTAATCTGAGATGTAATCAACTCGAATAACTGTATATAAAGGATACATATACAACTTTGATCTGAAGGAAGAGTTCTGCCATCTGAAATAATTTGTTTACGGTCTAAAGGTCTCAGAGATCAAACATACAAAAATGTTAGATCTAGGAAAAGCCTCACCATAGACAACATTTATTGGTCAAACTAAAATATTCATTTGAAAATATGTATGACTTAGGAATCCCATCAGTTAAATAAAGTCAAAACCATTCGTCAAGATTGGTGATAAAACCATTCCTCAAGAGTGGTGATAAAATCATTCCTCAAGATTGGTGATAAAACCATTCCTCAAGATTGGTGATAAAACCATTCCTCAAGATTGGTGATAAAACCATTCCTCAAGATTGGTGATAAAACCATTCCTCAAGATTGGTGATAAACCATTCCTCAAGATTGTGATAAACCATTCTCAAGATTGGTGATAAACCATTCCTCAAGATTGTGATAAACCATTCGTCAAGATTGTGATAAACCATTCCTCAAGATTGTGATAAACCATTCCTCAAGATTGTGATAAAACCATTCGTCAAGATCTGTATAAAACCATTCCTCAAGAGTGGTGATAAAACCATTCCTCAAGATTGTGATAAACCATTCGTCAAGATTGGTGATAAAACCATTCCTCAAGATTGGTGATAAAACCATTCCTCAAGATTGGTGATAAAACCATTCCTCAAGATTGGTGATAAAACCATTCCTCAAGAGTGGTGATAAAACCATTCCTCAAGATTGGTGATAAACCATTCCTCAAGATTGGTGATAAAACCATTCCTCAAGAGTGGTGATAAAACCATTCCTCAAGATTGGTGATAAAACCATTCGTCAAGATTGGTGATAAAACCATTCCTCAAGAGTGGTGATAAAACCATTCCTCAAGATTGGTGATAAAACCATTCCTCAAGATTGGTGATAAAACCATTCCTCAAGAGTGGTGATAAAACCATTCCTCAAGATTGGTGATAAAACCATTCCTCAAGATTGGTGATAAAACCATTCCTCAAGATTGGTGATAAAACCATTCCTCAAGATTGGTGATAAAACCATTCCTCAAGATTGGTGATAAAACCATTCCTCAAGAGTGGTGATAAAACCATTCCTCAAGATTGGTGATAAAACCATTCGTCAAGATTGGTGATAAAACCATTCCTCAAGATTGGTGATAAAACCATTCCTCAAGATTGGTGATAAAACCATTCCTCAAGATTGGTGATAAAACCATTCCTCAAGATTGGTGATAAAACCATTCCTCAAGAGTGGTGATAAAACCATTCCTCAAGATTGGTGATAAAACCATTCGTCAAGATTGGTGATAAAACCATTCCTCAAGAGTGGTGATAAAACCATTCCTCAAGATTGGTGATAAAACCATTCCTCAAGAGTGGTGATAAAACCATTCCTCAAGAGTGGTGATAAAACCATTCCTCAAGATTGGTGATAAAACCATTCCTCAAGATTGGTGATAAAAGTAAAGTGCCGCATCTTTTTTCATTCCATGTGGTTAATTGGAGAAAACTGTGTTAAGTGTACGTCTTTTCTTTGTTCTAAACGCAAGCGGAGAAGTATTGTTTGATTCTGTCATTCAGTAAAGCATACTTATCCTAAACAAATCTTCACTTATACTAATCTCAGTCAAAGAGAAACACTAACAATTCCATCCAAGATCTAGAAGTTAAGCATTTTGATAGAGTCAATATCCCATTGAAAAAACTGACAATGAGATTAGAAGCTTCGTTTAGTTAAATGAGGAAGTTCAACAACGCAGTGTATTAGAGTCAATGCTAGTCCTGTTATATATATATGAATAGCACCAGCAAGTTCAGCCCCCCAACAAACCATATAAGGATAACTCTCCTGACAAACAGTTTCCTAACTTATTCATGATCCAGTAAAGAAAACAGAGAAACTAGACAAGGAATTCAAACCTAACAATAAACTGCAAACAAAAATCACAAGTAATCATATTGTCCATCTCAAGTTACAAATCAAAAATGCAATTAAGTTTGGAAAACCTCGAAAACAACAAATAGATACATCGACTTTTTTGGGAAGATGGGAGGGGAGGAGGGGGTTGTTGAGATTGGGGTGTCTACAAAATTGACCTCAAATTCCCATAAAGGTTAATATTAAACAAATAACACAAATACAGAAAATGCCTGCCATGTAGATGGAAATATTGACAAAGCTCAAAATATGAACCTAAGGATAATTCACAGCAAAATGAGAAGGCCTGCAATGAAGGAGATTGAGAAGACAGAAGATAGAGAGCGCAATATTGCAAAGCCAAAATGCCACACACAACAACAAAAACCACAACCATAGAGACGTCGAAAATAAAATTATAATTGTGTGTACCATCAAGCAAACAGTAATTTTATATGCCTGAAAATCTTTAGTTTAAGCTAACGAAAACATGGATCCAAAGTGAAAAGACGATAATAATATAACAAAATGACACTTTAAATTTCAGGTTTAGTTCATTTAGTATTTCGAGTCTGTAGTTGATTTCTTGATGGAGGACTATGGTTGAATCATTGATTGTTGTCATTTTACATATTTAGTTATTAATCTTTCTTGCTTTTGTAATGCAGTGCTCGCATTCCAAGTATGTACACCTTGCTGAGTCAGCGGCGTCTGAGATGGCTAGGACACCTGTGCCGTATGACTGATGGTAGAACCCCAAAGGAAATTTTATATGGTCAACTCGCAACTGGTACGAGACAGTGTGGACGCTTATTACTACACTTCATTAACATATGCAAGCGTGATCTAACTTCAAGCAGCAAAGACAAAGACTATTGGGAGCGGTTACTCAAAGACAGGCATGTAAGGCGTGCGGCAGTGAGGATTGGCTTAAAAAAAAAGAAAAACACTATCACAAATGGAGACAAAAGAGAGCGCAGAGGGCAGCGAGAACATAGTATCATCTCCAGTCTCTAGTTTCCCTTGTAGCAACTGTGGCAAGGACTGCCACTCCAGAATAATGAATTACAGCCACACCAGACGATGTGATTCAGCACAAAACAAACTACATGACGCAAAACCTATTGTCTGCTGAGACAAAGAGGTCAATGATGATGATAACACTGTCATATACGTATCCTTGTCCATATCGCATATGAACCACCAATAAGCATTTTTTTAAAGCACGCACATATTGTTGTAGATGCTATTTATAAATCTGCTCTCACACCCGTGTGTTTCCGGGGCTCGCAAGGGGAGCAAAGAATAGTTATACTGCGACCTACAAGGCATGTCCTAAAAGGCGACTGAGGTAGGGATCTAGGAAGCTACCTAGTAAATTAAAAAGCGTCACAGAAATCGGATGTGCTGGTCTACTTGTAGGCCCATAACTGGCACAACGTGCAATCACTCTTAGGCTCGGTTCACATACAAATCACAAAGAATGGTTAACAAGTAATCGATATGGAGCTTTCGAAGAAGAAGAAGTGTGTTCTCAAATTGTCTTCACATTTTAAAACAACTAAGTACAATTATTTAAACAATTAGAAAACTCTTGCCATAAATAATAACTCACGTCAAACGGATACTCAATGGTCAATCAGATATAGAAGACTCTGTACACATGTACACATATTAGCAACCATCACATACTCAACATTTCCTTAGACCATCATACGGATCGTATCAACAACGCGATGTAACAATCAAAGTAGTTGGAAGATGTGTTTGACTTTATTTTAATATAAAACTACCATGTGAAGTGTGTTGTTAGCTTGACAGCCTATGCACAAAACTACCATGTGAAGTGTGTTGTTAGCTTGACAGCCTATGCACAAAACTACCATGTGAAGTGTGTTGTTAGCTTGACAGCCTATGCACAAATCCATAACATTGATAATATGTGCTTATACATATATTATATATCCTAGTGTTATCTCACACACACGCACCTGTGCCAAAAGTGTATCGATAAATAACCAAAGGAGAAATTCGTTTCGTAATATTTCATTTTGTAGGTTGGTAGGCCTTGTTGTTTTGAAGTTTGTGGTACTCGTTGTTTTGTAGGTTGGAGGCCCTGTTATTTTGATATGTGTGGTCCTCGTTATTTGTAGTTAGGCCTTGTTGTTTGAAGTTGGTCCCGTTGTTTTGTAGGTTGGAGGCCTTGCTGTTTTAAATTTGTGGTCCTCATTATTTTGTAGGTTGGAGGCCTTGCTGTTTTGAAATTTATGGTCCTTGTTGTTTTGTAGGTTGAAGACCTTGCTGTTTTGAAATTTAAGGTCCTTGTTGTTTTGTAGGTTGAAGACCTTGCTGTTTTGAAATTTAAGGTCCTTGTTGTTTTGTAGGTTGAGGGTGTCGTTGTTTAGTTATACATATTTCAGACGTCTTTATTTTATAGCTTGAGCTTCACTGTTTTGTAGTTTGAGAGTTACTGTTTGTAGTTTGAGAGCTTCAATGTTTTATAGCTTGGCAGCTTCACTGTTTTGTAGTTTGAGAGCTTCACTGTTTTGTAGTTTGAGAGCTTCAATGTTTTGAGTTTGAGAGCTCACTGTTTTGTAGTTTGAGAGCTCAATGTTTGTAGTTTGAGAGCTTCAATGTTTTGTAGTTTGAGAGCTTCAATGTTTTGTAGTTTGAGAGCTTCACTGTTTTGTAGTTTGAGAGCTTCAATGTTTTGTAGTTTGAGAGCTTCAATGTTTTGTAGTTTGAGAGCTTCAATGTTTTGTAGTTTGAGAGCTTCACTGTTTTGTAGTTTGAGAGCTTCACTGTTTTGTAGTTTGAGAGCTTCAATTTTTGTAGTTTGAGAGCTTCAATGTTTTGTAGTTTGAGAGCTTCAATGTTTTGTAGTTTGAGAGCTTCAATGTTTTGTAGTTGAGAGCTCATGTTTGTAGTTTGAGAGCTAATGTTTTGTAGTTTGAGAGCTTCAATGTTTTGTAGCTGAAAGCTTCACTGTTTGTAGTTGAGAGCTTCACTGTTTGTAGTTTGAGAGCTTCACTGTTTGTAGATTGAGAGCTTAATGTTTGTAGTTTGAGAGCTTCAATGTTTTGTAGTTTGAGAACTTCAATGTTTTGTAGTTTGAGAGCTTCAATGTTTTGTAGTTTGAGAGCTTCAATGTTTTGTAGTTTGAGAGCTTCAATGTTTTGTAGTTGAAAGCTTCAATGTTTGTAGTTTGAGAGCTCAATGTTTGTAGTTTGAGAACTTCAATGTTTTGTAGTTTGAGAGCTTCAATGTTTTGTAGTTTGAGAGCTTCACTGTTTTGTAGATTGAGAGCTCAATGTTTGTAGTTTGAGAGCTTCAATGTTTTGTAGTTTGAAAGCTTCAATGTTTTGTAGTTTGAGAGCTTCAATGTTTTGTAGTTTGAGAACTTCAATGTTTTGTAGTTTGAGAGCTTCAATGTTTTGTAGTTTGAGAGCTTCAATCTTTGTAGTTGAGAGCTTCAATGTTTGTAGTTTGAGAGCTTCAATGTTTTGTAGTTTGAAGCTTCACTGTTTTGTAGTTTGAGAGCTTCACTGTTTTGTAGTTTGAGAGCTTCAATGTTTTGTAGTTTGAGAGCTTCAATGTTTTGTAGCTTGAGAGCTTCACTGTTTTGTAGTTTGAGAGCTTCACTGTTTTGTAGTTTGAGAGCTTCACTGTTTTGTAGTTTGAGAGCTTCAATGTTTTGTAGTTTGAGAGCTTCAATGTTTTGTAGTTTGAGAGCTTCACTGTTTTGTAGTTTGAGAGCTTCACTGTTTTGTAGTTTGAGAGCTTCACTGTTTTGTAGTTTGAGAGCGTCACTGTTTTGTAGTTTGAGAGCTTCAATGTTTTGTAGTTTGAGAGCTTCACTGTTTTGTAGTTTGAGAGTTTCAATGTTTTGTAGTTTGAGAGCTTCAATGTTTGTAGTTGAGAGCTTCAATGTTTTGTAGTTTGAGAGCTTCAATGTTTTGTAGTTTGAAAGCCAATGTTTGTAGTTTGAGAGCTTCAATGTTTTGTAGTTTGAGAGCTTCACTGTTTTGTAGTTTGAGAGCTTCAATGTTTTGTAACATGGGGCCTACTCGATTTGTAAAGTTGACGGGATCATTAAGTTATATAGACTGAATGTTTCTATTTGTGTAGAATGGATCTCCTTGCTTTGTAGGTTTGAGGTCTTGTTAATTCTTAGCTTGGACATTCTTTGGTTTATCTCTTGTTTATAGATTGAGGCATTTTCTTTATGCAGGTTCTGGGGAACCAGGTTGTTTTGTAGGTTGTGTGGTCTTGTTGCTTTGCACGTTGATGATCTTGTTGTTTTGTAGGTTGTGTGGTCTTGCTGCTTTCCACTTGATGATCTTGTTGTTTTTATGTTGGTGTACCTGTTGCTTTCACGTTGATGATCTTGTTGTTTATATGTTGTGTACCTGTTGCTTTGCATATTGAAAGCCTTGTTTTTGTGTAGGTTTGGGACCAAGTTATTATAAATTTGAAAAGTAGTTATTTTGTAGGGTATGGCCTACTGTTTTGTAGGTTAGGCAGGCCCTGCGTGCTATGATGCAGAGAGCGCCGCATCAGGCGGAACCGTAAACGGGGGCGGCACAAGCAACGAAATTAAACTCACCATTGACCGTTATTTTGAAGAATAACACATTTAAGATGGGGTGGGGGGGCATTTCGAAAACTTGCAGCATACTGTGAAAATATACCGCACGGCCCTGGGTTAGGGACATTGTACAGTATTGTATTAATATGTATACAACACAGACAAATACAAAATGAACTTTTGACGCGACCATATTTTATTCGCAATCTAACGTAGTAATAAATGTTCCATTTTCACATCAAGTAAAAGATATTGTCTCGAGACAGAACAAAGTTGCATTATATATCAAGTTTAGTTTCAGTTTATTCTATCCAACAATGTAATTATATGTTATCAATATTTACTTATATCTAAGAGAAAACATATTATTTCGAATATATCCTTACATATTGTCATTATTTGTCTGTCATAGAACAGAAAGGTAACTCTTTCATCATTAAAGATCAAAGAAAGATGAAGAAAATAAAAGGAAAAGTTGCTAAAATTAATTAAAGTTATGTTGAAAACATGGCTACAATAGCTTTGTGTAAGAAAAATAATCAAAGAAACATAATTTATTATCAACATTAGAAAGAGTCACTCATATTTGTTTTCAATATACTCGTATTATGAGGAAAAGTTGGATGAGAATCATGATAATATTTGAGTCAGAATATATCATAGTGAACTCGCTTCAAGGCTGGTGGTCTGGGTTCAACTCCGCACTGCGCGTGGAATTTTCCCGACCTCGACGGTCTCAGGTCGACCAGCCTCAACTGGGTACCAGACATGCTCTGGCAAAGTAAAGGCGGCCGGCGTGATGCTGACCACATCACCCATGCTGTCAGCTAGCATTGTCTAGCTCTGTCACCATATCAAGGGGTCAGCTAATGAACAGAGCTGATATTTTGAAGGCATTCATAGAGTATGGCCGCAAAAGAAGATTTTTATATAAGACAAGCTACGTCAATTGCTAGATTGCAAGATTTTAGATTGAAGATTGGAGTGACCAGCACAGAAAAGCACAACAAATCTATGAGTAAGCTCAACAATCAACATCGAACTGCTACGGTTAGTCACTGAACTCTGTTGGATATATTTCGCTCTCAGATCGGAGCACCAATGGACATGTCCAGAGTGCAATTAAGATATTCCAAACTGAAACTCAATATATATATTCAGAATCAGAATGTTGGATTAACAAGAAGAGACCGGTTGAGAAATTAAGTCATCAAAAAAAAAAGTGGGTACAACATCAGTACTGAACTCCATCATCATCATCAAGGTGCGTATCCTTTATAGGACGTTGCTCTCTTTGCAGCACATCTGAAATTCACTCTGTCTCTTGCCAGTTCACCCACTTTGTCGATGGTCATGTTCATGGTTTCTTTAATATCTTGTAGCCATCTTCTTCTTGGTCTGCCTCTGCGTCCTGGGACCATGCCCTCTAGTATTGTTCTTTCCAGGCCATCGTGACGCTTGATGTGACCAAAGTATGCAATTTTTCTGTATAGTATGTTGTTTATCAGCCAATTATCTTTAACATTTAGTTCTTTCAGAACATCAGTGTTTTTTTATCCATCAAGAAACAACAAATTAAATGGTTCGGCCACATAAGCAGATTACCAACAGACAGTGCACATCAAAGAGCAATATTGCTCCGATACAATGGATACAAAGCAAAAGGCCTGCCGCTAAATTTAAAAGAAATTAATTGAAAAATGACCACTGATTCATCTATGGTTGTATTTCTCCAGTAGATGATCATTTATTAGTCTCAGTATAACCTTCAATGGCTATATTTAATACTCTTTTCACAGGTAATAATAATGACAATAATAGCCGTCCATCGCAGGCTATGATGACAACAGTCTCAGGCGTGAGTTGCTGCACCTCTCTGGTGTGTGCGGAGGTGACTGTAAGTTCAATTCTCGAATACAATCCCCCATCACAGGTGTGGCATACGTGCTCGAGGTTAAACATATAGGTGTTGTGTTTTGTCTTTTCACACACACTAGCTAGAAGGTACTACACAGTTCCTTATTACTATTAGTTATAGTTTGATCAGGACATTAGATGAATACACATTTTAGGAAGAAATGAGAGCTTTATTTGTTCCCTTCACTCATGTCCTGAACAGGTAATGGGCAGGATATTAAGGTGAGACATTATCGCATACGACAGTAACTTGAACAATTAGCTATTAGTTTCCAGAGACCCTAGACTGTTGCCGGAGCTAGGAGTTCGTGCTTGTGCAATACTCGGCAGGTGGCTGCCATTTCTGCGAAGGACTGAGCCATGGGTAAAACCCGGTGCAATGAAGTTAATCCTTCGGCTTTTAAACTTGAACAATTATAAAATTGCGTATACATATAAAGGTGTAATAAAAATGTACAATTTTCCGTAGCCTTTTCCAACATTGCGTTATAAAGTCACTTCACATTTCTATACCCTAGTGTGTAGGGGGCAGAAGGGCAAATTTCTTTCCTCGAGTGTAGAACTTTAAGTGTGGGATTCAACCCCCAAACCCTCTTGTGTCCGAGTCGATAGGCTAACGATTGCGCATTACGCGAATCTGCCCCACTATCAAAGTGTACATATAACAAAAATCTACTAGGACATCCGAGACTAACTGGCATCATGTATTTCACCTGTTGTGTACACCTTGACCTGGATGTACTATCACCTTGCTCAGGTATCCGCTATTACAACACACACACCTGGCAGTGAATAATTATTTATGCAATTTTGTTTAAAGACACCTGGGTGAGACTATGACTGGGTTAGTAGCTGTTCTCCCGTAATATAATTTACGTATAGGACGTTTATGGTTTGTCAACCAAAATGTGGTTGTCTGTGTTTTCTGTGTATGTGTATGTTAGTCTGTATGTGTTTTCCTTCCGATCCAAAAGCACTTGAGATGAAAGCTCTTCGGCTCGGTGCCATGGACATCGTAACCTTTCGGTTAGGTGCCACGAACACCGTAAATCTTGAGAACCTGTGGCATTTCTGTCAGTTCGCGGAATTAAACCCGCAATCACAGAGGTCTTGTCACCCGTAGTCCAACGCGCTACGAACACGCTGGGCAGGCGGGCTGTCTGTATGTGTAAAATTATGTTCGTGGTATGAGAAAAATTATGTAGTATGTCAGAGTTTACGTTGTATGTTAATCTATGTATGTGTTGTACTAGTACATACAAGTTTATGTTCGTGAAGTTTATGTTCGTGTCGTATGTAACAGTTATTGTTTATGTAATATGTAAAACGTTTATGTTGATGTTTTATGCAAAAGTGTATGAAGTATGTGAAAGTTTATGTGTGTATGTAGAGGTATGTGCTGTGTGTAAAATGTTATGTTCGTATTGTAGGTCAAAGTGTATGTCTGTGTTGTATGTTCAAGATTATGTCTGTGCATACGTTCATGTTTGTGGCGTGTGTGTATACGTGTGTGTATCTATGTGTGTATATGTGGGTATCTGTGTGTGTATCTGTGTTTGTATCGATGTGTATATGTGTGTGTACGTGATTGTTCACTAAAAGCAACTGATTGTACACGGTCAAATTGTGTCATTGTCTATAAGTTTTGTCTTTGTAAATTTTGTATTTGTAAATTTTGTCATTGTCTGTAAGTTTTGTATTTGTAAATTTTGTCTTTGTAAATTTTGTCATTGTCTGTAAGTTTTGTCTTTGTAAATGTTGTCATTGTCTGTAAGTTTTGTCTTTGTAAATGTTGTCATTGTCTGTAAGTTTTGTCTTTGTAAATTTTGTCATTGTTTGTAAGTTTTGTCTTTGTAAATTTTGTCATTGTCTGTAAGTTTTGTCTTTGTAAATGTTGTCATTGTCTGTAAGTTTTGTCTTTATAAATTTTGTCATTGTCTGTAAGATTTGTCTTTGTAAATTTTGTCATTGTCTGTAAGTTTTGTCTGTGTAAATGTTGTCATTGTCTGTAAGTTTTGTCTTTGTAAATTTTGTCATTGTCTGTAAGTTTTGTCTTTATAAATTTTGTCATTGTTTGTAAGTTTTGTCTTTGTAAATTTTGTCATTGTTTGTAAGTTTTGTCTTTGTAAATTTTGTCATTGTCTGTAAGTTTTGTCTTTGTAAATGTTGTCATTGTCTGTAAGTTTTGTCTTTGTAAATGTTGTCATTGTCTGTAAGTTTTGTCTTTGTAAATGTTGTCATTGTCTGTAAGTTTTGTCTTTGTAAATTTTGTCATTGTCTGTAAGTTTTGTCTTTGTAAATGTTGTCATTGTCTGTAAGTTTTGTCTTTATAAATTTTGTCATTGTTTGTAAGTTTTGTCTTTGTAAATTTTGTCATTGTCTGTAAGTTTTGTCTTTGTAAATTTTTTTAAAATGTTGTCTTTTCAGTCTAGTGCTCAGATCATACTTCTAGCTGAACCTTTCCTCGGTAAACTATTCCCATATTGGTTTATTTATTTGTACAGTCTCCAGAGTTCGCTTAACAAGTTTCTTGTGAAAAATGAAGGATTTTCAATAAATCTCTTGTCTATAGCAAAATCTCTCTAGAAAACATCCGTACCAATTCGAACATCTTCCATCAAGTAATGATGGCCAAACTATCCTTTATTACATTTTCAGATTAGACTTACTGTGCTGGAAATCGCAATAAAGCAATTTGTCTCCAACTAGTACTTCTAATGAGAGCCTCGGTAGCGTAGTTGTTAGTGAACTCGCTTCTCAAGGCTGGTGGTCTGAGTTCAGCTCCGCAGTGCGCGTGGATTTTTCCGACCGCGACGGCTCTCAGGTCGACCCAGCCTCAACTGGGTACCAGACATGCTCTGGGAAAGTAAAGACGGTCGGCGTGATGCTAACCACATCACCCATCGTGTGCCGATGGTCAATGAAAAATACAGACCTAACACTGTACTGACCTAAATACCACGAGGTATGAAAGGGTTCCTAGTACTTCTAATATAAAGTACAATGTAAGATGGCGCAGTCAACAAAGCAAGTTATGAGTTAAGATTAATATTAATTATGTGACATATTTTGTTGTTACCATATGCGACTAACGTTGGCTGACTTACTTACAATAGCACAGTAATAGGGTCGACGTGTCGATCAAAAACACTTCTTTCCGGAATGGTACACGTGAACAATACAAGACTTCAGTTAATGAACACACAATACAAAACAGTTTTTAACTAAAAACATAATAATCAAGTGTAGCAGTAAAACATAAAGTATAGTAGCTACTATCAAAATGCGTTCAAGATCAGAATACTAAGAGCATGCATATTCCCAGTGGCAACGTATGGGTGTGAAGCATGCACATTTCTAGTGGCAACGTATGGGTGTGAAGAATGCACATTTCCAGTGGCAACGTATGGGTGTGAAGCAAGTACATTTCCAGTGGCAACGTGTGGGTGTGAAGCATGCACATTTCCATTGGCAACGTGTGGGTGTGAAGCATGCACATTTCTACTGGCAACGTATGGGTGTAAAGCATGGATATTTAACAAGGAAGTGGGGAAATATATATGTGAAGCATGGGCATTTAACATGTGAGTGGGGAAACATATGTGCTTTTGAACATATGTTTTATAGCAGAACGCTCCGTATATCATGGACAGAGATGATAACAAATAGTTATATCTAGAAAGAACTCAACATCAAAAAAAAACTGGCTGATTCTACAAATAATAATGATAATATGGAAGTATTTTGAAAATATAAAGAGACACGAAGGGCTGGAGAAGACCATTATGGAAGTAGGAATCCCGGCAAAAAGGAGAAGAGGAAGACCATGGAGAAAATGGATTCAGAATGCAACTGATGGCTTAAGCATGACGGCTGCAGAGGCGGCACATCTGACCTATGAGAGAAATTCTGAAGGACTGTTAGTGTGGTAACGTTCTGCTCAGGACAAGCTATTTGATGATGACTGAATATATAACACACAGCTGTTGTTGGTGAATGAATATATAACACACAGCTGTTGTTGGTGACTGAATATATAACACACAGCTGTTGTTGGTGACAACAAAGATGTATTAAAACAAACATTGTTATCCCATTAATACATGTTAACATTTGATCAAACAGTGTACTACTATTGCTGTATTAAATCTTTTATTTCAAATTTCAATATTCGTTATTCTTACAAATTGTCATCAATATATACATTTTATGCATCATATCCTTTTCATACACATCTCTCCATCTACTTCTTCTCATACATCTCTGTTAATCTGTCTAATCCTTCTCACGTATACTTCATACATCTCTGTTAATCTGTCTAATCCTTCTCACGTATACTTCATATCATCTCTGTTAATCTGTCTAATCTCTTCTTCACGTATACTTCATACATCTCTGTTAATCTGTATAATCCTTCTCACGTATACTTATATATCACCATTACTTATTGTTCGCTGTTGTATATCCAGTCTATATCATATATATATATTTATCCATCTATTTCTTTTCATTCACATTTATCAATCCATCAATTTCCTCTTATATATTGTTCATTTAAGGATCATCTTCATCGCACAACAGACATGTTCATAATTGCTCCGATCTCCTTCTAGATATTTCTTTCAGTGTGTTTAAACTAACAACTCCCCTACCTATACATGTACATTAATCCATTACGTCTGAAATACGTTCAACGAACGATTACTCTGTATACATTCATTCATCTCTAACTTTCATTACGGCTATTGCAAGAACAAGATCTGATTTTTATTTATTCAACATTTACTCAATACAAATGTAAGCGTTTCCCTAATCAATGCGTCTCAGGTGTATGTACGCTTGCATTATCTTGACATTGGCCCACATCATCCTGCACGTGAAGGATGGAATGACTCACTAGGGAACAGCATGACCTACTTACTCGATAACTAAAGTCAGATAGCAGCCACCAGAGATGTATGTCTTGAGTGGCAACTTCTTTATGTTTCATTCTGTTGGCTTATCACATTTTAGTTTCTTCATAGTAGAAAACATAAACGTATGCCCCAGAATGTCGGAATTATATCGTAATTTTGTCATGGTTTGAGAGTAATGTGGGGCATAAAGATATGCACACAAAGGGCAGAATTTCATCCAGATGTCTAGATAGTAATGTGGGGCATAAAGATATGCACACAAAGAGCAGAATTTCATCTAGATGTCTAGAGTAATGTGGCATCAAAGATATGCAGACAAAGGGCAGAATTCCATCCAGATGTCTAGAGAGTAATGTGAGGGCATAAAGATATGCACACAAAGAGGCAGATATTCATCCAGATGTCTAGAGATTAATGTGGGGCATAAAGATATGCACACAAAGGGCAGAATTTCATCCAGATGTCTAGAGATTAATAAACTGTAGTTCATGCCTGTAGTTCCGCTGTTTAGGGCGGTGTAGGACATGGGGATGAGTTACAGAGAAATGTAATAACCGCATGGCTAGTTCAGTCGCCACGAAACTGTTCAGGTTAGGGTTTTATGCCCCCGACAGAACACAATTCTGGTCTTACCGTGAATTGAACGCAGGAGCATAAAGATATACAACATTTGACATTATGAACGTTCTCATAGCGGGGAGCAAAAATATTTCTATTTAAACCAATTAACGTCAACTACTAGATTGCATGAGCTGGGATTGAAGATTGGAGTAGCAAGAAAAGAACAGAACAACAGGTATATGAGTAGGCTCATCAATGAATATCAAACTAGTACGGTCAGTCGTTGGACGCTGTCGACGATGTTACGAAGGAGATCGGTGCTCTCAGGACATGTCCGAGTGCATGATGATATTCCAAACTGAAGCTGAAATAGATATCCCACAGAAGGGCAGAAAGTTCGATAAAGTGAGCAATGGGATGTTTAATGATAATATCTAATGTGCAATCAAGTACAGCAATCGTGGATCATTTTGATAATGATTTGCACATTACTGCTAAGACAACTCTAGAGAAGGTAGGCATAATCAGACAACGTTATCCCTTAACTTTGGACCTTCTAGCCAGATGAAGATGATAGGGAGTGGTGGAGTGACATGATCATACAAGTTTATCACTAGAACTATGGCTGTCTAACCTGATGAAGATGACAGGGAGTGGTGGAAGGATATGATCATACAAATTTATCACTAGAACTCTGGCAGTCTAACCTGAGAAGGAAAGAGTTTTATCATCGTCATTTATTATTTCTAAAATAAAGAAATTGCTGTCTAAACTTATACTTTCTGCAACATTTAACAATCGTTTCCTAACATTTTGCTTACTTTGACATGTAATGTTTCTAACATTTCTACATTTGCACACTGTAACTGTTCTAACATTCCTATGACATTGCACACTGTAACTGTTTCTAACATTTTCCTGACATTGTCACACCTAAAGTTTTTACATTTCTGACATTTACACAATGTAACTGTGTTCTTAACATTTCCTGACATTTGCAACTGTAACTGTTCTTAACATTTTCCTGACATTGCACACCTGTACGTGTTCTTAACATTTCCCTGAACATGTGCAACCTGTAACTGTTTCTAACATTTCACTGACATTTACACTGTAACTGTTTCTAACATTTCTGAGATTTGACACATGTAACTGTTTATTAACATTTTCCTGACATTTGCACATGTAACTGTTTCTAACATTTTCCTGACTTTGCACGCTGTAACTGTTCTAACATTTTCTGACATTTGACACTAAAGTTTCTAACATTGAACTCTGCTGTCAATGAGTTCTCTGGCTAAGGTGGTTAGCTATTTGATTTACGTTCCGAATGTAATGAGTTTAAGCCTGGACTGTGTCGTTCTGTTGATGAGTGCATATTTCTGGGGATACATAGGTTCTTCTGGAACTTCAGAGTTGATACTTTTCAATCTCTCAGCAGATGACGTTCCATTTATGAGAGAGTAATCAGGCTATGTAGAGTAAACATGTCAATAAAGTCATCCTTCGACTATGCTGTATCCCTGTTCAGATATATACATGTATCCCTGTTCAGATATAGTTCTTAATCCTGATTCAGATATAGAGTTGTAGTTCCTGTTCAGATATAAACTACTGTATCCCTGTTCAGATATATCGATCCAGTTCAGATATATCAATCTTTCAGAATATGTTCTAATCCTGTTCAGATAAGAGACTGTATTCTGTTCAGATATAGATACTTATCGCTGTTCCGATATAGATACTTATCCTTGTTCATATAATTTATCCTGTCAGCATGTCTTATCCCTGTTCAGATATATACTGTATCCCTGTTCAGATATAGAACTTATCCTGTTCAGATAAGATACGTTATCCCTCTTCAGATATAGATACTTTATCCTGTTCAGATATAGGCCGAATCTGTTTGTTAAATAATATGCACGAGTTTCTGACAACATCCACATCGACAACAATCCTCCTAATGTAACTTTCTGCAACAATTCTAAACTTATCGAGATGTGTAGACACAGAAACTACATACAACTATGGAAAATGTGTAACAATTTAACATGATGAATAAGATCATGTCTGAATTGCTTCATAAACCATGAGATACAATGTGGGAACAATATTCCTGACTAAGCAGAATAAAGTATGTCCCTAAAAACAGAACAAATGCAACATTTTTAAGTTTTGTTTATAAGATATCAATTTCTGATCTGTAAGTTGTCCATCATTTGTTTGATCGGAAGGGTTCACAATCCGTAACTTATTGATTGACGTCATTTGTCTACGTGTGATGATTGTCAGGTGAACGTAAATCAGACATAGAATAACACTGACTACAATATGCATGCAGGGATATATTGTTTCGATTTTGAATTGAGATTCATTTTTGTAATGTTCAAATGACATCACAACACCATCTAAGTTGATCAAGAAAGATGTTAACCAAACACTAATCACGCCCCCAATTGTGACTTTTGATGTAATAATTCGAAGATGTAGAAACGGTCGTGCGATATACAACCATCTCTCCCCAGACACCACAAATATATTGATGTAGAGAGACGTCAAACTGATGTTGCCTGTTGTATATAACAATCGATCCAACAAACGTGAGGTTGTCTGCGTGTAACATATTTGGTTTCCGTAAATCAAAGCTGATGTATATATGATTCCATGGACAGAAAAAGTAATATCACTTACAGAGAGAGACGCTATAAATATATGGGTACTTGTTCGCAACCTCCTGCTGCAGCAAATTGTAACTAACAGAAATATATTGAGAATAAGAGTTGTAGTCATAATAATGGGTTGTAGAATTTTAAAGGGTAACGCCATCACATAACTGGTGACCCACGCGTCCAGGTTGCAGTTATCAGATTCTGTTTCGTTTGCCATTCTATTTCTTCTGTTTACATTTCTTTTGATTCTTGTTAACAACAATACAACAGCAAGTTCAAGGTGAGAGTATGTCTTTACAGTTCAATTAGAGTACTTCTGGTGTCATGTTACAAGTCATAGTCTTCATTAACATTCATAATTTATATCTTGTATTTTATGAAAACGTATCATTTATATCTTGTATATCGTGATTGTTGGTAGTTGATATCTTGTATATCATGATTGTTGGTAGTTGATATCTTGTATATCATGATTGTTGGTAGTTGATATCTTGTATATCGTGATTGTTGGTAATTGATATCTTGTATATCATGATTGTTGGTAATTCGATATCTTGTATATCATGATTGTTGGTAATTCATATCTTGTATATCATGATTGTTGGTAATTCATATCTTGTAAATCGTGATTGTTGGTAGTTCATATCTTGTATATCATGATTGTTGGTAGTTGATATCTTGTATATCATGATTGTTTCTGATTAGTTGATATCTTGTATATCATGATTGTTGGTAGTTCATATCTTGTATATCATGATTGTTGGTAGTTCATATCTTGTATATCATGATTGTTGGTAGTTCATATCTTGTATATCATGATTCTTGATAGTTCATATTGTATATTAGTTCATGATGGTTTATAATTCATCAATATCTAGTTCTCTAATGAAAATCGTGGCATATCCTTTACAGGACGTAGCCATCAACCACAGTAAACGTTATCGTTGACTTTCTAGGCACCACTTATACATTCAGTAGTTTGCCATCGCTTTCTGAACGGTGAGGTATATTTTGTAACCTTTGTAATAATCCCACGGAAACGAATTTGCTTCCAAACTTGCCCACCGTGGGGTTTGAACTACTTCTCTAATACACATTACTATTCACATTTAAGTGATCATTTGACCTGAACGTAGACGTATAACAAATGTAGACATGCTGATTATCCCCATAGATCAGTGGTTTAAAAAATCCAACCTTCTCTGTTAACAGATCTAACTTTTGATAACAAATTCTTCATACTTGTAGTGATGCATCTCTCCTCCAGGTAGCTAGGAACAGACAGTTAGCCAGATAGTTAGTGATAATTAGATATTATTGAGACATGTGCACTCATTTAGAGTCAACATACAAACATATCATGCATCACTGCATAAATGATGATTTTGTAGAGACTTTTGAATGTTAAACTATTTATATTTTTCATATTTATATCTTGATCATTGAAAATCATGGCATATCCTTTACAGGACGTTACCATCAAGCACAGTAAACGAGTTGTTGATTTTCTAGGCACCACTTTTAAGTTCAATAGTTGAACATTTATTTCGGAAAGGTGAGGTATAATTTTACCACTTTCGTAAATATCCACGGGGATAAATTTGCTTCCAAACTGCCCGCTGTGGGTTTGAACCAGGCACACTTGGGTTGTGATCGAGCTCACTACCGCTAAGACACAAACATCCACAAATATGAAATATACGTAATATAAATGAAGTTTCGAAGCCACTATATCAGCTCATTTATTGATGAGAATATCATCAAGTTGAAATATCAACTAGTAATGATATAAACTTGCAGTCATTCGTATCAAACAGAGCATCAAATTATTCGTCATCAAACAGCAGCCATTATTCTACATCCAATAGTAAATCGAATGGTCAAGAAATATTAAACGCATGAACATCAGACAGTAACTCGAATGATCTGATAACATCAAACAGCAGTCTTGGGCGCTGACAGGTCACTCACTCTAATGATCTGGTAGTATCAAACAGCAGTCATGGGAGATAAACGGTCACTCTGATCTGGCAACATTAACATAAGCGAGTTTTACAAGAGTGACCTCTCTTATTCTTTATTGACTGTCAAATATTGTAAAGATACAAACCGTTTTAATCAATGTCCGGTTTAATGAGTAGAGTCAGATAATGTCATCAGTGTCTGTATTCAAGATTGTCTATCAACAGTATGTTTGTTTAATTACATTATCTGCCGTTAAACCAGACGACCAGTATTCCATATATTGATTGAATACGCAGTATTGGGAAAGGTGTCTGTAATAGCCGAGCTGATAACAAGCTACAATTTGTGACCACGTTAACGCAAAAAGTGGACCAGAGAAAAAACAGCAGCAGCAATGAAAGACACCATGTACACACACATACAAGGGTCCGTAATTGAAATCTCTTCCTATCCTGATGCTATGAGACAAAACTGGATTAGAGATAGAAGAAGATGTTGCAATCCTAGTTATTTCACGATATTATCATTAGTATCTTCAATTCAACTTTTCTTTCAATATTTGTCGGCACATATCAATCGATACGTAGGGGTCACACTGAATACATCTCAAATGGATTTTGTACCAGAGCGTGCAAGAGTACAAGACGTTTTAAATACAAACATGGATATCTATGTGGTTAAGTGATTAAGACGTTTACATTGCGTTCCGAAGGTTTCTGACTCAAATTCTGACCACATCGTTATGTTTACCAGTTCATTTTGTCCAGAGATCCGTAGGATTGTTGCGAAAGTTAGGGACTCGTGTTGTGTGCAATAGCCGAGGCAGCTGGTTTGTCATTTCTGTGGTGAGAGACCGAACCATAAGGTGAAATCAGGTTGCAATTAAGTCAATCCTTTGTCTTTATGCTTTTAAACATCCACACCTTACACACGCACACATACACACACACACATACGAACACACACACACACACATGCTCATAGTTTGTACTGCGTGCAAACAGCAACATACCATAATTCGAACACATATTTCTAAGACAAAACGCAACTATTAAACCTACGTTTTATCGAAAAGGTCGTTATCAATAGAAGAACACAAGATACAAACAAGGTAAATATGTTGGTACAGTAACGACAAATATCATAATCACAAACTAGATGTGCAGACTATAAACAAGGTAAATATGTTGGTACAGTAACGACAAATATCATAATCACAAACTAGATGTGCAGACCATCTCTATAGCTTTTCTGTTGTCTGCCACACAATCGTGAATACAAAAACATAAGACCAGACTTCAAGATCACGAAGAAGACCTCGATTTCGAAACATGGATAAACAAAATTAAATGAATTCTATAAAAGAATGAACGATGTCAGACATTTGTTTTCATTGACTCTTGGCAATGAAAAATTGAAAACATAAATATCAGTATTTGTGCTGTCATCAAACACATCATGATAAACATTTCAATGCGAGCTAGTAATATTTGTTATGTACTTGTAGTTTCACCAAATGTTAATGGCAGAGGTAGATTCTAATCTTTAGACTAAGTGAAAATATTGATTCATACTGAAACAAATACGACAGCTAGAGGAGCCAGGTGCGATTGACATGTAGAATACATATAATACATGTAGAATACATATAATACGTGTAGAATACATGTTGTCTGCCGATCAACTTTGATGTTTGTATTTTGTAATCCCTCGAGAAGTTGGGAGTATTTATGGTAGAGTTGGGGTGATCACGCCTTGCTACAAAGTAATCGGTTTGCTCCCCTCGTAAAGTTATCGAGCTGTTGTTCTAATGATCTCCCCTTTATCGCAGTGTATGCGAGATCTAGTTTCTGGTCATATCGGAGATGGATAATGAAATTTTGCTCAGAGGTTCAAGTTGAGCACGTATAAAAGCCAATGAAAGTTGAAAATCGAAAACAGTATGCTGAAAAACCGTTGCCCGAGCAAAATTGCATAAATGAATTCAATTTTCCTACAATTTTTAACTATGCTCAAAATTTATGTAGGGCACCTCACCAACGCAAATGAACCTTGCACTGCAGTTGATATCTTGCACTGTAAGAAAAATATTGGTCGCAATAGTTAATAAGCAAAGTGCAACGATGATGGTTCTATTAATAGATATCTCGCGAGAATGTTACTATCAACATTATAATGTTCTGTCTGCACATTGAACATTGACTGCAATATGTTTTCAATAAATTCTGCTTATTTCCTTGATGGTGCGGTACACTCCTGAAAAGCTACTGTCTGCCCTCTTTTTGATTTTTTCTTTCCCAAACATATCTATGTCTGTCTCTTGTTGTCTTGCATTTTATTAAGTTTTCAATAATTTATGAAGTTTTTTAATGTGACTATATCATTATTAAATAGATTTTCCTGAACAGACATTTGTCACCCAAACAGTACTTTGGAAATTCTATCTCTCTCACAGACCAGATGTCCCACCTCTGTAGCCGTCATGAGTAAATCATCAGCAACATTCTAAATCCATCTTCTCCGTGGTCCACTTGCATAATAGTCATTCGACTATAATACCTCAGTTTTCTCAGATTTTTTCTTTATACAGTACTCGTTTCACTCCCATTTGTTGCAATACTTCTTCATTCCTTTGTTATTTTTTCAAGATATTGACACTACATCTGTTTGGGCATATGTTTCGAAAACTTCAATTCTAAATATCAGCTTCAGATATCAACATAGTATTTACTTTACTATTAACCATCATGTGTCAATCAATATCTCACCAGTAGTAACAGTAACATAAAGAGTTTATTAAAACTCACTAAGTACGCGTGTGCACTCGCTCATGTGTACTTAATTGAAGTAATGTTGTGAGTATAAATCGTGTCGAACTATGACCTTAGGTAACGTTCAGTGTTTACATTACAAGATTAAAAGCAATTACTAGGGAAGTCATCAAGTACAATGTAAACAAGAAGCGTGCATCCATGTCAATGTGAACTGTAAAATCACCAGAATAATAAGTAAATCTTTCAGATTTGTTCTAAAACATTATTATAAATCATCTGATCTTGAAGTCGATGTAAATATGTAGAAATAGTCATTGAGGGATAGATAAATATGTAAGATAAGATCACTGAGAGGTAGATAAATATGTAAGAGATATCACTGAGAGGTAGATAAATATGTAAGATAATCACTGAGAGATAGATAAATATGTAAGATAATCACTGAGAGATAGATAAATATGTAAGATAAGATCACTGAGAGGAAAATAAATATGTAAGAGATATCACTGAGAGGTAGATAAATATGTAAGAGATATCACTGAGAGGTAGATAAATATGTAAGATAAGATCACTGAGAGATAGATAAATATGTAAGAGATATCACTGAGAGGTAGATAAATATGTAAGATAAGATCACTGAGAGATAGATAAATATGTAAGAGATATTACTGAGAGGTAGATAAATATGTAAGAGATATCACTGAGAGGTAGATAAATATGTAAGAGATATCACTGAGAGGTAGATAAATATGTAAGATAAGATCACTGAGAGATAGATAAATATGTAAGAGATATTACTGAGAGGTAGATAAATATGTAAGAGATATCACTGAGAGGTAGATAAATATGTAAGAGATATCTCTGAGAGGTAGATAGATACATATGTAAGAGATATCACTGAGAGGTAGATAGATACATATGTAAGAGATAGCACTGAGAGGTAGATAGATACATATGTAAGAGATATCACTGAGAGGTAGAAAAATATGTAAGAGATATCACTGAGAGGTAGATAGATACATATGTAAGAGATAGCACTGAGAGGTAGATAGATACATATGTAAGAGATATCACTGAGATGTAGATAAATAGATATGTAAGAGATGTCACCGAGAGAGAGATAGTCTTTCCTCTTGGGCCTGTGGGCGGCGCATAGGGCAGAGGTCATAGCTCTCCATGTCACGCGGTTCGTTGCTATTTGTTTTAAGTCTTTAATGTTTACTAGGCCCATCGTTGAGCCTTCTCTGGTGATGGTTCTACGCAGAGTCTCTCTTGGTCTTCCTCGTTTTCTTTTTCCCTCTGGTGTCCATATGAGGGATTGGTAAGGAGTCTTCTCTCATCCATTCTAAGTGTGTGGCCGATGTAGTTCCAGCGGCGCTTTCTTATAAAATTTGATACATTTTCTTGCTTGGTCTCTTGTCTTATTTGTGTATTGGGTCTGAAATCTGACCATTTGAGGTTCAGTATTCTTCTAAGACATTTATTCTCAAAGTTATCTAATTTTCTTTCTAGAGCTTTTGTTGCTTTCCAACTCTCGTATCCATAAGTTAATACTGGAATCACACAAGAGTTAAAGATCTTTTTAATTTTAAGTGCTTGCTGAGTGAATTGGACTTCCATATATTTGACAATTTGTTAAAAGCACTTGATGCCAATGCGATTCTGTGTGGAATTTCTGGCCCCCGTAGATGACATCATACTCCCTAGTATGATGTCATCTACGAGATAACTATGTAAGTTAAATCATTGAGAGATAGACAAAAATGTAAGAAAAATCATTGAAAGATTTATAAATATGTAAGAAAAATTATTGAGAGATATATAAATATGTAAGAGAAATCATTGAGAGATATATAAATGTGTAAGAAAAATTATTGAGAGATATATAAATATGTAAGAGAAATCATTGAGAGATATATAAATATGTAAGAGAAATTATTGAGAGATATATAAATATGTAAGAGAAATCATTGAGATATATATAAATATGTAAGAGAAATCATTGAGAGATATATAAATATGTAAGAAAACCATTGAGAGATATATAAATATGTAAGAGAAATCATTAGAGATATATAAATATGTAAGAGAAATCACCGAGAGAGAGAGAGATAACTATGTAAGATAAACCATTGAGAGATATATAAATATGTAAGAGAAATCACTGTGATACAAAGACGTATGCAAGAGTAACTAGGAGGCACTTGACATGAATACACAAAACTGGGAGACGCTTACCAGGGACATATCCAGCCGGAGACAGTCTCTGAAAACTGACCTCAGAACTTGGGAAGCCAGACTAAGACAACTTGCTGACATAAAACGTGTAAGGAGAAAACAGAAATAAAATTCAACATAATATCTATTTTCTATCGAGACGAACAGGATGCCCTCATATATGCAATATTTGAAGACAATTTGATACAGTTTACATATACATATACACCTTGAGAAGAAATTATCACCGAATATCAAAGCAGGCATTGAAGTGGAGTTCAAAGGGTTCAAGAAAGAGAGGACGGCATAAGGGACCCTGAAACGAATATTGCTGAGAGAGGCAGGAAATATCGGTCTTAGTTCCATGGAGGAGATTGAGCGAGTTGCCCAGGATAGAGCGATATGGAGAAATTACTTGCAGGCCCTATGTAACATATAACAGTACGAGAGGAATTATTATTATTAATATTATATACATATGTAGTATACATATAGATTGCATGTTGTCCACGTAAATATCACGTAAATACCACGTAAATATCACTTCGTCTGCAATGTCAGTTTTGTGTTGTCCCACGTAAATACCATGTAAATATCACTTTACGTGGTTACCATCTAACACCAGTTCCAAAATGTTGCTATCTCGGGTCCATGGTCACTGCCAGCCTTTCTCTTGATGAAGAAATCAACGCTCGTGTAGGGAGTGCGGCTATTACATTCGGCAAACTATCAAAGCGAGCGTGGGACAACATAAAACTGATATTGCAGACGAAGATTCAAATATATCGAGCCTGTGTAATTAGTTCTTTACTATATGGCTCAGAAACATGGACAGCCTACTCAAGACACGAGATGAGACTTAACATCTTTCACCTTCGATGTCTCCGCAAGATTATGAACATCAGATGGTACGACAAGATAACCAACTCTGAAGTACTGCAACGTGCAAACCTGCCTTCCTTCATGGGCATGCTCAGCAGTAGATGACTAAGATGGTTGGGGTATGTGAGAAGAATGGAAACTTATCGCATACCAAAACAAATGTTGTTATGTGAACTTTCGGAGGGAAGAGGCACCAGGGCAGACCACTGCTCAGATATAAAGATGTCTGCAAAGCCTCAATGAAAAACTTTTCTATAGGTCCCAGCATATGGGAAGAACTAGCTGATGACAGAGTTGTGTGGAAAGCCAAATTACGAAAGGGCGCAGAGTCTTTGAGAAGAGACTTATGTATGAGCTGAACGACAAGAGAGAAAAGCGAAAACTCAGAAGTTGTCACAGTAAAACACTTGCCAATTGACCGTCTGTAAAAACGAAAAGGCCATATATATATATATATATATAGTATATGTTTAGTTTAGTCAACAGATCATTATTACCGCACATGATATCAGTTATATTTTGCAGTCTCTTTCTCAGGTTATTCTTCATAGTTAATCATCACTGACTACACCAGTTATGTGTTAGAGTTATCATACATCTTTCACTTACTGCATGCCTTTCTTGTATGACGTGTCCTGTTTGATTTCAGATTCTTACTGAAAGACTTCACATACCTGGGAGTATTTTTTCAGCAAACGGAAGAATAACTAATGAAATTCAACACAGATGCAACAAAGCAAATCAAATGATAGGACAAATGGCGCCAATTTTAAGATGCAAACATGTCACCATGAACACAAAAAGAGTAAGGTTCAACACAATCTTTCTCCCCACATTATGTTACCAGTGCCAAACCTGGACACTGACAACAAATGATAGAAGAAAACTAGTCACAACAGAGATGAAGTGTCTACGCAGAATGATGGGTGTAATAAGAAGAGACCGGTTGAGAAATGAAGACATCAGGAAAATGTGGGTACAACATCAGTACTAGACTTCATCAAGAAACAATAAATTAAATGGTTCGGCCACGTAAGCAGACTACCAACAGACAGTGCATCTCAAAGAGCAATGCTGCTCCAATACAATGGGTAGAAAGCAAAAGGCCAGCCCGCAAAAGATGGACCTCAGAAATAACAGAGGCGACGAATGAAACTGTCTAGGAAGCGCATACAAGGGCCCGTTTTAGAAATCTCTTCTTGACCTGACGTTGTGAGGCAAACTGGATTGGAGAAAGAAAGAAACTGTCTGGTTAGTGTTGCAATTTCACCTTCATCTCTTTAATAGTTTATCAGCCCTGTCTACTTGAAGACATTCATAGCATAAGCCTGATCAATTGCTCGCCCGCTTTATACAGTAACAGTTTACATAAATGTATCGTTATGTTCTCAGACTATAACATCTGTGTTCTCTGTCACAACTATACAACTGAATTTGTGTCGTTGTTGACCACTTCAGAGACTACAATTGCTGTATTCGAAACCATCCCGACTCTTTGGTCCCGTGCTTCTCATCGAACCACTGGGAAAGCATACATTATTTATTTGAATTTAGAGACGATAGTATGTTGTATTACTATTTGAATTCTTTCACTGCAAATGCATCCTGCGTGTGTAGTAGTATTAATAATATGAACAATGATAATGTCTTTAATAGCAAGATAAGTCATGAATACTGAGTAGAATATAGGTAAACCACTTTCTTGTCTTAGTCTCTACATTCAGTAGCAAGATAAGTCACGACAACTTGAGTCAAATACAGGTAAACCACTTTCTTGTCTTAGTCTCTACATTCAGTAGCAAGATAAGTCACGACAACTTGAGACACATACAGGTAAACCACTTTCTTGTCTTAGTCTCTACATTCAATAGCAAGATAAGTCACGACAACTTGAGACACATACAGGTAAACCACTTTCTTGTCTTAGTCTCTACATTCAATAGCAAGATAAGTCACGACAACTTGAGACACATACAGGTAAACCACTTTCTTGTCTTAGTCTCTACATTCAGTAGCAAGATAAGTCACGACAACTTGAGACACATACAGGTAAACCACTTTCTTGTATTAGTCTCTACATTCAATAGCAAGATAAGTCACGACAACTTGAGACACATACAGGTAAACCACTTTCTTGTCTTAGTCTCTACATTCAATAGCAAGATAAGTCACGACAACTTGAGACAAATACAGGTAAACCACTTTCTTGTCTTAGTCTCTACATTCAATAGCAAGATAAGTCACGACAACTTGAGACAAATACAGGTAAACCACTTTCTTGTCTTAGTCTCTACATTCAATAGCAACTTGATAAGTCACGACAACTTGCGATAAATACAGGTATAGCAAAGGACCAGGACGTCGTTCTACGTGTGTCGTCTTGCTCTTTACTCCCACAACCTTGCTGCTACATTTTGTGTCAAATATGGGAAGTAAGTCGCTGAAAAAAATATATACTTTACTGCTTATATAGAGTAATGCACCCTTTGTCTACTACCAGACAGTGAGTTAGCTGTACGTATACCAGTCTGGAAAACCAGAATGATTGTCGTGAATAATTCACCTCATGAACTATTCAGTAAGCTTTAGAAGAAGCTGATTGTATTCATAATGTCAAACATATTTTATTACTACAGCTTTGTAGAATATCTGGTATATTTATTCAGATATTCATGACACTGTCGTCTATAAGCAAGCACAAAGAATTCGTTCAATCAACATTCTTCTTCTTCTTCTTCTTCTTCGAACGCTCCATAACGACCACTTGTCAACCACTTTGTGTGATTTGTATGTCATCTGAGCCTAAGCGCGATTGTACGTTGCGCCAGTTATGCGCCTACAGGTAGGCCAGCACATTTGATTTCTTCGCTGATGTTTATTTACTAGAGTAGCATCCCTAGGACCTACATCAGTCGCCTCTTACGACATGCATTGCAGGTTGCAGTGGTACTATTCTTTGCTTCCCTTGCAGCACCACCCGGGCGCAATCAACATTATTAAACCAAATTAAGTCTATTTAGATCAATATTAGATCAAATTTAGATAATGAGTAAATTAATTAACATATTTTCACAGATTATGAATTAATACTCATCCCCTCTCACATTCAGCCCGTTCCAATAGATTTTAAAAGTATATAAATAACATAGTATTATTATTCTCATCATCACGGTGCGTATCCTTAATAGGATGTTGCTCTCTTTACAGCGTATCTAAATTCACTCTGTCTCTAGCCAGTTCACCCACTTCGTCGATGGTCATATTCATGGTTTCTTTAATATCTTGTAGCCATCTTCTTCTTGGTTTGCCTCTGCGTCATGGGACCTTGCTCTCTAATATTGTTCACGGGGGCCATCGTGACGTTTGATGTGGTCAAAGTATCTAATTTGTCTGTATAGTATATTGTTTATCAGACATTATTATTATACTTTTTTTCCCCCGATTCAGAAGCGAGCTTTCAGCTCTTCGGCTCGGTGCCATGGATATCGTAACCCGTCGGTTCGATCCCACGAACACCGTAAGCGGAATTGAACCCGCACTCACAGAGGGCTTATCACCCGTCGTCCAACGCGCTACGAACACGCTGGGCAGGCTGTATTTTCCTTTTTTCAGACATCCCGGATACATACATATTGATTTTGACAACAGCTGTCTGGGTAAACAAGACATCAGAAAACAACTGACACACTTTTGTGACGGCTTCAACCTATATTTATACAGGGTGTTCAACTTAAAAGCAGCCCCAGTGATAAATATAAATCTGCCAGGTACGCATTGCATCTCGTCTATTTACTATTTAAACCGGTTCTGACTAGCTTGTCCTACGTCACATTTGTTCATCGTCCCTTCCCGCACTACAATTACACACCATCACACAACCTTGACCTACACTACGTCATAACTGAACCTTCTCATTTCCATACATATATGCCAGATTAGCTCCATTCACAGGCTGCTTTTAAGTTGAACACCCTGTATAATATTAATCTAAAGTTACTCATGTAAAAATAAAAACATCAATATCTTTCTAGAAAACGATTATATGATAAAACAGTTGTGAGTAATAGTGTTACAAAAATATAACATTATCATTCGCATTTACACAGTTTAACGTATGTTACAGCTCAGATGTTAACATGTAACATAACTATTTTTAACTAGTGTTTTCAATGTCTATCACAGCATAGATGTTACATGTAACATTTTCTAGCCTAAGTGTTCTCAACTATAGATTACCACAACTTACAATAGTTGTTAACTGCAACATTTTCAACCCTCTAAGTGTTTGTAATCAGTATGTTCATATTCTATAGCTGGTTATGTCCCATTTACTGTCAGTTTGTTATCTTTCTATACAAGAAATCTCATAACAGTCCAGACATTTTTAAGTTCTATTTCTATTATCCTTCTTTATATTTCCTGTGGTGTCTAGACCTCCCCCGTCTACCGTTATTTGCAGCACTGATGTTACCAAAGTGTGCGGTGGAAATCTATACTAATGTTCAAGACATCTCCATCTTAATTCTGTTGTCGTGGTTACCAGTGATGTATCATTTAATTGCATAACCTTCAAGAATAATGAAATAGTTAAACACAAATAAAAAAAAAACTGTTATAAACAACATTTATTTATCTAAACTGTAATGGAATCCTGTCAGTCTCCAGAGATGTACAGCAAATATTAGAATTTATGTACGATCTGCCCACCCGCCCAGCATGTTCATAGCGCGTTGGACGACGGGTGACAAGCCCCCTGTGAATACGGTTCCACAGGCTGGCAGAAAAGCCACAGGTTCTCCAGATTTACGGTGGTCGTCGCACGGAACCGAATGGTTACGATGTCCATGGCACCGAGCCAAAGAGCTGAAAGCTCAAGTGCTTCTAGATAAAAACTTAATGTACGAGCTAATTATTTCTGCTGGCATATGCTAGAAGAATAAGTTGACTTTGGTTTGATCAGTTCTCAGAACGGTATTGAGAATTTGCTTTTAGCTGTACCTGTTCTTGTCACATTGATGTCAGTGAGTTATCTTTGGTTTCATCTTGTTTCCAGACGAGTATTTGAAACCTTCTTCTAACTGTCCCTGATAGGTTCTTTACAATTTAGTGCTGTTACGTCAAGTGCCTTCAAGTCACGTCTGGATATATCGTTATTAAGAGGATAGATTATCCCAAAGTATTTTGTCGCAAGGCATTCTCCTCCGTCCTCATTTATCCGACACCAGAGATCAAGTCATCTAAGTCGGCACTGAACGATGGGAGATCCAACACCAGAGATCAAGTCATCTAAGTCGGCACAGAACGATGGGAGATCCGACACATGAGATCAAGTAATCTAAGTCGGCACTGAACGATGGGAGATCCGACACAAGAGATCAAGTCATCTAAGTCGGTACTGAACGATGGGAGATCCAACACAAGAGATCAAGTCATCTAAGTCGGCACTGAACGATGGGAGATCCGACACAGAGATCAAGTCATCTAAGTCGGCACTGAACGATGGGAGATCCGACACAAGAGACCAAATCACTCAAGTCAGCACTAAAGAATGGGAGTGACGATGCAGTATAACTCTGCATATGTTAAAATCTCGTCCCATTTCACTTACTGAACGCATGCTTGATATAAAAGTCTAAATTGTACCTTCAATATGATTGTCTAAATCGAACGTTAAATATGATTGTCTAAATCGAACGTTTAATATGATTGTGTAAATTGTACCTTCAATATGATTGTCTAAATTGTACCTTTAATATGTAACGGCGTCAAACAGGGCTGTGTACTGGCCCCAACACTCTTCAGCATGATGTTTGCTGCCATGCTCACGGATGTCTTTTGGGAAGGCGACGAACATGGGGTAAAGATTAGATACAGGACAGACGGTAACCTATTCAATCTTCGGAGGTTAAAATCCTCCACCAAGGTAAAAGAATCAACTATCTCAAACCTGTTGTTTGCTGATGACTGTGCCCTCGCTACCAACTCTGAGGAAGAAATGCAGACTTACATGGACAAGTTCTCAATGGCCTGTGATAGGTTTGGCCTCACCATTAACACCAAAAACAGAGGTCATGTTCCAGCCAGCCCCTAGAGAACAGTATTACGATCCAGTCATCAACATTAAACACCAGCGTCTCCAGTCAACGGACAACTTTGCTTATCTTGGCAGCCTCCTATCCAGATCGGCAAACATAGATTCTGAGGTCCACAATAGGATATCCAAAGCCAGTGCTGCGTTCGGAAGGTTACGTGTCACTGTGTGGGAACGGAAGGGATAAGCATAGTCACAAAGCTGAAAGTTTACCAGGCCATAGTGCTAACCACGCTGCTGTACGCAAGCGAGACATGGACAGTGTATAGCAGACACGGAAGAAAATTAAACCATTTCCACACAAGCTGTCTACGCAGAATACTAAAAATAAACTGGCAGGACAAAATTCCAGACAGCGAAGTCCTCACAAGAGCAAAGATCCCAGCGTCAACACCCTGTTGCAGAAGGCCCAACTGAGATGGGTCGGTCACGTTGCTCGAATGCCTGATAAACGCATCCCAAAACAGTTGATGTATGGCAAGCTTGAAGGGGGCAGACGTTTAGCTGGTGGACAGAAAAACGCTTTAAAGACACTCTTAAAGTGTCTCTGAAATGCTTCGATATAGACAATACGTGCTGGAATCCCTTGCGCAAGATCGCCAAATGTGGCGATGTAACAACAAAAAAGGAACCTGAATAGCTGAGAATCATCGTATTGTTGAGTCACAGAGAAAACGAGCAGCGCGAAAAGACAGAGCACACAACACGCACATGTCTAACCTTGATCATGTATGCCCCACCTGCGGTCGGGGATTCTGTTCTAGGATTGGACTCTACAGTCACCTCCGCACACACAAGAGAGGTGCAACAGTACACGTCTGAGATTGTTGTCATCATCGCTTGCGATGGACGGCTATTATACCTTCAATATGATTGTCTAAATTGTACCTTCAATATGATTGTCTAAATTGTACCTTCAATATGATTGTCTAAATTAAACTTTCAATATGATTGTCAATATGATGGTTTCGGTTAGGATATATTTTAATGTAAAAAAATAAATAAATGCACGTTATGCCTTATTTTTGGTGGGGCCCGTCTCCACTGGCCCTTAATGACGAGCCGCCACTGGAAGTCATCACTTTAAGGTAAATAGTTGAGGGCGCAAAGCGAGACTACTTGTTCTTCACAAACGCATTCATTGTTACGAACGTACTGAAGGAACCTTGCATGACTTTCCCTTAGTTTGCGATGCAAAGATATTTTCTGACTAAATTCAAATATCAACATGATACCCGCTGTCATGAAGCCTGTTGTCATGATGCCTGCTGTCATGAAGCCAAATGGATGTAAGTCTGTCTGTTGGGAGGACGTAACCATTTTGTCATCAGTACGTCTTCCAGCCTGTAAGAGAGATGAGGAAATGTCCTCTCTGGAATAGAAGAACTCGGCGACTCCTACCCTTCGATAGTGTCAAGCATACCTCTAGAAATTAAAAACCTACCCGTCAGAAAGAGACGTCAAAGAATTCATTAACGTTGAGTCTGAAGTGTAAATTATACTACCTGAGACAGTGAACACGAGGACCACCCATGTTCTGCTGGGCCCACAAGTGCAACAAAGAATAGTAACATTGCGACCTACAAGGCATGTCGTAAGAAGAGACTGAGGTAGGGGCTAGGAAGCTACCATAGTAAATAAAAAGTGTAGCAGAAATCGGATGTGCTTGCCTACTTGTAGGCGCATAACTTGCACATTGTACAATCGCTCTTAAACTCAGATCACACACAAATCAAAAACAGTGATTAACTAGTTGTCGATATGGAGCGATCGAAGAAGAAAAATAAGGACATGATGACACACAGAAACTTTATTGCGCTTTAAAGACAACTGCAACATCAAACTAACTTGTTCAAATCATTAGACACTTCATCTTGTAAAGATAAACTAAATAATTATAAAAAGAATTCGTTTGATAGTGATAAGTTCTTGTCAAGGTTCTCCCAACAACAGTAAGCACTGACTGAGTTGTTGGGGTTTAGTCGTACGTGGGGGAACCTAGTGATCTGTTTTCTTGGATGGGGTCTTAAAGTCCACAGCGAAATGTTTCTGATGGCTTGCCCACTGCGCCCGGTAGTTGAGTACTTCAGGTACGGCAATTGCACTATGACCTAGATTCCTACTGAGTTTGCTGTTACAAAAAATGTAGATAACACGTCAGCAAGGATGTCTGTCTGTTAGCGTAACATGATGATGATGATGGTGTGGATGTCTGTCTGTTAGCTTAACATGACGATGATAGTGAGGATGTCTGATAGCGTAACATGATGATGATGGTGTGGATGTCTGTCTGTTAGCGTAACATGACGATGATAGTGAGGGTATCGTCTGTTAGTCTAACATGATGATGAGGGGATGTCGTCGTTAGTCTAACCTGATGATGATGGTGTGGATGTCTGTCTGTTAGTCTAACATGATGATGATAGTGTGGATGTCTGTCTGTTAGCGTAACATGACGATGATAGTGTGGATGTCTATCTGTTAGTCTAACATATATGATCGTGGATGTCGTCTGTTAGTCTAACATGATGATGATAGTGTGGATGTCTGTCTGTTAGCGTAACATGACGTGATATGATGTCTATCTGTTAGTCTAACATGATGATGATCGTGTGGATGTCTGTCTGTTAGTCTAACATGATGATGATAGTGTGGATGTCTGTCTGTTAGCGTAACATGACGATGACAGTGAAGATGTTGATAATCAAATTCATATTGATGATGATGATCACGAGCATTGTACTGCTGCTATTGTTTTATATTGTTGTCCATTACATCAGGTGTTAGACAAGGTTGTGTCCTCTCACCACTCTCTTTATTGCATATATGGATAAAATAACTCAAGAGTCCAATTCAGAAAATGATGAAATAAATGAACTGCTTTTTGCAGATGATCAGTGCCTGATACATCAAAATGAACAAGATCTACAACATCATATTGACACTTTGAACAAAAATTGTATAAATCATGACATGAAAATCAACAACACTAAAACCAAAATAATGAATATGGGAAGAAAACATAATAATCTAGACATCCATGGCAATGGTACTAAAATAAACCAAGTGAAAGAATTCAAATACTTAGGTAGCATATTCACAGAAGACGGAAGACTAGAGAGAGAGATAGAGGCTAGAGTGCAAAAGCAAATGCTGTAACCTACCAGCTAGCCCCATTGTTAAGGCACCCAAAATTTCACAGGCAGCTAAGCAACAGATGATCAACAGCATTTTTATACCGACTTTGTGTTACCAGAGCCAAACATGGACAATGAGCAAAGCGCAGTCACAATAAATAACTACATGTGAAATGCGATGCCTGCGAAAAGTTACCAACAACACAGAAAAGACAGAATCACCAACATCAGCATAAGAAAGAAAGTTGGCACAAAACCTTGCTTGAATTAAATAGAGAAACAAAGAATGAAGTGGTTTGGCCACTTAATAAGAATGCATCCAAACTCCACAGTATACAGAGTCTTCTACAACAGAACATCGGGAAAGAAGGCAAGAGGAAGACCAAGGAAAAGATGGTTAGATAGCGTAGCAGAATCCTGTGAAAGAGCAAAAATAACAATCACTCAAGCCACCAGAACAGCGCAAGATAAAAACAGAAAACCACGACACTGGGCAACAACCGGTAGCAGTGGGACGACAAAAGAAGAAGAATATTGTTGTCAATGACTAAAGTGAGGATGATATTATTATTTTATATTGTTGTCAATGACTAAAGTGAGGATGATATTATTGTTTTATATTGTTGTCAATGACTAAAGTGAGGATGATATTATTATTTTATATTGTTGTCAATGACTAAAGTGAGGATGATATTATTGTTTTATATTGTTGTCAATGACTAAAGTGAGGATGATATTACTATTTTATATTGTTGTCAATGACTAAAGTGAGGATGATATTGTTTATATTGTAATGACTAGTAGGATGATTTCTGTTTTGATATTGTTGTCAATGACTAAGTGAATGATATTGTTTTATATTGTTGTCAATGACTAAAGTGAGGATGATATTATTATTTTATATTGTTGTCAATGACTAAAGTGAGGATGATATTATTATTTTATATTGTTGTCAATGACTAAAGTGAGGATGATGTTATTGAATATTATGATGATTTTCTTCTTTCTGATGATGATGTTGATGATGATAATGTTCATTTTGTTGTTCGAGCCCGTGTGTTGCCGGAGCTCACAAGGGGAGCAAAGAACAGTAACACTGCGACATACAAGGCATGTCGTAAGAGGCGACCGAGGTAGAGGCATAGGGAAGCTACCCTAGTATATAAACAGAGTCGCAGAAATCAGATATGCTGAACTACATGTAGGCGCATAACTGGCACGACATACGATTACTCTTAGGCTTGTATCACATACAAATCACAAAGAGTGATTAAAGAGTGGTTAAAGAGTGATTAAAGAGTGATTAAAGAGTGGTTAAAGAGTGTTAAAGAGTGTTAAAGAGTGGGTTAAAGAGTGGTTAAAAGTGGTTAAAGAGTGGTTAAGAGTGATTAAAGAGTGGTTAAAGATGGTTAAAGAGTGATTAAAGAGTGGTTAAAAGGTTAAAGAGTGGTTAAGAGTGATTAAAAGTTAAGTGATTAAAAGTGTTAAAGTGGTTAAAGAGGTAAAGGTTAAAGAGTGGTTAAAAAGAGTGGTTAAAGAGTGGTTAAAGTGGTTAAGAGTGGTTAAAGAGTGGTTAAGAGTGGTTAAAAGAAAGTGGTTAAAGAGTGGTTAAAGAGTGGTTAAAGAGTGGTTAAAGAGTGGTTAAAGAGTTAAGAGTGGTTAAAGAGTGTTAAAGAGTGGTTAAAGAGTGGTTAAAGAGTGGTTAAAGAGTGGTTAAAGAGTGGTTAAAGAGTGGTTAAAGAGTGGTTAAAAGAGTGGTTAAAGAGTGGTTAAAGGTGGTTAAAGAGTGGTTAAAGAGTGGTTAAAGAGAAGTGGTTAAAGGAAAGTGGTTAAAGTGTAAGAGTGGTTAAAGAGTGGTTAAAGAGTGATTAAAGATTAAGAGTGGTTAAAGAGTGATTAAAGAGTGGTTAAAGAGTGGTTAAAGAGTGTTAAAGAGTGGTAAAGAGTGGTTAAAGAGTGGTTAAATAGAGTGGATTAAAGTGGTTAAAGTGGTTAAAGAGTGGTCGATAGTAAGTCGATATGCACGAAGAAGAAGAAATCGTTGTTCTAATTGTTACTGATGATTATGATGTGGTTGTTGATAATTATAGTGATGATATTATCAGTGACTCTGGCTATTATGTGTTATTATGATACAGATGATACTGATGATAATGTTGATGATGATGTTGATGATGATGTTGATGATAATGACGAGGAACGACTGTGATATTGTTGCTAACATTGACATTGAATGCTAAATACGATGATTATAATGAACTTGGTGAGGAGAATGAATATGATTATATTCACAAATATTATCTTTATAATGAGGATGACATTGATGATAGTTCATAGTTCATAAGTACGGTTCCAACTTCACTGCAACGGGTGACCCCATAATTGCTCCGTTACTGTGCCAATGAAAATCACACGAAATGCTAACAACTGTGAAATGTTTCCTGTGTGAACTAATTCCAGAATGAAACAGCCGCGTGCGTACCGCCACAAAAAGCAACCTGCACCGCATAAATGCATATGGCCGTCGCTAATGTAGCAACACAAAACTGTTCATCACTTGAATTGCAAATTTTTGTCGAAGGGAACATCAATCATGACAAAATCCAGCTTTCGCACTCGCAATATAACTGCATACGGCAGATTGAGCTTGTTCGTCATAACCGCTGTCCGCAATTTTCGGAATATTCACAACAAACGCACGGTTGACACAGCAAAAAGCTTTCTATGTAACATTCATAGCTCACAGCATTGCTCAAGCACTAACTCAGTAGCTCGGCAAACGAAACCGGAAAATACCCGACCAAACATGGCGAAAATGCGCTAGCAAAGTCGTGTTCAGAATCAAAAAGTTATGATTCTGAATGGCCCTTCCGCATTCCGCCATTGCTGGCCAGATTTTTGATGATATTGATGACAGTGATTCTTATAAATGGTTTGTTGAACATGTTGATGGGGATAACGAGGGTGTTGTTGAGCATGAAATTGATACTGACGTTGATAACGTCGATGTTCATGCGTAAACACCTTTCCACAGTCAATACGCTGTTGCAATCATCATCACCATCATCATCAATCATCATCAACACGCTATTGCAATCAACATCATAACGCTATAGTAATCCTCATCCCATCATTATCATCACGATGTGGCAATAGTCATCATCAGCAATCAGTTGCAATCATTATCATCAACACGCTATTGCAATCATCATTATCAACACGCTATTGCAATCATTACCATCATTGCTAGCTTGATGCATCGAATAACAGTTCAAGCATCGAATGTTAACTGTATTGTATATCCAGGAAATTCTGTTATTTGTTTTGATGATATACTCTACTCTGACCTGCTGCTGCAGGTTCACCTCTTGATGTTTCCTCTCTAAAGAATATTTCGTATTTCCCTTGATCTGTAGTATTTAATTAATCCTTTCAATATGACATTTTTTCCCAACTCCAAGGAATAAGGGTTTTCACTATTTTTTCATATTTTGAGCACAGAGCACCTTACGCTCTTGTAGATCCAGAAGACTGAAACAACTCTAAATTGATTATTCTGTGTTTAACAGTCGACGTTGCTTATGAAAGACAAGACTTAGAGAAGCTCTCTATCAAGGAGCATTCACTTATACATAACATCATGTCCCGGAAGATGAAGTATTTTGGCCAAGTTAAACGTCACACTGGTTTGGAGAGAACGGTAATGGAAGACTTGGTTCCTGGAGTACGAGGCAGGGGACGACCAAGACGAAGATGGCAGCAGAAAATCAAAGATATATTGAACATGACGCTGGAAAAGACGGGAAAAATTTGCTAGAGACAGATAGTTTGTTATGCGGGCTATGATGAAAGCAAAGTTCCCGCAAGAGCATGCTACTAAATGTGCTGGATATGTTCTTTAAAGCGCATAGAAACTTTAGAAGTGTTCAAAGAACAGTTCGGCTTAATACACTGCTATGTCATATTTACAGTGAAGTGGGATGCAAATCAAAGAACAGTTCGGCTTAATACACTGCTATGTCATATTTACAGTGAAGTGGGATGCAAATCAAAGAACAGTTCGGCTTAATACACTGCTATGTCATATTTACATTGAAGTGGGATGCAAAGGGTTCAAGAAGAGAGGTCGACCTAAGGAGACCCTGAAGCGAACTTTGCTGAGAGAGGCAGGAAATATCGGTCTCAGTTGCATGGAGGAGATTGAGCGAGTTGCCCAGGATAGAGCGGTATGGAGAAATTACTTGCAGGCCCTATGTAACGTATAACGGTACGAGAGGAATTATTATTATTATATCATATTTACATAATATGTTGAAGATACATACCTTTCCATCGTGAAGATGGCACTTGATCAATATGAAAACTTAAATAAATTGAATATCGCTAAAAACAAACAAAATAAAACAGAAATCAGACAATTTCTATGAAAGTTACCATGAGATCAGATGTGAAGATTTTGTACTTGGAACATCTAGCTGGTTTTCTACTTGTAAACATCTGCCACAGCTGAAAACTCTTGCGCTTCCGTGAATATCGTAGATTCGCTTCAGAAAGTGTTTACTGTACATTTGCATCTAATACAGTCATGTGATTAATAAAAGTTGAAGATAAATCATGTGATCAATAGTAGTTTCAGTTAAGTCATATGATCAATAGTAAGCTAAGTCACATGATTATTGAAGTTAAAGACAAGTCACGTGATCAATAAGTTTTTGGCCACAGATTTCTCTCTCTCTCTCTCTCTCTCTCTCTCGCGCGCGCGCGATCGTTCTTTTTCAGCCATTTTGATCATTCGTATTGTAATATATAAACCGCCTTTGTCAAGAACGTATATTTACGTCACATCACTCAGCGCGATTTGGAGCTCTGGTGCTTATCCTTCGGCGACGTGTCCGGTTTCAGCCAGCGTTTACTTGTTACGCTCTCCGTCAGCCTTTGACTGTACCCAGCCAACCTGCAAGGCAGCAGGTTGGCAAGAGATTTAGATTAGAACACGCACGTAAATTGTTTTACAGTTTCAGACAAATATTTGTTAGAAGAATATAAAGTAGTTAAAACATAGATCAGATAGAGATAATGAAATAAAAGTATAGTTAGTAGGAACATGGCAAAGATAAAGTAAACAGATATAGAGAATTTTGTTTCAATGGTCTAACAAAGAAGGATAAATTTCATTGCATCTGTTTTTTTCTTCTCATTATCCCTGTGTCCAGTTCCGTAGAAATGGAGCATCATCTGTCAAGAATACTGCACACACACAAAGGAACTCAGTAGCTCCATTACCACTCCTAGTAATACCAGTAAAAATATTTACAGGTAAACATAGAGACGCGGTCAGAATTCGAACACACGACTTTCAGAACACAGGATGAACAACCTGATCCCTTCGCCACAGAGGCCAGTGATAAATTTTATTTTACCAACCCAGTAAAATGAGGTTAATCCAACGCCTTAAATAATCTTTGTTACATTCAAGCTGCAATGTCTGTGTAAGACTTTCTTTCTTTGTTCAAACTTTGGAAGATCCAAACGACAAGCTGAGATCTTCTTATTCTTCTTTGCGTTCATTCTTTACGACCAATTTTAATCACTCTTTGTGATGTGTTTGATCTTTGCAAAGAACGTGTATACATTGCACATTGATTTAGTAGACCCTAAACGCATAGACTCTTACACGTTTAAGACATGTGCATCCAATTTCAGCCAAACCTCATTACTCGACACTTACGACATGCGTGGCAGGTAAAAGTGGTTCTATTCTTTACACCCCAAATTTGGGCCTCGGTAACCACTCGGACGGACAAGCTGAGATATGAATGGATGTCTTCTATTGCGCAGAAAATTGTTTACTTTGTTTGTTGTAGGTATCATGATATGGACGTCTGTGGTTTACTTTGTTTGTTGCAGGTATCATGATATGGACGTCTGTGGTTTACTTTGTTTGTTGCAGGTATCATGATATGGACGTCTGTGGTTTACTTTGTTTGTTGTAGGTATCATGATGTGGGCGTCTGTGGTTTACTTTGTTTGTTGTAGGTATCATGATGTGGGCGTCTGTGGTTTACTTTTTTGTTGTAGGTATCATGATGTGGGCGTCTGTGGTTTACTTTATTTGTTGTAGGTATCATGATGTGGGCGTCTATGGTTTACTTTGTTTGTTGTAGGTATCATGATGTGGGCGTCTGTGGTTTACTTTGTTTGTTGCAGGTATCATGATATGGACGTCTGTGGTTTACTTTGTTTGTTGTAGGTATCATGATGTGGGCGTCTGTGGTTTACTTTGTTTGTTGTAGGTATCATGATGTGGGCGTCTGTGGTTTACTTTTTTGTTGTAGGTATCATGATGTGGGCGTCTGTGGTTTACTTTGTTTGTTGTAGGTATCATGATGTGGGCGTCTGTGGTTTACTTTGTTTGTTGTAGGTATCATGATGTGGGCGTCTGTGGTTTACTTTGTTTGTTGTAGGTATCATGATGTCGGCGTCTGTGGTTTACTTTGTTTGTTGTAGGTATCATGATGTGGGCGTCTGTGGTTTACTTTATTTGTTGTAGGTATCATGATGTGGGCGTCTATGGTTTACTTTGTTTGTTGTAGGTATCATGATGTGGGCGTCTGTGGTTTACTTTGTTTGTTGTAGGTATCATGATGTGGGCGTCTGTGGTTTACTTTATTTGTTGTAGGTATCATGATGTGGGCGTCTATGGTTTACTTTGTTTGTTGTAGGTATCATGATGTGGGCGTCTGTGGTTTACTTTGTTTGTTGTAGGTATCATGATGTGGGCGTCTGTGGTTTACTTTATTTGTTGTAGGTATCATGATGTGGGCGTCTATGGTTTACTTTGTTTGTTGTAGGTATCATGATGTGGGCGTCTGTGGTTTACTTTATTTGTTGTAGGTATCATGATGTGGGCGTCTGTGGTTTACTTTATTTGTTGTAGGTATCATCATGTGCGTGTCTGTGCTTTACTTTGTTGTAGGTATCATTATGTGGGTGTCTGTGGCTTAGCAGAAGTAAACTCTGGAGTACCTCGTTCAAACTTCGCGGCGGGCAATTTAGAAGCGTACAAGTATTAAGAGCTTCTGAAAAAACAAATAGATAAACACAGGATTCGAACAGATTCAAATCCTGTGTAAAAGGCTAACGGAGAGCGAACCCAGTAAACTGTGGTTGAAATCGGATACACGGCCGAAGGATAAGCACTTCAGCTAAAAATGATACTGAAAGTTGTGACGTAGCTCACCCATGCTAAGGCTGCATAGACCACATTTTATCATGACTAGCCTGCGCCACTGTGAAAAGGCAGACATGACGGCAGAGCACATACTGCAAGACTGCCAGCTGTTAGCAGCCCAGAGAAAAGAAACTTGGCCCGATAACACAGAGCTTTGCGAGAAGCTGTACGCAGGGACGGAGTCTCCAAAAGAAACTTGGCCTGATAACACAGAGCTTCGCTAGAAGCTGTATGGATGGACGGAGTCTCCAAAAGCAACAGTAAAATTCATGATAAAATTTGGTTCATCAGTCTAGGCGGGGATCAGAGAAAGAGAGAAATCCTGTGTTTGTTTATTAGTTTTTTCGGATGCTCTTAATACTTGTACACTGTTTATTTGTTGATCATATTCTTTGCTTCCTCTGGGACTCTTGCAAAGAAACTCCTTGTTCTCATCTTACAATAAATTTGAAGCTACTTTGAATGATGTATGCATGTTTGTTATGTGTATACATGTGTGTTTGTGTATGATATTGTCTCGTCTCAAATATATACAAGTACAATAAGCTTATAGCATGTGTTTGTGCAAACACTTTCGATCGAACTTTACCTGATTATTCTGTGTCTAGTTATAACTAAGTGTTTGAAAAAGACACTCCTCAGTGAGCCATTTTTCTAGAATGGTTCGCTGGTTGTGTTCGTAAGGACGCTCGTATTGCTAGGCTAGGCGATGGGTGTCGTAAGAAAGGAGGGTAACTGGTTTTAATCTTGTGTTTGTCTATTTGTTTTCGGAGCTCTTAATACTTGTACACTGTTTATTTGTTGATCATATTCTTTCCTTCCGTTGCTTCCTCTGGGGTTCTTGCAAAAAACTCCTTGTTCTCATCCTGCAATTTGGAAGCAAGTTTTTTGCAGTGGGTTTTTACGAACAGTAAAAATAGACCTCTCTGTTCAGAAAGTAATGGCACACTACTGAACGTTTAAGTGTTGCTTAGAAAGTCAACAACTCGTTTACTGTGGTTGATGGCGATGCCTGTAAAGGATGTGCCATGGTTTTCATTATCATAGAATATATCATTCAATATATTATATATATATATGTGTGTTTTTATATTTGTATTTGCTTTATACAATTTGAAAGGTTTAGTATAAAGAGCAAGAAAGTGCTTTTAGTAAAACAAGTAACTATTGCGGCTAGTGGTGTGATTGGCACACGTTTGTACGCCACTATAAATGTTTAAGGTATTTATTGAGTTAACCGGCGAGCGATGGCAAACATCAGAGTGTGTATAGTTCTTTATTTGCTGGAGCAGACTGTGCCACTATGGGCCAGCAGGGAGGGATGTGACGTTAGTTGATTAATCTTTAACTAAAGTGTACTTTAATGTTCACATTTTAATATGTGGTTTAATTCCACAGTCTATTGACTATTGTCTATTCCCAGGTGGAAGATGTAGTTGGCTGTCCACTCTTGCCGTTAAGCGTAGGGCCACAGTGGGTGGGGAATATGATTCCGAAAATAACAGCTCTCAGGTCGGTCCAATTTCAATTGGACATCAGGAAAAGCACTGTGAAATAAGGTGGGTGACTTGATGTTGACTATATCACCCATCGTGTGCCAAAGTTTATTTTAAAAATACGGGCCAACTCCGTATTACACAATATACCTCGAGATATTGAAAAGGGTTCTTTTACTATTCATCATTGCTATCCGAACAAGCCCATAGGTGCTCAGATCTCTCTCAGCATTACCATTAGTGATTGTTCCAGTTCTGTGTCGATTAATCAACTGTCTTGTACCTCTTGCAAAGTTTTTATGTATGTCGGTTCCTGTTTTAGTCTCATCCCATTCACTCTGAAAAATGATACGGATTTATTCATGTCTGTATAAAATCAGCGATTACATCTCCTTCTCGCATTCGTGTTTCTAGATTACGACTTGTCTTAATTAATGACTATTACTCACATTGTTCCAGTAATCCAATGTCTGTACATTGTGACATCTACGGATCGGGTGAAGCACTTCACTTTTAATGATGGTTGCGTATGTAGGCAGACAAATACGACTCGTGATCTCTTTAATTCTTTCCTCATGCATAAGACGTTTTAACAACATCGGGTTTGTCCTAGAGCAATAAACATTAACAGTTTCATCTTTGTTATCGTTAACATCGTTACTGCAATATAATAATATAACTAATATCACTCTTGATAACGTTTACAGAAAAGCACACTTTAATGACCTGTAATTATTAGATAATAAAATAAAAACAATTTCAGCACATTCTCTACTAAAATGAAAATTTGATGTGGCTGAATTCATTTTTATTTATATTTTCTACCTTGAAAAATGTATAAATTTCATCAAATTATAACATTTTACCAAATTCCTGATGGGACCATGATATGATGTAGAAGTAAACAGCTTTGTTAAAGATACAAATCAGACATAGGAGCAGAATGCGTTGATGTAAAGTTATCACTAAATTTACAGGAAACAGTGCTTAGAGTAGTGTGCGGAAGATGGATTTTTTTATAACAATCTTGCGCCTCCTGCGGCAGCTAATATGAAATGAGTTAATGGTGTGTATCTATTGAGTCTAAGATAAAGGCAATTGTTTACTTTGCACAGTGGGGTCGCAGCTAGCGAAGTTGATAACATGCTGAGCTAATGTGCACTTACCGTGGACATTACAGGGCTCAAGGCCAACTGGACCAAACATTTTCGATGTGTATACGGTACGCCGTTAGACTTCAAGCAACCATGATTCATTACTTCTTAATCTAAATTACAAATACTTCTACATTCGGAGTAAAGCTCGTCTAAATGGTAAGGGTCACTGGGTTAAGGAAAGCAAGCCTTTACGTGATGATTGAGATATGAGTGGATGTCGTCTATTGAGGTTTCCAACCAGCAGAGGCTTACGGGAATCTACTGTCCTGCACATGCGGGTGTTTGCGACAATGAGAGATCGAACATGCTTGCATCAACAGTATTAATTGTCGGGGAGTTGAGGATGAATAATGTGGATGTTCGTCAGTCTCTTCCTGATTGCCTGTTAGATGAAGACACTATAATAAATATTGAATCGATACAGCGGCGTAAGAAGTTTGAAGTTGCCCGTTGTTCAAGTAGATGTCTGTGAGAGGGAGTAGGGGCGGAGCAGAGTGAGGGGTGTGTTTAACAAGGAAGCCACAGGAACCATCAGTGTGCATAGCCCTTTGACATCTGTTGAGGGAGACTTAGCATATATGGGCTTACACGGAGTGTAATGACGCCGGTTTGGTAACCAATAACCAGATAAACACAACCTTCAAGAAAATATGGTTTGAAGTCGAAGGTTTGACTTTATTTCACCGGGTTTTCCCATATGGCTCCGTCCCTGTCAGCAGATTATCATCAAATAATGCATCTCAAAGATAAATGCTACTCCGATACAGTGGATACAAAGTAAAATATCGTCCACGCAAAAGATGGATCATATAAACAACAAAGGAAGTGAGTGGCACTATATATGAGAAAATACGAAAGTCCGTTCTAAAAGACACTTCTGACGCTGTGAGGTAAAATAGTTATGAAGACAAGAAGAAGAAGTTCTACGTATGGAATATGATAGTCCATGTTCTCATTCGTTCTCTTTCATAAAATCTTACTAGTTTCTATAGTTCTGATTTTCATACCTGTCCTTTGTGGATAATCTACATGGTTCCATAGAGAACTTGTTCGACCCTCGTCTTGGATTTGTATATGTGTCTCGACTACTTTTCACATTGTTAAAAGAAGATTTTACTGAACTGGAAAACTGTAAAGTCTTTGAAGACATGGTTAACCAGCACAACTTGACAGATTTATATTTCTTTGATTGACCAAAACTTTGATTTCTGTGCAGAAATAAATCAAAACGCGATTTATAAATATATTATACACAATTTGCTTATATAAATATATTCAAATGGAAATAATATATAATTATAGTTATAATGTTACAAACGGCCTTCAAGTAATGTCTCCATACCGCTTTATCCTAGACAACTCGTTCAAAATCCTCTATAGAATTGTGACCCATATTTCTCGCCTCTCTCAGTAAAGTTCGTTTTAGGTTGTCCATAGGGCGTCCTTTCCTGCTTGAACCATTTACCTCCCCCTTCAATGTCTACTTCATGATTCTTTGATCATTTCTTCACAGACTATGCTCAACATATCCCCATCTTCTCTTTCTTATAACAGTTGTTGGTAATGGTTAACTAGACATCTCTGATTTCTTCATTTCTCCTGAATTCGTCCCATTTTATGTTTATTTTTGTTGTTGCAGACATTCGTTTTCAAATGCATATTATAGTACACTACTAGTATATAAATAATAATAATTTCTCTCGTACCGTTATACGGTATATAGTGTCTGCAAGTAATGTTTCCATATCGCTCTCCTCTGGACAACTCGTTCAATCACTTCTATGGACTTGCGACTGATATTTCTTGCCTCTCTCGGCAAAGTTCGTTTCATGGTCTCCTTATTGTGTCCTATTTTTTTCTTGAACCTTTTTCCACCCACTTCAATGCCTGCTTTGGTATTCTTTGATCATTTCTTCTCACGGTATACCCAACGTATCTCCATCTTCTCCCTCTTATACCAGCTGTTACTAGGGGTAGACCAGACATTTCTCTGATTTCATCACTTCTCCTGAATTACTAATATTGTACTTTTAAGAAATATGTATACCAGTTCTTGGCAAAATCAAACATATCACAAAGAGTGATTAAAATTGGTCATAAAGAACGAACGCAAAGCAGAAGAAGAAGAAATATGTGTCTTTTCAGGTATTAGGTTAAGATGTGCATGTCCCTTGACATTTCCAGACTATAATTTGTAGAAGGTAAAAGTGCAATCAATATAGATGGAGATTGCAGTCAAACTATGTAGAATTTCGAAACACGTAATAACAAAGTACTGTAGTTTTACAAAATATAAAAACAATGACAATACACAGCAACGTTTCGATCACAAGGTCTTTATCAAGCAAACAAAGCAACAGAAATGACGAATTGTACAACACACTACAAAAAGACTTTGAAAAAGATACAACAGTAAAAAAAATGAATACAAATTTATGACTAAAACGAATAAAGAAGTAATTTCAGAAAAACTAGAAGTGGAAAAAGAAGAGAAGCAATAAAAAATCAAGTAAATATATAGTGAAACACGTACAAACAAAGTACTATAGTTTTACAAAATACATAAACAGTGACGATAAACAGCAACGTTTCGACCAACAAGGCCTTTATCAAGCAAACGAACAAACAGGAGTGACAAATTAAAATGAAACACAAATGGACGACCAAATACCAACGTATCTAAGGAAAATCTGGAATAAAAACGAATAACGAAATAAATGTAACACAAAAACACATAAAAACTAGAAATAGAACGGAAAAGAAACAATGAAACATCTAGTAAAAACGTTATTCGTTTTTATTCCAGATTTTCCTTAGATACGTTGGTGTTTGGTCGTCCATTTGTGTTTCATGTTAATTTGTCACTCCTGTTTGTTCGTTTGCTTGATAAAGGCCTTGTTGGTCGAAACGTTGCTGTTTATCGTCACTGTTTATGTATTTTGTAAAACTATAGTACTTTGTTTGTACGTGTTTCACTATTTACCAAGTTTTACTGCAGTCTTCCCCCTTTTTCGAAGTAAATATATACATTAACATATACACATATACTATTGAGCATGAGAAGAGAAAGTACTAAGAAGCATAGGAATGTAGAGCGTTGAGTCCATGAGGTTGCAAGGTATCATATAACGAAATGAAACGATTCTCCAGAGCAAATCGACTACGATGATCAAAGTAATATAATCGGATGGCCGTGATCTAGAAGTCACAAGGTCCCAAATCGTCAGTTCCATTGAAATGAGAAGGTGAAAGTGCAATAATTGACTATTTGATTGATTGATTGATTGATTAAACAATCAATAAATCAATCAAAAGTGCACACTTCCTTTCCTCACGTGTGGAACGCCGATTGTGGGATTGAAACCACAACGTTCTCGTTCCCGAGTCAATAGTCTAACGCTTATGCATTATGTTAAGCCGTCCCACAGTATACTACTACTACTACTACTACTACTACTACAACTACTACAACTTCTACAACTACTACTACAACAACTACTACTACAACAACAATTACTACTACTACAACAACTACTACAACTACTACAACTTCTACAACCACTATTACTACTAGAACAACAACTACTACTACTACAACAACTGCTACTATTACTACAACTACTACTACAACAACTACTACTTCTACTACTACTACTAGAACTTCTACAACTACTAGTACAACTATTACCACTACTACAACTTCTATAACTACTACTAGTACTACTACTACAACTACTACTACCTACTACTACTACTGAATCCTTCTGTTCCCATTGGTACGTAAAAATTCATCTGTCACTATTCACCAAACTATATTCTGAGCTTGTTATGGACATACCCAATGGGCGATAAAGATGATCCTAATATAAACAATGAACTTCGATAGGATAGATAAGATAGTTTTGATACTAATAAATGATTCTACATAACAACATTGTTTATGTCTGCAAACTACATTAATGGCAAACCTATTTACTTTTCAAAGTATTATTGTGATAATTTGGCATGGAGACAGTGCCACCAGGTATGAATGTGCTTGACGTCCACACTTTAGCAGTTGACACATTGGTTACTCTGTCCAACAAACTGCATAAAGATACATTCTATTGAATATACATATACATTAGTGCTGATTAGTGCTCTGTGGTGCACACGATTTTATATGTTAATATTCGAATCTTGAGTTATTCACTGCTACATAGAACCAATACTGACATACGAATGCTAGTCATGGACATTGAACACACAGATCGAAAAATCTCTTAGGGTCACAGAGATGTGGTTTGACAGAAGAATGATGAGAATCTTATGAACTGTTAAAATGACTAATGTTGAGGTGTTGAAGATCAAGACACAGAGAAAGCTTATCATCAATATAAGAAAGAAGCAGTCATCATTTTCGGGCATGTGATGAGGAGGGAGGTTTAGAACACATTGTGACAACCGGTAAAATCGAGGGTAGACGAGGCAGAGGAAGACAGAGACAAACATTTTGGATTGTTTGACTTTCTGGTACGGTAGAGCGTCAACATCAGAGTTGATAGCGAACACCAAAGATATCGATTTGTGGAGATCCATGATCACCTACGCCATCCGTCAAGGCCCCTGATGATGATTCGAATCTTGAGTTTCATTTTGTGTATTTTCTTCCCGTCATGTATTGATCACATCCCCCTTGCTGTGTCAACGGGTCCAAGAATAAGTACTTAATACCTTTTATATCCAATATATCTCGAGGTATAAAAAGGGTCCGTTTACTTTTTACTTTATATATATTATATATATATATATATATATTATAATATAATAGTAAAATGACATTCTCTCTTTCTCTATCTTGCATTTTAAACCCCGATTTGGGCAGACCCTCAAGCAACTTATGCCAAATCATTCTATTTGTTAGCTCTCTCATGCAGCTATCTCCAGCTCTTCTGTAAATTGTTAATCTCTGCATCCAAATCTCTTCTACTTGCATTTCTAGGTCTCATCACTTTCGCTGTTCCTGTGGGTTCCAGAAAAACGACCTTTGGATAAACCCTTCCTGAGCAACCCGCCTATTACATCCACTTCTCTCTTTTCTTGTTCTGCACACACGTTGCCATACTTCTTCTTCTTCTTTGCGTTCGTTCTTTACGACCAATTTTAATCCCTCTTTGTGATATGTTTGATCTTTGTCAAGAATGTGTATACGTTGCACATTGGTTTGGTAGACCCCTAAACGCAAAGACGTCTACACGTTTAGGACACATGCATCCGATTTCAGCCAATGTTGCCATACTCAAACTGTCGTAGAACCACAAATTCCTAAACTGTGCTTCCCTTGTTCTGCAAACACATTGCCATACTAAAACTGTCGTAGAACCACAAATTCCTAAACGGTGGCGAAATAAAGTACAACAAGTGGTTCAGTTTCGGATGTCTCTTATATTTCAGTGTTTACACCATTATATATTGGTGAGATTTTGAGAGTATCTTTGAACCTTGAAGTCACCGATTGAGCTTTAACCATTTCAAAAACTCCAAAGAAGAAAATTGAATGTTTTAAAAGCACACCATCGACAAAGTAAAAAAATGCTTACATGTACTCTACAAGATTTGAACGTTGAAGAAAATGTACACATAGACAATATCATCCCTCGGAAATTGATATAGTTTGGTTATCTCTCTCTCTTGCGTTCCCGGTATAGTTTGGTCATATTAAGCGCCACAGCGACTGCAGTTGAGGACATTGTTGGTGAAGAGCGAGGCAAAGAACCACCAAAACGATGATGGCAACATGACATTAAAGAAAATATGAACACTATAGAAAGCAGGAGAACTAGTTGGAGAATTAAAGAATTTCAGATGAGCTGTGATGAGTAGGACTTTCTGAAAATGAGATACAACATGAAGAGAGAATGCTATAGAGTGTATTAAACGTTAACGGTTTTAAAGACGCTAAACTTGAACAAATTGAAACTGATATTCCGAAATGTTATTATAATATATATATTTTTTTAATATCCAGAAGTACTTGAGCCTTCAGCACTTCGGCTCAGTGCCATGACCATCGTAACCATTCTGTTCGGTGCCACGAACACCGTAAATCTGGAAAACCTGTGGCTTTTATGCCAGCCCGCGGAATTGAACCGCACTCACAGGGGCTTGCCACCCGTCGTCCAACGCGCTACGAAGACGCTGGGGAGGCGGGCATATATAATATATAAAAATCGAATTGTCATGTTTGTAATGTCACCAACTAGATTCTGCTTGTAGACTTAAAGATTTGTAATGTCCATCATAATTAAAGTAATTGTTATCAGAATCAAATTAATTTATTTTCCATCGCCATGTTTTATATTGTTTAATTTTCTCTCCAATGTATGTTTACCGCTGTTATAGCAGTTGATTTGTTGTCTAGTAATTCTTGTATGCGTTTCAATCTACTTCTTCTTGTTTTCTGTACATAATGTACACATTTAACGAATGGTTTGACATAAAACGGGTTTTTCCTTTTTGGTAAACAAATTAGTTATCTTGTGTGCAGTGAGAGATGCTGCAGAACGCTATAGACTATGTACACATTAATCAAACGATATGAGACTAAGAGTTATAAGCCCAGCCGTCTATACGTCAAGGCAAGGAGGAAAAGTGTCACCCCTGAAAAAATGCAATTTTTATAAAATAGTTTTATGTTGATATGGTCTTCTCCAGCTCAAAATAGTAAACTATCAACTAATTTTTATTTTTATTGCCCCTCCTGGATAAAAAAACTTTTTTAGACTGCGTGGTTACATTGCAAGTGCGTGACGAATCTTATTTTTAAACCACGCACACCGTATGTTTCTATGGTTACAAGGGTCAGTCTAGTGCTGCTACTACTAACCTCTGTTGCTTCCACTAGAACAAAGGGATACAATTATTGCTTTCCTGCTACTTTTGCTAGCATTTCTTACACACATTGATACATAGAGCTAGAACTGTTGCTGTACTCCTGCGCATACTGTTACTATTAAACTCTTCTTTTCTGCTGGATTATAGGACTACAACTCTTGATATCTTCCTCCTTCTCCTCCTATTACTACCACTATAACTACTGCTGCTACTACTGCTGCTGTATTTATTACAACCGTTGCTGTTTCTGCTACTGCTGCTGTTGCTACTATTCATTCTGTTGTTGATACTATTATTGTTGTTACTACTGCTACAACTACTACTGCTGCTGCTACTACTACTACTAATTGTGCTTCTACTACTATTACTACTGCTACAACTGCTGCTGCTACTACTACTGCTGCTGCTACTATTACTACTACCACTACTATTGCTGCTGCTACAGAAACTACTTCTACTGCTACAACATTTGAACAAATTTCGTTCAGACAGTTGCCAAGATATAATTGTTAAATATGGCACACATTTCAAATCGTATATGCAAACATAAATTAGGCGCTGAAGATTATTAACTCAGAGATGATTCAAGACCGGTTATGTACGAAGGCAATGGATGTCCCTGGTCACGCTGGAGTGAAGGGCAATGAGAGAGCAGATGCGCTGGCGGACAATGCTACAAGTGAGAGTGCGTCTTCTATGGACAGAAACGACATCATCAACGCTCTCAAAGAAAACATGCGCACTGAAGATTCCAATGATAAAGGTAAAGGGTATTCTCTATCTCGGTTGCGCAAGTTAAGCATACCGATAGGTGCGTCAAGACGGGAAAACCACGAGAGAAAATCCAGTAGATACATCAATCAACACAGAACGGGAATTATTAGCCTAAACACGCTGAGATAGATATTTGGGAGGAAATCGTAGCAATTTTGGACATGTCAGATGAAGGTGATCCTCAAATGAACAATAAACTCAGAGATTGTTCAACAAAATAAGTTAGGATTCTAAAAACTGATTAAGTCTTAAAAATAAATCGCTGCACAACTGTCATGAAGTCTCCCTTCTACAGTACACAAGGCTGCCGGCAGAAAAGGAGGAAGATTGACAATGTCAGCAACGGCTTCGAAGGCGGGAGCTGGAACAGTCTGGTATTGGGTTCAGGACACACCAGAGATCATTATGGTTAAGTGACCAGTACCAATCAGAAAGCAATGGCAAACTATTGATTGTATGTTCACAAGAACACAAGCGTCACGATGGCCTAGAAAGAACAATATTAGAGGGCAGGGTCCCAGGACAGCAGAGGCAGACCAAGAAGAAGATGGCTACAAGATATTAAAGAAACCATGAATTTGACCATCGACGAAGTGGGTGAACTGGCAAGAGACAGACCGAATTTCAGATGTGCTGCAAAGAGAGCAACGTCCTATAAAGGATACGCAACTTGATGATGATGATGATGAACAACTGTCCCATATTCCCCCTCACCAGGACGTCTAGTAATATGTCAATGTAGTAGTTGGAACCAGTTCATTAAGTTGATAATTGATATAACGTTGTGGTTAATGGCAACTTAAATTATAGTTATCTAAACAATAAAATTACACTGCGAATTTCGATCCTGCTATTAGCTTTAGTACAGAAACCATTGTTATATACGACCTGGTGTACGGAGTAATACGGTGTTAGGTTCGTATTTTTTCATTGACCGTCGGCAAACGATGGGTGATGTGGGAAACATTACTTTCCAGTACTTTTCGTTGTACCCAATTGAAGCTGGGTCGACATGAGAGCCGTTACTGTCAGAAAAAGTTACCCGTCCACTCTGGAATTAAACCCGAACCACTAGTATAAGAAGTGAGTTCACTAACCAACTACGCTACTGCTGCTCTCGCTTTTAGATATAGCTTTAATTAAATTTCAGAATTCGCAAACAGCATTTGAAAATTTACAATTTCCTTTCAAGTTGTGAAAATAGAACGTGTTTTAACAGTTTCAACAGTTGTGAGAATAGAGCAAATCTAGTATTTCGCTGTTGTGAATATAGACGGATTTTCAGATATAAAAATAAGAAGTGTACAATAGTTGTGAAAATAGAATGTGTTTTAACAGTTTCAACAGTTGTGAGAATAGAGCAAATATAGTATTTCTAAGTAAACAGCGCGAATTTTGTGACAATAAGGATACCGCCACAGTCGTGAGAATAGATCGTGTATCACTTTTATGAACATAGAAATGTGGAATAGTTTCACAATAGGAAGTGGATCACAGTCGTGAGAATAGCGCCTGTTTTACATTTACAACAATAGAGCACACTCCACAGTTAGTTGTATGAATAGCGCTTGTCTTTGCTAGATTCACATGTGGCTTGTGTGTGTAGGTGTGTATGTTTGTTTGTGTGTGTCTGTGAGAAGGTTTGTTTGTGGCTGTGTGTGTATTTTGTGTATGTCTGTGTCCGTATGTTTGTGTGTGTCCGTGGTGTGGCTGTGTCTCTGTGTGTATACGCGTATGTGTGAGTGTCGGTGTACCTAGTGTGTGGGTGTGTCTCTGTGTGTATGCGTATGTGAGTGTCCGTGTACCTATGTATGTCTGTATGTATGTAATATGTGTAGTGCGTATGTATGTGTGGTGTTTCTTGTGTTGTCTATGTGTATATTTGTTTATAGGTGTATGTTTATATAATAGTTTGAATATGAATCAATTTTGCATCTTAATGAATAAATAAATTAAAGAACAAATAATAGTAAAGAACAAAATAGAACCTTAATGAGTGAGGAATAAAGACTTTCAGAGTCAATTGCATTCTTCTTTTTCGTCACACTGCTACGGATGTTGCCCGGTGTCGTCACACTGCTACGGATGTTACAGTGTCGTCACTGTCCAGATTGTCCATGTCGTCCTTCGATTTTGCCCAGTTCGTCACACTGCAAACGGGTTGCCTCAGTGTCGTCACACTGCTACCGGGATGTTGCCCAGTGTTGTGGTTTTCTGGTTTTGTCTTGCGTTGTTCAGGTGGCTATGGTGATTGTTAATTTTGTTCTTTGACAGGATTCTGCTATGCCATCTAACCATCTTTTCGTATTCTTCCTCTCTCGCCTTCTTTCCTGATGTTCTGTTGTAGAATGTTTTGTATACTGTGGAGTTTGGATGCATTCTTATTAAGTGACCAAACCACTTCATTCTTTGTTTCTCAATGTAATTCAAGCAAGGTTCTGTGCCAACTTTCTTTCTAATACTGATGTTGGTGACTCTGTTTTTTCTGGTGTTGTTGGTAACTTTTAGTTGGCATGTAGTTATTTTATGTGACTGCACTTTGCTCATTGTCCATGTTTGGTTCTGGTAACACAAAGTAGGTATGAAAATGCTGTTGACGAATACTCATTAGTAGGAATAATATGTATCTAGCATAGTGAAGGCACGTTAAACAAAAGTAAAACTCCTCATGTACAACATGCATTTATTTATGTAACAATATGTAGATGGTAATTAGTGGTCATAAAACAAATTAAGGACGCACTGTTAATACCATGAGGTATATTGGAGAATACAATGTTAGGCTCGTATTTTTCGTTCATTAACACACAATGGATAATGTGATCAACATAACGACGGAATCAGTGGCTATTAAACAACCATTAAAGAAACAAAATTGAATCTTTTAAAACAAAACTAACATAAGAATTAGTAGAATGTCATACGCAAGAATAAAACTACAAGAAAGTAAACTATTCGGATGTAAAACCATACGAGATCTCCAACTGCTAGCAACGAGCCGCATTACATGGATATCTAAATCCTCTGCCCTATGTGCCGCCTTTGGCACGAAAGGAACAAACTAACTAACATAAGCAAAAAATATATAGACATCCTAAACAAACCAGAATTTTGTGGAGCATTTGGTCATAAACAATATCATGAACAGGAAATCGAATTATTTGTATAACATTAGAAGTCACTGTAAACTGCACTGAGAATGACACCAGAGGGTACACGAAAACGTAAAAGACCGTAAACAATACGGAAGAGAAAAGTAGAACACAAACTGAAAGGAATGAATCGCAGCTAGAACACAAAAGAGATCACGGCCACGAACAAAGAAGAATGATGTACATTTGTTGATGTCCTAAGCGTCAGCGACGTTAAAGGCTAAAGGAAGATAGATTAAATGTTACAGTGGTTTAGAGAGTGCAATAACGAGGGCACTGTTTCTGGAAGACGAGGTATACCCCTACCAAGACGACCAGGGCTGCAAGGAATCAAGGAAACCTTGGACACATCAATTAAAGAAGCAGTAGAAGTGACAAGAGAACAGAAGTCCTTCAGTCGACTGTAAGGAGAGTAACGTTATATATGGACACCAATATATATATATATATATATATATATATAAATAATTATTTTTAGACAACATTATACGTTCAGAAAATTAGTCATTTTTATGAACAGTAAGTGTATTGTACGTTTGTCATCAACAGGAAATAATTTGTTTTAACTTGCCCATCCAAAGTTAAACCACGTTCACTTGCCCTTAGTTGACTCGCTTGCTTAGTACGACTCACAGATAAAGAATTTGACAGATAATAGAGCATTGTGATATCGTTTGACAATTATATTCATTTATTTCATCATCTGTTAGCTCAGACTCACGATTAAGAGAGTTTGTAAGTTAGAGCATTGTGATATCGTTGCAATACTCTAACATTTATTATTATCTTGCTTGAAGATGCACAGATAAAGAAGATTGATAGTTGAGAGCATTGGTATTCGTTTGACAATTACCATTCATTTATTTCAAACATCTGTTGCAGTATAAGATACTAAGAGATTTGCATAAGCGACATGGATATGTTTGACAATTACCATTCATTTATTTACACATCTGCTTAGCTACAGACTCACAATAAAGATTTGCATAAGCAGAGACATTGTGAATATCTTCATAAGATACCATTCATTATTTCAACATCTTTGCTTAAGCTAGACTCACTGATAAAGAGATTTATATTGAGAGCATTGTGATATCGTTTGACAATACATTATTTATTTCAACATCTGCATAGTTTACAGACTCACAGATAAAGATTTGCATAACAGAGTGCATTGATTGTTCTCGACTGAAGTTTCCATTCATTTATTCCTATTGCTTAAGCATCACAGACTCACAGATAAAGATTTGCTTAAGCAAGAGCATTGATATGTTTGATATTACCATTCATTTATTTCAACACTGCTTAAGCTACAGACTCACAGATAAGAGATTTGCATAAGTTAATTCTTGGATATCGTTTGACAATTACCATTCTATTTATTTCATATCTCTTAACTCAACTCACAGATAAAGAATTTGCATAAGTTTGGAGAAAGATATCGTTTGACAATTCACATTTAATATATATCACTAACTCGAGAATATCAGATAAAGAGATCAAGTTGAGGCATTGTATATCGTTTACATACATTCACTTTATTTTCAATCTCTTAGTTTACACGAACATCAGATAAAGAGATTTGATGTAATAAGATTAGATATCGTAGACAATTACTTCATTTAATTCATCATCTGCTTAGCTACGATCCTTAGATAAAGAATTTGCATAAGTTGAGAATTTGATTTTTCTTTAATTATTCATTTTTCAACATCTGCTTAAGCACAGACTCCAGATAAAGAGATTTCAAAACGAGAGCAGGTTGACATCTTTGTCAAGACCATTATCAATTTAATCTTTTAACTAACAGACTCAAGATAAAGAGATTTGCATAAGTTGAGAGCATTGTGATATCGTTTGACAATTACCATTCATTTATTTCATCATCTGCTTAAGCTACAGACTCACAGATAAAGAGATTTGCATAAGTTGAGAGCATTGTGATATCGTTTGTCAATTACCATTCATTTATTTCATCATCTGCTTAAGCTACAGACTCACAGATAAAGAGATTTGCATAAGTTGAGAGAATTGTGATATCGTTTGTCAATTACCATTCATTTATTTCATCATCTGCTTAAGCTACAGACTCACAGATAAAGAGATTTGCATAAGTTGAGAGCATTGTGATATCGTTTGACAATTACCATTCATTTATTTCATCATCTGCTTAAGCTACAGACTCACAGATAAAGAGATTTGCATAAGTTGAGAGAATTGTGATATCGTTTGTCAATTACCATTCATTTATTTCATCATCTGCTTAAGCTACAGACTCACAGATAAAGAGATTTGCATAAGCAGAGAGCATTGTGATATCGTTTGACAATTACCATTCATTTATTTCATCATCTGCTTAAGCTACAGACTCACAGATAAAGAGATTTGCATAAGTTGAGAGCATTGTGATATCGTTTGACAATTACCATTCATTTATTTCATCATCTGCTTAAGCTACAGACTCACAGATAAAGAGATTTGCATAAGTTGAGAGCATTGTGATATCGTTTGACAATTACCATTCATTTATTTCATCATCTGCTTAAGCTACAGACTCACAGATAAAGAGATTTGCATAAGTTGAGAGCATTGTGATATCGTTTGACAATTACCATTCATTTATTTCATCATCTGCTTAAGCTACAGACTCACAGATAAAGAGATTTGCATAAGTTGAGAGCATTGTGATATCGTTTGACAATTACCATTCATTTATTTCATCATCTGCTTAAGCTACAGACTCACAGATAAAGAGATTTGCATAAACAGAGAGCATTGTGGTATCGTTTGACAATTACCATTCATTTATTTCAACATCTGCTTAAGGAGTCTGGTCAGGTAATGGATCTGTTCGGAGCTCAAGTGATATCAGTTCTTGAAAACAGGACTCATTAATATATATGTATATCTTCTTGAATATTGTTTAGCAAAGACAATACAATAGTATACTTAAATCGGTACTCTTTTTTTAGCAGTGAGCAATCAGTTGAATATTAATCATAATGTTTGCACATGTGATAAACGATAGCTTTGTTTGCGTGTCTGATGATCCAACGGTGTTTAAGAACAGATTACCGTTTCTGGTTATTGAAGCATCGTTACTGATCTTCGCTGCGATATTAAACATTATAACAATATTTATAATATATCATAGCAAACGTCTTCATACGATACCCTATTTCTTCATTGCATCTCTCACGTTTGGAGAACTCATTTATTCTGTTTCCTTTGCAGTGTTTATATTTATGGAAACCTACGCTTGTGAAAAATATATTTCTCTAACGACAAAATGCATGTTTATTTTCTTAATAAGTTTTATATGTGACAGCAATCTTTCTCATCATTTGATGATCTCGACTGAACGGTGGATGTATATTGCATATCCTTTTGTTCATCAAAGAATCGTCAGTTTCAGAACAACTGCTTTTACAATTGTTGTTATATGGATTTTAGCAGTTGTTATCAACGTAAACATCCTTACAGACACACTTGACACAGTTGCCAATCTTGTCACTGCTAGGATTCATTTCTGCGTGGCACTGTCTTGTCTTCATTTTATTCTGAGTATTACAATGGTCATCATTTATTCTCATATTGGGGTCATTACAAGACGCCAGATTCTGGCTATCAACAGAACTATAGCACGAGGATGTGTCACAACTCAAAATGAAGCCCAACAAACTCTGAGAAATATTAGAATGGCATGGAAACAAGTTCGTATGCTCGCTATTGTATTTGGAACATATTTTACTGTTGTAACACCTTATGTCTGTTCAAGCATTTATGTTTCAGCTAGAACATCTGGTTTTGATTTTTTTAATGGTAATACAGGTTACATTATTAGACTATTTTTTCATTTCAAAGCTGTGTCGGATTAGTAGTGTATACCTTACAGGATCGCAATTTTAGATTTGTTTTCAGACATTATTTGATAATATTAACTTGTGGCTGTTGTTTAACAAAGATTCATCCAAGGAAGAATATAGCCGTAGTTGAAAAATAAACTTCAAAAGACGATTAAACAGGATTTCCAAGAGTACTACCTCGGTCAAGGACATACAATTATGGAAATTTATTACTAAAACTAACTTTATAAGTTGAGATGGTACCTTAACTGGTCTGAATAAATGTTGATGTAATATTTCATTTAAGGAGACGGTATTTTTGTGTGATTTTAATTAACGTCGTGTAGTATGTAGATTCAATAATATAAGAGTTCAAGAAAGAGAGTAGGACCTAAGGAGATCCTGAAACGAACTTTGCTGAGAGCGGCAAGAAATATCGATCTCAGTTCCATTTAGGAGATTGGGCGAGTTGCCGAGGATAAAGTGGTATGAAAAAATTGCTTGCACACCCATGTAACGTATAACGGTACGAGAGGAATTATTATTATTATTATTATTATACAAGTAGTAGAACGTTTTGTTATTGGAAGGAACGTCTATACACAACACTCTTTTCCTAGTTGGTTTGCCGTAGTTTTTTTTTAGTGGAAACAATGCATTTTCTCTCGACAATGCACTTTTTGTTTTAGGGAGCAACGTGAGCTGAATTGCTCCTCGTTTTGTACATGCTCTAATTAACGTCTGGTACAGAGAAATCTTCTATCTAAACAACAGATGTACTTTCAAGAAATGCAATTTAAGAAGGTGGGCTGCAGCGCTGTTGCTATAGCAGTTTGTCGACAGAAGAAAAATTGAAGAATATGGTGTGCACTATAGAGCACCAATCAGCACTGATATTGTCTATTTTCATATTATGACAATACACTATACCTAACACAGGTCATTGAACAGTAGTGACCCAATATGTCAGCAATCAAATTGGGATAATCACATCTCCCAATGGCTCTAAATTCTAATTTTATTACTTTGAAAAATAATATTTACAGCCTCACTTCAAAGTCTGAGAAGAAAACTCACATTTGGGTTTCATTTTTGAAAGTTGAAGATAAGAGTGTACAGAGAGTTTATTAGTAAGTGTAATTAACCATTCTGTAGCACCATAAAATTATACACATGATGTGCTGTTGTTTATTGTAATTTATATCATATTTTCTCTATAAGATACATCAGTGTTGTTGTTTACTGTATCGTGCTATTTCTGTAATATACACCTGCTGTTTACTGTATCGTACTATTTTGTAATATACACCTGCGCTGTTGTTGTTTACGTATCGTCTATTTCGTAATATACACCTGCGCTGTTGTTTACTGTATCGTACTATTTCTGTAATATAAACTTGTGTTGTTGTGTACTGTATGATGTAACGAGTTGCCACTATACGCGGTGTTGCTGTGTTCATTCTAAACGATACATTACCTTCCCTATTTACAATATTTTAATGCACGTTTTTTTAAAAAGGAAAATGGTACAATGCTATAATATAGATTGATTGAGATGCTGTGATCATAAATAAAATAATAATACTATATAATAACAAATAATAATGTTTCAAGCTCTTGGTATAGAAGCTAGTGTTGTCTAATTTTCCATCTAGCACACGGTAGGTTTGTTGTACAGCGAAACATAGTATATATGTTGTCTAGCGAAACATAGTTTATATGTTGTCTAGCGAAACGTAGTGTATATGTTGTCTGAAACTTATGTATATGTGTCTGGAAACTGTAGTGTATATGTTGTCTAGCGAAACTAGGTATATGTTGTCTAGCGAAACGTAGTGTATATGTTGTATAGCGAAACGTAGTGTACATGTTGTATAGCGAAATGTAATGTATATGTTGTCTAGCAGAACGTTGTGTATATGTTGTTCCGTGCTTTGTGCAACACTCTCGGCAGATGGCGGGCCATTTCTGCCGACAGGGACGGAGCCATATGGGGAAGCCAATCAATGAAATCAATCCTCTGCCATTAGACCCTTTAGATCTCCCGTGTGGTGCCGGGACCCACAGGGGAAGAAAAGAATAGTTCCACTGCTGCCCACAAGGCATGTCGTAGGAGGTGGTATATGTAGGACCTAGGGAAGCTACCCTAGTAAATAAAAAACATCGAAGAAATTGGATGTGCTGGCCTACTTGTAGGCGCATAACTAGCACACCGTACAATTGCTCTTAATCTCAGATCACATACAAATCACAAAGAGTGGTTAGCAAGTGGTCGATATAAAGCATTCGAAGAAGAAGAAGACCCTTTAGATGTATCATGCATGACTTACAGTCTGATGCTGACAATTAAAGCTGTTACTGCTGTTCTCTGAAGGGTTCATGAAGATGATTTTACTAGTGCAATTACTCTCTCTGATTAGTGCAATTACTCTCTCTATCTAGTGCAATTACTCTTCTGATTAGTGCAATTATCTCTCTATCTAGTGCAATTACTTCTCTGTGATTAGTGCAATTACTCTCTCTGACTAGTGCAATTACTGTCTCCAATTAGTGCAATTACTCTGTCTCTGACTAGTGCAATTACTGTCTCTAATTAGTGCAATTACTGTCTTACTAGTGCAATTAATGTCTCTGAATAGTGCAATTAATCTGTCTGACTAGTGCAAGTAATGTGTCTGATTAGCAGGTCATGTGATCGGAACGTACAGAAATGCAACTTTTGATCATAATGAATGACGTCTATCGAGACTCTCAACATCACGACCTAGGGCGTACTGCTGTTTGCAGTATTTTCAAATTAGACCACCTATGTTGTGCAGCGGTCAGTTAGGACCGTGGTCAGTTAGGAAGCAAAGAATAGTACCATTGGGACCTACAAGGCATGTCGTAAGAGGCGACTGATGTAGGACTTAGGGAAGGTACCCAAGTAAATACAAAGCAGCGCAGAAATCAGATGTGCTGGCCTACTTATAGGGGCATATCTGGCACAACGTACAATAGCTCTTAGGCTCAGATCACATACAAATCACACAGAGTGGTTGACAAGTGGTCGATATGGAGCGTTAGAAGAAGAAGAAATGAGTCATGTTTGTTTTGTAAACATCGATCACCGGGATGTAGCAGATTGATGATACATGGGACGTCCTTCAGTAGTTCAACGGCAATTTGTTGCAGAATGTGACAACATTTGATGTTGATTTTATAAAGCATTTTATAGAATAAGGAATCATGTTATACTAGGGGATGTCGTCCTGGATGCTTCATGGGCAGAATGAAAGATGTGTTTAAAGAGAGAGCTATCAGGTTGTTATTTTCCTAACATATACTTGGTTAGAATGAGCACATACAGGTCTGCATAAAGTGATATGACACAATAAATTAAGGTGTCGATCATGGGACATGACATTGTGACTAAGACAATTAACCACTTCATCTTAGTGTCGCAGTTAACAGATTGCAGTCTGGTAAAGTGAGGAGGAATAGAAAGAGACACAAGTCATGAGAGCAGGTAGCAGTGTATATGCAGTTTTGCTTGTTATTAGATTTTCGTAAACAGTGAATAAGCAATATTTCAATATGTGATTTACTTGTTGAATTCTAGAGATTGAGTTCTAGACAATCACGTCTATGATAATGTTGCCTGTTAACGGTTAAGCGTCGTTGGTTGATAAATAAAAAGTGATTACAGTAACGCAGGTTTCTCAATCTAACTGGTTGGTTGTGTCAAAGTGCTGAGTAAATTACATCACTGTGTGCAGTTTTCTTTCTAACGTCTGAACAACATAATATAATGAAAGATTGCTATGGGAGAAACACACGATGCTGTCATTTAAGCTTTTGTGAAGAAAATTTGAGCTGGCTGACGGATCCTCTGTTACGGATTCAAGTCTTTTGTCCCCTGTTTCCGTACCCTTACAGGAAAAAAATTAAATTTTCTTAAGGCTAGAAAATAATTTGCCGTACTTAATTATCCATTCTTCTTCTTCTTCTCTGTTCCACCATTTACTTTTTATGGAAGTGTTGGGAAGGGATGGGAGGGGGACGTGTGATTTGTGTGTGCTTGTTTTAAGGCACTTTGTAAGCTGATATTCATTTTCGTAAGGCTTTTCTTGATGCCATCACTCCATCTTTTGGTGACTCTGTGTTATGTTATGCGATCGACGTCACGGCACATGCATGCTCTGTCCTCCGCTGCAGCAGCCATCCTAAAGTCCATTTGCTCACCGTACCCATGAGAAGTTGATTACTATATCTTCTCTCTCTACCACGAAGACGACACTGTCTGGCATGTCCACACTTAACGCCTAATTCTCGAACTCGTTCCAGTGTCTGAGACCCGCCAATGTCACATAATTGAGAGCGTACCCATTGATGATATCGGCTCTGTCCATACTTCTGCCCGTTTGATTCGGGCATTGTTTGCAAAAGTCTGCAGCTTTACCACTCCAATGTCCAGGTGTGACTTCATTTCTTGAGAACTCGAGTGTCACCATTCCCAATACTTCAGATTCAATCAGCTGAAAGCATATCATGTGTACTTCTGTAGATGGTAAATCTTGTCAGTGTCCAAACCATTTAATCATTGTCTTATGAATTGCATGACTGGTTTCACATCCAGACTTCTTCTGAAAATTATCACTTAATGTTCAGAAACGTGTATCAGTTTTCTGTAAAATTTCCTGTTGAAACTAGCATATTTGTCGTTTAAATAGGGAATTAACCACATCAGCCATTAGCATCTGGGCATTGTTCAGAATGTCTGATGCTCGTTACCCTGCACTCCAGCATGTCCAGGTGTGTACAGGCAAGTCATTTTCTTGAGATGTGATCTCCGAATGCTGTCCACCCATTCCACACGCATACTTCCAGATTCAATCAGTTGAAGCATATTCATGTGTGACTCTCTGTGGTATGCGATAAAAGGGCATTCTTGTCAGGTGTCCAAACCATTTAATCTGTTGTTCTTTTATGAATTGCATGACTGGTTTCACATCCAGACTTCTTCTGAAAATTATCACTTAATGTTCAGAAACGTGTATCAGTTGTTCTGTAAAATTTCCTGTTGAAAAATTAGCCATATTTGTTGCGTTTTTTAAATAGGAATTAAACCACATCTGAGCCAAGGTCTCAGCCATTCATAGACTTATCAAGTTGTCACGTGGGAGTGTCACGTGATGTCATCCAAGAACTTATTACTATCATGTTTTCGAAACGCACCTGCTAGCAGAAGCATCCGAGACACAGATACTAACCCAAAACGTGGGACCGACAGATTTTCTGTTATACCCAGTGGATTCAGCAAGAAAGACAGGTTTGATAGAATTCAAGAGGCATTCTTAAAATAAGATTGTTCATTTGAGAATCATCTTCAGCGCACATCACATATATTATGAAATATGATAATTACATCACTCATGTAATAACATCAGTCATGTAAGGACATCAATCATATAACAACATCAGTAATGTAATGACATCAGTATGTAAGGACATCAGTCATGTAATAAGTTCAGTCATGTAAAGACATCAGTCATTCAATAACATCAGTCTGTAGGACATCAGTCAGACAAGAACATCAGACATCTAATGAGATCAGTCATGTAATGAGACCAGTCATGTAAGGACATCAATCATGTAAAAACATTAGTCATGTACAGACAATAGCACTGTAAAATGATCAGTCATGTAATGAGATCAGTTATGTAATGAGATCAGACATGTAAGGACATCAGACATGTAAGGACATCAGCCATATAATGAGATCAGCCACATAATGAGATCAGTCATGTAAGGGCATCAGTCATGCAAGAAATCAGTCATGTAATGAGATCAACCATGTAATGAGATCAGTCATGTAATGAGATCAGACATGTAAGGACATCAGCCATATAATGAGATCAGTCATGTAATGAGATCAGTCATGTAACTGGTGTTGGCTGTTATTCTAGGGGCAACATGATGCTGCTAAACAATGTATTGCACGAGGAAAGACTTAAGTGTATCACAAGTCGTCTCTGCCTACCTACCATCTCGACTACACTTAAAAGTGAAGCTCTTCATCCAATCCGTAGAGGTCACGACGTCCAGACACTGAAAGTGTGGACCAATGTGAGTAATGATACAGTATTACTATGATATAGCTGACCAATGTGAGTAATGATATAGTATTACTATGATATAGCTGACCAATGTGAGTAATGATATAGTATTACTATGATATAGCTGACCAATGTGAGTAATGATACAGTATTACATGATATAGCTGACAAGGGATGATCAGTACATGATATATACTGTGATAATGTGATCAATGTGATCAATGTAGTAATGATACATATCATGATAAGCTGATCAATGTGAGTAATGATACAGTATTACTATGATAAAGCTGATCAATGTGAGTAATGATATAGTATTACAATGATAAAGCTGATCAATGTGAGTAATGATACAGTATTACTATGATAAAGCTGACCAATGTGAGTAATGATAAGTATTACAATCGACATTGAGTAATAGAGTTCAATGATAAGCGATCAATGGAGTAATGATACAGTATTACAATGATATAGCTGACCAATGTGGTAATGATACGTATTACAATGATAAAGCTGACCAATGTGAGTAATGATACAGTATTACTATGATATAGCTGATCAATGTGAGTAATGATACAGTATTACTATGATAAAGCTGATCAATGTGAGTAATGATATAGTATTACAATGATAAAGCTGATCAATGTGAGTAATGATACAGTATTACTATGATAAAGCTGACCAATGTGAGTAATGATATAGTATTACTATGATATAGCTGACCAATGTGAGTAATGATAGAGTATTACAATGATAAAGCTGATCAATGTGAGTAATGATACAGTATTACAATGATATAGCTGATCAATGTGAGTAATGATATAGTATTACAATGACATATGAGTAATAGGAGGTCAATATGGGGTCACTATGGGGTTAATGACGCTGCAATTAAATCCATCCTTCGTCTTATAGACCCACTCTCTCCCTGGCTCTCTCTCTCTCCCTCTCCCTCCCTCTCTCTCTCTGCATATACATATTTGTCCAACTAGCCAGTTGTCTTGTCTTTCCATTTATCTATGTATACATTTATCCTTTGGTTTGTTTATTACATCACTATCATGTTCTCTCCATCTCTCAAACTCATATTCCTCTAGGTCTTTGTTTTCTCTATCTTTGGCATGTACCTGCTCAGTGATGTGTATATTTTCTCAGCTAACTCTGGTCCATATTTTACTACTTTACTTTCTTCTAACAAATATTTGTCTCAAACTGTTCATAAATTTACTTGTTTTTTCTAATCAGAAACTGGTGTTTTCTAATTTTATTGATCACTTGACCTGACTTCCACTTTTATTGATTTCATGACTTGTCTCTAACTTTTATTAATTACATAACTTGTCTTTAAATTTTATTAATTACTTGACTTGTCTTTAACTTTTATTGATTACATAACTTGTCTTTAAATTTTATTAATTACTTGACTTGTCTTTAACTTTTATTGATTACATAACTTGTCTTTAAATTTTATTAATTACTTGACTTGTCTTTAACTTTTATTAATTACATAACTTGTCTTTAAATTTTATTAATTACTTGACTTGTCTTTAACTTTTATTGATAACATAACTTGTTTTTATACTTTATTCATTACATGACCTGTCTTTTTTTTATTGATTACATGACCTGTCTTTAACTTTTATTAATTACTTGACCTGTCTCTAACTTTATTGATTACATGACTTTTCTCTAACTTTTATTGATTACATGACCTGTCTCTAACTTTATTGATTACTGACCTGTCTTCTAACTTTATTGATTACATGACCTGTCTTAACACTTTTATTGATTACATGACCTGTCTCTAACTTTTATTGATTACATGACCTGTCTCTAACTTTTATTGATTACATGACCTGTCTCTAACTTTATTGATTACATGACCTGTCTCTAACTTTTATTGATTACATGACCTTTCTCTAACTTTTATTGATTACATGACCTGTCTCTAACTTTTATTGATTACATGACCTGTCTCTAACTTTATTGATAACAGACCGTTCTACTTTTATTGATTACTGACCTGCCTCTAACATTTATGATTACATGATTTGACTTCATCTTATTGATCACGTGATGTATTAGATGAAACGTACGACAACCACTTTCTGAAGCGGATCTACGATATTCACGGAAACGCAAGAGTGTTCAACAATGGCAGATGTTTATGTTTAGAAGAAAACCAGTCTATTCCCCTGATCTCAAGGTAATATTCAAATATATTTTCTGCTTTTTATCTTGTATTGTTTTTGTGTGTCTCTCTCTCTCTCTCTCTCGATCGTTCTTTTTCGGTCATTTTTATCATTATAATTGTGATATATAAACAGCCTTTGACAAGAACTTATTTTTACGTCACATCGTTCAGCGCCATTTGGAGCTCTAATGCTTATCCTTCGGTAACGTGTCCGGTTTCAGCCAGCGTTTACTGGATTCGCTCTCTGTCAACCTTTGACTGTCCCTAGCTTACCTGCAATGAAGCAGCTTGTTTGTTTGTATGGCTTCTTTTATTGATTATAACATGAAAGAGACTGTATTAAAATAACAAGACGAGACTGACAATAAAATGGCCAGTGATATTATCATCAGTGGGTTCCTGCACAGTAACCAAGTCGCTGATTCTATATGGTTAAGCTTTTGCCTCGCGTGCCGATGATCGTGGGTCGAATCCGGACTACAACATTCTGTTCATGAATGTATTTTTCCGAGACTCCCAGGATTGCTGCCGGAGCTACGGATTTTGTGCTTTGCGTAATACTCTCGGCTGGTTGGGGGACATTTCTGGGAGAGGGGCCGAGCCGAAGCATAAAGCCCAGTCGAACGAAGTCAATCCTTCAGCTTTTGACCTTATAGAACCAAGTCGCTAAGCAATTGTTGAATGTGTTTTAGTCATCAATAGTTATTGTAAACTGTACAGCCCTAGCGTGTCGGGTGTAGTAAGATCTTTACACGTGAACATCTTCAATCATCACTGTTGTTATCATCATCATCAATATCTTTATCGTCATTGTCAACATCATTGCTTTTACCATGATTAACAACATCACTAGTATCATCATCATCCACATAAGCATCCTTATCGTTATAATCATCCTGTTCATCTTGATGACCATGATCTTAAACATCATCGTCTTCATCATTACAATCACAACCAGTTTTATCATTATGACAATAAACACCATCATTCTCATCTCTGCCATCATCTCTATCAGTAATAACAGTATCATAATAATTATCATTAACCTTTTCACATATCTGAGCCGATTTACTAGCTCACGAAACTATTCAAATTACACAAAGCTGGTATACTTACTAATTTAGTACACTATACAAAGAAAATACATCTGCTGATTGAAAAAAATGAGGAGCGAAAGGGTTAATATCAATATCTCCATCATGTTATAGCTATAATAGTCATTATCATAATCAAAATTATGAAGATTAAGAAGCTATTGATCATCATTAACACAATCAATAACATTGTCGTCACAATCATCAGTATCACCACTTGACATCAACAACTTAACGTCAGTACTCACACATGATCTATATTTCTTTGAAGTACCAAGGGTGGTAAGCTGCTTGGCTTTAGCCAAAGGGATGTATCTGAGCGACCCAACTACCGGAGACAGTGGATAACCAATCAGACTCATCACGAAGTAGACTTTAAGACACCCTTGCACGGCCCAGAACACTTGGGTCGTCATGCATGACTCAAGCCAACCACACACAAAGTTCTCATTGATTTTGATAACTATGAACAACAAATAAACAGTGTACAAGTATCAAGAGCTTTTGAAAAAACAAATAGACAAACACAGGATTCGAACCATTAACCCTCATTTCCTACGACACCCATCGCCTAGCCTAGCAATACGAGCGTCCTTACGAACACAACCAGCGAGCCATGACTTGTTCTAGAGATATAATGTATATGTAAATGTATAGAGATATCTTCTTCTTTGCGTTCGTTCTTTACGACCAATTGTAATCACTCTTTGTGATATGTTTGATCTTTGCCAAGAACGTGTATACGTGCACATTGGTTTGGTAGGCCCTAAACGCATAGACTTCTATACGTTTAGGACACATGCATCCGATTTCAGCCAAACCTCCTCAGTCGCCTCTTACTACATGCGTGGCAGGTAACAGTGGTTCTATTCTTTACACTCCAAATTTGGGCCCGGTAACCACTCGGGCGAGGGTATAGAGATATAATATACCTTGACAAGGTTGAAGACTTCCATAAATACAACTATAGAGATATAATATACCTTGACAAGGTTGAAGACTTCCATAAATACAACTATAGAGATATAATATACCTTGACAAGGTTGAAGACTTCCATAAATACAACTATAGAGATATAATATACCTTGACAAGGTTGAAGACTTCCATAAATACAACTATAGAGATATAATATACCTTGACAAGGTTGAAGACTTCCATAAATACAACTATAGAGATATAATATACCTTGACATTGGTTGAAGACTTCCTAAACTATCAACCTATAGAGACATATATTCAGCCAAACCTTGAAGACTCTACAATACACTATGAGTATAATGTCTATCTTGACAAGTTGAGCTTAACCATAAGTACATATAGAGATATAATATACCTTGACAAGGTTGAAGACTTCCATAAATACAACTATAGAGATATAATATACCTTGGCAAGGTTGAAGACTTCCATAAATACAACTATAGAGATATAATATACCTTGGCAAGGCTGATGACTTACTGCCAATAAATGTATTTTAGTTTGGTATATTTAAAGTGATATCTATAAAACCAATGACTCGTTTACTATCGTTAATGACGAAGTCTGTAAAGGATCTGCCACGATTTTCATATCTAAATAAATTTGAAATAAACTACTTACAAATTTCATCTGAGACTACTTGTCTATACTCTTTGTATAATACATTTCGATAAATGGGGAGGTAATCAAACTAAACGTACATAAATGGAATATGTAAGTGAAAAAAAAATTAATTAAAAAGTACAGTGATGGGATTTATCTAAGTAAAAGGGGAGACCACCAAATTAAACTTAAAGTGATCTGATTATCGAAGATGCAAGAAGACGCATCCAAATTAAAGTTTAGTGATATGTCAAAGGGGAGGCAACCAAAGTAAACGTCAAGCGATGGGGATAGGTATAAGTAACAGGGGAGGCAACCATATTAAAAGTATAGGAATGCAATATATCTAGGTAAAATGGGAAACTACACAATACCATAGAATCATATTACCTTCTCCAGGTGTCAATTCTGCTGGCGTTGGCTACAATGATTCTTTAAACTTTGTGTTCCGAATTTTGTTGATCAACTTCGCTGTTCATTCTCTTCCATAAGGCTAGTCTGTTCAGTATCTTCTCAGAAAGGAGTTAATTCTTATTTTTCATGTTTGTTGGCCTACACGCTCTGATATAACCAATAAATGGTTCGCCTTAGGTTGAAAGGGGCGTACCTCGGCTCAAAGAGGCTTTAATCCCTTACTAAACAAACAAACACAATTATATTGGAGACTGTCAAATTAAAAGTATGGTGAAATCTATATACTTTATTAGGCTACCAGAATTTACGTATAGTAATAAGAATGGTATCGTTGATGTTACTTTATAACATAGTACTAATCTACGTGATTACACATGGTATGATAAGATGACGAACGAGGAACTCAGAGAAAGAACTACGTGATTACACATGGTATGATAAGATTACGAACGAGGAACTCAGAGAAAGAACTACGTGATTACACATGGTATGATAAGATGACGAACAGACTATGAAGAACTACGTGATTCCCATGGTATGATAGATTACAAGAGAACTAAGAACTAGAGTACTAGTGAAGAAAGAGCTAAAGAAGAGAAGCTGGCGATGGAAAGGACACACATTGAGAAGACCGAATGAAAGCATTGCAAGACAGGCACTGTTTTGGAACCCGCTGGGAAAGAGGAGTAGGGGAAGGCCTAGACATACCTGGAGAAGAGAACTGGAGGCTGATATTTAAAGGATATGCAAAACATGGAAAGAATTGGAAGGGATGGCAAGAGAGAGGAAGAGCTGGAAGAAGTTTGTTGAAGACCTGAGCTCCATTGGGAATTGAAAGATGAAAAAGAAAACATGGTAACATGCATGTTGATAAATAGTTATTATCTAATAATGAATATCGTTATATTAAACGTTCAATATTAGAGATGTGATTAGTTGATCTTGATAGTTTGAGGACACACATAGTTTGATAAACTATTTCATCAACATTTGATCACTGAGATTATGCTGAAATTATAAACCATGAGAATTACATAAAAATGTTCATGGTTATGAGAATAAAAAATAAACTCACCTGTTCTGTCTCACTTTTGTTGCTTGTGTAAAACAAAAAGCTTATTTTACAGACAAGTTATACCGAAGTTGTCAAGTACTGCGGATATTGTTCCAGAGATCAATGATCTCAGTGTAAGTGAGATCAAGTTCCTAGTCCTATCGAAGATGGACGATGAAACGTAGGTCCCGTGTTCAATTTGAGTATGTAAAAAAAATATTGGCAGCTCAATATCGAGAAGATCAGGTTGGATAGATGCTGCCTGTGCATAATTCATTAGAAAAGATTAAAAATAAAACTTCAACAAAAATATCTTCACAATTTTCTTCTTCTTTGCGACAAATTTTAATCACTCTTTGTGATATGTTTGATCTTTTGCCAAGAACGTGTATACGTTGCACATTGGTTTGGTAGGCCCTAAACGCATAGACTTCTACATGTTTAGGACATTTGCATCCTATTTCATCCAAACCTTCTTAGACGCCTCTTACGACATGCGTGGCAGGTAACAGTGGTTCTATTCTTTGCACTCCAAATTTGGGCCCCGGTAACCACTCGTACGATCTTCATAATTACACAGGGGATCTTTGCCGGTGCTACGATGTTTGTGCATTGCAGTTGAGATCTTCATGTGTAAGAAAGGGAACACATGGCTTCTCACTGAAGTTCAATGATGATGGTTCTATCAATCAATCAATCAATCAATCAATATTCGATTAATACATTTGAATGCAAGTGTTACAGAAGAGTAAACAATTTCAAGTATTTTGTTCGAGACGACCATCATGAAAGGAGTCATCACGCAAAGAGGAGAAGAGGAATACAACGGAGAAGATAGATTCACCATGTAACTGAGGATTTCAGCATGATGACCTTAGAGGCAGGACTTCTGGTCTAAGAGAAATCAAATTTCCTAAGGATTGTTAGGGTGGCAAAGTTCTGCTCAGAAAAAGCTTTTTGATGATGATGATGATGAGATGATACAAGTCGTAATTTTATTTCTTTAGTAAAATATTGTTGATTATAAACTGATGATGTTTTACTGATTATTAGATCACTGTCTCTGTTACTGAATGATCTCACCAGTCTGTTGCCGGGGCTCGCAATGGAAGCAAAGAATAGCAACACTGTGACCTACAAGGTATGTCGTAAGAGGCGACTGAAGTAGGGGCTTAGGAAGCTGCCCTAGTAAATAAACAGCGTCCAGAAATCGGATGTGCTGGCCTACTTATAGACGCATAACTGCCGAAACGTACAATCCCTCTTAGGCTCGGATTACATACAAAACACACAGAATTGTTAACAAGTGGTCGATATGGAGCGTTCGAAGAAGAAGATTGAATAATCTCTTCCCTCTCAGTTTACACGGGCTTGGGACCGTCACGTGTACATGAAGATATATCACGTGGCCTGATTAAAAAGATTTTCAGACCTCATTAAGTCTTGAGTATACAACAGTTGATTCATAGCCTCCAACATAGATACACAGTTTCAGACCTAACATACACTGGTACAGTGGCGGCTCGTCATTAAGGGCCAGAGGGGCCGGACCCCACCAAAAATAATATGTAGCGTGTATTTATTATTTAATCAATTAAAATATAACCTAACCCAAAACCATGATTTTCCAGCAAATTTGTGTCTGGCCTCACCAAAAAAAACAATCACGAGCCGCCACTACACTGGTACATATATGAACTGTCTGCCTAACATACACTGGTACATATATGAACTGTCGACCTAACATACGCTGGTACAGTTATGAAATATTAGCTGTTGATCTAACAAAAGGAAATATGTTAAATAATTAGTAATCACAAATATATTAAAATACAGAAAAGAGACTACGTACTGTTTTACTAAATGGATATATATCACATTTATCAATGAATTTTTCTATCTTATTAGACAAACATAAATATAAACAGACATTTGTTGAAGAAATTAATAAAACAACTAACAGCGGCGGAGATAGAGATGTGAGAAAATGTTAAATATCATACACTGGTGGAGTAGGAGATTTAAGCAAACAAAGAAACAGCAAAAATCGCGTGAGATATGAGAATTTGAGACAATAATAAAATATAGTTGAAGATTAAAGGAAGAAAAAACTTGGCTTTACCACAAAATTAAGCAATAAAAACAGTATGGAATGGAACTGATGGGAAAAAGAGGATCAGAATACTAGACGCTTGCATGTTCCCAGTGGTAACATATGGGTGTGGAGCATGGGCATTTAACAAAGCAGTGGAAAACATAAAGTGGTTTTGAATATAAGTGTTACAGAGGAATCCTCATGGTCATGGGCCCAGAAAGAGCAATGAATCTATCCAGAGGGGAGTCAGGGTCAAAGAAAACTGGCTGATGATGGGAATGAGAAGAGTGAGGTGTATTGGACATATAGAGACACGGGGGAAATAGAGAAGGCCATCTTGAAAGGGGCATCCCGTCAAAGAGAACCACAGAGAAGATGGGTTAATGATGTAACTGATGGTTTGAACGCTACAGAGACAGGACATCTGGCCTATGGTAGAAACTCTGAAGAACTTTTAAACTGGCAAAGCTCTGCTCAGGACAAGCTATTTGATGATTAGTTGAAGATACATATTTACAACTATTCTACGACTAAACATGGAATGAAAAAATAATATAACCAAACAGGTCTTTGGTTAGATCACAACATTATTTAAGAATGGAAAAAAAACAAGACAAACTGACAATGGTAAGAATGGTCTTAAAAGAAAATCCAGAAAGTCAACGTACGGGCACATGTGCACGAGGTGTAATATAGAATTTAATGTTGAGTATTATTTTCTAGTAGCTTGTAGAGAAATCTGCTACTAAATATGTTATAGATATATTATTAAATAAACCACAAGTAATACTGAGAAATAATAGTACTAAATTAAATATAATAATTATAATAATATGAAATACTCATGGCCCACGTCACGTGAACTTACAATTCACTGATGAGATCTCGACAGAAATCCACTCTGTGTAACCACTTGAGAACAGAGGAAACTGTTGGTCTTCTATAGGGGTCAATCTCTGACATGGTCTCGAGGCACCACCTGATGATGGAAACAAAAATCATATAAAGGTCATTATGTTTTACAGTTAACTGTTTTCTGTACATCCTTGTCAGATCCAAAAATAAATAAACCATTAACAAAAGCAGACTTGCTTTCATTATAATCAAATAGAAAAAGGTAATTATGAAAAGAAAAAAATCAAATAGAGATAGCAGTCACCAAAGAAAACAGCAGTCATCAAAGAGAAACTAATTAGTAGAAGAAACAACTGTAAAGAGAATACATTAACTAAATACAAAATATTACTTTTAAGATCACGGGATTTGCACTTATTTAAGCTATGATTCAAGTTTTCAGTAAAGTGAGTGAAAATACAAAGGAATGCTTAGAATAGAATTAAATTCGGAATATCAAGGAATAGTTACATCTCATCATTAGCGATATTTATAAAACAATAGAGTAAATTAACAGAAGTTGGAGTAAGGATCATTTTCACAAGTACAAGACAACAATCGTGTTTGTAGAAAAAGAAAATCACACAATTCGTGTCTCACGATATTAATATTAGCAGAAGAAGATGATCATCTGTACCACTGTCCTCATCGATATCACAGTACGCGGATGAAAGAACGAATATCAATCAGTTTGAACAAGCTGATTTCAAGAACAATAATACAGTAAAATGTGTGAGTGTCATTTGGTGACATGTTGCTGCCATAGATGTATGTTCTTCTTATTTTACTTTGGTATACACATCACGCAATTTTGTAAGAACCAATACATTGAAAACAGTAAAACGGAGATATAGACTACTTAGCGACAATATCAACGAAACCATAAATAATTGTAATAAAATGGTGAGTTACTTACAATATTGATTGTGGTGTTGTCAACATCAATAGTCTGTGACTGATGTCGGAGGTCTGCTGATTGGAATATATCATATAGGACAGTAGTACACCTAGAGAGTATACGTCCAGCTGTGGATGAGAACATGAAATTGATAACTTACAATATCAGATTAGATACAAGTTGTTAGAATAGTTGTTTAGCTGGCTGCATAATTAATTAGTGAGAGGCAGTAAAGAATGGTAAGAGAGAGGAAGAGCTGGAAGAAGTTTGTTGAAGATATATGCTCCGTTGGTAGTTGAAAATGAAGAATAAAGAATGTATAGACATAGTTAATAGATAATAGTTGAATGAGTTAGAAGATAATCTAAAATAACAATCAATGTATAACAAAAAGTAAAAATATAGTTGACAATACTAATGCAACACTACCTATAATGTAACAAAATATATAATAACACAATCAATAGTAACAAATAATTGTTAAACCAGACATGCACAATGTAAGATTACAGTATTAAATTATAGTCATGTATCTGTGAGAGAAGAACAATTGAAACGTGCAAACGAAAGACTGTATAACAAATACATAATAATGTTTAATTGAACTTACCTTGTATGGGTCCACGTACATGCAGGTGACTTTCTCTGGAGCAGAGAAAGGAGGTGTACCACCCATTCCTTCTGTAGGCACACATATGTCGTTTGGAAGAATGAAAAATGAAAGTCCAAAGTCTCCCAAAACTGCATTGTTATTGGCGTCGATGAATATGTTGCAAGGTTTGATGTCGTTGTGGACTATTCTCTGTCTATCGTTGAGGTAGCGTACTGCACATGCCATCTGGATAAAGTAGATTGTGTACAATGATGGCGTGAGGTATCCTAGTTTAGAGGTCAATGTCCTGTTAGGACAGTACTCAGTACAGATGACCAGATACTCAGGACAACGAGCTGATAGGACATGTTTGACGACGTGACGATGTGACAGTCCTTGTATAGCACCGATTTCATTAGCAAACAATTGCATATTTTTGATGCCTCCATCAGGTGTTAGCAACGACAACTTCTTGACAGCTCGTATAATTGATGGGTCAGTAGGCGACGTTACTACGACAACCTCACCACTCATCCCTCGTCCAAGTACTGGACCAGGAGAGATCTTGTACACGTCGAAGAAATCCTCAGAAAGTTCTGCTGCTACAGGTTTAACTCTACTCTCCATTACTTCAAATAAATGTAATCCTGGACGGGAATATATCACAGCAGAAATACTTACCTGTACACAATACTTACTTGAATCTCTGAATTAATCAAGTCCGAACACTACGATAGTCAATCGTTGAATGAAGCAGTCTCAGACAGATTTTATATTTTATACCCTCCAAGATAAATGACGTAGTGTTCTCTTCCACCCGGTGGTAGTCTATATTGTTTATATCAAAGAATATTATACCTTTCATCTTTGCTTTGTTCTTTTGCCGGCGTCCGCCAATGCCGTCTGAGGCGCAACGAATCAAGCGTGACCACTGGTAGCTAAGCACAACAATGGGCGGCGGCTTTGATGACTGATTACGATTTCGTTCACCGCATTGTCCACTTCCACTGACCAAACAGCTTTGATGTGGACTATTTCCTGTTTGATAATGCCGCTGTTGATGTTACCGTTGATAAGCTTCTCTGGTCGTGACTGACCAACTTTAATAAGCTTCTCTGTGTCAGTGATTGACCAACTTTAAAGTATCCTAGATAGTATGAAACAAAAGGACGATAGTATTGTACATTAATTGCAAAGAAACATAACAAAAGTCGGGTGTTGGGATACCTACACAAATCCACAGCTGTTGAAGAACATTAATGCTGACTTTGAATCTGATTTAAACTTTGCAAAACGACTTGGATCAAAACAAATAATAATGAGTAAATTTATTCGAACAAAATTACAAATCAAAATTCCTAAAAAGTATCTTCACCATCTGTAAAATTGCATCCGAGACCCTCGCCGGTGCTATGGAGTTTGTGGACTGCAGATGAGATCTTCCTATGTAAAAATGAGATGAGAGCACATATAGTTATATAAGTGCAGTGATAATGGTACAGTTAATCAATCAATGATTATATTATTTATTAGTTCGAAATTTATTTCATTTTATCACGCTACCTTTTTCTTCTTCGAACGTTCTATATCGACTAATTGCCAACCAGTCTGTGTGTGATTTGTATGTGATCTAAGCCTAAGAGCGATTTACTAATTGTCAACCAGTCTGTGTGTGATTTGTATGTGATCTAAGCCTAAGAGCGATTTACTAATTGTCAACCAGTCTGTGTGTGATTTGTATGTGATCTAAGCCTAAGAGCGATTTACTAATTGCCAACCAGTCTGTGTGTGATTTGTATGTGATCTAAGCCTAAGAGCGATTTACTAATTGTCAACCAGTCTGTGTGATTTGTATGTGATCTAAGCCTAAGAGCGATTTACTAATTGTCAACCAGTCTGTGTGTGATTTGTATGTGATCTAAGCCTAAGAGCGATTTACTAATTGTCAACCAGTCTGTGTGTGTGATTTGTATGTGATCTAAGCCTAAGAGCGATTTACTAATTGTCAACCAGTATGTGTGTGATTTGTATGTGATCTAAGCCTAAGAGCGATTTACTAATTGTCAACCAGTCTGTGTGTGTGATTTGTATGTGATCTAAGCCTAAGAGCGATTTACTAATTGCCAACCAGTCTGTGTGTGATTTGTATGTGATCTAAGCCTAAGAGCGATTTACTAATTGCCAACCAGTCTGTGTGTGATTTGTATGTGATCTAAGCCTAAGAGCGATTTACTAATTGTCAACCAGTCTGTGTGTGATTTGTATGTGATCTAAGCCTAAGAGCGATTTACTAATTGTCAACCAGTCTGTGTGTGATTTGTATGTGATCTAAGCCTAAGAGCGATTTACTAATTGTCAACCAGTCTGTGTGATTTGTATGTGATCTAAGCCTAAGAGCGATTTACGTTGTACTAGTTATGCGCCTACAAGTAGGCCAGCACAACCGATTTAAGCTGTGTTTTTATTACTAGGTAGCTTCCAGTGTAATACAGCAGTCGCTCTTACGTTATAGGTCTTATAGGTCGCAGTGGTGCTATTCTTTGGCAAAACACGTAATCACAAAGTACTGTAGTTTTACAAATTACAAAAACAATGAACAAATACAGCAACGTTTCGACCAACAAGGCCTTTATCAAGCAAACGAACAACAGGAGTGACAAATTTAAAAAACAAATGGACGACCAAAAACAAACGTTTCTAATGAAAATCTGGAAATAAAAACGAATAACGAAATAAATGTAACACAAAAACACACATAAAACTAGAAATAGAACGGAAGAGAAACAATGAAAAATCTAGTAAATATATAACTTGAATACATGCAACATATACCCATATAGATTACAAAGCATGGGAAGAGATAGTACTAGAAGCATAGGAATGTAATACGTTGAGCCCACGTGGTCGCAAGGTACCATACAAAGAAATCAGCCGATTCTCCAGAGCAAATCGACTGCGATCATCCGAGGAACATGATCGATGGCTGTGACCTGGACATCGTGAGCTCCTAAATGGCCAGTATCATTGAAATGGGTGGCTACAGGGATCACAGAGCATTGGCGGATGTCGCGCAAGTGTTGGGCGAATCGGTCACTGAGCCTCTTGTCTGTCTCGCCGATATAAGCCTTGTTACACCGCTTACAGATAATGGCATAGATAAGATTACGGACTCGCATGTGAAACCATCGTCAATAAGAAACGTGGCTAAAGGAAAAGATACAGTACACGTCTGTATCACATAAGCACACGTGTTGCAACGCCGACGGCCACACTGAACAGTGCCAAAATGAGTCTGGATATTGCACTGAAGGCGACTGTGTACCAACATATCCTTAAGACTTCTGTCCCGTCTGTAAGCCACCAAAGGATAGTTGGGGAAGACAGAACGGGTTTCAGGATCTGACTTAAGGATAGACAGATGACGGAATAAAACATTTTTCACCAGTGAACTATGGGGTGGAAAGTTAAGATAAGTTTTACTCTCTCAGAGTTAGTGGTCCTATGCTGGCTGATGAGGGCTCGCTGGCGAGTGATTTTCTGAACTCGATGCATAGCCCAGACAAGCACCCTCTCCGGGTATAGTCGCCTGCGAAAGAAATCAAGCATCTCGAGAGCTCTCTCAAGAAAATCATCGTCCTCGCTACAAAGGTGACGAAGTCGCAAGAGCTGCGAGAATGACAAAGAGTCACGACAAGCCCTAGGATGGGAAGTAGTATAGAGGAGAAAACTATGTACATCAGTAGGCTTGTAATATACTGATGTAGTGATAGCGGATAGGCGTAAGGTGATAGTAATGTCAAGAAAGTTGACACAAGTAGTGGAGATGTTAGAAGTAAAACGAATAGAAGGGTTGAAAACATTAATGAAATTAATGAAGCGTGATAAATCGGCTTCAGGCATATCAGTAATGCCAATACAGTCATCAATGTATCTGTGATAGACAGACGGAAGGGGCCATCATATGTAGTCCATACTAGGTGTTCAAGATAACCCATGAATAGACAAGCATAACTAGGTCCCATTTTAGTACCCATGGCAACACCACTGATCTGCTCAAAGAATTGGTCATTAAAACTGAAAGGAGTTAAGAGTGAGAACTAGTTCCGCAAGACGAAGGAGAGCAGAAGTTGACACAAGTGGATTAGTTCTCCTATCGAGAAAGAACTGGAGAGCTTTAAGGTCGTCAGGATGATGTATAGAAGTGTACAATGAGCACACATCAAGGAGGAAGAGACGGTAGGTTCTCTCGGTAGCAACTCAACGGAAGAAAAGACAGACAAAGCGTGGTTCGTATCTTTCAAAAATGACAGGAGTGTGGTGACTATGGGATTAAAGATACTATCAAGAAATTCAGAGATGTGTTCCGTAGGGCAAGAGCAAGCAGAAACGATAGGCCTACCGGGATTGTGGAGTTTATGAATTTTGGGGAGCATATAAATGGCGGGTTTTCCCACACAGCTATCGATCACACAGAGTGATGATGCACTAGTAGGAAGGTCACATGGGTTATCTTGAACACCTAGTATGGACTACATATGATGGCCCCTTCCGTCTGTCTATCACATATACATTGATGACTGTATTGGCATTACTGATATGCCTGAAGCCGATTTATCACGCTTCATTAATTTCATTAATGTTTTCAACCCTTCTATTCGTTTCACTTCTCACATCTCCACTACTTGTGTCAACTTTCTTGACATTACTATCACCTTACGCCTATCCGCTATCACTACATTAGTATATTACAAGCCTACTGATGCACATAGTTTCTCCTTTATACTTCTTCCCATCCTAGGGCTTGTCGTGACTCTTTGCCATTCTCGCAGCTCTTGCACCTTTGTAGCGAGGACGATGATTTTCTTGAGAGAGCTCGAGATGCTTGATTTCTTTCGCAGGCGACTATACCCGGAGAGGGTGCTTGTCTGGGCTATGCATCGAGTTCAGAAAATCACTCGCCAGCAGGCCCTCACCAGTCAGCATAGGACCACTAACTCTGAGAGAGTAAAACTTATCTTAACTTTCCACCCCATAGTTCACTGGTGAAAAATATTTTATTCCGTCATCTGTCTATCCTAAAGTCAGATCCTGAGACCGTTCTGTCTTCCCAACTATCTTTGGTGGCTTACAGACGGACAGAAGTCTTAAGAAATGTTGGTACAGTCGCCTTCAGTCCAATATCCAGACTCATTTTGGCACTGTTCAGTGTGGCCGTCGGCTTGCAACACGTGTGCTTATGTGATACAGACGCGTACTGTATCTTTCCTTTAGCCACGTTTCTTATTGACGATGGTTTCACATGCGAGTCCCGTAATGATCTCACCAGTCTATTGCCGGGGCTCGGAAAGGAAAGCAAAGAATAGCAACACTGTGACCTACAAGGTATGTCGTAAGAAGCGACTGAGGTAGGGCGTAGGAAACTACCCTAGTAAATAAACAGCGTCGCAGAAATCGGATGTGCTGGCCTACTTATAGACGCATAACTGCCGAAACGTACAATCCCTCTTAGGCTCGGATTACATACAAAACACACAGAATTGTTAACAAGTGGTCGATATGGAGCGTTCGAAGAAGAAGATTGAATAATCTCTTCCCTCTCAGTTTGCACGGGCTTGGGACCGTCACGTGTACATGAAGATATATCACGTGGCCTGATTAAAAAGATTTTCAGACCTCATTAAGTCTTGAGTATACAACAGTTGATTCATAGCCTCCAACATAGATACACAGTTTCAGACCTAACATACACTGGTACAGTGGCGGCTCGTCATTAAGGGCCAGAGGGGCCGGACCCCACCAAAAATAATATGTAGCGTTTATTTATTATTTAATCAATTAAAATATAACCTAACCCAAAACCATGATTTTCCAGCAAATTTGTGTCTGGCCTCACCAACAAAAACAATCACGAGCCGCCACTACACTGGTACATATATGAACTGTCGGCCTAACATACGCTGGTACAGTTATGAAATATTAGCTGTTGATCTAACAAAAGGAAATATGTTAAATAATTAGTAATCACAAATATATTAAAATACAGAAAAGAGACTACGTACTGTTTTACTAAATGGATATATATCACATTTATCAATGAATTTTTCTATCTTATTAGACAAACATAAATATAAACAGACATTTGTTGAGGAAATTAATAAAACAACTAACAGCGGCGGAGATAGAGATGTGAGAAAATGTTAAATATCATACACTGGTGGAGTAGGAGATTTAAGCAAACAAAGAAACAGCAAAAATCGCGTGAGATATGAGAATTTGAGACAATAATAAAATATAGTTGAAGATTAAAGGAAGAAAAAACTTGGCTTTACCACAAAATTCAGCAACTAAAAACAGTATGGAATGGAACTGATGGGAAAAAGAGGATCAGAATACTAGACGCTTGCATGTTCCCAGTGGTAACATATGGGTGTGGAGCATGGACATTTAACAAAGCAGTGGAAAACATAAATGTGGTTTTGAATATAAGTGTTACAGAGGAATCCTACATGTGTCATGGACCCAGAAGAGAGCAGATGAATCTATTTAGAGGGGAGTCAGGGTCAAAGAAAACTGGCTGATGATGGGAATGAGAAGAGTGAGGTGTATTGGACATATAGAGACATAGGGGGATAGAGGTCAACGTGAAAGGGCATCCGTCAAGAGAACCACAAGAAGATGGGTTAATGATGTAACTGATGGTTTGAACGCTACAGAGACAGGACATCTGGCCTATGGTAGAAACTCTGAAGGACTTTTAAACTGGCAAAGCTCTGCTCAGGACAAGCTATTTGATGATTAGTTGAAGATACATATTTACAACTATTCTACGACTAAACATGGAATGAAAAAATAATATAACCAAACAGGTCTTTGGTTAGATCACAACATTATTTAAGAATGGAAAAAAAACAAGACAAACTGACAATGGTAAGAATGGTCTTGAAACAAAATCCAGAAAGTCAACGTACGGGCATATGTGCACGAGGTGTAATATAGAATTTAATGTTGAGTATTATTTTCTAGTAGCTTGTAGAGAAATCTGCTACTAAATATGCTATAGATATATTATTAAATAAACCACAAGTAATACTGAGAAATAATAGTACTAAATTAAATATAATAATTATAATAATAGGAAATACTACGGCCACGTCACGTGAACTTACAATTCACTGATGAGATCTCGACAGAAATCCACTCTGTGTAACCACTTGAGAACAGAGGAAACTGTTGGTCTTCTATAGGGGTCAATCTCTGACATGGTCTCGAGGCACCACCTGATGATGGAAACAAAAATCATATAAAGGTCATTATGTTTTACAGTTAACTGTTTTCTGTACATCCTTGTCAGATCCAAAAATAAATAAACCAGTAACAAAAGCAGACTTGCTTTCATTATAATCAAATAGAAAAAGGTAATTATGAAAAGAAAAAATCAAATAGAGATAGCAGTCACCAAAGAAAACAGTAGTCATCAAAGAGAAACTAATTAGTAGAAGAAACAACTGTAAAGAGAATACATCAACTAAATACAAAATATTACTTTTAATATAACGGGATTTGCACTTATTTAAGCTATGATTCAAGTTTTCAGTAAAGTGAGTGAAAATACAAAGGAATGCTTAGAATAGAATTACATTCGGAATATCAAGGAATAGTTACATCTCATCATTAGCGATATTTATAAAACAATAGAGTAAATTAACAGAATTTGGGAGTAAGGATCATTTTCACAAGTACAAGACAACAATCGTGTTTGTATAAGAAGAAGACAATCACACAATTCGTGTCTCACGATATTCATATTAGCAGAAGAAGATGATCATCTGTACCACTGTCCTCATCGATATCACAGTGCGCGGATGAAAGAACGAATATCAATCAGTTTGAACAAGCTGATTTCAAGAACAATAATACAGTAGAATGTGTGAGTGTCATTTGGTGACATGTTGCTGCCATAGATGTATGTTCTTCTTATTTTACTTTGGTATACACATCACGCAATTTTGTAAGAGCCAATACATTGAAAACAGTAAAACGGAGATATAGACTACTTAGCGACAATATCAACGAAACCATAAATAATTGTAATAAAATGGTGAGTTACTTACAATATTGATTGTGGTGTTGTCAACATCAATAGTCTGTGACTGATGTCGGAGGTCTGCTGATTGGAATATATCATATAGGACAGCAGTACACCTAGAGAGTATACGTCCAGCTGTGGATGAGAACATGAAATTGATAACTTACAATATCAGATTAGATACAAGTTGTTAGAATAGTTGTTTAGCTGGCTGCATAATTAATTAGTGAGAGGCAGTAAAGAATGGTAAGAGAGAGGAAGAGCTGGAAGAAGTTTGTTGAAGATATATGCTCCGTTGGTAGTTGAAAATGAAGAATAAAGAATGTATAGACATAGTTAATAGATAGTTGAATGAGTTAGAAGATAATCTAAAATAACAATCAATGTATAACAAAAAGTAAAAATATAGTTGACAATACTAATGCAACACTACCTATAATGTAACAAAATATATAATAACACAATCAATAGTAACAAATAATTGTTAAACCAGACATGCACAATGTAAGATTACAGTATTAAATTATAGTCATGTATCTGTGAGAGAAGAACAATTGAAACGTGCAAACGAAAGACTGTATAACAAATACATAATAATGTTTAATTCAACTTACCTTGTATGGGTCCACGTACATGCAGGTGACTTTCTCTGGAGCAGAAAAAGGAGGTGTACCACCCATTCCTTCTGTAGGCACACATATGTCGTTTGGAAGAATGAAAAATGAAAGTCCAAAGTCTCCCAAAACTGCATTGTTGTTGGCGTCGATGAATATGTTGCAAGGTTTGATGTCGTTGTGGACTATTCTCTGTCTATCGTTGAGGTAGCGTACTGCACATGCCATCTGGATAAAGTAGGTTGTGTACAATGATGGCGTGAGGTATCCTAGTTTAGAGGTCAATGTCCCGTTAGGACAGTACTCAGTACAAATGACCAGATACTCAGGACAACGAGCTGACAGGACATGTTTGACGACGTGACGATGTGACAGTCCTTGTATAGCACCGATTTCATTAGCAAACAACTGCATATTTTTGATACCTCCATCAGGTGTTAGCAACGACAGCTTCTTGACAGCTCGTATGATTGATGGGTCAGTAGGCGACGTTACTACGACAACCTCACCACTCATCCCTCGTCCAAGTACCGGACCAGGAGAGATTTTGTACACGTCGAAGAAATCCTCAGAAAGTTCTGCTGCTACAGGTTTAACTCTACTCTCCATTATTTCAAATAAATGTAATCCTGGACGGGAATATATCACAGCAGAAATACTTACCTGTACACAATACTTACTTGAATCTCTGAATTAATCAAGTCCGAACACTACGATAGTCAATCGTTGAATGAAGCAGTCTCAGACAGATTTTATATTTTATACCCTCCAAGATAAATGACGTAGTGTTCTCTTCACCGGTGGTAGTCTATATTGTTTATATCAAAGAATATTATACCTTTCATCTTTGCTTTGTTCTTTTGACGGCGTCCGCCATGCCGTCTGAGCGCAACGAATCAAGCGTGACCACTGGTAGCTAAGCACAACAATGGGTGGCGGCTTTGATGACTGATTACGATTTCGTTCACCGCATTGTCCACTTCCGCTGACCAAACAGCTTTGATGTGGACTATTTCCTGTTTGATAATGCCGCTGTTGATGTTACCGTTGATAAGCTTCTCTGTGTCAGTGATTGACCAACTTTAATAAGCTTCTCTGTGTCAGTGACTGACCAACTTTAAAGTATCCTAGATAGTATGAAACAAAAGGACGATAGTATTGTACATTAATTGCAAAGAAACATAACAAATGTCGGGTGTTGGGATACCTACACAAATCCACAGCTGTTGAAGAACATTAATGCTGACTTTGAATCTGATTTAAACTTTGCAAAACGACTTGGATCAAAACAAATAATAATGAGTAAATTTATTCGAACAAAATTACAAATCAAAATTCCTAAAAAGTATCTTCACCATCTGTAAAATTGCATCCGAGACCCTCGCCGGTGCTATGGAGTTTGTGCACTGCAGATGAGATCTTCCTATGTAAAAATGAGATGAGAGCACATATAGTTATAGAAGTGCAGTGATAATGGTACAGTTAATCAATCAATGATTACATTTTTTATTAGTTCGAAATTTATTTCATTTTATCACGCTTCCTTTTTCTTCTTCGAACGTTCCATATCGACTAATTGTCAACCAGTCTGTGTGTGATTTGTATGTGATCTAAGCCTAAGAGCGATTTACGTTGCCAGCTATGCGTCTACAAGTAGGCAGCACAACTGATTTCACTGTGTTTTTATTTACTAGGTAGCTTCCTGTAATACATCAGTCGCCTCTTACGACATGCCTTGTAGGTCGCAGTGGTACTATTCTTTGCTTTCTTTGAGGGCCACGTCACCACACAGGCGATTTCTTATAATGAAAATGTGGACAAGAAAGCGAGCTTCGCTGTAGTTTATTTTAACAAGCAAAATAGATAGTCTAATAGAAACTGTTGTGTACGAATATGTAAGTTAAACAAAGATGAAATCTTGTTTTCAAACAATGGCAGATTTACAATTCAGTCTATCTATTGTCTATTCCCAGGTGGGAGATGTAGTTGGCTGTCCACTCTAGCCGTTAAGCGTAGGGATAGGAGCTTTAATTTGCGTTCTAGGGCTAGATGAGTTGCCCTTGTTATGTTATATCCGTGTTTATGTAGTGTGGTCTTGATATTCTCTATCCATCTTTTATTGGTCTTCCTTAGCTCAGTACCGATCTCTTTTATTGTATGATGTTATTTGGTGGTTAGTTGTATTTCATTCTCATTAAATGTCCAAACCACTTCATTTGTTTTCTTTCGATATATTCGGTGCATGAAGTTATGCCCACTCTGCTTCTGATGTCCTCATTTCGTAGTCTATCTTTCCTGGTGACCCCCACTGCTTTCCTCGAGCATTTCATTTCACACGTGGTGTGTTGCTGTCAGAGACCAAGTTTGGCACTGGTAACAAAGTGTTGGTAGGAAAATACTTTTTATCATCTGTCTTTTCCCTTCCATCTTGATCTTTGGGTGTTGTAGCAATGGTACCAGCTGGTAGGTTACTGCATTTGTTTTTTGACACCTTGTCTCTATTTCTCTATCTAGTTTTCCCGTCCTCTATGAATTGAGTCAAAATATTAAACTAATATTGCACAATGTCATGTGGAAAATATAATAAGTATAGTAATTAATAAAAATGTAAAAGTGGAAATATTTTGCATTATTATGGAATGAAATATTTGACTATATTATGAGAAAATATGTTTCAAGTGGGAATATAAAATTTGTATCTCTGTGGCGTAGAGAATAGGTGCTCACCTCTTGGGCCAAAGATACCAGGATTGCTCCCTCGTGTAGCCATCTGGATATTTTTTTCAGAGATCCCTGTCCTCATTGTAGGTGAGATCGAGTTCATAGTCCTATCGGAGACGCACGGTGAAACGTATGTCCCGTGTTCAATTTGAACATGTAAAAGAACCATTGTCAGTTTAAAATCGAGAAGAGCAGGCTGGAAAGATGCTGCCCGGGTAAATTCATTACAAAAGATTAAAAATAAAATTCCTACAAAAATATCTTCACCATCTACAAAATTACATCGTGGACCCTCGCCGGTACTATGGAGTTCATGCACTGCAGCTGAGACTTTCCTGGGTAAGAAAGAGATCAGAGCAGACATTGCCACTGATCGAAGAGCAATGATGATAGTCCAATCAATCAATCAATCAATATTCGATTAGTGCATTCAAATGCAAGTTTTACAGAAGTGCAACAAATAGAAGTGATTTGTTGGAGTTATAATTGCACAAAATTGTATTTTAAAAATGAAGAAATAAGCATAACACAATTATTCTTTAAATTTATATTCAAAATTAAATGTACAATATATAACGAAAGCTAAGAGTCCACATCAATGTTCTTCAGTAGCAGAAGATTTATGTATACCTTAACCTGCCCATGTTTGTTATTTTTCTATTGGAACACAATTTTTCTATTAGAGACACAATAGAACCTTCCTTCTTGGTGAAACTTTTCTGTGAACTTTAAAGTTGGTCAGTCACCGACACAGAAAAGTTTATCAACTTTAATATAAACAGCGGCAACATCAAAAGGAAATAGTCCACTTCAAAGCGGCTTGTTCAGCGCAAGTGGACAATGCGGGAAATGAGTCGTAATCAGTCATCAAAGCCGCCCCCCATTGTTGTGCTTAGCTACCAGTGATCACGCTTGATTCGTTGCGCCTCAGACGGCATTGGCGGACGCCGTCAAAAGAACAAAGCAAAGATGAAAGGTAGAATATTCTTTGATATAAACAATATAGACTACCACAGGGTGGAAGAGAACACTACGTCATTTATCTTAGAGGGTATAAAATATAAAATCTGTCTGAGACTGCTTCATTCAACGATTGACTATCGTAGTGTTCGGATTTGATTAATTCAGAGATTCAAGTAAGTATTGTGTACAGGTAAGTATTTCTGCTGTGATATATTCCCGTCCAGGATTACATTTATTTGAAATAATGGAGAGTAGAGTTAAACCTGTAGCAGCAGAACTTTCTGAGGATTTCTTCGACGTGTACAAGATCTCTCCTGGTCCGGTACTTGGACGAGGGATGAGTGGTGAGGTTGTCGTAGTAACGTCGCCTACTGACCCATCAATCATACGAGCTGTCAAGAAGTTGTCGTTGCTGACACCTGATGGAGGCATCAAAAATATGCAGTTGTTTGCTAATGAAATCGGTGCTATACAAGGACTGTCACATCGTCACGTCGTCAAACATGTCCTGTCAGCTCGTTGTCCTGAGTATCTGGTCATTTGTACTGAGTACTGTCCTAACGGGACATTGACCTCTAAATTAGGATACCTCACGCCATCATTGTACACAACCTACTTTATCCAGATGGCATGTGCAGTACGCTACCTCAACGATAGACAGAGAATAGTCCACAACGACATCAAACCTTGCAACATATTCATCGACGCCAACAACAATGCAGTTTTGGGTGACTTTGGACTTTCATTTTTCATTCTTCCAAACGACATATGTGTGCCTACAGAAGGAATGGGTGGTACACCTCCTTTCTCTGCTCCAGAGAAAGTCACCTGCATGTACGTGGACCCATACAAGGTAAGTTCAATTAAAGATTATTTATTTGTGTTTTTATAGTTTTAATTTTGCATGTTTCCCTTTTTATTCTCTCATAAATGCGTTACTATATTTTACTGTCAGGACTCATTACTTTACTTGATAACTGTCATTATTATTTATTGTATAATCATGAACTTGGTTACATTATAGCCAGTGTAACATTAGTGTTATCAAATATATGTTTATCTTGTACCATCTTACCGTGTTTATTAAATGATAGCCCACTAAATTGATTTATTAAATATATCTAGTCTGTCTGTTCATTTATCCTTCAATCTATTAAGCAGCTCGCTAATCTATTATAATAGCACTATCTATTCTGACGTAGTTATTAATTTCATGTTGTCATTCTCATCTACAGTTGGATGTATACTCTTTAGGTGTACTACTATCCTATATGATATATTCCAGTCAGCTGACCTTCCACAATAGTCACTGTTTGTCTAACGAACAACCGCTACTGACAACACCACAACCGATATTGTAAGTATAAATTATTGTTATATTTTAATATAATAATTAAAATGTTGGTATAATTTATCTACTCATTTATGTTTACTATTTCAGTTATTCACCTTCCTTTGTTTTCTGTTTATCTGAATTCACTTTGACTTAAAGTATAGTTTTAGTCATTTCAGAAAATTTGTTAATTGAGCAAATATTTCCACATCTTTATTAAAACTTTTTTTTTAATATTTCATTGATGGTTTCTTTTTTTGTTTCTATTTTCATTTGATGTTGTTTTTGTTCTTGTTAGATAGTTGTTTATAGATATTGAAAGTTTATCTTGATGACTTGGTTTTGTTTTGGTGGTAGTATATCTCTATTTGATGACTACTTGTTTCTTTTTAAGGATTACCCTTTCTGTTTGATAGTTGCTGCTTGTATTTGATTTTAATAGAAACAGTTTTGCATTTGTTAAGTTCTGGTGAATTTGATCAGAATACATATGTAACTAGATAACATATTGACTCTTTTATGAATTTTGTGTTAACCATCAGATGGTGCCTCGAGACCATGTCCAGAGATTGACCCCTATAGAAGACCAACAGTTTCCTCTGTTCTCAAGGTGTTACACAGAGTGGATTTTTGTCGAGATCTCATCGATGAATTGTAAGTTCACGTAACTTAGGCCGTGAGTATTTCATATTATTATAATTATTGTTACTTAAATATCTTTCAATTTATTTATATAACTCAATTATTTTGTTTTTATTTAGTATTATTATTTCTTAATATCACTACTATTACATGTAATTCAGTTAATAACGTTAATATAATCTATTTTATTCAACAGCAATTTTTGGTGCATAACAACAGACTACAATTCTCATTCAACATCAACTTAAATATTTCTATGCTCAGTTGACTTTCTCATAATTTTTTTAGTCTCTTCTTTCATTTTTCTTGTGCGTTTTTCTTCGTTCCCAGTCTTAATTACTGTTGAGATCCAATCAAGGACATGTAGGGCTATTTTGTCTTTTGTATTCCATGTCTTGTTGTAGGATAATTATAAATTTGAATTTTCAACTATTGTTCCATTATTTTCTCATATCTCTATATCTATAGAAATGTTGTATTATTTTCTCATATCTTTATATCTATAGAAATGTTGCTTGTATTATTTTCTCATATCTCTATATCTACAGAAATGTTGCTTGTGTTATTTTCTCATATCTTTATATCTATAGAAATGTTGCTTGTATTATTTTCTCATATCTCTATATCTATAGAAATGTTGCTTGTATTATTTTCTCATATCTTTATATCTATAGAAATGTTGCTTGTATTATTTTCTCATATCTTTATATCTATAGAAATGTTGCTTGTGTTATTTTCTCATATCTTTATATCTATAGAAATGTTGCTTGTATTATTTTCTCATATCTCTATATCTATAGAAATGTTGCTTGTATTATTTTCTCATATCTCTATATCTATAGAAATGTTGCTTGTATTACTTTCTCATATCTCATATCTATAGAAATGTTGCTTGTATTACTTTTCATTAATAACTTAATTTTAGAATATTTTTAACTTTGCAATTTTGTCATAGAAATGTTACATATTTCTCATTCCATCATCTTAAAATGTTCCTATCTCATTGCTTTCTATAATTTACTTGTTTATTTCTCATCTCTTTCATTTTCTTGTATTCTTTTCATATCGTTATCTATAGAAATGTTGCTTGTATTACTTTCTAGATCAATCTATAGAAATGTTGTATTATTTTCTCATATTTATATCTATAGAAATGTTCATATTTTCTCTATCTCTATATCTATAGAAATGTTGATTATTTTCTCATATCTTCTATATCTATAAAATGTTCCATTATTTTCTCATATCTTTATATCTATAGAAATGTTCCATTATTTTCTCATATCTCTATATCTATAGAAATGTTGATTATTTTCTCATATCTCTATATCTATAGAAATGTTCTATTATTTCTCACATCTTAAATCTAAGAAATGTTCTATTACTTTCTCATATCTCTATATCTACAGAAATGTTGCTTGTATTATTTCTCAATCTCTATATCTATAGAAATGTTGCTTGTATTATTTTCTCACATCTCTAAATCTACAGAAATGTTGCTTGTATTATTGTCTTCTACAAATGTCTGTCTGTTAATATCTTTCTAAGAAGATAGAAATATCTACTGACAACTTTCATATATATTTCCTATTTCCTTGATATAAAACAGTCCCGAATTTCCTTTCTGTATTTCAATATATTTCTGATTACTAATTATTTAACATGTCTTCCTGCTTGATCAACATCTGATATTTCATATATGTACCAATGTATGTTAGCTCCACAACACAAACTGTATCAATGTTGGAGTCTTTGCAATCACTGTTATTAACAGCAGACCGAATGTGGTCTTAAAATCTTTTTAATCAGGCCACGTGATACATCTTCTTGTACACGTGACGGTCCCAAGCCCGTGTAAACTGAGAGGAAGAGATCATTCAGTAACAGAGACAGTGATTTCAGAATTAGGCAAACATCATTTCATTAAAAAATGTTTACGTCCGTCACATTGTCTTCAGAATCACCTAGATGGGTCACGCGGTGCATTAGTCTATCACATTCATACTAGAATAGACACATTCTATCCAGTGAAAGCTCGACTCCGGTGAGAAACCGGTCGGAATACACATTCAGTATTGAGCTTAAAATACAGTGTACGACACTGTCTTCCTCCGGACATTTTGCTATCAGTGCTTGACATTGACATCATCAAACGAAAGAAAAAAACGTATCACGACAGAGACTAAGTGTCTTCACATAATGCTGGGAGTATCAAGAAGAGACCGGTTTAGAGATGAGGACATCATAAAAAGACATTATTACTGAACATTGACAAAATTTAACACTTTAGCCACCCAAGAAGATTATAAATAGACATTAAGGCTCAAAGGGTAGTGATAGTCAGATACGAATGGATACAATGCATAAGGTCTTCTTCTTCTTCTCTTCCACTATTTACTTCTTTATTGAAGGGGGCGTAGTGATCTTGTATGTACTTGTTTTAAGACACTTTGTAAGTTGATATTCATTTTTACAAGGCTATTCGTGATGCCGTCGCTAAATCTTTTGCGTGGTCTTCCTCTTGCTTTGTAATCATTATACTTTTTCTGTGTGGCTCTTCGTGGTTGGCGATACCAGGGGATTCTTGTTAACCATTTAATCCGTTGTTCTTTTATGAATTGCATGACTGGTTTCACATCCAGTCTTCTGATTTGTGAAATGTAAAATGTGAATTACAGAAATAACAGGTGCAGTGAAAGACACCATGTATAACGCGCACAGAAGAGTCCGTTCTTGAGATATCTTTTTATCCTGACTATGTGAGACAGAACATGATTACAGAACAAAAATTAATAAGTTACATAATGGTAGATTATGAGTTTTCATTTTGGAACGGATATTCCCAGAGCGCAGCATGTCAAACACAATCTGCACCAGGAAAACAAGGAAACCATTGTTTAGCTGCAAGATCGTCTATGTGTTACAAGACAGGGACTATCCTTGTCTACTTTTTCTGCCTGGATCGGAACTCAAGGTATTTGGTTATCAGAAGATCATATTATAATCTCTCCAGAACAAGTGACATCGTCACTGAGAATAGTTATTGAAGTAGAAAGTTTACAGTTTTACATCAGCCATGTTTATATTCGAAAGTTGAGTTTTAACCTGTAGTGTTTGTTTCCTCATGTTTTCTACCATATTATTTCAGATTGAAGATTTGATGCACTGAATCGTTTGTATAACTCCATTCTACTTTCAGCTTTGTAGTCTTTCATTACTGATAGTACTCAATAGCTTCTTCTAGTAAAGTTAAAAAAACATTTGTATACCTCGTGGTATTGGGTAAAACGGTGTCAGGCCCGTATTTTTCATTGACCGTCGGCACACGATATGTGATGGGGTCCAACATCGTGCCGGTCGCCTATACTTCCCAATACTTTTCCTGGTACCCATTTAAGGCTGGGTCGACCTGAGAGCAGTTACTGTGGGAAAAATATTCCACACCTAATGTGGAATTTAAACCGAACCACTAGGCTAGGAAGCGAGGTCACTACGCAACTGCGGATCTCTCTCTTCTAGTAAAGAACAGTAAATATTTCTTGTTAGTTAAGAAACTCAGCCCTCACCATTTTCTTCTAGTTGACAACTTTTATTCTTTACTTTGAGGCGTCAACATTTAATATTTCTATCTAGTGGGAACATGTATTGTTTTCTTCTAGTAGGGAAGACGCAGTTTATTTTTGCTAATTACAAAACGTTAAACCCTTTCTCCTTAGGAGGAAACAGTCAATGCTTTCTTAATCTGAAATATATCTGTAATGACGATCTACATTAGCAGCATTTATACAGCGATGAATTATATTAAATGTTTCGTTGTCATACATTCTGAGGCTATCGAAATTTCATTTCTTCTATTTTATGGTTAAAACTATTATTAAGGAACAATAAAATAGTACACGTCTTGTAGAAATTAACACAGACGAATAGACAGAATTATAAAAACCTCTAAGTACAGATTCTTCAATTTTATTCATTGTTAGAGCACTACTCCCATGCGGGAGACCCGTGTTCAATTCACGGTAAGACCAATGATTTTTTTCTGTTGTGGGCATAAATGAAAAATCCTAACCTGAACAGATTCGGGGCGAATGCACTAGCCATGCCGCCATTAAATTCCTCAGGCTCTTACACCGCATATCCTACACCGCCCCCCAAAAAGCGCTACTACATGCGGTAACAGTTTAACGATTTTTTTAAAGAAGTGTAGATACCAAAGCCAAACATGGAAAATGAGCACAGCGCAGTCACAAAAAAACTACATGTGAAATGCGCTGCCTGCGAAAAGTTACCAACAACACCAGAAAAGACAGAGTCACCAACATAGCATAAGAAAGAAACAGAACCTTTCTTGAATTACATTGGGAAAAAAAAGAATAAAGTGGTTTGGCTACTTAATAAGAATGCATCCAAACTCCACAGTACACAAATTCTTCTACAACAGAACATCTGAAAGAAGGCGAGAGGAAGACCACGAAAAAGATGGTTAGATGGCATAGCATAATCCTGTCAAACAACAAAAATAACAATCACCCAATCCACAAGAACATTGCAAGACAAAAACAGAAAAATCGCAACAACCCGGTAGCAGTGTGACGACAAATAAAGAAATGTAGATAAGTTTAGAACTCTCAGACAAACGACTGTCAGCTTTCACCACAGAGTAAAAATTATATAATGTAGTTAGATAACTTATTCTAAGACAGACACCCGCCAGCCCAGCGTGTTCGTAGTGCGTTGTACGACTGGTGACAAGCCCTCTGTGAGTGTGGGTTAAACTAGGTGGGCTGGCAAAAGAAACCCCAGGTTCTCCAGATTTACGGTGTTCGTGGCACCGAACCGAAGGTTACGATGTCCATGGCACCGAGCCGAAGAGCTGAAAGCTCAAGTGTTTCTGGATCGGAAAAAAATATTCTAAGACAGACAATCCACACAGGAGAAGAAATACATTAAACGAACCCGGTTAGTGAATATTAGCTAGCTAAGTCGGAATTAGTTTTCTTATGAGAGACAAGTCTGATACCAAACAATTATTCTCTTGCAATCAGGTTGGGGATCTGTTTGATTGATTGATGGATAGAACCATTATCATTGCACTTCGTTGAGCAACCATGTGTATTCCGATCTTTTTCTTATACAGGAAGATCTCCACGGCAGTGAACGAAATCCATAGCACCGGCGAGAGTCCCCGATGTCATTTAGAAGATGGTGAAGATATTTTGTAGGGATTTTTTAAAACACCTTTTCCTGTTGATTTTTCTCGGGAGCGACTTTCCAGCCTGTTCTTCTCGATTTTGAACTGTCAAGTTTACGTGCTCCACTTGAACACGGGACCTACGTTTTATCGTTCCTCTTTGATAAGACTAGGAACTCGATCTCACCTACACTGAGATCAGGATATCTGGAAAAGTATCTTATGCTTTACAAGGAGAGAACCGAGTATATTTGAAAGAGGGTGAGCACATAAACTCTACCACATAAATTCTAAATAAAGTGGAATGTCTAAATAAGAAGTACTATGCAGCAGCATAAACCGTGACTTTAGGGGCAACACAAACTACAAATCATAACTTGACAGAAGAACTATGGAAACATGATTGTTCCATGAACAGGCAAAGGAACATCAAACAACAGATGTTAACATCTTACTAAAGTTTAAAAAAATTATTCCGTAGCCTTTTCAGATCTGGGTATGAAGCAACTTCACATTTACATCTCCAAGCATGCAGGAGGTAGAATGGCTAATTCTTTTTTTCACGTAGAACGTCGTCGAGTGTGGGATTGAACCCACAACTCTCTTGTGTCCGAGTCTCTAGTCGAACATTTATCTATTACGCTAATCCGACCCATCACTATATGCTGAATGAAATCTAATCCGACCCATCACTATATGCTGAATGAAATCTAATCCGACCCACCACTATATGCTGAATGAAATCTAATCCGACCCACCACTATATGCTGAATGAAATCTAATCCGACCCACCACTATATGCTGAATGAAATCTAATCCGACCCACCACTATATGCTGAATGAAATCTAATCCGACCCATCACTATATGCTGAATGAAATCTAATCCGACCCACCACTATATGCTGAATGAAATCTAATCCGACCCACCACTATATGCTGAATGAAATATAATCCGACCCACCACTATATGCTGAATGAAATCTAATCCGACCCACCACTATATGCTGAATGAAATCTAATCCGACCAACCACTATATGCTGAATGAAATCTAATCCGACCCACCACTATATGCTGAATGAAATCTAATCCGACCCACCACTATATGCTGAATGAAATCTAATCCGACCCACCACTATATGCTGAATGAAATCTAATCCGACCCACCACTATATGCTGAATGAAATCTAATCCGACCCACCACTATATGCTGAATGAAATCTAATCCGACCCACCACTATATGCTGAATGAAATCTAATCCGACCCACCACTATATGCTGAATGAAATCTAATCCGACCCACCACTATATGCTGAATGAAATCTAATCCGACCCACCACTATATGCTGAATGAAATCTAATCCGACCCACCACTATATGCTGAATGAAATCTAATCCGACCCACCACTATATGCTGAATGAAATCTAATCCGACCCACCACTATATGCTGAATGAAATGAACATCGAGGCATATCCTTTACATAACGTGACCATCAGCCACAGTAACCGAATCGTTGATTTTCTAGGCACTACTTATACGTTTAGTCGTTTGCCATTGCTTAATTAAAGTGAGGTCAATTTTTACTTTTCGTAAAAATCTACAGGTATCATTTTATTTCCACATCGCGCGCCACGGAGTTTGAACCAGACACTCTTGGGTTGTGGTAGAGCTTACTGCCACTAAACCACAGACGCCCACATATAGTAACATCAATTTGATATATGTTGTATAATTCCTAGATGGCACTGTCACAGACCCGGATATCAAAGACAGGTGGTACTCGCTTCTCGTCTATAGGAGGTCAGCGAGATATTCGACCACAAAAACTGAAAAATGCGTTTGTGATGGTTCCAGGGCTTGATTCGTTTGACAGGTGAGCTTCTGAATAATGTCTTTTCATTTTGTTACAATCGTCCATTTAAACAAGTTCAAGACTTTACATACCTAGGGAACATTTATTCAGCAAAGGAAAGAATAACTAACGAAATACAAATACAAATGCAACAAAGCAAATCAAATGATGGGACACATGGCGCCAATTTTAAAATGCAAACTTGTCACCATGAGCACAAAAAAGAGCTATATTCAAAACAAATCTTTTTCCCCACATTATGATTCTAGTGTCAAACTTGGACGATGACAACAAATGATAGAAGAAAACTAATCACGACATACATGAAGTGTTTATACAAAATACTGGGAGTAATAAGAAGAGACCGGTTGAGAAATGAAGACATCGGGGGAAAAGTGGGTACAACATCAATAGTAGACTTCATCAAGAAACAACAAATTAAATGGTTCGGCCACATAATCAGATTACCAACAGACAGTGCACCTAAAAGAGTAATGTTGCTCCGATACAATGGAAACAAAGCAAAAGATAGACAACAGAGGTGACGAAAGACGCTATTTATGAAGCACACACACATGGGGTCGTTTTAGAAATCTTTTATCCTGACACTGTGAGACAAAACAGGATTGAGAAAAGAAAAATGATTTTGTTGCGATTTCGACTAAATTAGGAAGCGCCCGTCATACAAGCCATATGTATCTAAGAACAGTGGCGTAACGTAGTCAAGATCTCGTCGCAAACCATACACATCACAAAGCGCAGTTAACTCTTTGAGTGTAAGAGTGTTGGTTTCATGTTATTATCATTTGCGTAGTTGTTACATTTCTAACATTTCGTCAAGAAAATGACTACATATAACGACATACAAATCAATACATCAGCTGTTATCAAACTATAAATATGTCCGAAGTACTGGGTGGGGAAGTTGTTATCACACAACTGATAACTGTACAAGACTAAATCCTAATTCTTCCCAAGAAGTTCGAATAATTCCTTGAAGCTATAGCTTGTCCTAAATTTACAATTTCCTTCCAAGACATCATGAACGTGACCAATTTTAATCACTCTTTGTGATATGTTTGATCTTTGCCAAGAACGTGTATACGTTGCACTTTGGTTTGGTAGGCCCTAAACGCATAGACTTCTACACGTTTAGGACACGTGCATCTGATTTGAGCCAACCTCATTAGACGCCTCTTACGACATGCGTGCAAGGTAACAGTGGTTCTGTTCTTTACACCCCAAATTTGGGCCCCGGTAAACACTCGGGATATTATCCTTGTCAATGTTGATGTTGATGATGGGGATGCATGTAATGGTAACATCATGAATAAGTTGTATCTCTGTCGATGATGACATTCAAGACTGTAAGAATAATCATAATTTGGTCTTTGTCAGAAATGTATCTAAACAGAACCAGATAAATGCTCAGAGTTGGGCAACAAAAATCAAAGATATTACCTCACGCCTGTCACGACCGACAATCTCTTCAAACCTTAAGCGAGTCAACCTTGAACACCCTGGGCTAGAGTGCGAGAAAAACTCGCAGTTCTGGAGTACGGTGAGTATCTGTACAACATATATTAGGTGCATGCGTGCAAGTATTGTGTCTACCTGTCCAACATGCATTACGTTAGGTGTATGCTTGCAAGTATTGTGTGTGCATGTTCAACAGGTGGTACGGTAGGTGTATGCTTGCAAGTATTGTGAGTACTGTTCAACAGGTGTTACGTTAGGTGAATGCTTGTGAGTACCTGTACAACAGGTATTACGTTAAGTGTATGTTTGTGCAGAGCCAACTATAAACTTATGGGCCTTCGGACTCAGGTAACGATTATGGGAAATCAGACCCCAACTACACCACGTGACCTCGCATTTCAGCATTGGTGTATATAGACGAATTCATTTTAAAATCAACGAAAAATGCTAAATCAAGTTATATTATGCAACAAGTTAAGTTTAACAATAAGGAATATCAATATTATGCACAAATTTTTAAACCCAATAAAATATCCAATAATCACAAGTTGTTTAACAATAAGGAATATCAATATTATGAATATTTTCACCAATAAATAACCATAGAATCACAGACTTGAGTGAAATTGCAAAAAGCTTGCATTGTTCTATCAAACATCTATATTTTCCGGCCCCCGTTTCTGATCTAGGTCAGGAAACCCCGAGTCAGTTGTCTGGCCTAGTTATCTATAGTTGGTTGGGGTTTGTGTATACCTGTACGACAGGTGTTACGTTAGGTGTATGCTTGCAAGTTTGTGAGTACCTGTACAACAGGTGTTACGTTAGGTGTATGCTTGCAAGTTTTGTGAGTACCTTTACAGCAAGTATTACGTTAGGTGTATGCTTGTGGTACCTGTACAACAAGTGTTACGTTAGGTGTATGCTTGAAATTGTAGTACCTGTACAACAGGTGTTACGTTAGGTGTATGCGTGTAGGTATGATGATACCTCTACAACATGTATCAGTATATGCGCAGCCTTATATGTATGGTAAGTAACTCTGCAATAGGTACCAAATTAGGTGTATATTTTACTGTAAGTGAACATATGTATTTCTGGTGATATGATGTAAATTTTAACAATGTTTAGTGTTGTGTTATATGTAAATTGTCAAATATAATTGGTACTAAGATAATATCTCTTGACTAACTGTTGTTGTCTCTCTCTCTCTCTCTCTCTCTCTCTCTCTCGTGTTTCAGAGCTGGACATAAGAACTGAGTTAACATTTGACTTGAAAATATTCATTGTTGGATTTCAAATGTTTATTTGTGAACTATTAGCTTATATTACTGTCTACCTTGTCATAAAATGATTTTTATTTTTATTCTGTCACACTATATTTATCACGTCACACAATTGTAACTGCATTATTTAGATGGCTTACTGCAGTAACCAGTATCAAAAGAAGTTCCAGGATGATACAACTCCAGCGACAAGACATCGACGATATATACCTGCCATTCGTTCACAGCCTGAGATCAGCGGCCGTGTCTCGAGAAGGTAAGCAACAGACCTATGGAGTTAAATTTCAAATAGACAATGTCTTAGATACTAGAAGAACTGGAGTGCATTTTTAAACATTAATTACCTAATTATCTTTATGTACCACTCCGCCCCTGTGTTGTCGAGGCCAGCTAGAAGTTCAAAAAACGATAATAATATTAGCCGTCCATCGCAAGCGATGATGACAACAGCTTCATACGTGTGCTGCTGCACCTCTCTAGTATGTGCAGAGGTGACTGTAGAATCCAATCCTAGAACAAAATCATCTACCACACGTGGGACATACATGATCAAGGTTAGACGTATGGGTGTTGTGTGCTCTGTATTTTTTGCGCACCTCGTTTTTTCTGTACCTCAACGGCACGACGATTCTCAGCTATGTGAGTTCTTCTTGAGTTGTTACAGGGCCACATTTGGCGATCTTGCAAAAACTAGTAAAACTGCGACCTACAAGGCATGTCGTTAGAGGCGACTGAGGTAGGAGCCTAGGGAAGCTACCCTAGTTAATAAAAAGCGATGCAGAAATCTGATGTGCTGAGATACTTGTATGCGCATAACTGGCACAACATACAATCGCTGATAGTATATAATATTTGTATATGATCACATACAAATCATAAAGAGTGGTTTAACAAGTGGTCGATATGAAGCGTTTCAAGAAGAAGAAGAGAGAAGAGTTACCATTTACCCTCGATTTATGACTAGTCCTCTGATGATAGATTGAGTGATTGATTGATAGGACGATCTTCATTGAATTTCGGTGAGTAACCATGTGTGCTCCGATCTATTTCTTGTATAAGAACATTTCAGCTGCAGGGAACGAACTCCGTAGCACCGGCGAGGGTCCCGATGAAATTTGGAAGATATTTTGTAGGAATTTTTAAAAATCTTTCTACTGAATTTTCTCTGATATAGCTATTGATTAATGATTGATTCATATATTGATTTAATACTTAACTCTGTCCATACTGCTAACCACTACAGCGGCTTACAAATGTGTGCCAAATCGTATCGACTGTAGTGGAAATTTACATAAATGCTTGTTCAATTTCTTGTTAAAAATGTCCATGTTTCACACACATACGTTGCCATTTGTAATATGCATACTCTTGGTATTTTGAAAAAGTCACCAACCTTTGTTACATTGATCGATCTAGCATGAAAGTAAATCCTCTGTCGGTCTTAACATGTGATTGCACAGTACAAACTCTTTCGAGAAGATATTTCCTATTGTCTTACTTAACTACAACTTGTATTGTACTGATAAAAACTAAGAACCTATTTGTTTTCCTGTGGTTTGATAAGGTTGTTCCTACTAACCAATTACGTATAAGTATTAACAGACGTCTGTAGTCTAAGCGGAAGTGAACTCGATAACAACCCAAGCGTCCCAAGTTCGTTTCCGTGAGATTTAAAAAAAAAATTAAAAATAGACATCCCCGTTCAGAAAGCAATGGTAAACTACAGAACGTATAAATGGTGCCTAAAAGATCAACGACTCGTTTAATGTTTTGGTTTGATGGTTACGTTCTGTAAAGGATATGCCACGATTTTCATTAACATACATATACTATAAATATGATCAATGAGATCTGATACTAGACTACAGTATAACTCCAGGTGTAGTACTTTAAAGCGGGGTTTTTATGTTTGTAAAGTTTTACAGGTACCCATCTGTACAAATGTGTGTCTTGCTGAATAATAAGAAATACACGTTGGCTGATATTCGGATGTGCCTGTCCTACAATCGCAATGTACTCACCTTCTCGGCGCAAACAACACAGATCACTAAAAGTGGTTGACTTGGTTGAGAAGCACGAAAGTAAAGAAATAAACTATTAATAAAACGTAGGTACAGAAAACAAGCAAAAATGAAATACGATGTCTCCAAAAAGTCAACAACAATATAAGAAAAGACAGAGTCACAAATATCGCATCTGAGAGAAGGTTACAACATAATCCTGCTTGATTTACATCGAAATCTTTCTCTCTCTTTCGATCACTCTTAGACTGATGTACAAGATTTCCCAATAAATCTCATTCATGTGGAAACCTGATTCATGCAACCTTAGTATGAGTGTGTTTCGTCACATCTTCGGCGCCATTTGGAGCTCTGGTGCTTATCCTTCGGCGATGTGTCCGGTTTTAGCCAGCGTTTACTGGGTTTGCTCTCCGTCAGCCTTTGGCTGTCCCAAGCCGACCTGCAAGGCAGCAGGTTGCTATTTACTTTTAGGGTTGCTACCCTTAAACAACCTTCCCTCCCGGAATGTTGAGCGTCATCTGCCCAGGTTACCAGTGTTTTTTGGACTACTAGCTTTGCTTGCCGTCCAGTTTTGTGTACGGCTTGCTCCGCTAACCTTTTATTGTCCCCAATCGAATTACAAGGCAGAAGTGGTTCTCTGCTATGAGAAACGCTGTTATTATTCTCTGGATGGAGACCCCATTTTCGAGTCTCGCCATCGTTTTGTCCACCTCTCGTTTCTTGTGGATGTCCCTTCGCCCATTTCTGCTTGTGCCCTCGTTCTCTGACTGAGCCCGCCCCTTTTCTTTTCGTCACTTGCGCTCGCAGTGTTCTGCTGGGCGACACCTTACCCATTTCTATCTCACTGTGCACAGTGCACAGTTTATCACCATTCGGCCATTCGGTAGGAACGTTTGCACTGGATTCAAGCCTCTGCTGGGCTTTCCAGTTTTTCTGCACATTTGGGTAGTCCGTTCAGCCCTACGTTTGTCACGCCTTTCCGTCGCTCTATCATCAGCAGCGTGCATGTCTGCCCCACCTGTGAGTTCACCTGTGTATGGTCCGTATGCGGGTTCGCTCTACTTTGGTGCCTGCTCACCGTGTTATCAGGTTTCTCACCGTGCTCACATTTACTATGCCTCGAGACTGTCAGAACACGAAACTCAATTTGGGCCCCCACCTCAGGGCTCTGAGTTTTGCCCCATGTGGGCTCACGTCTCTTCTCTGGATGCACCCCTCACCCCTTTATGTTTATTTGTTCAGTTTTTCCCATCGGCCGGAAGAGACGTGCATTAGTATTCACTCTCGGATTCTGCTCGTCTGTGTTTCGAGCGGATCTCATCCAACGTAACTGCTTCTGCATCACTACTTATACCAGAGTAGCTCTCCCTCTATCCCTACCCGCTTAGCAAGACATGAACTGTTGTTTGTTTCCAAGGTCACCACGCGGAGGTGGGGTAGGATCTTGGTTAGTGCAAGCTCACTAATGCTGGCGCAACGTTGCCCTTTATGCGCTTTTGATCCCACATTGAAATGGAAGGTGAACAAAATAGTTAGACCATCTAGCGAAAATGCAGAATTGACCACACTGTATGTAAAGCCGTCTACAGCATAGCATAGGAGCGAAAGATGATATTAATAACAAGGAAAAAATGGAAGGCGATAGAATCCTGCTAAAATACGCAGGTACATCAATTCTATCTCCCCGCAGCTACCCGCAGCCAGGATTTCTAGGGGTTCCCGGATTTGGGTAATTCTATTTGATGCGCGTAGGGGTTACGATCGCGTGTTTGTATTTGGTATGAGTGTTGTATTTGATAGGCTCGCGTCTTTGTATTTGGTGACGACCTACTAAAACTAACCGGTCGAATGACTTGAGGCGGCTATTGGATTTTGGAATAAAAGGTGTACTGAAACAAGATAGTTAGCTCCTGACTTTCTTCCTTTCAAATTCTTCTTCTTCTTTTCTTCCACCATTTACTTCTTTATAGACTTATACTTTTTCTGTGTTGCTCTCTGTGATACCAGGGCATTCTTGTCAGTTGTCATTTAAGTCATTTAATCTGTTGTTCTTTTATGAATTGCATGACTGGTTTCACATCCAGTCTTCTGAGTTCTTCATTTCTAATTTTGTCTCTTATTGCATGCTGTACTTCTCACCCTTGGTGTTAACTAAGCTCTGCAAATACAAGTTCTGAAATATTATTTTCTTCCTCTATTCCTGCTTCTCTACTTATGTTGTCCATGTATATTATAAACAGCAGTTGGGAGAGCACACATCCCTGTCTAACTCCTGAGTTTACTGTGAATGTTTTTGTAGACCTTGATGAGATGTTTGCTGATTCCATATGTTCTTAGATAATCCCATAGTTTGTTTCTATCGACTCTGTCGAAGGCGTTTTCCTGGTCTATGAATGCCACACTACAGGTCTTGTTATGTTCTATTGTTCGTTCCGCCAGTTATCTTAATGTGAATATTGCATCGGTACAGCTTCTATTTCGTCTGAAACCCATCTGTGCTTCTGAGAGTTGTTCTTCGGTTTGGTCTTAGTCTTTTTCAGTTATCTTAGCCTACATTTTTCCTATGTGACTTAGTAGTGAGATTCCCTATAGTTATTACATTCCTTCTTGCTGCCTTTGTTTTTTTCAAATTGGTGTGATTATTGCTGTTTGCCAATTTTCTGGTGTTTCTTGGTTCGCCTGAAATATTGTCTTTATATTAAACATGCAGTCAATATATGTTGTATAAACTTCAATCTTTCGTGTTGGCGCTGCCATGGGGTTAAGACATCTACAGCACTTTGTGTGCTTTTATCCATCAGTACATCCTACCTGTTTCTAATTTCAATATTGCTGTCTTTAGCAAAGGAGTCTGCAAAATGATCAGCTGCTTGTTTTTCTGTGAGGGTCTGTGTCCCTTGAGGATCCTTTAGGCTATGTCGGCAGGGATCTAACTACTGGCAGGTCTAATCAAGCCGAACAGATTGAAAATGAAAGACCAGACTAAAGGGCGGGGAACGGAGTGATGCTCCATAAGGTGACAGCGCAGAACCCACCGGCGAGTGGTAGTTGCTCTGGCTGCAATCATCTCAGTCTATGGGTTAATGGCAGCCCTCCTCTCTACTAAGACTTTCTGTGGCTAGACCGCAATCTTCTCTATAAACCCTACAAGCACTCCAGTCCAGACAATTGCCATATCTACAGATCCTACTGTCTAAACTGTTCAGTCTGCGCAAGGTATAACATGACAAATCGACTCCGCTGACACATGTATACAAAATTCAAGATTGGCAATTCAACCATGTGTACAAGCACATCCGACTGCAGAGCATATACTTCAAGACTGCTCCGAATATCTTCTTCTTCTTTGCGTTCGTTCTTTATGATCAATTTTAATCACTCTTCGCAGCGCCGGATTAGCCTAGTAGCAGAAGTAGCAAATGCTACGGGCCCCGCGCTTCTAGGGGGCCCCACGCCTATGTGACAGAGATGAAAAGAAAAAAAATAACCAAGATGTTATATCAAAAACACGCAAGCTGTCTGAAATTTTTAGTGTCGTGTGTGATGGTGCTGAATGCAAAGAAATCGAAGCAGAAAATACAGAAATCGCGTCTCACTGTGTAGTAGATGAAGGCAGTGCTATAGAAGCATCATCATTACCAATATTACCATTAAGATCAGCAACTCTTCATGATTTAGCCACATTTTCCACAAGACAAACTGAAGTCGAATGTACAGCAAGTCCTCCAAATTTAGCCAAATCTTCGAGCCAAAGAGAGGCAGAAAGCACTGCACATGTTTCCAATGTAGCAACATCTTCTACAAGGGCACGTGAAAGCAATATGGCCTACATTTTCAAATATTGAGCCCAAAGCCGAAATCCTGACTGACTGTCAAGAATATCAGCAACAAACTTCAAGACGACGCAAGCGTAATACTAAATACGACAATTTCAGCGGCTCTACAAAAATTTGAAAGTCAGGTGTTTATTGTCATAATTGATAACGCACAAGGTACCTTAGCTAAACGCATGGAATAGTACCATAGAGTGAAGGGTGTATTTGGAATACTTCGACAGTTAAAATCTCTTACAGCAGAAGAGATCTTGAAAAGAACTCCAAATATTGTCAGCTCTTATCAAGAGGATTTGGAAGAAAGCCTAGGCGACGAACTTGTGCAGTTCGTTGAAGTGCAATTTTATAAACTTATAATGAAAAATTCATTAGACTAGTGTTTCCCAACTTTAAAAATAGTCGACAATATCGTCTAAATAACCCCACCTTAATGAACATTTGTAGTAGGGTGGAGACGTTTATTCGGGTTTACTCTATTGTTTACATGATGGCAATTAATCTCCGCTGTAGTTTTGTAATGATGATGTTAATTGGTGGTCAACAATGATGTTACAAAATACCAACTCAGTCAGGCAGACGCCCGAGTTACCGGGGCCCAAATTTTGGGTGTAAAGAATATAACCACTATTACCTGCCATGCATGTCGTAAGAGGCGACTAAGGAGGTTTGGCTGAAATCGGATGCATGTGTCCTAAGCGTGTAGAAGTCTATGCGTTTAGGGGCCTACCAAACCAATGTGCAACGTATACACGTTCTTGGCAAAGATCAAACATATCACAAAGAGCGATTAAAATTGGTCGTAAAGAACGAACGAAAAGAAGAAGGAGAAGAGTCAGGCAGACTTCATATAGCTTTATTTCATGACTGGACAAAACACGTCTGTCTAGTTGTAGTGTTTATGTTGGTCTCCCCTTCGTCACTAACGTTGCTACGCAGTCCCTACACAATTCTACGTCAACTTGTTTCACTACGTAAATGTCTCGTTTAGTGTTGCCATTCTGCTTATAATGAGCAGATACAGATTTGGTGCGCAAACACTACAGTCAACTAATTTCATATCTACCAACCTATCTATCTAAACTACCTGTCTGGCCTGCTGGCTACCACCTGGGGTTGAGGGACTGGCTGCATACCTTCTACACATTGAATGTAATTTTCTTAGAGAAATTGATTTGTCTAGTAATATCTCTAAAGTTGCTCACATTAAATCGAGACTCCTTCTGACTATATGAGGTCGTTCCGGATTAGGAACATACTCAACCATTAGGGACACATAAGCTTGTCGTGCACCATAGCATTCTACTCGTATAGGTCACCGTGAAAAGTGTCGACCTTCGCCAATGTTTGGAGATGGACGACCTGTCAAACCATTACTCTGTCGGCCTTACTTTTCGGCCACTGAGAGTTTATTCCGGTATAGGAACATTCTCAGCCTTTTCGAGACGCGTATCGGCATTTGACAATTTTTGAATTCTGCATTTTTCCTGACCCCTAGAGACACTGGACTGGGGCTGCATACAAATAATCTAGAGGGTCGTTTCAGATGGCACTGTAAACGCAACTGAAATTTTTTTGAACTCGCCACTATCACCCGCTCCAGTTCTTCCATTTTACTTCCTCCAGAGCAGATAAGCATTCCATTTTGTGTATTAAAATGGAATTATTGTATTACTTGTACGTTTGAATAGCTAGTAGGCGATATGAGCGTAGAGGAACATTGGCAGCAGATAAAAGATACATGGAAGGATACATGCTCAGATATTTGGGGAGATAAGGAGCGTAAAAACAAAGGTGGGGGGCGTTGACAAACTGTTATAATGTGGAAGGGGGGGGGCGTTGACAAACTGTTATAATGTGGAGGGGACGTTACAAAGTTTATGTTGTGCAAAGTGGGCCGAAAAAGCTTGGGAATCCATGGTATAGATGGACTGAGATAGTAAGATAAGATTACAAACGAGGAACTCAGAGAAAGAACTAAGCAGATACCAATGGAGAAAGAGCTAAGGAAGAGACGCTGGATACCGGCCGCAAGAATTGCAATCTTTTGGAACCCGCCAGGAAAGAGGAGAAGGGGAAGGCCTAGACATACCTGGAGAAGAGAGTTGGAGATTGATATGAATAGGATAGGTAAACCATGGAAAGAAGTGGAAGGGATGGCAGGAGAGAGGAACATCTGGAAGAAGTTTGTGCTCCGCCTGGAGTTTAAAGGTGAAGAAGAAGTATTTGAATATTTTTGGCCCTGAAAAGGGCCTTTTAATGAGTTGCCGATTATTGTGGAGGCGAGAAGTAACAGATGTCTGCAAAAATGGCGTTGAAGATGTCAAGACCACTAGATTCAATGCGCTGACGCCACATGAACTCGCACAAGTAGGAATCTAGGTGATGCCTGTGCGTCCCATTCTGCTTCTTGTTTCTTTCTTTCGCTGTTCGCCACATCCGCTCTACGTGTTGCGTATGAGCACCTGTTACCGGATCAACAAAATTGGCGGAGTGGTTTACCGTCAAATGTGTATAATTTTTATTGGTGCCGATCCCAGAATACGCGGACCATTGGTCTGATATTATGGTTGTGCCAGGCCTAATGTGTGCTGTTATGATTGGCATAAGTGTTGCGGCTGTTCTATCTGGAACACTGAACAAGAAACATTCGCTTGTCTCCCGACAGATACCTCCAAATACCCACTGTGGTGGGAAGACCCTACCAACATGACTTTTGCGTCTAGTGAAAAGGCTTTCGTCTATTTCCACAATGGTATTTGGTCCTCCGATCACCATTGGTTTTTGGAGAAGTTTGTAGGTACACACTTCCCGGAGGTAATTAGACCAGTCAATGGTTGCTGTCTGTGACATACCCAGCTCTGAGTCGCAATACTCGATGCTTGATAACTTCTTTGACCAGCTGTATACAAACAGAATAACCTGTCGGTAAGGCAGTCGCGAGTTCTCAAGCCATGTGCCTTTGCGAATGGCGATGTCCTGGCGACATTGTGATTGAAAGCACCTCCATCGGTCCTGTTTATCCCCCAGTGATAACACCATAACATGATGGTTGGAACAGTATCTCACCGAGTGTAGAATGCCTTGCTGCTGTAGAAAGCAAACGCTGCTCTGCTTATCATGTACTAATGCTGAGAGTTCAAGGAAATTCATGATTGGAATGATCACACAACACAACGTGGCGAACTGTTAACAGAACCAGGCACCGGACAAAAACTATAACACACCGGCCCAACTTACGTTCCCGCCAAAAATTAACTGACCAATACACACCGTTCCCGCGAAATTGTTGCGAAGCAAAAATTAACTGACCAACCATCCCTCAACCACCCTTCCTAGAATTCTTACCTGCGGAATTGTTTGCGCGGACACAAACCACCCTTTCCCTAGAATGAGCAAGTCCGCGACATTTGCTGCGAGGTTGCTGCGGGGAGATAAAATGGAAGTACCAATACGCATAAATCTACCACTCAATCCTTTCATTAAGAGCAAGACAAATACGTAAACCATGACAACATGACTATAACATGGTAGTAATGTGACGATAATTGACTATAACCTGATAAATGTCAAGAAAATGACCTGGCTGTACACACCTGGACATGCTGGCGTGCAGGGTAACGAGTGTGCTGACTTTCTTGCAAACAATGCCCCGACTCAAGCGGGCAGAAGTATGGACAGGGCCGATATCATCAATGCGGTATGCTCTCAATTGTGTGACATGGGCAAGTCTCAGACAATGGAACGAGTTCGAGAATTAGGCGTTAAGTTTGAACATGCTAGATAGTGTCGTCTTCGTGGTAGAAAGAGAAGATATAGTAATCAACTTCTCACGGGTACGGTGAGCAAATGGACTTTGGGATGGTTGCTGCAGCGGAGGACAGAGCACGAATGGGAATGCCCAATGTGCCATGACGTCGATCGTATAACATAACATAACATAACCTGGTAGCAATATGAGGACAAAAGAAGAGAATACATACACTCAAATGTACATTTATATATACACATACATACACACTAATTAAAATGCATTTAATTGTCATTTATTTTCAGATATGAACCCCAACTAGGCCCATGCAAGGGATATAAGTCCACCAGCTCTCTACCTGCTTTGACACAGCATCGATCATCTGCCTCTCGTTCACAGTGACCCATGACCCTGGACATAATACATACCAAACAACTACCCTGAACATAATACATACCAACAACTGCCTTGGACATAATATATACCAACAACTGCCCTGGACATAATACATACCAACAACTACCCTGAACATAATACATACCAACAACTGCCCTGAACATAATACATACCAACAACTGCCCTGAACATAATACATACCAACTGCCCTGAACATAATACATACCAACAACTGCCCTGGACATAATACATACCAACAACTGCCCTGGACATAATACATACCAACAACTGCCCTGGACATAATACATACCAACAACTGCCCTGGACATAATATATACCAACAACTGCCCTGGACATAATACATACCAACAACTGCCCTGGACATAATACATACCAACAACTACCCTGGACATAATACATACCAACAACTGCCCTGGACATAATACATACCAACAACTACCCTGGACATAATACATACCAACAACTGCCCTGGACATAATACATACCAACAACTGCCCTGAACATAATACATACCAACAACTGCCCTGGACATAATACATACCAACAACTGCCCTGGACATACTATATTCCTAGAACTGCCCTAGACATAATACATACCAACAACTGCCCTGGACATAATACATACCAACAACTACCCTGGACATAATACATACCAACAACTGCCCTGGACATAATACATACCAACAACTGCCCTGGACATAATACATACCAACAACTGCCCTGGACATAATACATACCAACAACTGCCCTGGACATACTATATTCCTAGAACTGCCCTAGACATAATACATACCAACAACTGCCCTGGACATAATACATACCAACAACTACCCTGGACATAATACATACCAACAACTGCCCTGGACATAATACATACCAACAACTGCCCTGGACATACTACATTCCTACAACTGCCCTGGACATACTACATTCCTACAGCTGCCCTGGACATACTGCATTACTACAATTACCCTGGACATACTACATTCCTGCAACTGCCCTGGACATACTACATTCCTGCAACTGCCCTGGACATACTACATTACTACAATTACCCTGGACATACTACATTCCTGCAACTGCCCTGGACATACTACATTACTACAATTACCCTGGACATACTACATTCCTGCAACTGCCCTGGACATACTACATTCCTGCAACTGCCCTGGACATACTACATTCCTACAACTGCCCTGGACATATTGGTAGTCTACATTCCTAACTATGTATCCATGTCTTTATTTTGCCATAGTCAATGTCACTTAGTGTTAATGTGCCAATACCTAAAACTTCGACTTTCAATGCTAAAGTTAAATAATATTTGGTTGTATGTCATGTCTTACAGAGTCAGTGAGTGAGCGAGCGCGAGACAGTGAGAAAGTAAGACTGTGAAAGACATAAAACAGACTAATATAACATATGAAAGTTTAGCTTATGAAAGTAAACTTAAATAATTAAGGGGTAAAATAAAATATATTTCTTGAGATATGACGGAAAAAAGATAAGCCTGTAACTGTAAATATGCTTACAGTTTATGAATCACTCATTTATCTATCAAGATATTTATTTGTTTTTTTTTAAATTATACCATTCTTATCTTAACCACATTTGCCGTGAAGCGTCGTGGGAGAGTTAGTTTCCTATCTTGTGCCAGGTGTGTTGCGCTTGACGTTGTTAGTCCTTGCTTTCGCAGGGACTCTGAGATGTTATCTATCCATCGTGTTCTTGGCCTGCCTCGTGCTCTGCGCCCTGAGTGTCGATTATTATAGTCACGTGATGGTAGTAAATGTGGTTCCATTCTCATTAGATGGCCGAACAACTTGAATCTTTGCTTCTCGATGTACTGTATGCATGGTATAGTACCAACGATGCTTCTGATATTCTCGTTTCTCACTCTATCTCGCCTTGTAACGTTGACAGCTTTTCGTAGACATCTCATTTCACATTTCACCATTCTAATAACATGTATTTTTTTAAGATGGCCGCTGTTGTCATGGCAACCATGCAACGTTTTTTTTTTTAAAACATTAAAATAGATCTACATTCATAGCTTAACATGCCCATTATAAAATAATTGTTCTAACTTAATTAATAAAGAAAATTATTTTTTTGGGAGCCAAATCTCTTGTAGTAAGTAACAAGCGACCGACTAAGACGGTAAAAAAAGGCACGACAGATATAGAGGAAAAGTATGTCAAATAAATTGTCTGATAGAGTTGATAGCCCGCCTGCCCAGCTTGTTCGTAGTGCGTAGGACGACGGGTGGCAAGCTCCCTGTAAATGCGGGTTCAATTCCACGGGCTGGCAGAAAAGCCATAAGTTCCCCAGATTTACGGTAGTCGTGGTACCGAACCGAAGGGTTACAATGTCCATGGCACCGAGCCGAATAACTGAAAGCTCAAGTGCTTCTGGATCAGGAAAAAAAAACATAGAGTTGATATGAAGAAGATATTGAGCCTATTGAAACTAGAGAAATCTCAAAATAAAAATGTGTTATAATTACTTTGCCAGTTTTGATTAATTTCATATTTGTATCTATTTTTTAATACTATTTCATAAACTATTATTTATATTTGAAATAAAAGACAATGAATAAATCTATTATTGCTTATTGTGTTTATTTCTGACTCCCCCATATCACCCCACTTTGTAGTCAACTAGCGCCGATGTTAGGGCGGTTCGTACATTACAGGCTACTGCTTTGATTAAAATGGAAGTTTTGTTGTTAATTTAGTCCCACAATGATTTAAAATCCATTCTTTCGGAGGTCCAAAACGGCTGATTTGAGTTCAGTTTTAACGAATAAAGATATACCATAGACAAATGGTTTAAGTTATGTTGTGTTCAAAGTAGTTACATAAATGCCTTAGGGATGTAATAGGATAGTGTGGTGATGATGGTTTACTGGGTTTTATTCTTGTAGGTTAACTTGTTGGAACTCAAAGTAACTCATAATAACTTATCAGTAACTTGTTTAACAGTATAAAAGTACCAAACACCATCCTATTAGTTGCATATTTGTTTTATTTCGATGTTAAGAGTGTACACAAAACACGTCTATTCGTGTCTAGTGTTTATGTCGTTCTCTCTCTGTTTACTACTGTTTCTATACAAGTACGTATATTAGTTTTGACTACGTCAATGTCTCGTTTTAGTGTTGCCATCTGCTTAGAGAGTGCAAACACGAAGTCTCTGCTATTAAAATATCTAAATATATACAAACTACACACTAAAACTAACTGTCTGGTTCCTCAGCTGCCACCTGGTGGTGGGGGAACTGGCTATCCACTACAGGGAGAATCTGTTAGAATGCACTAACGTAGATCAGATGAAGATATAATTCAATGTCAGTAATGTCGAAAGTTGTCCACATTCTTCTGTAGAAATTCATCTTACATTCAATGTTTAAAATAACATCTGGAACAAATCGATGCTGATTACTGGAGTATTAAAATATTGATAATAAGGGACTGCAGCCGGTTACTGTCAGTAACATCAAAGTCATTGTTATCTCCCTGTCATCAAATATATTTGAATGAACATGCATCAGAAAGTTGGCATCCTCCAGCTAGGAGAAAGAACCATTCATTTCAAACATAATGTTTAGTGATGACTGTACCCTTATTACAAAGAAGAAGAAAGATATGCAGAACTATGTAGATAATTGTTCTATCATGTGATATGTTTATTATTTTCACCAACACTAGGAAAACTTAAGACCGTTTCTTACTGCCTCTATAGATCAGTAAATTGAGTAAAGGAACAATTTCGCATACATTGAAGTATATTGGGTAATATGGTGTTATGTCCATATTTTTCATTGATCGTCGGAACACGATGGTTGATGTCGTTAACATCATGTAGCCGCCTTCCCATTGATTTTTCTGGTATCCAATTGAGGCTGGGTCAGCTTTAGCAGAGCCAATTATAAACTACTGTACCTTCGGGCTCAGGTAAGAATTGATGGGAAATCAGACCCCAACTACACCACGTGACCTCGCATTCCAGTATTGGTGTATATAGACGAATTCATTTTACAATCAACAGAAAATGCTAACTCGAAGTCATATTATGCAACAAGTTAAGTTTAACAATAAGGAATATCAATATTATTAATATTTTTCACCAATAAATAACCATAGACCCACAGAATTGAGTAAAATTGCAAAAAAGCGTGTAGTGTTTTATCAAACATCTGTAATTTCCAGATCACTTTTCTTATCTAGGTCGGGGAATACCCGGCCAGTTGTCTGGCCTGTGCTAGAGCCTGGCTGTGGCTTGAGAGACGTTACAGTTGGAAAAAAGTCCACGCCCATTGTGGAATTGAACCCGGAACATGCGACTAAGAAGAGAGTTCGCTAACAATAAGCTACTGTGACTCCGAGAGTTCCTAACAATAAAGCTACTGTGACTCTCCTAAGAGTTCTAACACTAAGCTACTGTGACTCTCCTAAGAAGAGAGTTCGTTAACCACTAAGCTACTGTGACTCTCCTAAGAAGAGAGCTCGCTAACCACTAAGCTACTGTGACTCTCCTATAGAGCAGTACCTTGTCGCAATCATCAACGTTAAGCACATACTTCGTTTGCTAGCAGACTACTTTGTCAAACTCGGCAGCTTCCTATCCAGAGAGGTAAACATAGGATATGATAACAATAGAATATACAAAGGTAGTGTTGCATTTGGAAGACTATGTGTTGGGTGTATGAAAATTGAAAGAACAATTAAACGACATGTTAAATCTAAAAGTCTACTACACCAGAACGATTACCATAATGGTGTATTTAGACGTGGACAATGCCTGGTAGATGGGCAAGAACACTTAACCATTCCACATAAGGTGTCTCTGCAAAAGATAACTGACAAAATTTCAGAAACTGGAGTTCAGAAACAAGATTTCAGATACTCATACTCTCTTGTAGAGGGAGTCCAGATAGAATAGACCTGCCACATTGTGTGATTGATTAATTGATTGATTGATTGATTTATAGATAGGACCATCATCATTGCACTTCGGTGAGCAACCATGTGTTATCCAATCTGTCTTACACGGAAAGATCTCAGCGGCAGTGCATGAACTCCATAGCACCGGCGAGGGTCCCCGATGTAAATTAGAAGATGGTGAAAATAATTTGAAGGAATTTAATTTTTTTAGAACCTATCTAATAACTTTTGCCCGGGCAGCGGCTTTCGAGTATGCTCTTCTCGATTTTGAACTGCCTCGGGTTCTTTTACGTGCTCAACTTGAAAACTGGACCTATGTTTTATCATCCGTCTCCGATAGGACTAGGAACTCGATCTCACCTACACTGAGATCAGGGGTCTCTAGAAAATTTGCCGTCGTCTCCACGAGGGAGCAAACCGAGTATCTTTGGAACGGGACCTCTACTCCTCTCACTGAACCTCTACGTCACAGAGATCCCTACCATGAACGACCATCTTTATCGCACTGATGATGATTAATCAGACTCAGAAGCCAGCCTGCCACTGCGTGTTTGTAGCACGTTGGGCGACGGATAACAACCGCCCCCTGTGAGCGCGGTTTAATTCCGCGGGCTCGCTGAAAAGCCTCAGGTTCTCCAGATTTACAATGTTCATGGCACCGAACCGAAGAGTTACGATGTCCATGGCACTGAACCGAAGAGCTGAAAGCTCAAGTGCTTCTGCATCGGAAAAAACAACCCAAAAATCAACTATAAACAGCACCATTATTTCAGAAACATAAACTAAATATCCCTTCGAACATTTGTTGACATCATTCTCTATTAATAGCTCAGACGCATAGTTAGAAGAAAATGAATGTCAACTAGAGAGGTATGTGTTTAGTGTCAAAGTGGTGACATTCTGCTGAAAATGTCATTTTATATTGATCATATTTAGTTTGATATATTCTAAAGTCCAACAAGTGACATTTGATAATTGTGTGTGTGTGTGCTAATCAGCTTGTTGGATATAATCTATGAACAAGGTCGATTAAATTATGCGAACTTTTCTTTCTGATAATGGCGATCTGTTGTCACGTTCTCATGGCAACTTGTGAAGTGTTTTTGAAGAGTTGTATTTCTTTGTGCATGAGTGCGTTATATGTGTGTGTTTTGATTGATTGATTTATGATGTGTGTTTAAACTGTGTGTAGGGATGTGTGAATGATAACGTGTGTGTGTTAGTTTGTAGGTGCATTAGGTGGTAAATGCATGTGTATGTGAGTGTGTATTTCAGTGTTTGTGTGTGTGTATAATGGAACAAGTGTTTGGATTTATGAGTAAGCAATGCTATATGTGTGTGAGTGTGCGTATGTGCTAGTTAATAAGCGTGTATATGTGAGCGAGTGTGAATTTTTGTGTATGCAATGAGAACAGTATGTATGCTGTAACCTACCAGCTAGCCCTATTGTTAAGGCACCCAAAAATTTCACTGACAGCTAAACAACAGATGATAACCAGCATGTTCATATCTACTTTGTGTTATCAGAGCCAAACATGGACAATGAGCAAAGCGCAGTCACAAAAAATAACTACATCTGAAATGCGCTGCATGCGAAAAGTTACCAGCAATACCAGAAAAGAGAAAGTCACTAACATGAGCATTAGAAAGAAAGTTGGCACAGAACCGTGCTTGAATTACATTGAGAAACAAAGAATGAAGTGGTTTGGTCCCTTAATAAGAATGCATTCACAATATACAAAGTCTTCTACAACAGAACATTAGGAAAGAAGGCGAGAGGAAGACTGCGAAAAAGATGGTTAGATGGCATAGCAGAATCCTGTCAAAGAGCAAAAATAACAATCACCCAAGACACCAGAACAGCGCAAGACAAAAACAGAAAACCACAACATTTGGTAACAGACCGGTAGCAGTGTGACGACAAAAGAAGAATGAGAACAGTGTCTTTGAGTGAGTGATTGATTATGTGTGTATGTGTTTGCGAGTAATGAAGTTTGTGTATCTAGACTAGTTCAGGTCTGTGTCTGAGTCAGTATGTGTGTTCGAGTGAGTGTGTATCTGTGTGCAAGCGTGTGTATATATATATTAGTAAATGATTGCTTGTCTGTGAGTGTGTAGAGTGAGATTTAGATAAGAATAGAACGAGGAAACATCTTTGTTGACTCCACTGTTCATATTGAAGTCTTGTAATGCCAAGCTACAGTCAACTCTAGGCCGCATAACTGACGGGGGAAATCCTGACCTAGTTTGTGTTGGTGGCTGACTTTTATATATATTTGATAGAACACTGCAAGCTTTTTATAATTTGACTCAATTCTATGAGTCTGTGGTTATTTATTGATGAAAAATATTAGTAATACTGATATCCCTTATTGTTAAACTTAATTTGTTGCATAATATAACCTTGATTTATCATTTTGTGTTGATTTTAAAATGAAGTCGTCTATACACAACAATACTGGAATGTGAGGTCACGTGACCGATTGGGGTCTGATTTTCCATAATATTAACAGAGTCCAATGGCCGTATGAATTTATAGTTGGCTTGACTGTGACCAAGCAAACCATGTCGCCCTGTGCCTTTCCTATCTTGATGGAAAGACTGAATCAAACTCAGCAGACTTCGTTATCACTGAATAGTTTGTCTATGTTGATGAAGTGAAATTTGCCATGCATTCCAAAGGTAGCGTGTTCAAATCCCAGACCGCGTCGTTCCGAAGAAGAGTGGGGTTTTTTCCCGGAGTTCCCTAAGATTGTTTCCAATGCAACAGAGTTCGTGATAAACTCTCGACTGATAGCTTGGTATTCCTGGGAAAATGGACCCAGTCATATGAGAAAAACCGATGCTACAAAGTTTGTGACAAACTCTCGACTGATAGCTTGGTATTCCCTGGGAAAATGGACCCAGCCATATGAGAAAACCGATGCAGTAAAGTCACATCTTCTTCTTCAGACCTTTTAGACTTTCTCCTCTAAAAAAAGAACGGCATCGATTCATGTTATTTATCACAAACATGGACATTTTCACACAAATTATCTTTTTAATTTATTTTAGTTTAGTAGTTGGATCATCCTTATCAACAAGCTATTCCTGGGCAGAACTTTGCCAGCCTAACAGTCCTACGGAATGTATATATCTCATGGGCCATATATCCCCATCTGCAGGCGTCATGCTTATATCATCAGTTGCATCCTGAATCCATCGTATCCATTGTCTTCTTCTTTTCTTCTTTGCCGGAATGCATTCTTCCATAATGGCCTTCTACAACCCTTCGTGTCTCCTTATATATCCAAATACTTCAATTTTCTCATTCTTATTTGTAGCATCAGACACTTTTATTTTGAGTTCTTTCTGGATATATCTTCTTCTTCTTCTTCTTTGCGTTCGTTCTTTACGTCCAATTTAAATCATTCTTTGTGATATGTTTGATCTTTGCCAAGAACGTGTATACGTTGCACATTGGTTTGGTAGGCCCCTAAACGCATAGACTTCTACACGCTTAGGACACATGCCTTCGATTTCAGCCAAACCTCCTTAGGCGCCTCTTACGACATGCATGGCAGGTAACAGTGGTTCTATTCTTTACACTCCAAATTTGGGCACCGGTAACCACTCGGGCGTAGATAGATCTATTTGTTCTCTTCTCCACCGACATATATATTTTTCTTCTATCTCTCTAAGACTTCATTTCGCAATTTCTCGAAATTTGTTCCCTTTTACAATCTGTTACTTTATTTTGTTCTTTCATTCTCTCGTAATAAACATAGAGAGAGAGAGAGAGCGAGAGACTCTCACACATAGCGAGGAGAGAAATAGAAAAGAAGGAGAGAAAGAAGAAAACATATTCCATGACAACAGAATAGATATCAAATTACACTGGCACAATCTGTCTTTGAATTTGCATGATTTCCCACGTGACGAGCTGTGACCTTGTCTCTCACGTGTTTGTGTGGGAAGAACATGTGTTGTTTTCTTTGCTTGCAAGAAGACATAAAGAAACACACATCATTACACACCAAGTGTGCTTAGTTAACATCAAGGGGAGGAGTACAACATGAAAATAAATATAATAAAGATGGCGAAAAGCAGACAACCAGATAACCTTACAATAACACTCCAGAACATAAGTAGAACTGGATGCCTGAGGGGCAGAGTGAGGAGTGTGTTTAATCATCGAGCCACTGGAACCATTAGTATGCATACTCTTCTATATTTGTTGGGGGAGATTAAGCACCTACAGGTCTGTCCGGAGTGCAATGACGTCAGTTTAGTAACCAAAAACCAATCCAGAACATTGAAATTAAACAAACCAATGAAGCCAAATACTTAGGGGCAATTTTCACTGCGGACAGAAGTATCGATACGGAATTCAGCAATCGACGCACAAAAGTTAACCAAGTACTGGGACAGTTAACACCACTGTTGTCACATAAAGAGATACCGCTAAAAACTAAAGCAAATCTCATTAGAACGATTTTCTGGCCAACACTATGTTATCATGTCAAACATGGCCAATAACAGCAGCTAATGAGAGGAAAATCATAACGACAGAGATGAGGTGTCTTAGAAGAGCTGCAGGTGTGACAATAAGAGACAAAATTAGAAATGAAGAAATCAGAAGAAGACTGGATGTGAAACCAGTCATGCAATTCATAAAAGAACAGGACACCTGACAAGAAACTTGGTATCGTCTATCACAGAGAGCCACACTAAAACGGTATAACGAGTACAGAGCAAGAGGAAAACGACGCAATTTAGCGACGGAATCAAGAATAACCTTATGAAGATAAATAACAGCTTACAAAGTGCGTTAGAACAAGCACACACAAGATCACTACATCCCCCCCCCACAGCTCTATAAAGAAGTAAATGATGGTGGAAGTGAAGAAGACACAGAAGTAGAAGAAGATACACTTGATTAACATCCAGCGTAACAAGAAACTATTAGATAAGCATACAGTCATTTTCAACAGTTCCGATTGCAATTATATATCGATAGTTTAAACAGTTATTCCGGCCTGCTGCAGATATCAACTATAGAAGGGTTTCCCCGATTTTGACCTTTCTCCAGACATTGACGTCATCGTTTGTGTTGTTTATATCATTCCAAGGTTTAAATCCGAGAGATTCCGGAAGCTAACAAGTTACGCTGACGTCATCACGTTAACATTGATATCAATATTTTTTGAATATTACATTGGGTGTTGCTTGTCTGACATTTCTAATCTTCTTATATTCATTTCTTAAACGTTTTTTCAATATTACGCCTGTTACTTCCTTCCGGGCCGTGTGTATGAAGTGATTTGTACGAAACAAGATCAGAACAAAAGTATCAACGTATCAGATTCTACAGAGAACGAAACATTTAATCGAACTTTCTAATTATTTCACATTTTGTTTTCTCAAAAACTTGTGGCAAAAAGTGGGCGTAGAAATTTTGCTAACGGAAGTGTTAAATGCAGGAAGATAATCGGAAACAGGCAGAAAATTGACATAAGGAAATTATGTCAAGATTATTAATTACTTAAAGATGTTGCATAAATGGTGTGAATTATTATGTAAAAAGCCGGAACTTTGAATGGTTGTTACAGTTAGCGGCATATGTAAACAATTGATAGTAAAAAAGAAGTATTATTACAAGATCTTCGTCTCTTCCAATATTTACATTTTTTTATAGACATGTTTGTGGAGGGTGAGGGAATGTAGTGATCGTGTTTGTGCTTGTTCTGAGGCACTTTGTAAGCTGCTATCATTTTCTTAAAGCTGTTCTTGATGACGTCGCTCAATATTTTGTGTGCTAGTTCTCTTGTTCTGTACTTGTTATACTTTTTTCAGTGTGACTCTCTGTGGTAGTTGTGAGATATGTGAAGAAAAATCGCAAAAATAAGGGATAATGCCAGAACTAGAAGAGATTCTGGGAAACTCGAGGATTGTAATATAACTTTTTTCTGAGGGCAAGAAATTACCCTTTTTTTCCAGTATATGTTATCGATTCTAAGTTACATTTTTTTAAATGTTCAAACCTGTTGTTTGATGTATATGTCTACTGACATATACGTCGATTTTCTAAGCGCCACTTATGACATATACGTCGATTTTCTAAGCACCACTTATACGTGCAGTAGTTTGCCATTGCTTTCTGAATGGTGATGACTAATTTTATCATTCGTAAAAATCAGAGTGAAAAAATGTGCTTCCAACCTTGCCCGCTGCGAAGTTTAAACCTGGTACGCTTGGGTTACGATCGAGATCACTACCGCTTAAGCTACATACGCTCACTGATAGTTTCACGTACCTGTCCATTATATGCTTATATGTTCCTGAGTGCTTCAAATGCCTGTCTTCAATATGCTTATATGTTCCTGAGTGCTTCAAATGCCTATCTTCAATATGCTTATATGTTTCCTGAGTGCTTCAAATGCCGGTCTTCAATATGCTTATATGTTCCTGAGTGCTTCAAATGCCTATCTTCTATATGCTTATGTGTTCCTGAGTGCTTCAAATGCCTGTCTTCAATATGCTTATATGTTCCTGAGTGCTTCAAATGCCTGTCTTCAATATGCTTATATGTTCCTGAGTGCTTCAAATGCCTGTCTTCAATATGCTTATATGTTCCTGAGTGCTTCAAATGCCTGTCTTCAATATGCTTATATGTTTCCTGAGTGCTTCAAATGCCTATCTTCAATATGCTTATATGTTCCTGAGTGCTTCAAATGCCTATCTTCAATATGCTTATATGTTCCTGAGTGCTTCAAATGCCTGTCTTCAATATGCTTATATGTTTCCTGAGTGCTTCAAATGCCTATCTTCAATATGCTTATATGTTTCCTGAGTGCTTCAAATGCCTGTCTTCAATATGCTTATATGTTCCTGAGTGCTTCAAATGCCTGTCTTCAATATGCTTATATGTTCCTGAGTGCTTCAAATGCCTGTCTTCAATATGCTTATATGTTTCCTGAGTGCTTCAAATGCCTATCTTCAATATGCTTATATGTTCCTGAGTGCTTCAAATGCCTGTCTTCAATATGCTTATATGTTCCTGAGTGCTTCAAATGCCTGTCTTCAATATGCTTATATGTTTCCTGAGTGCTTCAAATGCCTATCTTCAATATGCTTATATGTTCCTGAGTGCTTCAAATGCCTGTCTTCAATATGCTTATATGTTTCATGAGTGCTTCAAATGCATATCTTCTATATGCTTATATGTTCCTGAGTGCTTCAAAAACTTGTGTAGTATATGTCTCCTATTCTTCTTCTTCGTTTCTCTAATCATGTTTTGCCTCACAGCATCATGATAAGAAGAGATTTTTAGAACGTGATTTTGTGTGCAGCTTTTTCGTTATTATTAACAGTATTTTTCGTCGCCTCTGTCATCTCTGAGGTCCACCTTTTGCCTGAACGGCCCTTTGTTTTGTATCCACTGTATTGGAGTAACATTGTTCTTTGAGGCGTACTGTCTGCTGGTAGTCGGCTTATGTGACCGAACCATTTAATTTGTTGTTTCTTGATGAAGCTCAGTACTGATGTTGTAACCACTTTTTTCCTGATGTCTTCATTTATAAACTAGTCTCTTCTTGATCCCTGAGCACTCTGCTCAGACGCTCATCTCTGTCATGACTAGTTTTCTTCTATCATTATGCCAACGTCCAGGTTTGACACTGATACCTGTCTAGTGTACGTCTCCTGATATCTTAAAATATCTGTCAAAAATGTATTTCCATGTTGCTTGTCGTGTAAGTCTCTTTGAGAGCTTCACACCATCAGCCTTCCCATGATAACACTGCCAGATATTTACTTGAAGCTGAGGTCGGTAATTCCCTTTTCGCTAAGTATTTAATCTTGTTTAACTCGGTCAACGAATAAATCAAATATAGTTGATTACACTTAACATTCACGTACTCGGGAACAGTCAAGCTTGGTTCGACTGATTGATTGATTGATTGACAGAGTCCTTATTAATGCACTCAAATGTAAAATCTTTCAAAATACACAATTTATCAGTGCACTGACGTATGAAAATACTTGTTATTCTAAAATATTGATTGATTAATTAATTGACTGATATGACAATCATCATTGCACTTCAGTAAATAGCCATGTATGCTCCGATCTACTTTTTACGCAAGATCTCAGCGACAGTGCACGAATTCTGTAGTATCGGCGAGGGTCTCCGGTGTAAGTTTGAATAGGGAAAATGTGCATGAATTCTATTTAAATCTTATTTTTATGAATTTTTAATACAAAAATATCGTCTGTTTCTGGGGTCCACAAGGGGAGCAAAGAATAGTAACACTGAGACCTACAAGGTATGTCCTAAGAGACGACTGACGTAGGGGCCTAGGGAAGCTACCCTAAAACAAATAAAAAGCGTTGCAGAAATCGGATGTTCTGGCCTACTTGTAGGCACATAACTGGAACAGCGTACAATAGCTCTTAGGCTTGGATCACATACAACTCACAAATAGTGGTTAACAAGTGGTCGATATGCAGCGTTCGGTAAAGAAGAATAGTATCTTATCTTATCTTATCTTAACCACATTTGCCATGAAGCGCCGTGAGGAGAGTTAGTTTTATATCTTGTGCCAGGTGTGTTGCGCTTGACGATGTCAGTCCATGCTTTCGCAGGGACTCTGAGATATCTCATTAGATGGCCGAACCACTTGATTCTTTGCTTCTCGATGTACTGTATGCATGGTATAGTACCAACGATGCTTCTGATATTCTCGTTTCTCACTCTATCTCGCCTTGTAACGTTGATAGCTTATCGTAGACATCTCATTTCACATGTTGTAATCTTTCTTTCCTGTTTCTTTGTCAGGGGCCATGTTTGGCACTGATATCAGAGAGTTGGAATAAATATGCAGTTTATTAGTTCAAGAATAGTACAAGACGAAAATTCAAGAATATTTTAAAACTTAAAATAGAGAAATGTCCATATATTTTTTGTATTTTATGTTTCTGTATGTATTCCTTATATTAATATTATTTCTGAAAATCGATTCATGCTTCAATCAACAATACCAAGATCGTGTCCCTGTGGACTAGTTTGTCTACTCACAACTACTAATCAATATAATCGTCCACTTACTTAAGCAGTCCAACAGATAATCGATTCCTTAACCTCAACGTGACCAGTCATTATGCTGTAGTCACGATCCACAATCACGATTCTTTTAATGAAAATTGGAATTTACTGTCGGTCAATACCGGAACATATCGAATCCGTGCAGATTTCCACATCAAGGAGCAGGAGCGGAGAATGGCGTGGCATGGCAAATTAGATGAGTGGTTAGGCTGGAAGAATAGATTTCAACATTGATTCAGAATGGATTTCTAATTTGTCTTTCTTAGGTTCACCCTCCTCACCCCACTCATCATCTTTACGACACCCTCAGTTGTAACAAATCCACCAGCTTGATTACTAATGTATGCAGAACTAAAGTTTCAGGTTTTTTATGATTTCTTTGATGGATCGGCGGGAGATGGTTTTTTTTTTTTTTGCTTTTCCTTCTCTGTGTTCGAAATAAATTATGACTCGAAAGGAGTGGATAAAGGTGGATTAGGTAATCTTTGAGGAATAACAAAATTTATTTCAAAATTAAAATATAATTTATACAATTTTTACCATCTTCAAAATTAAATAGGGAACCCTCGCCTGTGCTACGGAGTTCGTGTAAGGATGCTGAGATCTTTTATGTAAGAAAGAGATCGGAGCACACATGGTTATTCAACGAAGCGCAATGATGATGGTCATATCTGTCAATCAGTAAATCAATGATTTATGATCTCAATAATAATCACACGTCAGTTCACAGATAAATAATAACCACACGTCAGTGCACTGATAAATAATTACCACAAGTCAGTGCACTGATAAATAATTACAACACGTCAGTGCACTAATAAATAATTGCCACACGTCAGTGCACTGATAAATAATTACCACACGTCAGTGCGCTAATAAACAATGTAAGTTGAGAGATCTTACATTTGAGTGCACTGATATATTATATAAATTGGAAAAATTCTTACTTTTAAGTGCACTTAAAAATGATACAAATGTAAAGATTTTAAAATTTAAAATGAAACTTCAAATGAAACTTCAAATGAACCTTGCAAATGAAACTTCTTCTTAATCGTCTACGACCGCTCCATATCGACCACTTGTTAACCACTCTGTGTGATTTGTATATGATCTATTGCTAAAAGAAATTGTACGTTGTGCCAGTTATATCACCACAATAAGGCCAGTACATCTGATTTCTGCGACGCTTTTTATTTACTAGAGTAGCTTCCCTGGCCCTAGGTCCTACATCAGTCGCCTCTTACGATACGCCGTGTTGGTCGCAGTGGTACTATTCTTTGCTTTCATTACGTGCCATGGCAACACACAGGCGACACATGTTACAAATTAAGAGATCTTGCATTTGAGGCCACTTACAAATGAAATAAATATTGCGATCTGAAATGTTAATGTGTAATAGAACGAATATTATATAGCTTATTTAGGTTTATGAAAAATAGTAATATGATATAAATAACGAAATCTTAGAGATATCTTTGAGTTTACCAGTAGGATGGTTAGATTGTCTATAGTGGCGTATGTTCTTCTTCAGTTACTTCCGTGACTAGTCGGTCTGATGTGTCACTTCCTGGTATCCCACAGTGAAACAGTATCTACTGCAGAGGCACAATTCTGATAGTAGGGTCTGTAGGTTCTCATTACTGTTAAATTATACTCATTACTAATAATATCCACTCTCAGCACTGCAAAATTACATTCTCATTACTGCTAAAATCCATTCTCACTACTACAGAACTGGATTTCATTACGTCTAAGCGTCTATATTTCTCACTACTTCTACTATAGTTCTTTCCAAAATTCGTGAACAGACTAAGGTTTAATTTGTACGAAATCTACCCGATGGATAAACGTAATTTTTTGCAAGCAGTCTTATAATCTTCTCGATCTTACGAATACATTTTTAACTAGATGGTAGATAGTTTGATGAAAAAAAACACCTTTTTTTGTTATATAATTTTGCATAAGCACAACAAAGTGATCATCAAAGTTTAGAATTTACAGTAATACACAAAATAGTGGTGAATGTTTGCAAAGGTGTATCATTATTAAGTAAAAAGTAAAGGAACCCTTTCATACCTCGTGGTATATAGGGCAATACAGTGTTAGGCCTGTATTTTTCACTGATCGTCGGCACACGATGGGTGATGTGGTCAGCAACACACCGGCCGCCTTTACTTTCCCAGAGCATGTCTGGTACCCAGTTGAGGCTGGGTCGACCTGAAGCCGTCGCGGTCGGGAAAAATTCCACGCGCACTGCGGGAGTTGAACTCAGACCACCAGCCTTGAAAAGCGAGTTCACTAACAACTACGCTACTGTGGCTCTCATCCTTATTACATGTTATAAAAAGCAATGTGACATAGCGAACAAATGATACCTTCCACCTCTATCAATGAAAATAAATTGTGTGGTCATACGCCAATAACAGTAGTTAGAATACATTGTGAACTGATTAATTCCACGGAATTCCCGATTTTGACTTGCACTGAATTGCATGTGGAACACGGAAATGTTTAGTTATAGACAAACTTGACAATCGTACTGCTAAACTTCTCCAAGTATACCAAATCAACATAGCTGTTATTTTAGTAATAACATAGAAGGAAAATCTTAAAGCACTAAATGTTTGGCTGGGCCAAAAATACTTCAGGTAGATCGCCTCTGTTACCTATATAAAATATACAAATCAAGAATTTATGCCGAGTGTATGATTTTATATCGGTCGGTAAAGATGTTCACGAAATTTGGAACGAACTATAGTAATGTTATCATTCAAGTAATTATCAACACCAAGCTACATCCTTTCTCAAAAACAGATACTTTTAGATCAACACACAATATTATCTTATAATAATCATCTCGCATTAGATGATGCTTGTCCATCTCGGGTGTAGCTTTACATTAGATAACGCATCATCTACTCTCACATCATCAACTCTCACATCATCAACTCTCACATCATCAACTCTCTCATCATCACCTATAACAGCAGCAACTGACCATCATCAACTTTCATATCATCAACTCTAACATCATCAACTCTCACATCATCAACTCTCACAACTCTCATATCATCAACTCTCACATCATAAACTACAACAGTATCAACTACAACATCATTAAATACCTCATCATCAACTTTCCCATCATTAACTACAACAGCATCAACTACAACATCATCAACTACAACATCATCAACACAACAGCATCAAATGCAACATCATCAAATGCAACAGCATAAACTGCAACAGCATCAAATACAACAGCATCAAATGCAACAGCATAAACTGCAACAGCATCAACTACCCATCATCAACTCTCACATCATTAACTACAACAGCATAAACTACAACAGCATCAACTACAACAGCATTAACTACAACATCATTAACTACAACAGCATTAACTACAACAGCATAAACTACAACAGCATCAACTACAACAGCATTAACTACAACATCATTAACTACAACAGCATTAACTACAACAGCATCAACTACAACATCATTAACTACAACAGCATTAACTACAACAGCATCAACTACAACAGCATTAACTACAACAGCATTAACTACAACAGCATCAACTACAACAGCATCAACTACAACAGCATTAACTACAACAGAATAAACTACAACAGCATCAACTACAACAGCATCAATTACAACAGCATAAACTACAACAGCATAAACTACAGCAGCATTAATACAACAGCATCAACTACAATAGTATAAACTACATCAGCATTAACTACAACAGCATCAACTACAACAGCATCAACTACAACAGCATCAAATACCTCATCATCAGCTACAACTGCATCAAGTACAATATCATTCTTTACAACATCATTAACTACCACATTAAGAACGACCACATTATCAGCAACCACATCCTCACCTACCAGAAAAACAACAACCACATCAAGTACCGCAACATAAACTACCACTACACCAACTGCTACAACAAAAATAACCACACCCTAAGTTACAACACCATCAACTACCAAAATAACACGCAAACCAGTAGTACTTTCCGCAACATATGTTTAAATTTCTCACTACAAGACTTGACATAACAAAAACATATCATGAACAGCATCAACAATATCTTATCAAATATCAACACTCAGAAGGGTCATAAATAAACAGATACAAGACGTTCTAGTTATTGATTCATAGAAAAGTGAAGAAACACATTCTTTACATTACGCAAAATTGTTGTCGTTTCTGAAGCAAATATAGTACAAACATTGCACAAACATTGCACAAACATGGTACAAACATGGTAGAAACAGAATCAAGAATTAAAAGTGAAAATATTTTTACAGTGAAATATTAACAGTTTAAAATAGTAGTATTTAAGATGTAGCGACTGGTTGACGTGGTATGTAATTGTTGTAATTGTCGTCAATGTTTTGAACATCATTCAAATATTCTGTATGAAGAAAGTACTGGAATCGTGAGCCATCAGAATACACTGTTTGCTGTTAAGACTGTAGTCAGATCACGCGCACGGCATCGCAGAACCCGCTGCCATACAAGACCTATCCGGTAAGATTTGGCGGCGAGCTCTAAGACTTTACGTGACTACTGCTGATCTGCTGCGTGATCGTCCTCTACGTCTTCGGAAGTGGGCGTGGAAGCGGATACAGCCTACATACAACATGTTTTAAAAACTCCAGTATTTCTTAATAATGTTACACAATTGATATTGAGACTAGAGTACTTCAGACAAATTAATAAAAACAAGGTGTTTTATATTGATACAACAATTTCGTTGGGAAAGAATTTTTACCTGAGTGAGGAAATCATTTTTTCCCGCATCGATCTCAAGGTATATATAAATGTATGTTTATAGTTGATGCCATTCGCCAGAACTCGCATTACATCGCCAGAACTTACTTCTGTGGTTTATCCTAGTTTTGGTAATATTAATTCACGAGACGTTTTTGACTGTTGTCTCTGAGTGAGCGGTTAGATTTCAGACTATCTTAACACATGCAACTAGTATTCAAGATAATAATCAACGCTACCTGCCTGGTGTCTAGATACGTAAACGTATCTGTCACCCAACAAACGAATTTAATAAAGTTTTGTCTTTTGAGACTTTGATGACAACCTTCAACTTGAATTCACACCTAAAAGTGTTCTTCGATTGAGGTAAGTTTAAATGACACTTATTTTTTTAATTTACAACTGTAATTTTTTTTCTTCGTTTTAAATAATTATTTCTTAAAGTTCATCATTGTATTCAGAATTTTAAAATAAATTAGCAGATATTAATATACATATACAAGAACTTGAGTGGAGCCAGCAAAGCAAACGGAAAAGAAGACGACATAACAGATCTAGAAACGGAGTCTTATTGAGAAACTAATGGATGCTGGACTATCCAGGGAAGCTATAAAGAAAACAACCAAAGTCCGGGGGTTTGTGAAGGACAACTGTTGTGGCCATATGTTACACGAGGAGCCGAGAGGAATAAGAGGCAGTAGCAATAACATATTGAGAAGATATATATATAGAGCGAGAGATAGAAGCAACGTAACTTTGTCTATTTGGAGAAGGTTATTGTTATTGGTAGCGTCTGTGGCTTAGGGGGATAGTGATTCGGTCTATTAACCCCGACGTTCTGAGTTCGAATCACGCTGCGAACAGTTTGGTTGCAAATTGTTTCACGTGGATTTTTACAAAAGGACGATGAGACCACCCGTTCAGATAGCAAAGGCAAACTACTGAACGTAATAATGCCTAGAAAAATCAATCACAAACAGCGTTAAAATGCTGGGGTTGATTCGCAAAGGCATGTAAAGGTTATTTTGTTATTAATTCGGTCTTCATTTCAGATCTTGAATGTTTCTATTGTGTCTGTCCTTTTTTGCAACTGTTATAAAAGTTGTTTGTTTTAGTATTTGTTATCTTCCCCTATGAATTGTGTTTGAGTTATTGTGTTGATGTATGCTGGTCCGGATTCGAAATTCGAATCAATCATGTGATTATGTATTTATGATATTCGAATCCATCACGCGAATATATGTTTATGATATTCGAATCTGTCCTCCACCATATGTTTATGATATTCGAATCAGTCACGTCAACATATGTTTATGATGTTCGAATCTGCCTTGTCAACACGTGTTTTAGCTGCTAAGGACGTGTATATACGTTTTTACCCATTCACTGCTAAAGACGCATTAACACGTCTGTTATTATCCCTCCTCTGTGAGCTAAAGACGTGTTAACACCTTATACATTTCTACTATCACTGCTATAGGCGTACATTCACGTTTGTGACCTAGAAACAAAGAGTAGCTATTTTTTGCTCCTTCTTCGGAAAGTATGTAGCAGCGAAAGGGTTAAGATAGTGGATAAATTTGTCTGTTGGTGTCTTTTATTGATTCTGGCTTGAATTATGTTTAAACTTAATGGTTACAGATAGTATAAATCAGAATTAGTCATTACTATTGTAGTGTGTTGATAAATGACTATCGCAATTCACTTTGCAATGACAACACTTTCATCGCTTCCTATGTAAACCATTAGGAACCCTTTCATACCTCGTGATATATAGGTCAATACGGGTGTTAGGCCCTTTTACTTTCCCAGAGCATGTCTAGTACCCAGTTGAGGCTGGGTCGACCTGAGAGCCGACGGGCGGAAAAATTCCACGCGCATTGCGGGAGCTGAACCCAGACCACCAGCCTTGCGAAGCGAGTTCACTAACAACTACGCTACAGCGGCATTTCTGCAGTATATATCGCTATCTGTTATCAAAGAGATGCCGCTAACAACTAAATCAAATCTCATAAGAACGATTTTCTGACCAACACTATGTTACCAGTGTCACATGGTCGATAACAGTAGCTAATGAGCGGAAAATCATAACGACAGAGATGAGGTGTCTTAGAAGAGCTGCAGGTGTGACAATAAGAGATAAAATTAGAAATGAAGAAATCAGAAGAAGACTGGATGTAAACCAGTCATGCAATTCATAAAAGAACAACAGATTAAATATTTTGGACACCTGACAAGAATGCCCTGGTATCGCCTACAACAGAGAGCCACACAGAAAAAGTATAATGAGTACAAAGCAAAAGGAAAACCACGCAAAAGTTGGAGCGACGGCATCAAAAACAACCTTACGAAAATGAATATCAGCTTACAAAGTGCCTTAAAACAAGCATACACAAGATCACTACGTTTCCCCCCTAACACTTCTATAAAGAAGTAAATTGTGGAAGAGAAGAACAAGCACACACAAGATCACTACGTTTCCCCCCAACACTTCTATAAAGAAGTAAATTGTGGAAGAGAAGAACAAGCACACACAAGATCACTACGTCCCCCAACACTTCAAAAGAATATATTTAAAGGCTTAAAACAACAACACAAGATCACTACGTTTCTCCCCCAACACTTCTATAAAGAAGTAAATTGTGGAAGAGAAGAACAAGCACACACAAGATCACTACGTTTCCTCCCCAACACTTCTATAAAGAAGTAAATTGTGGAAGAGAAGAAGAAGAGATATCCCCTCCCTACACTCAACTGTCAGTTATATTTAATCTTCACTATAGTTCTATCTTAAATACTAAAGTTGTTGACGTTGAAATACGAGAAAGTTAACCAGTTTCTCTTACGGTTCAGTTATCTTCATCGACATCCTCGATATAGGACACGCCCATGAGTGTTCTCTTCTCCAAATATAGAATTATATTATTTTTCAACATATTCTGAGCCAAAATGATGTTGATTGACCAATCTTTCTCTCTACCCGTAAACATTCCCATCATGCATGTCTGGGCTTAGTTTTTTTCTCTACGTGTTTGCCTTCTAATCTTCCTACGTGTGTTTTGTCCTGATCTGAATCTTCTCCTACGTGTGTCTTGTCCTGTCTGAATCTTCTCTATGTTTTTGTCTTTTTTTTCGTGTTTGTCTCTTGAATTTTCCTACGTTGTGTTTTGTCCTGTTGAATTCTTCTTTGTATTTTGTCCTATGATCTTTGTTATTTTATCTGTATCGCTTAATGTGTCATTGTCCTGTCTGAATCTTCAAGAGTGTCTTGTCCCTGTCTGATATTCTCCACTGTATTTCCTGTCTGAGTCTTCTATTTCTGTCCTTTGTCCTTATTTTACTTGTCTCTTTCTGTTTGTTATTATTTCACTTGTGTTTTGTTTATGTTTTGTATTTTGTAAAACTACAGTACTTTGTTATTTATATGTATCGCCATTGCCACATAGTTTTACTGCAGTCTTCCCTTATATCGACATTGCCACATAGTTTTACTGCAGTCTTCCCTTATATCGACATTGCCACATAGTTTTACTGCAGTCTTCCCTTATATCGACATTGCCACATAGTTTTACTGCAGTCTTCCCTTATATCGACATTGCCACATAGTTTTACTGCAGTCTTCCCTTATATCGATAATTGTAAAAATTAAAACAAAAAAATGGTAGCATAAAAATGGACAATGCAAGAAACAGTGAGAATATAATTTTTAAAACAAAATTCATTTCAAAAGCTGTAGAAAGAAGATGACAACACGAGAGAATAATTTTCTCATTAATTTAGAAGCTTTAACAAAAACAATAATAATAATTCATGTGAGTATAAAATTATGGATTATGCTACAATGTCACATTCGATAAGAAAAACGATACGGAACTAGGCTGGAATAATTCTGTTTCTCTTGCTACATGCACGTTTATTTCTGGTTCTCTTTGACAAGTTAGATCATTCTGATAGAGTAAACAACGAAATTCTGAATCAATAATAAATATATAATTGAATCTCGTCTTGAGTTCTGCAGTATCAATTAATGCCATGCCTGCCGGCGTAGTCGATCATGTCTCTCCACAGCTCTTTATCTCTCTCCCTGACACATTTAATCAGCTCTGAGTTCGATCTTTTGTCGAACCAAGATGTCAGACTATCCAGCATCATCTTCCTTCTTCGCCTCCAACGAACTCATCTTCCCTGTGTTAACCCGTTATCACTAAATGTTGGAAACCTTCACTTCGTATTATATGCTTCCCGAAAACATTGTCTGTTTCCTATTTTCTTGATCATGTTTCTTGATGTACATACCTCTTTTAAAACCTCATTATATTGTTTTCTTTGCTGTTCATGAGATTTTCTGCATTCTTCTGTAAAATCATACCTCTGGGGATTGTAGGCATCTTATTGATTATTTGTTGATTGTCCATGATTGTAGAATAACCTCAGTAAAGGTTGTAATCGTAACCATCAGTAACTAGTTTCTGTCGATACATACAATATCTTTCCTGTTCAGCACATTTCATTTCTATTGAAAAAAATACTACCATTTTTAGAGAACATGTTCTATTGTATTCCAAGAATGGTATCATCATACAGTCGTGAGATATGCTCAAACCAAACCAAATTTCGGTTGTTGAAGTTCTAGTAAGAATGGTTTGATTGTTATAATGAACGTTCTCTATAACGAAGTGAAATAGATGAGTGTGAGAAAAATAATGAACATAAAATGGAACGAATTCAGGAGAAGTGATGAAATCTGAGAAATATCTGATCAACCACTAATAACAACTGTTTTAAGAAGGAGAATATGGAGATATGTTGGGCACACCTTGAGAATAATGATCAAAGAACATCAAAGCAAGCATTGAAGTGGGATGCAAAGGGTTCAAGAAAGAGAGGACGACCTAAGAAGACCCTGAAACGAGCTTTGCTGAGAGAGACAAGAAATATCTGTCTCAGTTCTATGGAGGAGATTGAGCGAGTTGCCCAGAATGGAGCGATTTGGAAAAATTGATTGCAGGTCCTATGTAACGTAAAACGGTACGAGAAAAATTATTATTATTTAGCGAAGTGGGTAAGACTTTTGTCTGTCCTTCTAAAGGTCGCGGGCTCGAATCCAGACCAAATCAAATGTGCAATTTATCATGAGATCTCTAATATTTTTGTTGGAGCTACGGAGTTCATGCTTTGTGCAACACTTTCGGCAGATGGCATACCATTTCTGCCGACAAGGACAAATCAATATATGGGAACCCACTGCAATGAAGTCACTTAACTATGTCAACAGCATAACATCCTGTGATTCTTTGATTGTTATACGATTGATATAATATTGCTTTCAATTAAATTACTAACTAAACTTATCTCTCTCTCATTTCTTTTTCCTTCTTGTTTTGTCTCTCTCTCTCTCTCTATTGCTTCCTCTCTGTTTCTTGCTCTCTCTCTCTCTCTCTATTGCTTCCTCTCTGCTTCTTGCTCTCTCTCTCACTCTCTCTCTATCGCTTCCTCTCTGCTTCTTGCTTTTTCTCTCCCAGTCTCTCTCCTCTCTCTTCTCTTCTCTCTTTCTCTCTCTGTGTACACTGATTTATTTGTAAAACTAGTATGAGAATATGACATATAAACAGTAATATATGCGTATGTATGAGTATGTGTGAGTGGATGAATGTGTGGTACAGATTTAGTACATGTATACTGGGAGGTTTTGTGACAACCTGCTGTTAAATAGTTTGATAACGATTTTGGACATAAAGGGAGGGTGAACATATATGGGTGAGTATTTGGGGATTGCGATGAGACCAAGTTATGTTGGTGGTTCCCCACAAAAATGTGACTTAGGGGAAACACCATTTTATCAAATATATAGAAAGTAAACCGAATATAGGAAGAAAACATAATAAGCTAGACATCCATGTCAATGACACTACCATAAACCAAGTGAAAGAATTCAAATACCTAGGAAGCATATTCACAGAAGACGGAAAACTAGACATTGAGATACTAGAGTACAAAAAACAAATGACGTAACTTACTAGCTAGCCAATTGTTATTTCACCCATATAACAGATGTGAAGACAGCTGAACACAACTACGTCATTATTGCAGTTGCCTTCAGCCAAGATCTCGTTAATCTTACAGGTCGGAGAAATTTCAGTTTTTTTCCTAGACTAGGATTTCATGTTCTCTTAATGAGACCTACTTTCTGTGATATAAAGTAATAATTGGAAAACAAACCAGGTAGTGGGAGTATCGGTTGTGTTCCTGTCATAGTGATCTCTCAACAGAGAATGTCACCGTCATTAAGTCAAAAATCTATGTGAAATTTTGATCCCTTAGCAGGCTTAAGCTACGTCATGGCGATGTGGAAATTTCTTAACCCAGTTTCACCATTCCCTGGTGTTGTTGTGACTTACCTTGTTAGTTGCCAGACGTAACTTACAAAACCTCAAATTCGTTACTGTCAAACATGATCCTATAATACTCTAATATCTGTTAGCAACGATACCGCTAGTATTAGCTTATCGAAATCGTATTGATCAATCGCTAATAAGAATATCGATATTTAGTTCTAGGACGAGATGCTGGACACAAGTTATGAATGTTACCAGAAGACATAGAATCGAAATAATTTATTTTAAAATTATTGTTAGAACCGAATCTGATATTCAATTCCTCTTCTTCTTCTTCTTGCCTTCGCCCGCTATAAATTCAGTCATAGTCAAGGCGCCTGGTAAGACGCGTTTACTTATTTTTCGTGAAGACCTGTTTTCCTTATTATCAGTGTTTCCCGCTATCCAGGCGTGCCTTCTCCGACTTCAGAAGTACTTGTAACTTAGATTCTAAAGTATTGATCTGTCTGATAATATAATATGTTGTTGGGTGGCAGATTTCGTCGTCTTGTGAGAAGGAAGTCAAATTGATAATCTCATTGAGTTTACAACAGTGGAAGATCTGATTTGAGAGCATAAGAATGTCTAAAACTTGATTGAAGAGCAATGGACGGTGGTGAAAAAGAAAGCAAGTCTACACGAAAAAGCAGCCAGATGGGCCATGTTATGTATCATGACTGCGGCTAAATTCTCAGGTGGCGAATAAACAAAACAAAAGCAAAGAGAACATCGTATTAGTTTTTGTTTTTTTTGGTGGTGGATTATACCTCTACGAAGCCGAGACACCCCTTCTTTTTCTTCTTCTTCAGCGATCTCTGGTTATGTGTATAATTTACTGTGGACTACACACTGGGCGGTCAGCTTCAGGTCTGTCAGGTTTTCCCAAAGCTTAGTTTTCAGATCGACTGGGTGTGGCCACATATTGCTTCTCAGCTCACCCAGGAGAGGACAGTCTTGCAGGATATGCTCCGGTGTCTGTTCCGCCTGCTGACACTTGCAGACAGCTGTTTGACTTATTCCTAGTCTATATAAGTGTTTGTTAAGTCTGCAGTGTGAGGTGCGTAGTCGAAATATAATGACCTATTCTGTTCTGCTTAGGTCTTTAAGGGAGTCTTTTTTAACCTAAGACTGATGTCTTTCCTGGATATATCAGAGTGTGTTTTCCTTTTTTTTATATGGCCCTGTGGTCTGAGACTAATCCTAAAACGAAAAGTTTCATATTGTTTTCTGGTATGTGTGTATGTGTGTGTATGTGTGTGTGATCGTCGGTTCTCGCTGTTGCTGGTTTTGTCTGAAGTCAGATTTTATGCTAACTGACGGTGTACTGCTGGGAACATGTCATAGGATGGTTCCTGTGCTGTCTGCCTGACATCTTGTGGATGTCCCTGTCTCGATCTGGTGCGTTGAGCTGCCGATGTTGAGTCCTGACAAGAACTGTGTCTTCGAATGGGATGTGGGTTGGTTAGCATATTGGGTCGGACTTACTCTGGGTACAGTCCTAATATTGGTCTGTTAATGTCGTTTTAGGTGTACTCCGGCTAGAGAACAACAACGAAATGTTACGTTTTAAACGACACTTCTATATATATATATATATATATATATAATGAAATTAGTTTCCATACCATGGGGTTTATTGGAGATTACTGTGTTATGCCGTTATTCTCTTTGATCATCGGCACACGTTTTGTGATATTGACATCATTTCAGTCTCTGTTGATTCGCAGTGGGTTTTTTTCCGGTCACCAATTAAGGCTAAGCTGACATAAAAGCTTTTACTGTGTGGAAAAATGTATCTACTACCAGGAATTGAACCCAAAATACATGTCTACGAAACAAATGCATTAATCTCTAAACTAGGAAGGATCTTAGGGCAAAAATTAAACTCCCACAATTTCCCAATTTATTTCGTAATTTCAAAAACCTTGACCTCATGTTGTTGTATACATACAGACTCGACGTCATTCTTGCTCTCAATTGACTCTCATTATTTGGCTACAAGCGACACTTTTCGTTTGGGAAATCCCCCACAATATAATTTGACCAGACGTTACACAACTATTGACTGTAGTATAGAAAGTGGTATTAAGGAATGGATAATGGTCTGACAGAGAAACAAAATAATTAACGAAAAGAAAGATTGAAGGTGATGGAGGACTAAAAATAAGGGTTTATGTCGTCTTGACATTACGCAAAGACATAGAATTTTGTCAAATTACGTTGTAATAACTTCATAACTAGCTTTGTTATAACGTCAAGCTTGTCTGAAATTAATCATCTGTTGGTGTTTAGGTAACTTGTGTGTGTGTGTGTGTCTTATACGTGTCGTAGGTGGTGATGTGAATTTGTCTGGGTCGTTGTACCATATGATGTGAGGTTGTCAGGTCTAGTGGAATTATACGGTAGGCTTCTTGGTATAATGAATTAATATATAAACATACGGTGGAGTCAGTGGTTAGGGATAGTGACTCGATCTATTAACCTCGACGCTCTGAGTTCGAATCACAATGCGGATAGTTTGTTTGAAAATTGTTTCGAGTAGATTTTTACAAAAGGACGATGGCACCACCCGTTGAGAAAGTAATGACAAATTGAATGTAATAATGCCTAGAAAAATCGCAAACAGCGTTAAAAAGCTGGGGTTGATTTGCAAAGTCCTGTAAAGGAAATGCAATTAACTTTTAAATAGATATACAGACAGGTATATGGATGAATGAAAAGATGGAGAGAAGGTGGCATATATGGGTGGATGGATGGGTGAATGGATGGGTGAATAGATGGCTGGATGTGTGGATAATTGGTTGGATGGATGGACAAACATTATACAGACGGATGAATAGATGGATAGATAAATAGATATATAGATGTATAGATAAATTTGAAAAAAGTAAAATAAAATGATAAATATATCAATAGAACGTTAAGATAGATAGAATGATAAGATAGATAAATAAAAAAATAGATATATAGAGATATAGATAGATACAAGGATAAGCTATTCATTATCTTTCTCTTCTACTCTTTGCCGGCTGCCTCCTTCCATAATTATCTTCTCCATCCCTTCATGCCGTCTTACAAGTCCAAAATACTTCAATTTTCTCATTCTTATATGTAGCATCAGACAGTTTTCTTGGATTTTGAGATCTTTCTGTATAGATTCTATTATACAACGAAAACATCTTTAGCACAAAGGAATCGAACAAAAGAAGACTCGCGTACAAAGATAGTGCTCTATTCTGTTACTAAGGAACTTGGACGAAATCATCGTGAGACATTCAAACATAATAGAATGAAAAAATGACAGTTACTATTCATCATTTTTTTATTTTCTAATTTAGCTGCATCGAGGACCAATCGAGGGCAGAATTGTCGTTCCGTGCTACAAAATAATGATGGTCTCTGTCATTATAAGGCTGCTTCAGATGCTATTCAATTACTCACATTCTAGTGCCAGATTTAACATCTGGACATTGAATCGTGTCAGATTTAGCAATCTATTGTCTGTGACCTTCAAATCATCATTTATACATGTTCTTAGAATTTAGTCTTTTATTCCAAGTGGATATCTATCTCAAATTTGAGATCTTTTCTTTAGATTCGTAAGTTTACTTAATTCTTGTTGACCTAAATATCTCAAGAAATGAATATTATCCAATCAGACATTTTTCTTGAACGGTTAGAAACATGTGGGACTCTGTGGGGACAAGTTTCTAATCAAGCTTAGCAATTTGTTACTTCTGCTGGCATGCCAGGACATTTGAAATAGAAAAGGAGTTGAAGTGCCAGGAAATTGCATAATGAATAGAGAATATAAAAAAAATGATGATCGTAGACAAGTAAACAATATAAGAATTGCTAAAATAATTGGTCTTCAACTTGTATTATCATTGAATGTGATATTGATGGCTACTTTTTGTGCAGACCATTCTTCTTCTTCTTCTTCTTCGAACGCTCAATATCGACGACTTGTTAAACAATTCTTTGTGAGTTGTATGTAATCTGAGCCTAAAAGCGATTGCACGTTCTGCCAGTTATGCACATACTAATAGGCTAGCATATCCGATTTATGCGACGCTCCTTATTTACTAGTGTAGCTTCCCTAGGCTCCTACTTCGGTCACCACTTACGATATGCCTTGTAGGTCATGGTCTTGCTATTCTTTGCTCAACTTGCGAGCCCAGACAAAACCCACGGGCGTTTGTGCTGATCAACTTATACGTACTAAATCTCGTACTTGTGTGAACTTGCTTGTATGTCTGTGGGTGTGTGCGTGCGTGTGTGTGTGTGTGTGTGTGTGTGTGTGTGTGTGTGTGTGTGTGTGTGTGCGAGTCCTTGCATTGATATATTTATGTATGTATGTTTATATGTGTGGGACGAATTAGCATAATGAATAAGCGTTTGTTTATCGACACGGACATACAAGAGTTGTAGGTTCAATCCCACACACTAGTTTCCATGTGGAGAAAAGGAATTGGTCCTCCTACTTCCTGCACATAGAACCAATACTGACATAGGGATGCGAGTCATGGACAATGAACACACCGATCGAAAAATCTCTGAGGGTCACAGAAATGTGGTTTTATAGAATAATAATCAGAATCCCATGGACTGCTAAAATGACTAATATTGAGATGTTGAATGAGATCAAGATACAGAGAAAGCTTATCATCAATATAAGAAATAGGCAGTCATCATTTTTTCAGGCATGTGATGAGGAAGGGAGGTTTAGAACACATTGTGACAACCGGTAAATTCGAGGGTAGACGAGACAGAGGAAGACAGAGAGAGAAAATTTTGGATATCCTGACTTCATGGCACGGTAGAGCGTCAACATCTGTGATAATCGCCTACGCCAGCCGGCAGGGTACCTGAAGATGACCTACTGCATACTAGAGCGTAGAAACGTGAAGTAACGCGTACTTCATTCCCTAAGGTCTGAAAAACATTTTGTTTTTGTCTGTTAAACATATTTATGTTGTTCAATTAATATTTATATGTATATGCATGCTCATAATACGAACGACTGCAGTTTTTAAATGGTGTATTTGCCGTCTGCCCAGCGTGTTCGTAGCGCGTTGGACTACGGGTGACTATCCTCTGTGTGTGCGGGTTCAATTCCGGGATGGCAGAAAAAGCCACAGATTCCCCAGATTTACGGTGTCCATGGCACCGAGCCGAAGAGCTGAAAAATCTCAAGTGCTTCTGAATCGGACAGAAAAAAAAAGGTGTATTTTAGATTACAAGAATATTTGTCATACAAATTTTGCTTTTCAACTTCCACCCCTACCTAAAAAAATTAATGTATTAAAAAAAATCATATAAAAATGTGAAATGAAACTAAAATTGTTCAAATCATAATCAATCATTCAATCAAGTGTCATGCATGCCGGCGTAGGCGATCATGTCTCTTCACAATAAACAATGTGATGATACAATATTTGATAGACATAAAGAAATGAACAAATTGTGATAGTATAAAGGTTAGTACACCTGCTTTGTTGGTTCCTGGTTGTTTCTGGAGTTTGCCATCCTGGAAGAGACCTACACGTCTCCAAGTTGTTTACGACCGACATGTCTCCATCTTGTACGTAGTTAACATGTCTCCTTCTTCCATGTAAGCGACATGTCTTCATCTTGTACATAGTCAACATGTCTCCTTCTTCCATGTAAGTGACATGTCTCCATCTTGTACATAGTCAACATGTCTTCTTCTTCTTCAGCGATCTCTGGTTATGTGTATAATTTACTGTGGACTACACACTGGGCGGTCAGCTTCAGGTCTGTCAGGTTTTCCCAAAGCTTAGTTTTCAGATCGACTGGGTGTGGCCACATATTGCTTCTCAGCTCACCCAGGAGAGGACAGTCTTGCAGGATATGCTCCGGTGTCTGTTCCGCCTGCTGACACTTGCAGACAGCTGTTTGACTTATTCCTAGTCTATATAAGTGTTTGTTAAGTCTGCAGTGTGAGGTGCGTAGTCGAAATATAATGACCTATTCTGTTCTGCTTAGGTCTTTAAGGAAGTCTTTTTTAACCTAAGACTGATGTCTTTCCTGGATATATCAGAGTGTGTTTTCCTTTTTTTTATATGGCCCTGTGGTCTGAGACTAATCCTAAAACGAAAAGTTTCATATTGTTTTCTGGTATGTGTGTATGTGTGTGTATGTGTGTGTGATCGTCGGTTCTCGCTGTTGCTGGTTTTGTCTGAAGTCAGATTTTATGCTAACTGACTGTGTACTGCTGGGAACATGTCATAGGATGGTTCATGTGCTGTCTGACTGACATCTTGTGGATGTCCCTGTCTCGATCTGGTGCGTTGAGCTGCCGATGTTGAGTCCTGACAAGAACTTTGTCTTCGAATGGGATGTGGGTTGGTTAGCATATTGGGTCGGACTTACTCTGGGTACAGTCCTAATATTGGTCTGTTAATGTCGTTTTAGGTGTACTCCGGCTAGAGAACAACAACGAAATGTTACGTTTTAAACGACACTTCTATACATATATATATATATATAATGAAATTAGTTTCCATACCATGGGGTTTATTGGAGATTACTGTGCTATGCCCGTTATTCTCTTTGATCATCGGCACACGTTTTGTGATATTGACATCATTTCAGCCTCTGTTTATTCCCAGTGGGTTTTTTTCCGGTCACCAATTAAGACTAAGCTGACATAAAAGCTTTTACTGTGTGGAAAAATGTATCTACTACCAGGAATTGAACCCAAAATATATGTCTACGAAACAAATGCATTAATCTCTAAACTAGGAAGGATCTTAGGGCAAAAATTAAACTCCCACAATTTCCCAATTTATTTCGTAATTTCAAAAACTTTGACCTTATATTGTTGTATACATACTGACATACGGATGCGAGTCATGGACAATGAACACACCGATCGAAAAATCTCTGAGGGTCACAGAAATGTGGTTTTATAGAATAATAATCAGAATCCCATGGACTGCTAAAATGACTAATATTGAGATGTTGAATGAGATCAAGACACAGAGAAAGCTTATCATCAATATAAGAAATAGGCAGTCATCATTTTTTCAGGCATGTGATGAGGAGGGGAGGTTTAGAACACATTGTGACAACCGGTAAATTCGAGGGTAGACGAGACAGAGGAAGACAGAGAGAGAAAATTTTGGATATCCTGACTTCATGGCACGGTAGAGCGTCAACATCTGTGATAATCGCCTACGCCAGCCGGCAGGGTACCTGAAGATGACCTACTGCATACTAGAGCGTAGAAACGTGAAGTAACGCGTACTTCATTCCCTAAGGTCTGAAAAACATTTTGTTTTTGTCTGTTAAACATATTTATGTTGTTCAATTAATATTTATATGTATATGCATGCTCATAATACGAACGACTGCAGTTTTTAAATGGTGTATTTGCCGTCTGCCCAGCGTGTTCGTAGCGCGTTGGACTACGGGTGACTATCCCTCTGTGTGCGGGTTCAATTCCGCGGGATGGCAGAAAAAGCCACAGATTCCCAGATTTACGGTGTCCATGGCACCGAGCCGAAGAGCTGAAAAATCTCAAGTGCTTCTGAATCGGACAGAAAAAAAAAGGTGTATTTTAGATTACAAGAATATTTGTCATACAAATTTTGCTTTTCAACTTCCACCCTACCTAAAAAATTAATGTATTAAAAAAAATCATATAAAAATGTGAAATGAAACTAAAATTGTTCAAATCATAATCAATCATTCAATCAAGTGTCATGCATGCCGGCGTAGGCGATCATGTCTCTTCACAATAAACAATGTGATGATACAATATTTGATAGACATAAAGAAATGAACAAATTGTGATAGTATAAAGGTTAGTACACCTGCTTTGTTGGTTCCTGGTTGTTTCTGGAGTTTGCCATCCTGGAAGAGACCTACACGTCTCCAAGTTGTTTACGACCGACATGTCTCCATCTTGTACGTAGTTAACATGTCTCCTTCTTCCATGTAAGCGACATGTCTTCATCTTGTACATAGTCAACATGTCTCCTTCTTCCATGTAAGTGACATGTCTCCATCTTGTACATAGTCAACATGTCTCCTTCTTTCATGTAAGCGACATGTCTCCATCTTGTACATAGTCAACATGTCTCCTTCTTTCATGTAAGTGACATGTCTCCATCTTGTACATAGTCAACATGTCTCCTTCTTTCATGTAAGCGACATGTCTCCATCTTGTACATAGTCAACATGTCTCCTTCTTTCATGTAAGCGACATGTCTCCATCTTGTACATAGTCAACATGTTTCCTTCTTCCATGTAAGTGACATGTCTCCATCTTGTACATAGTCAACATGTTCCTTCTTCATGTAAGCGACATGTCTCCATCTTGTACATAGTCAACATGTCTACTTCTTTCATGTAAGCGACATGTCTTCATCTTGTACATAGTCAACATGTTCCATCTTTCATTCAACGCATGTCTCCATCTTTCTTCATCAACATGTCTCCATCTTTATGTAAGTCAACATGTCTCCATCTTTCATTAATCAACATGTCTCCATCTTTCATTCAACCAACATGTTTCCATCTTTCATTAGTCAACATGTCTCCTCTTTCATTCAACAAACATGTTCCATCTTTATTCAAGTCAACATGTTCTCCTTTCTTTCATGTCAACACATGTCTCCATCTTTCATTAGTCAACATGTCTCCTTCTTCATTCAAGCAACATGTCTCCATCTTTCATGTCAACCAGCATGTCTCATCTTTATTAAGCACATGTCTCCATCTTTCATTCAACAGATGTCTCATCCTTCATGTAACAACATGTCTCCATCTTATCATCAACATGTTCCATCTTTCATTAAGCCAGACATGTCTCCATCTTTACAATCAACATGTCTCCTCTTTCATTAAGTAAACATGTCTCCATCTTTCTTTAGTCAACATGTTTCCTCTTTCATTCAACACATGACTCCATCTTATGTCAAGTCAACATGTCTCCTCTTTCATTCAACGACATGTCTCCATCTTTTTTCTAGTTAACAAATGTTCCATCTTTCATTCAACCAGCATGTTTCATCTTTATCAATCAACATGTCTCCTTCTTTCATTAACCGCATGTCTCATCTTTACTTTAGTCAACATGTCTCCTTCTTTCATGTAAGCTACATGTCTCCATCTTCGTACATAGTCAAATGTTTCAATCTTTCATTCAACCAGCATGTCTCCATCTTTCATTCAACCAACATGTCTCCATCTTTCATTCAACCAGCATGTCTCCATCTTTCATTCAACCAGCATGTTTCCATCTTCCATTCAACCAGCATGTTTCCATCTTTCATTCAACCAACATGTCTCAATCCTTTATTCAACCAGCATGTCTCCATCTTTCATTCAACCAGCATGTCTCCATCTTCATTCAAGCAACATGTTTCCATCTTTCATTCAACCAGCATGTCTCCATCTTTCATTCAACCAGCATGTCTCCATCTTTCATTCAACCAGCATGTTTCCATCTTTCATTCAAGCAGCATGTTTCCATCTTCCATTCAACCAACATGTCTCAATCTTTTTCAACCAACATGTCTCACCCTTTCATTCAACCAGCATGTCTCAATCCTTTATTCAACCAGCATGTTTATGTATGTGACAATGTCAATGATGTTAAGTCGTATGTTCCCATATAATTCCCGACATATAAACACACATATGATCAGAGAAAGTAGTTCTGCTAAACCACACGTGACGAAGAACACAATAATGGCCGGTATTAAGTCTTGGACAAAAACTACTCATGTTTGTTTCATGTGAGCTGTAAATGTGGAGTTAGTGGACATTGTAATGAGTCGTTAATACAGCGTGAACCCCTGGTAAGCGGCTTATATATCAAGCGAGAATGATTCCTAGTTTCTCAATCATTTTTGATCCCAATCGATAAGCTTTGACATGTTATGATGGCTACAGAGATTGGTTTTACATAAAAAAATATTTTCACAATCTCATGAACAGTTTTCAAATGACTAATTGGAAATTTTAACATGCACGAATTATTATCCGGTTTTTAAATTTTTTTATTTTTGTCCTTCTTTTCTTCTAATCATCTTCTTCTTTCATGTTTGCTATTATTTCTTTTTTTTCCTTCAAATTATATTGTGTTCTCTTGATTTATGTCGTTAATCGATTTTTCTTCTTCCTTCCCACACAGATTTTTGTTTTTCGTTCTGATTTTTTAATAATAAATAAACAATGAAGATTACTTTCTCGATATGTTTATTTTGTTTTAGTGATATTATTTAAGAATCAAACAATCCATGTTTTTCTGGCATATTATGCGCAGAAGAGGTTTAGAACAATATGTGATAACAGGTAACATTCAGGGAAGGAGAGATCGTGGAAGACAGGAGAAGATGTTGGATGGTCTGACATCGTGGTTCGACAAAAGATCGACGTCAGAACTGATTATCTGCAACAAGAGAGAGAGGAGTTGTGGAGAGACCTGATTGCTACGTCGAGAGCATGACACTTGATTGATTAGTAGGACCATTGCACTTCGGCAAGTAACCAGGTGTGGTCCGTTCTCTCGGTCTATGCTTCATAACAGATTAGATACTAAATATATTGCACAAATAAATATTTCAGAATGAACTTGGTTAAAGAAAATATTTCCGGATCAAATAACTAATTTCCAATTAATTGTTCAATGGATGTAGGTAAGTTTAAAACGAAACTGTTCCGGTACTAGACACCTCTTCCGGCCTGATATCTTTCAATCATTTCCGGTAACACACACCTCACTCTGTTTAACAATTTTGAATCTCTTCCGGTAACACATACCACTCCCTGTTTAACAACTTTGAAACTCTTCCGGTAACACACACCTCTCCCTGTTTAACAATTTTAAACACTTCCGGAAAGACAAACCACTGTTCCTGTCTTACATTTCTTTCAATCTACTCAATCAACCTTAATACTCTAAATCACGTGATGCATATCTGGAATAAGCAGCCGTCAGATGGTGTTCTATTTCCTGTAAGTACGTCACACAATACATTTGATAGACCATCCTATAAACATTTATAGATCAAATTTCAACATCTAATTATGCTAACAAATTGTCTAATCCATGTTTCTTCTTTCGTCCTATTTTCCCACAGATATAAAAAAGTGTTGACACAAAACTGAGACCAGAGCTTCCGGCTGACTTCATAGCTAACTATTTTACTGAATCCGATTGGTTGACTGACTTCAGTTTCATTGGTTGAAACCATGGATTTCCGGGGGATCATGCTCGTGCTGTGCATGGGCCAGATCGTGATGGCAACAATTAACGGTAAGTGGCGGCGTCATCGACCTATCAAATTGCTCACGAGCGCCTACTCTAACTATTTATAAATGCGGAAATGCCAATAATTAAACACTGTTCTGTACATATTGTCTTTTACATGTAACATTTGGAAGCTTCTAGACTAGTACTATGACATATTTTACTGTCAGTCAATATTGGATGACTGAGAACTGAGAAAGTCAAGTGATTAGAGCGTTGGCATAGCTATATGGTTAGAACGATGTTGTAAGGAAGTGGTTAGAACATATGTGTTCGATTTCTCGGGTAGGCAAGTGTTTGTCAAGTAGTTAGAGCGTTGAAATGGCCAAGTAGTTAGGGCTTTGAAATCATAAAATTCCACTACTTATCTAACCATTTGGGAGATGCATGAGATATCTAGAGATAGGAAGACTTGGCATGAGTTGCTTGAGGGCATAAGCCCCAATCCAGGTTAAAAAGGCAGAAAGAGAGAGAGAAGATAGCGATAGAGAGAGAGATAGAGATAGAGATAGATAGAGATAGAGAGAGAGTGAGAGATAGAGATCTAACCATTGAATTACAACAGAGTTTCTATTATACATCTAATCTTCATATCCCATTTGACACATGTGACCTCCACAAAAAATTCCCATTCCTGCCGCTCTACAGCCTGTCTACCAATAATTCTTTCCCATGTCAGGCCACACACTTTCATTTTCTTTCCACGGTTCTTCTTAATGTTCCTTTGGGCGTCCATGCCTCTTCATGCTGATCGACTGTTCTATAAGTCCCTACTGGCATACGACATGCATGATCAGAGAGCTGTTCTAGCTAATGTCCCTACTGGCATACGACATGCATGATCAGGGAGCTGTTCTATCTAATGTCCCTACTGGCATACGACATGCATGATCAAACCACTTTCATCTTTGTCTTTTAATGATGATCTCAATCATGCACAGTTTGTTCGTTTTAAAAGCTCTACATTTGTCATTTTATTTGCAACAGGGTTTTGAACCAATTGATAATAAAAATTGATGGAAGAATTAAAATAAGTGCTCGTTCCAGTCTCACATTGAAATCAAATCACGAAGCTATGTTAAACGTTTCGTGTAACCTGACTTCCTGTGTGCGACCTCTGTTGGATGTCTGTTTCGTGTCGTGTAGATTAAGCAAGAGACACGACTTCCATTATATGTCGATCTCTTTACGAAATATTAGTTCAGTCTTTCGAAATGTGTCAAAAATGTCATTTCACGAAGTCTGAAGTTGTTGTGAAGAATTCGATACATTAATCGATGTTATAAAATCCCCTTAGGGCAAAAAGACCGAGAACTGTGTGTGTCTTCTCTGTGGAAGAAATGCAACATCTGTTCTGGCTCGATTGAGCAGGGTTTTTTTTTATCAGAGCTCAAGTCTTTAGAGCCTGTATTTTCCAGAAGGTGTATTCTCAAACAGCTTTTTACTTCAGGAGCTGGGTTCTCTTGAAGCTGGGTTCTCTTGAAGCTGGGTTTTGTTGGAGCTGGGTTTTCTTGGAGCTGGGTTCTCTTGAAGCTGGGTTCTCTTGGAGTTGGTTTTTATTGGAGGAGCTGGGCTTTGTTGGAGCTGGGGTTCTCTTGAAGCTGGGTTTTGTTGGAGCTGGGTTCTCTTGAAGCTGGGTTTTGTTGGAGCTGGGTTTTGTTGGAGCTGGGTTTTGTTGGAGCTGAGTTATCTTGGAGCTGGGTTTTGTTGGAGCTGAGTTATCTTGGAGCTGGGTTTTGTTGGAGCTGGGTTTTGTTGGAGCTGAGTTATCTTGGAGCTGGGTTTTGTTGGAGCTGGGTTCTCTTGAAGCTGGGTTTTGTTGGAGCTGGGTTTTGTTGGAGCTGGGTTTTGTTGGAGCTGAGTTGTCTTTGAGCTGGGTTTTGTTGAAGCTGAGTTATCTTGGAGCTGGATTTTGTTGGAGCTGGGACGAAAGCCTGATGAATTTAATGGCTACATGGCTAGTGCAGTAGCCGCGAATCTGTTCAGGTTAGATTTTTCATTTATGTTCACAACAGAAAAAAAATCCTTTCCTGTCCCCCTTCATCATCATACATTTCTCTGTTCTTCTTCTTTCATGAAATGAAGAAATTATGTCAGTGAATACAGAACTAGTAGACATGATTGTGGAGAGGTCAATCTATACTGACCGGTGTCCTTGCGTGTCAAAGACTGATGGCTAATCTCAGTGTGTCTGAACTTATCGATCCTCTCTCTAACATGATCAGTATCTAAGGGGCCAGTATTAGGATTGTGTCTGTGATTGGGGGGGGGTCTTAGAAAGCGAGGAAAAAATACAGAGAGAAAGAGGGAGAGAGAGAGAGAGAGAGAGAGACGGGGAGATAAGTCAGAAAATAGATAAAGATTATGTATAGATGTTTGTATTTGAGTATGTGTGTGTGTGTGTATGTGTCTATGTGTGTGTAAATGGACATACTACATCATACATACATACATACATGCATATACATACATACATACATGCATACATCATACATTATACATATATACATACATACATACATACATACATTTTTAGTAAATTTGAGAATTACATTAATAGTAACATAAATAGTAACATTAACAGTAACATTGTAACATCAATAGCAACTTTGAGAATAACATTAACAGTAACATTGTAACATCAATAGCAACTTTGAGATTAACAGTAACATTGTAACATCAATAGCAGCAACTTTGAGAATAACATTAACAGTAACATTGTAACACCAATAGCAACTTTGAGAATAACATTAACAGAAACATTGTAACATCAATAGCAACTTTGAGAATAACATTAACAGTAACATTGTAACATCAATAGCAACTTTGAGAATAACATTAACAGTAACATTGTAACATCAATAACAACTTTGAGAATAACATTAACAATAACATTTGTAGAAATATTGTTTGTAATATTATAACAACAGTAGAGAGATTTGTTACAGGTAAATGATTCTATAGAAAGTCTAAGTTTCCTGTTCCAGACAGACTATCGTTTCGTTCAGACATTTCCCGTAGACAACACGCCAAAACCATCTGCCATATATGGTATCCTAGAGCGAGCCTGACTTGCCAAGACCATCTCACGCTCAGGATCACAACAGACAGACTCTGACGGAATAGCGCGCTAATTACTTTTTGCCAATTTCAATTCCTTTATTGATTTTCTTTTTTCAATAACTTGTGTATTTTCAGTTTCATTTTAAAAACCACTTCAACTTTCCCTGGTCTATTTCTCTGAGTCAATTATCAGTTATTTGCTGACTATCTTCATATCCCTCCGGTCATGTCCATAGATGCTCGAATCTCCGCATCAACAAATCCAACAGCGTCCAGCTACCCAACACGCAAGTTCGTTGTTGATTAATCAATCTTTTACATTGTTGGTTATGTCATTCTGTTCGCACTGTACCAAACTCGACACCAATCATTCTCAATCTGGTCAGCGACTAGGATTCATAACTCTGAAACTCCTCTGTTCGGAAAGGCTTTCTAAATCTTGTCAAGGACTGGGATTCACAACTCTAAAACTCGTCTGTTTAGAAAGACTTCCTCAATCTGGTCAGCGACTGGGTTCATAGTCCTAAAATCCTTTGTTAGAAAAACTCTGTAAATCTTTTTTTCGTTCTTATCAACCACTCTAACCAATCTTTATGATTAGTTGGGTTTGCGCAGAGAACGTTGAACATTGGTTGATATAAACCGCCCGAGTGATTACCGGGGCCCAAATTTGGGGTGTCAAGAATAGAACCACTGTTACCTGCCATGCATGTCGTAAGAGGCGACTAAGGAGGTTTGGCTGAAATCGGATGTACATGTCCTAAACGTGCAGAAGTCTATGCGTTTAGGGCCTACCAAACCAATGTGCAACGTATACACGTTCTTGGCATGATCAAACATATCACAAAGAGTGATTAAAATTGGTTGTAAAGAACGAAGAAGAAGAAGAAGAAGAAGAAGAGGTTGATATAACCATCTGGCATGTAATACTGACACAATTGTGGGAGCTAAGTTACTGATAGTTTTGAATGAACTGATGACGTCAAAAAAAGTTAACAATATAGCACGTAAGATAGTTAACATTAGAACTGGTTAACAGTAGTAAGACCAGAAGATATGAGCAACATTATACTTGTACGTTATCCAGCTTGTAACATTGCTGTATGATGTAGCAGATACAAAATTGAATATTGATTGAATGATTTTTTTATTTATTGATTGATTGAGTAGATCATCAGCATTGCACTTTGGTGAATAACTATGAGTGTTTCAATCTCGTTCTTATACATCTGATCTCATTATCACTGCACGAACTCCGTAGCAGCGAACAGGGTCTCGGTTGTAGTTTTAAAGATCCTGAAAATGTCTATGAATTTTATTTTGATTAATATTTATGATAGTTTTTAAACAAGGCAGTGGTTTTAAAGCATTTTCTTATTAATATTTGTATTATTAATTGTCCTTTTACCTGCTCAACTTTAACATGGGAGTTTATGTTTTATAGTCCATCTTTGATAGAACTAGGAACTTGTTCTCACCTGCATTAAAATCAAGAATACTGAGACATGTCAGAATAATGGACATGTATGGAATAAGGTCAATACTTGGAAAATGTATATGTATGGAAAAATGGTTACATGTATGATAAGACATGTTTGGAAATAATGTTACATGTTTGGAATAAAGGTTAATGTTTGGAATAATGTTACATGTATGAATAATTTAATGTTGGTTGTTTTATGGATAATGGGTTTCATGTTTGGAATAATGGTTACATGTTTGGGAATAATGGTTACATGTATGGGAATAATGGTTACATGTATGGAAATAATGGTTATGTTTGGGAATAATGTTACATGTATTTGGGAATAATGGTTACATGTTTGGGAATAATGGTTACATGTATGGGAATAATGGTTACATGTATGGGAATAATGGTTACATTATGGGAATACTGGTTACATGTATGGGAATATGTTACATGTTGGGAATAATGGTTACATGTTTGGGAATAATTGTTACATGTTTGGGAATAATGGTTACATGTTTGGGAATAATGGTTACATGTATGGGAATAATGGTTACATGTTTGGGAATAATGGTTACATGTTTGGGAATAATGGTTACATGTATGGGAATAATGGTTACATGTTTGGGAATAATGGTTACATGTTTGGGAATAATGGTTACATGTATGTATTAGAGCAGCGTTTTCTAAACTGGTGTGCCTGGACTCCCAGGGGTTCGCAAGGTACTCACAGAAGGTTATCAAGTTCTTGAAGAAAATGTTATGATCTTTGACATTTCATAACCAAAGAAAAATACATATAAAAAATATTGTTAAACTAGTTCTGCTGCGAAATCATAGGACCCGGTTGAGACCGGAGTCTAAATGTCTAATACGACAAAATGAAAGATCATTTGAAGTTTCCCCAGTCTGAGAAATTGGAACCAGCTTGACTGTTGGTGTGGTGTAATAATAAATCCATCGCTAGAAGCAGTGGCGGCTCGTCATTAATGGCCAGTGGGGCCGGGCCCCACCAAAAATAATGTGTAACGTGTATTTAGTATATAATAAATTAAAATATAACAACCCAAAACCATGATTTTTCCGAAAACTTTTGTCTGGCCCCACCAACAAAAATGATCACGAGCCGCCACTGGCTAGAAGAGTGAAATATAAGTAGGTAGTTGGCTGAAACGATCTTGGAAAAGATAGGATAAGTAACATTGGCATGCATTGAATTTTGCTACAATACATTTTGTCTGAGCTTCAGAGTAGACAGATGGCTGAAATTAAAACGCAAATGTGCTGATGATGCTAATGATGATGCGTCTTGTTCAAGGTAAAAGATATCTCTTCCTTTTATTAAAATTTAAATTGTAAACAAAATTTACTATTGTAACAAACATAAATTAATTCCTGTCCATTTTCATATATGTAAAATTATGGGGGTCTGCGGCAGCACAATATATTTAAAAGGGGATCCGAGGTGATGCAAAGTTTGAGAACCGCTGTATTAGAAGATTCTCACGTATTTGTTATTGTTTTACATGAATCCACAGAAGGCCTGACCAACTTCCACAATCTGTTCACGCGCATGCCACAACTTATGCTGACAGGAACCCCTTCCAGGATTGTGCATAATTTCTCAAGTGTCGAGAACTGTGCCAACGAATGTGTTCGTCAAACTGAATTTGATTGTCGTTCCTTTGATGTGGACAACAAACATAGATCATGTAAGCTTTACAATACAACTCACGAAGAAGGAAATGCGTATCTTCAAGAGTCCCTATACACAGATCATTATCGAAGTGAGTACACATGTTGAGCCTCATTACCTTATTTATGTATGTATAAACTATTTTATCTATTATTGTGAGACTTCTGCTTTTCCAAATGTCATTTTTCCTTGTCTCGATGTCTCCTTTTCTATGTAAAATACGATAGTTTCCTCATATATATATCTTTGTTTTTAAAACACTTTGCTTTCAATATATATATATATCTATATGTATGTATGAGTTCTCTTTTAAACATGTCATTCCGTAACTATCTTTCATTTCGTTGCAACAACAATAAACTACTCTAACTGCTGAATTTAAAAAAACCACGGTTTTATGTGCCCAGAAATTGAAGAGAAATAAACTGTTTTATGTGCCCAGAGATTGAAGAGAAATAAACTGTTTTATTTGCCCAGAGATTGAAGAGAAATAAACTGTTTTATGTGCCCAGAGATTGAAGAAAAATAAACTGTTTTATGTGCCCAGAGATTGAAGAGAAATAAACTGTTTTATTTGCCCAGAGATTGAAGAGAAGTAAACTGTTTTATGTGACCAGAGATTGAAGAGAAATAAACTGTTTTATTTGCCCAGAGATTGAAGAGAAATAAACTGTTTTATGTGCCCAGAGATTGAAGAGAAATAAACTGTTTTATGTGCCCAGAGATTGAAGAAAAATAAACTGTTTTATGTGCCCAGAGATTGAAGAGAAATAAACTGTTTTATGTGCTCAGAGATTGAAGAGAAATAAACTGTTTTATTTGCCCAGAGATTGAAGAGAAGTAAACTGTTTTATGTGACCAGAGATTGAAGAGAAATAAACTGTTTTATTTGCCCAGAGATTGAAGAGAAATAAACTGTTTTATGTGCCCAGAGATTGAAGAGAAATAAACTGTTTTATGTGCCCAGAGATTGAAGAGAAATAAACTGTTTAATGTGCCCAGAGATTGAAGAGAAGTAAACTGTTTTATGTTCCCAAGAATTTACAATAAATAAACTGTTACATTTCCCAAAATTTACAATAAATAAACTGTTACATGTCCACAAGAATTTACAAGAAATAAACTGTTACATGTCTACAAGAATTTACAACCAACAATTTGTTGTATGTCCCCAAGAATTTCCAAAAAATAAACCGTATTATCTCCTCAGGAATTGAAAAGAACTCCTTTAAGATGTCCCCATGAACTGAATAAGAAAACACTTCAAATGACACCAGAACCAGGTTATATTTTCTCCCTTGTGTTATTGAATCATTCGACGGACAATTTTGCAGAAATATGTTCCCCAAAATAGCAATTAAAATATGTTCCATCATTTGTTCTATTCATATTCTAAGACAACAAAAACATGTTCCAAATATAGTTTTTAATTCATTGAACGTCCTCTGCTTCAGAAGACATATTTGTGGTAATTTTTACAACATCGTTTTGGGGGTTCATAAATGAGCAGAAATTGCGCTTCAGTGCTTAATTTTAATGCTATTTTGAAATTACCATCGTTATCTTTCCGTTGGTTTTTTTTGAGTGCATTATATTTCGTTATTTTGGGCGCACGTACTCTTTTGTATTCATTCATGCGCAGGAAAACAGACAAACTCGAATCAATTTCATCAACAGAGTTCCGAAATTCGACATCAAATAACATAGGGTATTCGCTTAACCTGCAAGTCTAGAATGCTCTTGTTTTCTTTTTCTTTCTGGGGAGGGGGGATTGTATGATTGCTATATATAATGGACAATTCGGAACCATCTGGCTTTGTCGTCTTCAACAATATTCTCCTTTAGTTGTACCTTAAATTCCGAACCAGTTTAGCAAAGCTAAGTGTCAAATATTTGTTTTTAATACATCGATCCAACTGTTAAGTTGCTTGAACTACGACAAGACAAGATCATAGAGACGAAGGAGAACTGATAGCTAGTATATGATAGAAATAAAACAAACTGTAATTGAAAAAAAGAGCATTTATAAGTAAAGTAAAGGTACCATTTTTATTCCTCGTGCTACATTTCGTAATATTGTGCTCGGTCTATATTTTAACTGGTAGTCGGCACACGAAGGATGATGTAGTCAACATCACGTCGATCGCCTTTATTACCCCCTTTTTTACTGGTACCCAATTGAGGCTTCAATATTTCACTGACTTAGAAATGAAGACATCCGGGGAAAAAGTGGGTACAACATCAGTACTGAACTTTACCAAGAAGCAACAAATTAAATGTTTCGGCCACATAAGCAGATTACCAACAGGCAGTGCACAACAGATAGCAATGTTGCTCCGATACAGTGGGTACAAAGCAAAAGATAGCAATGTTGCTCCGATACAGTGGGTACAAAGCAAAAGATAGCAATGTTGCTCCGATACAGTGGGTACAAAGCAACAAGATAGCAATGTTGCTCCGATACAGTGGGTACAAAGCAACAAGATAGCAATGTTGCTCCGATACAGTGGGTACAAAGCAAAAGATAGCAATGTTGCTCGAAAGGTTACAGAGCAACAAGATAGCATGTTTCTGATAAGGACAGACAACAAGAAGCAATGTGCTCGATACAGTGTCAAAGCAACAAGATAGCATGTTGCTCGATCAGTGGGTAGAGCAACAAGATAGCAATGTGCATCGAGGGTCAAGCAACAAGATAGCAATTTGTCGATACGTGTACAAAGAACAAGATAGCAATGTTGCTCCGATACAGTGGGTACAAAGCAACAAGATAGCAATGTTGCTCCGATACAGTGGGTACAAAGCAAAAGACCGGCCACGCTAAAGGTTTACCTCAGAGATAACGAAAGACACTATTTCTAAAACACACACAAAAGCCAGTGCTAGAAAACTTTTCTTACCCTGAAGCTGTGAGGCAAATCAGGATTGGAGAAGAGAAAGAAAGACAAGGTGCATCGAGAGGCTCGCTCCAGGTGTCTACTTTTTTCGATCAAACGAACAAACAGGAGTGACAAATTAAAAAGAAACACAAATGGACGACCAAATACAAACGTATCTAAGGAAAATCTTCCTTAGATACGTTTGTATTTGGTCGTCCATTTGTGTTCATTTTAATTTGTCACTCCTGTTTGTTCGTTTGCTTGATAAAGGCCTTGTTGGTCGAAACGTTGCTGTTTATTGTCACTGTTTCTGTATTTTTGTAAAACTATAGTACTTTGTTTGTACGTGTTTCACTATTTACCAAGTTTTACTGCAGTTTCCCCCTATTTCGATACTTTTTTCGACCTGACGCTAAAAGGCAAACAGGATTAGAGAATAGATAGATAGATACAGGGTGTTCAACTTAAAAGCAGCCCAAGTGATAAATAGAAATTTGTCAGGTACGCATTGCATCTCGTATATTTACTATTTAAACCGGTTCTGACTAGCTTGTTCTACGTCACATTTGTTCATTGCCCATTTCCGCACTACAATTACACACCATCACACAACCTTGACCTATACTACTTCATAACGAACCTTCTCATTTCCATACATATATGCCAGATTAGCTCCATTCACAGGCTGCTTTTAAGTTGAACACCCTGTATAATATGGAAATGAACATGGATCATAAGCATAAGAATCGAGCGCACTAACAACTACGCTACTGCGTCTCTTCCTTCATAACAACTAACAATGCAAACCGTATCGCTCATACGCAACTACATAGTGATGATGTTCTTGTTCAGAATAACCCACCCCCCTCTGTTCTAAATCTTCTCTATCACTCCAACAACTAAGTGTCACGTTGGTATCTGATGTAGCGGTAACCTTTAAACCTACGGTGACCTCCCTAAGGATATTCGGGCTATTTCTCTTGAACAACCAGGAACTGTTAAGAGTCTTCAGTAAATTCTCTTCTCTGTCGCCTCCAGGCATTATCTTGATTGGGTATTGATTTTATACAATTCTCTGCCGTTTGCCATGATCGGATCTATAGAACACGGGAAGACAAGCTTTTGTTGTTACAGTTACTGATACAAGTAGTTGTTTTAAAACTATCATGATACATGTATTTTTCTTATCTTACGGATATCATGATACATGTATCTTTCTTATCTTATAACTATCATGATACAAGTATCTTTCTTATCTTACGGATATCATGATACATGTATCTTTCTTATCTTATGGATATCATGATACAAGCATATTTCTTATTTCTATCATGATACAAGCATCTTTCTTATCTTATGGCTATCATGATACATTTATTTTTCTTATTTCTATCATGATACAAGTATCTTTCTTATCTTATAACTATCAAGATACAAGTATCTTTCTTATCTTATAGCAATCGTTGAGACATGCATCATTCTTATCTTAAAGCTATTATGATACAATTACACTTCTTATGATTATCACGAAAGAAGTATCTCTCTTATTTTATTATGCACTCAAAGAGCCCCAAAAGCACTTGGTCCCTTTCAGCATGCTGAAAATGTCAGCAGCAGTTCATGTTTGGTAGCAGCTCCAGCAGAGATTAAACATGTTTTCCAGCTCAGAAAGTCTACTAAGTTTTACACTGGAGGATTGATTATACATGGGTTTAAACCACCACCAACTAATTCACTATCCGAGTTTACTATTACTGAACTATGTCATCCTATTATATCAATCTATGGCAAATGTAATTAGGAAGGAGGGGGGGGGTGGGGAGTGTTAGAAATAGAAATTGTTCATATTTACCCAGCGAAGTTCACTTACATCTGTCTAAAATTGCTCTAAATGTTAAGGGGTCTCGTCATTGCACCAGGTTTCTCAATATGTCTCCGTCCCTGTCGACAGAAATGCCGCACATCTACTGGGATTGTTACACAAAGCACGATTTATGTAATTTCAGCAACAGTCCTAAGGATCTAGTACAAAAATATCATATGTGACTCGCTCCAGATTTGAACCGATAACCTTCAGAACGACAGAAAAACGTCTTCACCACTTCGCCGTGAGATCCCTTGCCACACACAATATGAAAGTTACATTTAACACACACATACACACACACACAGGATGAAAGCTACATTAAACACACACACCAGAAGGATAAGCTACATTAAACACACAGGATGAAAGCTACATTAAACACAATAACACACAGGATGAAAGCTACATTAAACACACACAGGATGAAAGCTACATTAAACACACACAGATGAAACTACTTTAAACACACACAGATGAAAGCTACATTAAAACACACACACAAAGAATAGATAAGCTACAATTAGACAATGTACAAAGCACAAGATAAAAGCTACATTAAAGACACACAGATGAAGCTACATTAAAACACACAAGATAAAAAGACACAATAAATGCTAAATAAAGACACACAGATGAATGCTACATTAAAACAACAGATAATGCTACATATAGAACACACACAAGATAAAGCACATTGTGAACACACAGGATGAAAGCTACAAAAAAGACACACAAGATAAAAGCTAGATTTGTGTACACACACACAAGATAAAAGCTAGATTTGTGTACACACACAGATGAATTGTGTTAACACAAGTAAAGCTTGTTCTTTACAAACACGATATACTAATTGTCACACACAGATGAGCTACATTCCACAAGATCTAGATTTTGACACACATCACAGATAAACTAATTTTGCAAGCAGGATAAAAGCCATTCAAAACACACGGTTGGTAGTCTTTCCACACAGTTAAGCTTGAAGTGTCAAAGAGATGGCCATTAGTATTAACAGGTGTCTGGTGTCCCGGAACAAAATAAAGCCGACTTTCGAGCCTCTCTTAAAAGCTTAGGACGTCAGAGCTTACCTATAATAGGTATCCCATTTGTCGTTTGTTATCTTCATCATTGGTGATCTCTGCTGCTCTACAGGCTTCAGAGTTTACCTAGCATTGGTTTCCCATTTGTCGTTTGTTATCTTCATCACTGGTGATTCTGCTCTCTACAGGCTTCAGATTTACATAGCATTGGTTTCCCATTTGTCGTTTGTTATCTTCATCATTGGTGATCTCTGCTACTCTACAGGCTTCAGAGCCTACTTAGCATTGGTTTCCCATTTGTCGTTTGTTATCTTCATCATTGGTGATCTCTGCTACTCTACAGGCTTCAGAGCCTACTTAGCATTGGTTTCCCATTTGTCGTTTGTTATCTTCATCATTGGTGATCTCTGCTACTCTACAGGCTTCAGAGCTTACCTAGCATTGGTTTCCCATTTGTCGTTTGTTATCTTCATCATTGGTGATCTCTGCTACTCTACAGGCTTCAGATTTACCTAGCATTGGTTTCCCATTTGTCGTTACTTATCTTCATAATTGGTGATCTCTGCTCTCTACGGCTTCAGAGCTTACCTAGCATTGGTTTCCATTTGTCGTTTCTTATCTTCATAATTGGTGATCTCGTGCTCTACAGGCTTCAGAGCTACTAGCATTGTCCATTTGTTTCTATCTTCATATGGTGATCTCGCTGCTCTACGGACTTCAGAGCTTACCTAGCATTGGTTTCCCATTTGTCGTTTGTTATCTTCATCACTGGTGATCTCTGCTACTCTACAGGCTTCAGATTTACATAGCATTGGTTTCCCATTTGTCGTTTGTTATCTTCATAATTGGTGATCTCTGCTACTCTACAGGCTTCAGAGCCTACTTAGCATTGGTTTCCCATTTGTCGTTCTTATCTTCATAATTGGTGATCTCTGCTCTCTACAGGCTTCAAGTTTACCTAGCATTGGTTTCCCATTGTCGTTTTATCTTCATATTGGTATCTCTGCTCTCTACAGGCTTCAGAGCTTACCTAGCATTGGTTTCCATTTGTCGTTTTTATATTCATCATTGGTGATCTCTGCTGCCTACAGGCTCAGGCTTACCTAGCATTAGTTTCCATTTGTCGTTCTTATCTTCATCATGATCTCTGCTGCTCTACAGGCTTCAGAGTTACCTACATTGTTTCCATTTGTCGTTTCTTATCTTCATAATTGGTGAACGAGATTATATGAAAAACAATATTACAAAGTTATACGAAACTTAGGATGATATTGAAGGCACGAGAAATAAGCGCAGAGGCAGAAGTTGTCACTGTTACACACATTTGATAATTTGCCGTCTTAAATGACAAAAAAATGACATATAAATACACACATACACATATATGTACACGCTGTGACGGCTCGTCATTAAGGGCCAGTAGGGTCCCCACCAAAAATATGGTGTAACGTGTATTTATTATATTCACAAATAGATGAGACTGCAGTAAAACTATTTGATTGGCAAAACACGTAATCACAAGTACTGTAGTTTTACAAATTACAAAAACAACGACAAAATACAGCAACGTTTCGACCAACAAGGTCATTCCTGTTGTTCGTTTGCTTGATAAAGGCTTTGTTGCTCGAAACGTTTCTGTATTTTGTCGTTGTTTTACTAATTTGTAAAACTGCAGTACTTTGTGATTACGTGTTTTGCCATTTATTATATTATACATTAAAATATATCCTAACCGAAACCATGATTTTTCCGAAAATTTCTGTCTAGCCTCACCAACAAAAATAATCACGAGCCGCCACTGTGTACACGTATATCTATATATAAACAATATAGTCTACACGAAGTATAGCGCATGGTATATCTTCAATATTACAGAGACACAATTTAATTGGCATCAACCACAGTTTCACTATGACTTTTAGCTGCATAGCAACATCACCTTTTATAACTTTAATTTTTCCAGTGCGCATAAACTTCTAGTTGTCTGTACACATAAACCTCTGTTATTTTAGTTATCTGTACACATAAACTTATGTTACTTTAGTTGGCTGTACACATACAACTCCTTGACTATCCTACTATGGAGTATAGAATACTGATGAGCCGTGCACGAGCATACCTTCGAGTCAATGCTGACACACAACATCCTCTGCACTTGGAAATAAAGAGACAAAATGAAATAGGTTAAAAGAGGAAAATCTTGGATGGGTCAGACCGAGGACTGTATTGAACAGGTGTGTACACTTGAAGACATTGATCCCGGTGAAGAATGGATACCAGTGCCAAGAGGAATCGCTACATCCTTTTCTGTATGCATCGAACTTGATAAAGAATGCAGGCAACACAACCCACTTGTTGTGTAGGCAGAGGTTCAGGCATTAATTTCTGAGAACGCATCTGAGCATGATGTAATCATTTATACGGATGGTTCGGTGATTCGACATGTGCGGAGCTCGTGGGCTTTCACTGCTCAGGTCGGAGGTGATGTTGTGAAGGAAGACAGTGGTGGTTTTGCCGTGACTACAAGCAGTCTCACTATGGAAATCATGGCGGTTACCAAAGCGATGATTTGGCTAGAATCACAGACTTTTATCCATGCATGTTTTCTCAGTGACTCAATGAGTATGCTCAGGAAGATTGAAACAGGATGGGCTAGGAGATATTGGATAGAATCGCTGGGGAGGTCTAAGCTGACAAAGATCAGTTTTATTTTGTGCCAGGGCATGCAGGTGTAAGGGGGAATGAACGTACGGATAGGCTTGCAGGTATGGCTGCTGCCCAAAGCGGACGAGCAATGGACCAGGCTGATATTATAAATTCCTTGAGGGAGAGAGGGCGTGTACATGATTCACGTAATAGCGGTAAATCTACAACACTAACCAGACTGCAAGAACTCAAAGTTAGGTGTGGTGTAGCTCGACAAGAACGCTATGCTGGCAGACAAAGAAGAATTGTAAACCAACAAAGAACCGGTGTCGTTAGTCGCCACACGCTGATGGACATACTGAGGGAGAGATCGGAGCACTAATGGACTAAATTGTTCGACGTGCAGTGATGGTGATCCGACGACTAAACTAAACACATACACTTCTGTTACTTTTTATGCGTGTACATATACACCAGTATTAAATTTAGTTCATTGTACACATAAACGTCTATTACTTTAGATTCATGTACACATAAACTACAGTTTCTTTAGTTGCTTGTACACAAAAATAGTTTTACTTTATTTGTCGATACACATAAACTTCTCTTACTTTAGTTGTCTGTACACATAAACTTCTCTTACTTTAGTTGTCTGTACACATACACTTCTCTTACTTTAGTTGTCTGTACACATAAACTTCTCTTACTTTAGTTGTCTGTACACATAAACTTCTCTTACTTTAGTTGTCTGTACACATAAACTTCTGTTACCTTAGTTGTCTGTACACATAATCTTCTGTTACTTTAGTTGCTTGTACACATAAACTTCTCTTACTTTAGTTGTCTGTACACATAAACTTCTCTTACCTTAGTTGTCTGTACACATAATCTTCTGTTACTTTAGTTGCTTGTACACATAAACTTCTCTTACTTTAGTTCCCTGTACACATACACTTCTGTTACTTTAGTTGTCTGTACACATAAACTTCTGTTACTTTAGTTGCTTGTACACATAAACTTCTCTTACTTTAGTTCCTGTACACATACACTTCTCTTACTTTAGTTGCCTGTACACATAAACTTCTGTTACTTTAGTTGTCTGTACACATAAACTTCTGTTACTTTAGTTGTCTGTACACATAAATTTCTGTTACTCATGCCAAAACTGTCATCGTTATATGATTTTCCCCCTAGTCCAATAGAGAAAGTGATTAACTTCCACAGAGTTCAGTGACAGATTAATGACATTTCTATCAACAAAATATAACAAATCATGCAATCTTTTTTTCTGAACAAATTCTGAATTTTAAAAACAAATTATGTGATGAAGCAAACAGTTACAGGATTGAGAAGCGAAGAAAATTCCTCAGAACATTTCCATTTTCTTCATCTTCATCAGTGATTTTCTGTTCCTTTTTTGTGCCCTCTCACTAAGGACTTTGTTGAATTCATCAGAATAATGGAAACCCTAAGAGATTTCTTGAATTGCATTTGTTATCTAAGTTGATCTGATGATGAAATGACAGAAAATAGTTTCTTGCTTTTATTCTAATTCTCTGTTAACTTTCAAAGTATGGATATTAGACGAGTCTCTCTTCTTTTTGTCGTCACCTGTTACCAGATAGTGGCATAGTGACGGGGAGTTCATGTTATCAATATTAAATCTAACGTGGTCTACTTTTGATATTAATATTGAATCTGAAATAACAACTAAAAACATATGGAATGGATCTAATAGGAAATCAGAGTTCATAACACTAAGAGCTCGCATATCACGCAGAAGAGCTCCTATATGGATGTGAAAGTCTGGACATTTGAACAAAGCAATGGAAAAATAGTGTTCTTTTTAAGTGTTACAGAAGAGTCCTCCGTATATCATGGACAGAGAAGAGTCCTCCGTATATCATGGACAGAGAAGAGTCCTCCGTATATCATGGACAGAGAAGAGTCCTCCGTATATCATAGATAGAGAAGAGTCCTCCGTATATCATGGACAGAGAAGAGTCCTCCGTATATCATGGATAGAGAAGAGTCCTCCGTATATCATGGACAGAGAAGAGTCTCCGTATATCAGGACAAGAAGAGTCCTCCGTATATCATAGATAGAGAAGAGTCCTCCGTATATCATGGACAGAGAAGAGTCTCGTATATCATAGATAGAGAAGAGTTCTCCGCATATCATGGATAGAGAAGAGAACAAATAGATCTATCCAGCAAGAACTCAAAATCAAATAAAATCAAATATAACATTGTTGTTATAAATAAAAACAATGGAAGTATTTTTGACATGTATAGAGACACACAAGGTTGGAGAAGACAATTGTGGAAGAAGGCATCTCAGAAAAGAGAAGAAGAGGAAGACTGCGGAGAAGATGGATTCAATATTTAACTGGTGACTTGAGTATTAAGGTTACAGAGGCGGAACATCTGGCCTATGAGAGAGAGAGAAATTCCGAAGGACTGTTAGGGTGGCAACGATCAGCTCAGGACAAGATATTTGATGAGGATGATGACATATTAGAAGTTTGTTTATTATCTCTTTTAATACTAAGCATATAATGATCAGGGTCGCCAAGGGCATGCCTTAATCCTTCACTAAGGATGCTTACTCTGGTTACCATGTCCAGAATAGGACTAGTTCAAATCTCAACTATACTGTTGCCAAGGTGACCTATTTGACATGGGGACGTTTAGTTACTAAATACTTTCTGTAAAATCTAGGACTGTGTGAGGCAACGTTTACTTTGACGTAAGAATCGTGACATACACTTCTATTTTTCCATATTCAATTGTGATGTACTAAAAAATACACACAAGAAGAAAAGGACTGCTCACAGTTATTTTTGAGTAAATATATGGGTAATGATTTTGATGAAAAGGAAGTAGCAATGAGTGACAAAAGTAATACAAGAGAGTAAACATTCCGAACAACTTCCGAAAATATATGATTTGTAGCACTTGATTCATCTTCATCTTCTTCATAAACTAGAACTAGCCATTTCACATTAATAGAACGATACACATTTAGATAAATCCTCTGTTTCAGAAATACTGGGGTTTTTACGATTGAGGATTATTAGGCCTCAGATCAACCGACCATAGCAAGTAGGAAGAAAATAACACCTTCCATCTTGAAACCGGAACCGGAATCTACCCTAGTAAATAAAAAGCAGTAATCGGATGTTCTGGCCGACTTCCAGGCGCATAACTGGTACAATGTACAATCGCTCTTAGGCTCAGATCACATACAGATCACACAGAGTGGTTAAAATGTGGTCGATATGATGGTTTCGAAGAAGAAGAAGAAGATGTAAGCCACAACAGAACTAAAGGAAAAAGAGAGATGAAAGAAATACAAATTTTAAGTCGTAGCCATTTCCACAATGATTAGGTTAACATTATATTTTACAAAATGTTAACAATTAACAATGTCCTAGCGTGTTCACAATGTTAACTATAATCTGTGACATGTTTCCCTTTCTTCTTCTTCTTCTTTCAGCTGCGTTTGAAAAACTATTTAATCGTCTACCAAATCATGTACTGACTGTCAAACACAAGAGGAAAATCCCAGATATTAGTGTTGAGCAGTGCGCACGCAGGTGTGTCTTTGAACAGAACTTCCGCTGCGCAGGTTTTGATTATGAACCAGGATACGCAAACTGTTGGCTAACTCACCTGACAGTGTCTGAGAGTGATGGTGCCAAGTTTCATCCTGGAGCAGATTTCTATGAGAGGGATTTTGGTAAGTTGCTTCTTGTTTTCTGTTAGTATTTTCTCTCTCTCTCTCTCTCTTTCTCTTTCACGCTCTCTTTTTCTCTCTCTTTCTCTCTCTCTCTCGCTCTCTGTTTATGGAGGAGGGTGGAGGTTTTCAGATCATTGATCATGCAAGATCATCTTCAGCTTCCTGTACTTCTTCTACGTTGTGTCCACTGATCTTGCTAGACAGTCAAGCATTTCGACAGCACTAAATCTGCACTATTTCAAAGTTTCATACCTCTTCTTGCTCATCTTCTACGTGTTGTCTCTTGATCAGTCTAGATCAGCGTTTCCCAAACTGCTGTCCGCGGACTCCCGGGAGTCCGAGAGGAACTCAAAGGGATTCCTCAATCGCTTGATGAAATATTATGATCTTTGACATTTCAAACAGAAAAATAAATTTTAAAAATATGGATGAAAAGAGAGATGAACGAGTTCCGCTGTGAAATCAAAGAACCCAGACCAAACCGGAGTCTAAATGTCTGACAGAACAAATGAAAGATCATTTCAAGTTTCCTGCAGTCTGAGAACATTGTTTACTATTGTAACAAAAAGATAATCCATTCTTGTCCATTTTCATATATAGAAGCTTTTGGGAGTCCTAAAAGTATATTTAAAAAAGGGGTCAGCAGTAATGCAAACTTTGGAACCACTGATCTGGATCATTAATCTGGTAAACAGCATAAAGTCTGCAGTTATCTCCAGGCCAAGGTGACAACTTCCTTAACAAACAGTTATATAATACTTCTTCTTTTGCTTCACATTTCACCCCTAGGGAGGCATACATCCGCAACCAAGGGTTTTCAAGTCCACCTATCCAAGGTCATTTTAATACAAATCTTTCCACTCTCTCCCCCATTCTCTTGCATTCCGCCTCCAACTCCCGCCTCCTAGTGTTCGTGTGTCTTCATTTGCCTTTATTAACCTGGGGTTTCCATCCGAAAGCCTGCCTCGATATGCTGCCAAGTGGCTTCCCCAGTGTGTATCCTATCCATCGCCACGTTCTGCCCTTTTGAAATTACCAAAATATAATCATGGATAAAATAGTACCTTAGGGATTGACAGTGTTAGAAACGTCGCATTATACCACATGGTTTGAAAACGGGTTGAAAACACTTGGATTTTCTTGCTGATACAAAGACTGGTATTTAATCTTGGATAAATATCATGGAGCGGAAAGAAGTAAACATCAGCAACCGAATGAATGGTTTCTGTAAGGCGATAAAGTTAGACGTCATAGGACGCAATCACTGGCAAAAGATCAACTCTAAAAATAGACTAAGAAACAAATAAACGGGATACGGGATTTGTATTTTCCTTGACAAACGTAAATAGGAAAGTTCAGATACATAATCACAGCACCACATCAGCAGCGTAAACACAGCACCACATCAGCAGCATAAACACAGCACCACATCAGCAACATACACACACACACATCAGCAGCATAAACACAGCACCACATCAGCAGCATAAACACAGCACCACATCAGTAGCATAAACACAGCACCACATTAGCAGTATAAACACAGCACCACATCAACAACATAAACACAGCACCACATCAGCAACATAAACACAACACCACATCAGCAGCGTTAACACAGCATCACACCGGTAGCATAAACACAGAACCACATCAGCGACAAAATAAATTTAAACTTAATAGAAAAATGTTCCTCGGGCATAGAAATCGTTTCTCCAATAATGCAGAAACGGATGGTAGAACTCTCTCCCTCACAAGAAGCTCAAGCTGAGAAAGAGCTTCTGTTGACAGCAATCAGATTTCCTGAGGACCGTAGTTAAAATGCGAGCATGTTCTTGTATAAGACAAGATACCCTCCAGGTCACGCGGATATTTGACAACTGAGAAGCTTCTATGACGTATCAAAAAGTAATTAATTTATATCAATGAAAGGAAGATAGTTTACCAGCGGGAGGGAAGATGGAAAGTAGAAGATTGTGCTATTTGGAGATATCATGAGTGGAACGCTCAGCAAGGGAACAGAAGAGGAATTAATGAACATAACAACAGAATGTAAACATTCAATCCACAGTAAGGCCTAGGATTGTTTTCTATCAGGGACATTAAAGATACATCCTAACCTGAACAGTTCGGCGGCGACTGCACTAGCCATGTGTCCATTAAATTCCTCATACTCTCCTTCACCCTCTCCTACAGCACCATTAAAAGCGGTACTAAAAGCAGTATCGACAGTTTTTTAACAGTTTTTTAAATTTTGTTTTTCATTATAGAATAGACCTTAACACTAAATGTCAATGACAATTTTACATCTTTATTTTTCGTTTCAATGTTTTTTTTCTAATTACTGGTTTTTTTTAAAATGTAATTTTATTTTTTGTTCGTCCTCTATTTAGTTGTAGTCATGGCATCAAATTTGCCACCTCTGACATATTTTTGCGTTAAGACTCTCTTTCTTTATCACCAGTGTTCAATGCCACTTGTGATAAGAAAAGCAAGACTTCACGTAAGAATATGTCAGAGGTACCATGTTAGGCTCCATGACTACACCTGAATTCATAGCAACGATGGGAATAAAGACATTTTGAAGAGAAAAAACATAAAGTAGTAACAAAGTGTTGTAACAACTAACAATAACAATAAGAGATCAATTCTCAAGTTAGACATATACAATTTGTTGTCATATTGCAAAACATGATACATGGTTGAACATTATATGGGAGCTGCCAACTGAAGGCAAGAGAGAAAGTGGCAGACAGGGATGGAAGTGAGAGGGAAACATCAAGAGAGGGACAGGTTTGAGCCTGTCCGTGGGGACCATGACGCTAAGACAGAGAAATAGTTGGATTATTTAATAGCTTCATTACAACCAAGATTCGATGCAGAGACGGAACACGATGATGATTATGATAACTACAACTTGACAGATTTTGAGTATAGGGGCTCTCTGTGACTAAGTGGTTAACCCTTTGACTTGTATTCCGAGGGACGAGGGTTCGAATCTGGACAGCGCCGTTCTATTCACAAGTGCATTTCCCCCAAAGACGCTAGGAATGTATCCGGAGCTACAGACCTCGTTCTGTGTGCAATACTCTCGGCGAGTGGCGCACCACTTCCGCGAAGTAGGACTGAGATATACGTGGTAAAAAGTGCAATTAAGTCAATCCTTCAGCTTTAGACAATTTAGATTCTGATGACCAGAATCAGAAAATACTTTTAACAGGTAATTACTATTGGATTTTAACTAAATGTCAACGGCTGGTCACTCTGCTGGAAGTAGAACAGACACTACATTTAAACTAAGCTGGTTGAAACTTCCACTCTAAGACTAGACTTAAATTATATATATTCATTTGGCAACCAGACAAGTGGTAAATGGTATGGTGCATACTCGCTTGGATCCGATACATTAGTGGTGCGTCAGGATAGGTGGGTTATGTGAATTGACAATTCTATGAGAAGAGAAATACAAAAAGATTTTAGTTGGAACCAACCTTTTGTTTTAATAAAAGAAGAAATTTGTCGATGTCGTTTATTGATATTCGAAGTCTAGTCTCTGCAGGGCATCGATATTTCGAGTCTTATCTGTGCAATCATTAACATTATAAGTCTATTCTTTCCGAATCATCGACAGTCTAAGTCTATTCTTTTCAAGTCATCGACAGTCTAAGTCTATTCTGTTAGAATCATCGACATTCTAAGTCTATTCTTTTCGAGTCATCGACAGTCTAAGTCTATTCTGTTAGAGGCAAATACCTTTTATCTTCGATCTGTGTAAGGGTATACTCGACATTTTACTATGTTTTCTTATACAATTTAGTCTAGAGCTACGTGTCACTGTTTCGTATCTACTGTACATTACTGCACTAGTCGCAGCTATTTATTGACATTCTCCGAGAGAAGAACACAAGAAAAATAAAGAGAGAAGAGAGATAGAGAGAAAAAAGAAAAAGGAAGGCACAGAGAGAAGGAGAGAGATAGAGAGAAGAGGAAAAGTCAAATAAAAGGTATAGAGAGAAGGTGAGATATAGAAAGAGATAAGGGATAAAGTTACGGATCTTCTTCTTCTTTGCGTTCGTTCTTTACGAACAATTTTAATCACTCTTTGTGATATGTTTGATCTTTGCCAAGAACGTGTATACGTTGCACATTGGTTTGGTAGGCCCCTAAATGCTTAGACTTCTACACGTTTAGGACATGTGCATCCGATTTCAGCAACAGCCCCTTAGTCGCCTCTTACGACATGCGTGGCAGATAACAGTGGTTATATCTTACACACCCACATTTGACCCTGGTAGCTACACTACGTGTCCACGAGATATTAAAACCCTTTCCGTGTGCGTTATGTCATTGCTACGGATACAGATACGGATAGAAGAGAAAGGAAAACCGAGATAAGGAGAAAATAAAAATAAAAAGAGAGAGAGAAATGAAATAAAGCGGGGAAGAAGGAATGAGAAAAAAGTAAGAAAGATGAAGGGACAAGAGGAAGAAAAAAATGCAGAAAGGAGAGGAAAAGGAGATGAAATGAACGAAGGTATTTGAGCCCTCGAGAAATAGATAAGAAAAATCAAGACTAAAGAAGAAATACTGGAGACGGGAAGATAAAATATTGCCATAAGGGAGATAGAGAGAGAGAGAGAGAGAGAACGACTGAAAGATTAATGAGCTACAAGATTGAAAACAGCTAAATTTTACCAGAAAATAAATCAAAGGAACTTTGAAATAAATACAAAAAATGTATTCAGAATATAAATAATAAGTATTAGAAGATGGGGATAGGAAATTGGTCTTGTTTGTTTGAGAATGAATTCAGATCTTCTGTAACGTTCCTGAGAAACAAGTCTGTGGTTGTGTGTATGTGTGTGTGTGTGGTGTGTGTATATATGTGTGGGGGAGGATGTGGGAATGGGGTGGGGTATTTGTGGAAGTAGTTGTTACAATTATATAAAAAGTCGGGCGCAAATTGGTTTTAATTTTGGGAAGGGATAACTAAATGAGTATCATCGGATATCCTTGCTAGTATATCATCATATATCATCGTCTTTTCTGGCATGAGTGAGTATATCCTTGCTAGTGAGAGTATCATTAGATATCCTTGCTAGTATTAGTATTATCAGATACTCCTGATAGTTTCAGTAACATTAGATATCCTCTCTGGTAGTAGTGAGTATATCATTGCTTGTATAAGTATCATTAGATATCCTTGCTAGTTTCAGTATTCTCAGATATCCTTGCTAGTGTCAGTATCATCATTCTATCTGGGAGAAGCGAGTATATCCTCTGTTAGCACAGATGTCTTAGTATCATTATATATCCTTGCAGTGTATCATTATATCCTTGTTAGGTTCAGTATCGTCATTCTATCTGACGTGAATGAGTATGTCATTGCTTGTGTGATATCATTGCTATGTTCATTATCCACATATATCATTGATAGTTTAAGTATCACCCTATCTATATAAGTAAATATATCCTTGCTGTTTAGTATCATCAGATATCCTTGCTAGGTTCAGTATCATCATTCTATCTGATAGAATTGAGTATATCATTGCTCGTATGATCAAGTATTACCAAATATCTTTGCGAGTCAGACAGAAGTTTGTTGGGACGCAACTTCGATCAATATATGGCAACGAGTAATGAACACAATTGATCTTAAGGGTCTCAATGGGAACTCAGTTTATGGATCACTTGTTCTCACGACCAGCTTACTTTGTTGATAAAGAATGATTGATTGAATACAATTAATTGAAGATTTGTGTCTTGTTGATTCCATTTGTTTATTTATTACAACGTTCTCTTGCTTTAGTTTCTTGTGAAATTTGTCTGTTTTCAAGTTTTCATCTTTTCTCTCTCTCTCTCTCTCTCTCTCTCTCTCTCTTTATATATATATATATATTTCCCTCTCGATATATCTATCTGTCTGTCTCTCTCCTCTCTATCTCTCACTCTCTCTCTCTCTCTCTATATATATATATATATAGTATATATATATATATAAACATATTATTCCTTTATACCAATCTTCCCTCCTCACAGTATTTCTTCATTTTTCTTCATTTTTTAAAATTAATGTGTTTAAAATGTTTTAATTTCTTGTTAGTTTCTGTAGTAAATGTTGAAATTTGGAAGCAAATTCGTTTCAGGTCCGTGAGATTTTCACAAAGGTAAAATAGACCTCACCGTTCAGAAAGCAATGACAAACTACTGAACGTATTAGTGGTGCCTAGAAAATAAATGACTTGTTTACTGTGGTTGATGGCTACGTCCTTTAGGATATGCCACGATTTTCATTTTCAGTAAATGTTGTATTTGTAAACTGTTGAGGACATACATATTTCCTATGGCAACATATGGAAGTACAACATGGATATTATGGAGCAAATTCTATACTTTTGAAACAAAGTGCTAGACCAAAGTTCTTAGAACATACTGGATAGAGTAGATGAAACAAAGTAGAACACACTGGATAGAGTAGATGAAACAAAGTAGAACACACTGGATAGAGTGGATGAAACAAAGTAGAACACACTGGATAGAGTAGATGAAACAAAGTAGAACACACTGGATAGAGTAGATGAAACAAAGTGCTAGAGAAAAGTTCTTAGAACACACTGGATAGAGTAGATGAAACATATAGACATTCTACAAGAAGAGACTTTTGAGAAGAGACTTATGTATGAGCTGAACGACAAGAGAGACAATCGAAAGCTCAGAAGTTGTCACAGTAAAACAGACCAAATAAACAGACGACGAAAGCCATATAAATATATAGTAATGAAATCAAATTTCAGATCTTAAAGTATAAAATACCTGTCATTTCACAATTTAGTCACTTATGTGCAGGAGGTAGGAGAACCAATTCCTTTCCTCACCCGCGAAACGTCGAGTGTGGGATTTAAGCCACACCCCTCTTGAGTCCGAGCCAATAAGTGAACGCTCTCTCGTTACGCTAATCCATTGATATATAATTTGAACCTTCTCTTGCTTGCTACACTTTGTATGTCTGCTTGTTTCAATTATCACATTCTTTTGTTAGGTTTCTTCTTAATTGTTTTCATGCTTACTTAGACTGAGTCTTGTTCAACTCATTTATATCCTTATACATTTTCTATGCAACATCTTCCTTACTTTTCATTGTGATCTGACTTTATTGTACTGGTTTGTTGTATTATTTATTCAACATTTATCTTATAATAGAACGGTCGATTTATTATGTTGTATCATTTGTTCAACATTTATCTTATAATAGAACGATTAATTTATTATGTTGTATCATTTGTTCAACATTTATCTTATAATAGAACGATTAATTTATTATGTTGTATTATTTGTTCAACATTTATCTTATAATAGAACGATTAATTTATTATGTTGTATCATTTGTTCAACATTTATCTTATAATAGAACGATTAATTTATTATGTTGTATTATTTGTTCAACATTTATCTTATAATAGAACGATTAATTTATTATGTTGTATTATTTGTTCAACATTTATCTTATAATAGAACGATTAATTTATTATGTTGTATCATTTGTTCAACATTTATCTTATAATAGAACGATTAATTTATTATGTTGTATTATTTGTTCAACATTTATCTTATAATAGAGAAGTCGATTTATTATGTTGTATCATTTGTTCAACATTTATCTTATAATAGAACGATTAATTTATTATGTTGTATTATTTGTTCAACATTTATCTTATAATAGAACGATTAATTTATTATGTTGTATTACTTGTTCAACATTTATCTTATAATAGAACGGTTGATTTATTATGTTGTATTATTTGTTCAACATTTATCTTATAATAGGAAGTCGATTTATTATGTTGTATTATTTGTTCAACATTTATCTTATAATAGAGAAGTCGATTTATTATGTTGTATCATTTGTTCAACATTTATCTTATGATAGAAAGGTCGATTTATTATGTTGTATTTTACAAAAACCAACTTACATAGCTTGCTTTACGATTTGGTATTTTGTGTTTCGTATAATGTTGTTTAGACTAATTTTTAGTCCAAATTTTCTCTCAATCTTAACATATATCAGGGAGAGTTGGGCATGACGATTGGTATATAAATTATGTTTAATGCATTTAAAAAAAGACGGCTGCGAAAAATAATGAGCATAAAATGGAATGAATTCAGAAGAAATGGCGAAGTCAGAGAAATATCTGGTCAAACCACTAGTAACAACTCTTATAAGACGAACAAGATGGAGGTATGTTGAGCATACTCTGAGAAGAAATGGTCAAAGAATGACAAAGCAGGGATTGAAGTGGAAGTCAAATGGTTCAAGTAAAAAAGGACGCCAAAATAAAATCGTGAAACAAACTTTACTGAGAGAAGTGAGAAATATTAGACTCAATTCTATATACGAGATTGTCCGAGTTGTTCAGGATAAAACGGTATCGAGAAATTGTTTTCAAGCCCTATGTAACATTTAACAGTATGCAAGGAATACTATATAGTTTTACTGTAACTGTCTGTAGAATCAACTATAAGTTTGAACAGAAAAGCTAGTATCTACAAATTGTTTCGTACGGGATCAAGAAATAATATATTTGCACCATTTCTCATCTAGTCTAAACTAAAATATTTCTTTTTCTTTTCATTATTCTTAGTTACTTTCTGTTGCTAACGTGTAAGTGCTTTGTCGTCTAAACTATCAGATTAGATACTAATAGATACTCCACAATTGTGGTTACACTTTGAATTCAGATACGTCAATGAGTTGGTTTGATGTTTCTTATTTGATTTATAAAAATGAAAAAAATTAATTCAAATCACGTCAATAATTATTCTCACCAAAGCCTGGGGGTAATTATTACTCAGCCTTAGCGCGGTTAATTTTTATCTTTCTTTTGTTTTTCCTTTACCTCCCTCATTTATTATTCCATGTTCTCTCTATAATTTCCCATTTTTACTGGTATACTCCTTTTACTAGCCCCACTCTTTCATCATTATTCTCATCTTTCCTTCAATATTACATACCCTCATTTATTCTATTCTCATTCTTCTGTTATTTCCATTGTTCCTTCTTCTCCTTATTCTCACAGTTTCTTTACTTCGTTCACTTTGTTCTTGCTTTATTTTTTCTCTGCTCTCTTCTTAGTTTCCTCTTCTATCTAGTCTGTTCCTTACCCACTTTCTTCTTAACGTTCAACTGCTGCCAGCTTCACTAAATAATTCAATAGACTAGTTTGAAGAAATCGATCTCTCACAAGCACTTCTCTGTCGTCTAATGTAATAACTTGGTCGTTTTTGTCCCGAATGGGAAGAGTGATTTTACAATTAGCCCTGTTGTGCTTCATGTAAAATTAAACGAGATAAGAACAGTGAAGACACTGGTGACATTTCTGTAACACACCTGATCCAAGTCTTCAATTTAGCGGGTTTTTAAACTGAAATATCCATCCAACAAAGGCTATACATGACCCGAGATGGAGAAGTAGGGATCATAGAATATTTGCCTCAGGCAGAGATTCGGAAAAACTAGAGAGCTCGTTAAAATCGAAGTGTACAGACCACATGCTTGCTTTTTCTCTTGCAGCAAGCTTAAGACAGCTAAAAGTGTAGTCGATAGAGAACATGCTGGGTTAAGTAACTAGTCTAGATTCAAACATGTTCATCTTATCCAGAACGTCATATCAACTATTTTTACTTTGCTGGACTACGAAGATGACCGTTTATGGAATTAAAATCTATTTTTGCTCCCTTGAGAGCCCGGCAGCACACGAGCGCATAACAATTCAGACTCACCTTTAGGTGCTCAGCTTCCCCCAGCAGTGGTCTAAGCGTTTGAAATCTGATAATTTTTTGACCCACCTAAACAAATCCCTTTTTCTGTCCTCAAATATCTAGCCCTTCTGATGCAGCTTGTCATTCAAAGATCATGAAGTTAGTGTGCAGATTCAGCATCAAATACCGTGTATGTATCTAACAGTTGACTGCTACGCATGTCTATATCATAATTCCGATGTGTATGTCCTACATGCGTAGGGATCGAAGTACTCACGTTCTCGCTACAAACCACACAGATCACAAAGAGTGGTTAACATGGTTGATAAAATCTAGCTCAAACAAACAGCAAGCACACAAAATTCTACCCTCTCATTCTGTAACAAAGTTTAATATCTCCATTCTGACCCAAATTTATATCTCCATTCTTGACAAAGTTTAATATCTCCATTCTTGACAAAGTTTAATATCTCCATTCTTGACAAAGTTTAATATCTCCACTCTTGACAAAGTGTAATATCTTCATTCTTGATAAAATTTAATATCTCCATTTTTGACAAAGTATAATATTTCCATTCATGACAAAGTTTAATATTTCCATTCTTGAAAAGATCTATAGTACCCAATCTGTGAGCTTTTAAAACAAACCAATAAGTTCTCTCGTTACAGTAAACTTATATGTATCCATGGTAACAGATTCAAGTAATCCTATGAAAACATTCGACACTAATAAACGCCATCCAATCAATATACATGTTACAAGAAAGTAATTGCTCCATACTGCACCACATAATTATTTAGCAACTTCATGCAGTGTTTGAGAAGCGTCTGACCGAATGAATTACAGAGCGGCTCCCATGCTGGAGACTAGTGTTCAATTCACAGTAAGGCCAAGAATTTTTCTGTCGGGGCATAAAAGAAAAATCCTAACCTGAACAGCTTCGCGGCGGCTGCACTTGTCATGCGGCCATTAAATTCCTCAGGTTCCGTCCCACTGTCCTACACCGCCCTAAATTTTGGTAATACAGGCAATAACGATTGTATTTTTAATGTAGTGGTTATATTTTGTACATTCTGGTTCATTTTGGTTACATTTTTATTTTCGTTATTTCTTTTGTCATCACAGGCGGTGCACTCTCCAACTTCATTAGCTATGGATCTGGGTCACTTCCATACGTTGACGATCGTCCAATCTACGTTAAGACAATGTTCGGTCTTGACCTTGGAGCCTGCGCCCAAGTGTGTCTCTCACAGACATCCTTTGAATGTGCCAGCTTCGACTACTCCTTCGGGGATCGGTCATGTCATATGAGTCGCTACGTAGCTTCTAATGTGGGCGGTATCGATAACGACAACATGCCCACCTATCGCATCATGCATTACGAAAAGAGAGGTAAGAATTCATTCGAATGCTAATTATCTCCCTTCCAATTGTCCCTACCACTTCATTCTGATGCTAATTATCTCCCTTCCAATTGTCCCTACCACTTCATTCTGATGCAAAGTATGTCCCTTACAAATCTTTCAATTTTTTTTATTTCTAATTACTTCCCTTCGATTCTATTCTTTCTTCATCGTTTCATTACTTATTATTTCTCTTTCAATGGATTCCTATTATTTCTAGCTCTGTCTACATTCCTATTATTTCTAGCTCTGTCTACATTCCTATTATTTCTAGCTCTGTCTACATTCCTATTATTTCTAGCTCTGTCTACATTCCTATTATTTCTAGCTCTGTCTACATTCCTATTATTTCTAGCTCTGTCTACATTCATATTATTTCTAGCTCTGTCTACATTCATATTATTTCTAGCTCTGTCTACATTCCTATTATTTCTAGCTCTGTCTACATTCCTATTATTTCTAGCTCTGTCTACATTCATATTATTTCTAGCTCTGTCTACATTCCTATTATTTCTAGCTCTGTCTACATTCCTATTATTTCTAGCTCTGTCTACATTCCTATTATTTCTAGCTCTGTCTACATTCCTATTATTTCTAGCTCTGTCTACATTCCTATTATTTCTAGCTCTGTCTACATTCCTATTATTTCTAGCTCTGTCTACATTCCTATTATTTCTAGCTCTGTCTACATTCCTATTCAACATCTTTTACTATTTTCTTACTGTGACCTTTGTCCCCTTCATTTGTTTCTTGTTCTTTACATTTTCTTGTTTTGATATTCTGGAACGTCGTGAGATTGAGTTCCTAGTCCTATCGGAGACGGACGATACAACCTAGGTGCTGTGTTTAAGCTAAGCTCGTAACACAACCCTTAACAGTTGAAGAATAAATAAAAGTAGGTTGCAAAGTCACTGCCCAAGAAAAGTCGACCTCGCGGTGCTACTGAGTTGTGCTCTGTCATTGATATCTTACTTTTTAAGAAAGAAATCGGAACACACATGGTTATTCACCGAAGGGCAGTGATGTACCTTATAACCAATCCATCAATATTATTCCATCGGGTGCTAATTATCACAGCTTCCAATTCTTCGATTTATTGTCGCTAATAGTCACCAGTTCTACTACTTTCAATACTAAATCATACAGTTGGAAATATAAATAATACCGGTATGATTACTATTTCACATAATAATTACAGAATTATTTCAGTGACAAGTGGTGACTGCTACTGTACGTGGTGACTGTAAGTGGTGACTGTAAGTGGTGACTGTAAGTGGGGACTGTAATGGGACTGTAAGTGGTGACTGTAAGTGGGGACTGTAAGTGGGGACTGTAAATGGTGACTGTAAGTGGTGACTGTAAGTGCTCTTTGTAGTTGCTTGACCAATTAATCACTCTGTGATATGTTTGATCTTTGCCAAGAACGTGTATACGTTGCACATTGGTTTGATAAGCCCCTAAAAGCATAGACTTCTACACGTTTAGGACACGTACATCCGATTTCAGCCAAACCTCCTTAGTGCCTCTTACGACATGCGTGGCAGGTAACAGTGGTTCTATGCTTTACACCCCAAATTTGGGCCCCGGTAACCACTCGGGTGGTGACTGTAAGTGGTGACTACTACTGTACGTGGTGTCTGTAAGTGGTGATTATAAGTGGTGATTATAAGTGGTGATTATAAGGAGTGACTAAGTGTTTATTGAAAATGACGATTGTAAGTGGTGATTTTTTTTTCAGTTTATAATGAGAAATTATAATGGGTGATTATAGAGTTTATAATTGTTGACTTTGAAAGGTGATTATAGTTGGTGATTCTAGTTTTTGAATGATTATATGTAGCAAGTAATCTGTACTTGGTTTCCCCAACTAGACCCCATTAATGTATGTATCAATGTTACCAACTCTAGACAAAGATGTCGACTTTGACACATTTCAAAAAAACTTGTTCTGTAAGAATTCGTTTAATTCTTATATTTATTCCCTAACGACTGAAAGAAATCTTTCTTATCCGTTAAGCACTTGGTGAGTTTGATGTATATTTATTAGTTTCAGTCTTCTTGCTGGCATTATTACTTTCACATACATTTATCGTCTCGTCAAAATGTCAGTGAAGGGTGCAGACCAAATCTTTGTGGTATGAGCTGCATGTATCAACCCTTCTAGTCTCGGGTCATTAATAGCTCATCGCTCATCTCTTGTCTTGATGCCAGGCTTAGAACCTCGTTTGTTCTTGGTTGTCTTCTTGTGTTGGGATTGAAAGGATTCGAGTAGAGAGAGAGAGAGGAGGGTGGGGGGTGTGTTCTAAGGAAGTCAGATTCGTCCGGTTCGATATGTGTATAGTCATTCCTGTATGTTACATCTGTAGTAGTTGCATATCTGTTACTTATTCCTGTATGTTACATCTGTAGTAGTCACATATCTGTTACTTATTCCTGTATGTTACATCTGTAGTAGTTGCATATCTGTTACTTATTCCTGTATGTTACATCTGTAGTAGTTGCATATCTGTTACTTATTCCTGTATGTTACATCTGTAGTAGTTGCATATCTGTTACTATTCCTGTATGTACATCTGTAGTAGTTGCATATCTGTACTATTCGTCCATCTATCTACATATTGATTATATATATATCCTTCTTCTCGTTCATCATTTATTTCTTTATAGAAGTGTTGGGTGAGGGGATGTAGTGATCTTGTGTGTGCTTGTTTTAAGGCACTTTGTAAGATGTTATTCATTTTCGTAAGGCTGTTCTTGATGCGTCGCTCCATCTTTTGCGTGGTCTTCCTCTTGCTCTGCGCTCGTTATCCTTTTTCTGTGGGGATCTCTGTGGTAGAAGATACCAGTGGGACTGCTACTATATATATAATATATATAGTGTGTATTAAAAAAAGTAAATGACACGTTTTCACACAATGAGATTTATTGGGACATACAATGTTACGTTATTTCTGTATGGACCATCGGCCCAGATGATGGATGCGTAACAAATAAGTCTGCCGTCTTTACTTCCCAGTCTACCCAGTTGAGACTGGGTTAATGTAAGGACCTTTGTGATCAGGTAAAACCCCACTTCCACTGTAGAATTGTGCCCAAACCACGTGGGTAAGAACGAGTGCGCTAACCCGTACGCTCTTCCTTGGAATATATATATATATATATATATGTGAAAGCCTCGATAGTGTAGGATTTAGTGCACTTTCATTTCTGGCTTACATAACCAAGATCAAATACCACAGTTGGAATATTTGTCCATGACTATCGTTCTCAGATCGAACATTCCTGTACTGGGTACCATAGAAACATAAGACAGTAAATGTGAACGACGATGTTGATAATATCACCCATCATATTCCTCATGGTTACAATAATACCAGCAACATAAGAAAGTAAATGTGAACGACGTGATGTTGATAATATCACCCATCATGTTCCGCTGGTCATATAAATATACGCAGTTAACTCATTGAATATCGAATTAAAAAACACATTGTGGTCGAATTAATTTGTGTTCAGATTTGCTAGCTTGATATTAAAAAATATGTAAATTTCATCCAGTTAAAAATCATTTACCAAATTCCATATCTGTCATGATGTAGAAATAGATAGCTTTGTTATAGATAAAACCCTTCAACTATATTAGAATGTGTTAATGTTTAATTTAGAACTAATTTTATATGAAACAATGCTTGGCGCAGTGTTCGGCAATTGGGTTATTTTAATAGATCATCTTGACGCATCATGCGGCAGTTAGTGGGGAACGAGTTAACACAGTATTCTCTAATTATACCTCATGGTATGAAAACGGGTTGTTTACTTATGTATTTGTGTATATCTCTACATATATATAGCTCTGTATATCTATATTGTTCATCTAATTTAACCATCTATCTAAAAATTCATATATTTATTACTATTTTAGTCTGTCTGTATTCCATCGTTATACTGTCGAGTGTGTTTTTATTAATTCTTTTTAAAAACTTATCTGTGTATGTTCTTAAGTATCTAGCTTGCCCACCTGCCCAGCGTGTTCGTACCCCGTTGGACGACGGGTGACAAGCATCTGTGAGTGCGGTTCCATTCCGTGTGCTGGCAGAAAAGCCACAAGTTCTCCAGATTTACGGTGTTCGTGGCACCTAAGGGTTACGATGTCTATGGCACCGAGCCTAAGAGCTGAAAAGCTCAAGTGCTTCTGGATCGGAAAAAAAAGGATTTAGCTTTGCTTCTCTTCGTTTATCGTGGATATTTGTGACTAAGTGCCTTTGCAGTTTGTTCTGAAGGTCGTAGGTTCAAATCCGAACCACGTTTCTGTTAACAAGTATATTTTTTTCAAAGACTCCTAGGATTGTTACCGGAGCTAAGGCGTTCGTGTTTTATGCACTACTCAGCATGTGGTGTGCCCTTTCTGTGGAGAGAGAGACCTTATCATGTGGTGTGCCCTTTCTGTGGAGAGAGAGAGAGACCTTAGCATGTGGTGTGCCCTTTCTGTGGAGAGAGAGAGACCTTAGCATGTGGTGTGCCCTTTATGTGGAGAGAGACCTTAGCATGTGGTGTGCCCTTTCTGTGGAGAGAGAGAGACCTTAGCATGTGGTGTGCCCTTTCTGTGGAGAGAGAGAGAGCCTAGCATGTGGTGTGCCTTTCTGTGGAAGAGAGAGAGAGAGACCTTAGCATGTGGTGTGCCTTTTGTGGAGAGAACCTTAGCATGTGGTGTGCCCTTTCTGTGGAGAGAGAGACCTTAGCATGTGGTGTGCTCTTTCTGTGAGAGAGAGAGAGAGGCCTTAGCATGTGGTGTGCCCTTTCTGTGGAGAGAGAGAGACCTTAGCATGTGGTGTGCCCTTTCTGTGGAGAGAGAGAGAGAGACCTTAGCATGTGGTGTGCCCTTTCTGTGGAGAGAGAGAGACCTTAGCATGTGGTGTGCCCTTTCTGTGGAGAGAGAGAGCATGTGGTGTGCCCTTTCTGTGGAGAGAGAGAGAGACCTTAGCATGTGGTGTGCCCTTTCTGTGGAGAGAGAGAGAGGCCTAGCTATATAGAATAAAACTCAGTGCAATGAAGTCAATAATTTATCTTTAGATGCTTTTTGCGCTTTTCTCTTTGTCTACGTAGTTTTTTTTTTTTTTTTTCGAAATAAATATCTCTCACACTTTATCACTCTCTTTATTTCTTTCATCTGTCAATCTGTCATTCCTTCATTCCTTCCATCTATACATCCTCTCAAAGAAATAAGGACATAATGTATATAAAAACGACATTTATCAATTAATCAAAATAACATCAAATCATCAATTCTTGTAAAGATTCCTGCCTTCTGTTTGATTTCAACAACCTGAGATGGCAAAAATACTTCAAAATAAAACTTGCACTTTCTTTTTGATCCAACTGGCTTTTCATAACAGCACTTTCTACGGTTATCCAATTTACCAAAAATAAAAATGCGCAATTTGGGATTTCCTTGCTTTGACATGTGCCGCAATATACACAATTTATTTATATGGAACGTCCTATCGATTTGAAGATGTTGAAACATGTTTGAAGGTTTTAAGTTTAGAGGAATGCACATCCATCTTGGTTATGTTTTTGAGAATTGAATTTTAGAAGCTAGAGTTGAATCTGTTATCAGAAGCTCGAACCATAAGAGCTTTGACGGAGTTGACCTGAACAGTAGTATTGTCTGCTTGTAATATCAGATCCAGCTTCTCCTTCGTGACTGATAACACTTTAAATGTATATGGTAGCAATTTTACTTGGAATGATTTTATCTTATAGTATCTCTTGGTGTCATTTTCATTAAGTACGTTCTGCTGGTGTCAAGAATAAGGTGTCATTTTGGTCAGGTAATTTATAATAGTCTAAGGCAGCGATTCCCAAACTTTGCATTTCCGCGGAACCTTTTGAAATTAATATTTTGCCACGGACACCTAATAGTTTCTATTTATGAAAATGGACAGGAATGAATTATATTCGTGCTACAATAGTAAACAATATTCTCAGACTGCGGGAGACTTCAAATTATCTTTCATTTTGTCCTGTCAGATATTTAGACTCCGGTCTAGTCCGGGTCCTTTGATTTCACAGCGGAACTAATTTACTTTGTATACATATTTAAACAAAAAATTATGTGAAATTTCAAAGATCATAATATTTATCAAGCGCTTGAGGATCCTCTGAGAGTACCTCGTGACCCCTGGACACCAGTTTACGAAACACTGGTCTAAAGAATGAAGTGTCATTTTGATCTGGTACTTTCTGTTGCCTAGAGACAGAAGGCTATTTGACAGATACTGTTATCTCTATCAATGTTAATTTGATTTTTACTTCCTCTTTTCCTATTATTTGCTTCTATTCAGTTGTTGTTACTTCTCATGAATGCGTGTGCTGGCTCTAGTAACAAAGCTAGTTTGCTATGTTTCTTTTCGTTCTCTTCATATTCTATTTGTTGAACATGTATCATTGTTACGAGAGTCGTCGATAGTGAAGATGATAGCACTGTGTGCTAGCTACCACATGATGAGTAATATCCACGGTTCGAGATCGGTTTCTTTAAAAGTCTTGGTATGCTCACATTACGTGATTAAACTTCAAGAAATCATGATTTTTATTTTGGGTGTGTCTAAATTACAAGTATCTCTGAAGTCGGAGTATGGCTCGCCTAAATGGCGAATGACACTTGTGGATAAGGAAAGCAAGTCTTTACATAAAAATAAATCAGAGGGCTCCATATTTGGCGTCATGACTACTCTACGATTCGTAACGGATGTACATAAGACAAAAACAACAACATTGTTAAAACTCTGCTAATGGGCGTTCCTTGTTGCTCTATCCAACTACATTTTTATTTTCTAAACTGTAAAATAGATTTTGAACCTATACATTTTTTTGGTCTGTCTTCTTGTTTGTTTTTTTATTTATGTTGAATACATATATTCATTATAGATGGCGATTGCAGTAAAATTATGTAGAATGTCGAAACAAGTAATAACAAAGTACTGTAGTTTTACAAAATACAAAAGAAATGACAATACACAGCAACGTTTCGACCAAAAGGTCTTTATCAAGCAAACAATACAACAGGAGTACCGAATTTCACAGCACACTACATATAGACGTTGATAAAGATATTACAACGGTCAAATAATGAATGAAAATATGTGACTAAATATATATATATATATATATATATTGACGTGTTGAAATGAGCTAATACCTTTTATTCTAGAAAGGTATCTTTTTTCCGATCCAGAAGCACTTGAGCTTTTAGCTCTTCAGCTCGGTGCCATGGACATCGTAACAATTCGGTTCAGTGCCACAAACACCGTGAATCTGGGGAACCTGTGGCCTTTCTGCCAGCCAGCGGAATTGAACCCGCACTCACAGAGGGATAGTCACCGTAGTCCAACGCGTTACGAACACGCTGGGCAGGCGGGGAAAGGTATCTTTAGCTTGTTGTCGTCCCTTTTCTCCATTATCCCTTTCTCTCTCTCTCTCTCTCTCTACTTTACTTAAGATGTGTATCATTAGAGGTGTCCGAATGACTATCCAAACCGTCAAGACTCCAGATCACGAAATGTCATTAAGTTATTTGTAGAGATATCCCTTCCATAAAATGACTAGAACTGTCTAACATTTCCTCGACTGAAACTTCCGGTACAAAATACTCCCAGGGAGATCTGTGCGTGACTTCTGTCGGAAAATAAGTCCCAGACAATGTCGTAGTTTGGGACTAGTAGAACACGTTAGTGATAGTTTGACAGTAGAGATCAAGTGCGAGTTGACAGATCAGAAATAAATGCATTAGTCGTTTTTTTCTGATTCTATTTTAGCTTTAGCTAATAATTTATTATCTCCCATGATGAAGCAATAGAGTCCTAGATATGTTTTATCTCCCATGATGTATCTATCGAGTCTCTAAAATGTATTATGTCTCATGATAATTGATTGATAGAGTATTCGGAATGTGTTATCTTCCATGATTAATCCATACAGCCCTAGGAATGTATTATCTCCCATAATGAATCGAAAAAAATCTTCGGAATCTTGTATCTCCCATAATGAAACGATGGAGTTGTGTAATAGTGCAATTGCTGAAATGTTTATCAAAATACGAACTGTCATTAGAATTACTTTATATTTGTAGCAGTAGTTATTTACTTTATATTTGTAGTACCGGTCAACTACTTTATATTTGCAGTACCTTGTCAACTACTTTATATTTGTAGTAAAGTCAACTACTTTATATTTGCTGTAATATAAGTAAGTTTCAACTAAATTATGTTACTAGCACTGTTTGCATACCTTCATAAAATAGTTAATTGCATGATCCTTTACAGGACTTTGCGAATCAACCCCAGCTTTTTAACGCTGTTTGTGATTTTTCTAGGCGTTATTACGTTTAGTAGTTTGCCATTGCTTCCTGAAAGGGTGGTGCCCTCGTCCTTTTGTTAAAATCCACGCGAAACAATTTGCAACCAAATTATCTGCAGCGTGATTCGAACTCAGAACGTCGGGGTTAATAGACCGAGTCACTATTCCCTAAGCCACAGAAGCCTTACACAAATTAAATAAGTTTCCCATTAGTTTTATTAAGCCCATCATCAAGAAGATATGAAAGTTCAAGCATATTTGGATTCTCTGAAAGGAGTTAATTCTAATTTTGTATGTTTGTAGGCTTCATGCTCTTACATAACCAAAACAAGGTTCGTCCTTAGGTTGAAAGTGGAGTGCCAGGCGTAATTAAAGAGACTTTAATCCCTACATAACGAACAAACAAAACAATGAAACCCATCGTGGGTGTTGTATCGAGACTAACGGTATGCTATCATCATCAGAAGCCCTGGTGTCTAATTTAAAATCTTAGTAATAGTACATAATGAGTCTAAAAGTGTAGGTTTGATTTGACTTCATTGCACCTGGTTCTTCCATATGGGTTCGCTTCTGTCGGCAGAAAAAGCATGAAATTTGGCGAAAGTGTTGCACAAATCACGAACCCCGTAGTTCCAGCAAAAATCCTAGAGATCTCGTGGAAAAATTGCACATGTGACTCGGTCAGAATTTGAACCCACAGTATTCAGAACGATAGGCAAACGTTTTAAAAGTAAAAGTAATAAAGTATTTTACTAAGATGAACAATAGTGTATACCTATAAATCTTTGTATCTATCTACCTTTCAATCTATCTGTATCTCCATTTCTCTCTATTTCTATCTATCTTTCTTTATCTTCTCTCTATATATTTATATATTGCATACATATATTCACATATTAGTGGTTAGTGAGGATCATCATCACAGCACTCCAGACTGGTTGATATGTGCTCCAACCTCCTCCATAATATCTCTACCAGCGTATACAGCGTATACACGCGTTCTGCGTTGATTAAACAAATGTCTTGTAAGTTCAAAATGTGTTTGTGTTTGCCAGTTCCCATTTCACCCACATCTCCTTCACTCAGGACAAGGATGTAGATTTATAAATGTTTTCAAATTCATCTATACAACCTGCTGCCCTTATGACATCAATGATGTCTGAACTATCCATTGTCTGTCCTTTCTCGATCACTGCTGTACAGGCCAGATGATCTGCACACCCTTGCCTACTACACCTGCTTGCCCTGGTACAAAAATACAAGTTAAATCTACATATGCATGTTTTAAGCATTTATATATGTATCTTTGCATCTATTTATTTAAATATAAGTCATGTATGACAGCTGCAGATATTTATTATATTATAGACAACACTTATAATTTATTTCTAACTTTCTATCTATATAATAATCTATATCATGTCTTCTTTACCTGTGTTACCTGTTTCATACCTGTGTTTTATATGTCTTTATCTGTCTTTTACCTGTCGTTACCTGTTTTATACCTGTGTTTTATATGTCTTTATCTGTCTTTTACCTGTCTATCTGTCTTTTAACTGTCTCTTACCAAGTTTTACCTTGTTTTAAATGCTCTTACCTGTCTCTACCTGTTTTTTACCTGGTTTCTCTTTACTGTCTTTTACCTGTCTCTATCTGTCTTCAGCTTTTCCCTGTCTTTACCTGTTTTGTGCCTGTCTTTTACCAGTCTTTCCCATTTCTAATACCTGTATTTCTGTTTATTAGCATATCGGTCTTCTACTCATCAGTTTTTCGATTTACTTATCTATATACATATATTGTTCTATCGGTCTCTGAACTATTACGTTGGTATCTTCAAGAACTTGAAACTACACTACATGCGACTTTTCAATGAGTAGATGTTTCAAGCCAGCATATTACTTGCTGCTCTCTGAGGTCGGAGTAAAGCTGGCCTGAATGGCGAGGGACAATGGCGATAAGGACATAAAGCCTTCACACAAATATCAATCAATGGCGCTATATTAGGCGCCATGACTACGGCTAGATTCATAGCGGGCGAACTTAAAAAAACTGCTACCCTATTGCTACTTAAACACGAGTCCCCAAATATAACTTAGACTTATAACTGTTATATAAATTATTCATAATAGATCTACTTGATGTCTGTCAAATAGCTATCTACATTTCTGACTGCAGATTTGTCTGTCTATCTACTGGAAGTTTTTCTTTTAATTATTATATCAGTCTTGCTATGCACGCCAGTTGCACGTCTTAAAGTTGATGAACTGACTTCAAAAGTTAAGAAACGCGAGCTTTTATATGTGTGTCTGCTGGCAATAATACATCATTCGCCCCCGATCCTTTTTTCAACGGAAGTCAGGATTTCCTGTTGACAAAACTACACAATAAACTAATAATATTTGAGATATTTCGTAATCATTATCAGAGTAATACGTCATTGAGTATGAGCTTGTAGTTTCCCTATACTGTGTGGATATCCTAACTGGTCTCGTTTTGTAGAAACATGGCAACCTCGTGACGCAGATAATCTAATTATAGTTATTGAAATTCGATTCTTATTCAGTTCTTTGAACAAAGAAAGAAATCTTATTAGATGGCAGGTCTTATCTTAGATTTGTTTCACACGTCATTTCACAACAGGACTATCCCGGCTGTTCTATTTACAGAACATTTTTAGAAGAAAATTGAGAGAAAGTATGGTGAAATTTGTCGTTTAATTACCTGATCGTGAATGACGCATTTATGGAGAGAAGATCTGAGAAAAATGGGCTAAAATTGGAAGAGATAATTTCTCACAGAATTGTAAGAAATTATTATCATTTTGTTAGTTCCATTAGCAGAGTGGAAGAAATAATTAATAATAATTTTTTTTTAAATAATACACGTTTGAAGGTTTCCATATATATGCTTGTTGTTTATTTCTGAACTTTGTGTATGTGTATGTGTAGTTACGCCAGGTGAATCTGTCCACCAGCTGTTAGTGTTCCCTTTCCGGCACAATCACTGAATGGAATGTGTGTACGCATAATTAATGTGTTGAATAATTCAGAATCTGTTGGATACCAATTTAAGATAGTTAAATGGGACTAAAAATATGTGGTCGCTCCATAAATACATCCAAGTTTACCGTACTGTTTTCCAACTAAACATCTTATCTTGATTTCATATTTCCCATCTCCACATCCACATTGTCTTGCTATTCCATATTTCCCATCTCCAGCCATCAAACTTGACTTCGATATTTCCTCATCTTCCACATCCACAACTTGTCTTACTATTCCATATTTCCTATCACTCTATCAAATCTTGACTTGATATTTCCCATCTCCACATCCACAACTTGTCTTACTATTCCATATTTCCTATCACCCTATCAAATCTTAACTTGATATTTCCCATCTCTACATTCAAGACTGGTTCAGATGAAAGTACTTTTGCTGCCACATTATATGTGTTATTATTAGAGGTTATGAAGGTCTAAAGCCCGTCTGCCCAGCGTGTTCGTAGCCGTTGGACTACGGGTGACTATCCCTCTGTGTGTGCGGGTTCAATTCCACGGGATGGCCGAAAAAGCCACAGATTCCCCAGATTTACAGTGTTCGTGGCACCGAACCGAAGGGTTACGATGTCCATGGCACCGAGCCGAAAAGCTGAAAAGCTCAAGTGCTTCTGGATCGGGAAAAAAAAGGGTCTAAAAGACAATGGATTGACCTCCCTACACCCAGGAGTTTCTCCAATATGATCCCATCCTTCTCAGTAGAAATGGCACGCCATCACCTGTAAACTGTGTTACACAAAGCACATACTCTGTAGCTCCAGCAGCAATCCTAGGGATCTTCGGAAAAAATGCACACGTGACTCAGTCCGGATTTGAACTCACAACTTTGAGAACACAAGGCAAACATCGTAGCCACTTCGCCACATAGATCCCTTTATCAAAGTCATGAACGTAGAGATTTCAAAGTGAGAGAAGAAAATTATGATACGTTATCAATTATATTGACATATATTTACTTTATTTTCATATGTATAGAATTTCCTTTTGAAACGGACATTCTCGTAGTTGAAAACAAGTATTCACAGATTCCAACGACGATTCAATGTCGTAACTTATAAACAGCCAATAGAAATATTACGACTTGTTATTTCTGGGAAGATTTACAAGAACTTGAGAAAATATTCTAGTTTGGATGACGGATATAATACGAATATTTGCGACTTGAGATGCCCCACACGGGAATACACATGTTTGGGGCACATCAGGAGTTCCAATTTATGTCTGGTTTAGAGCCCCTTCTTCATGTCTCATGTGAATTTAAGTGCAATTTCTGTCTGTTTCCGCCGTATTTATGCATGCTAGAAACGGTTCTGGTGTTTGTTGGCAGCTTTACAGCTTTTCAATATGAAGAAAGTGTTTCAGATGTCAAGATTTCATTCAAACACTTTCAGAAGAAACTTGAAATCAGCAAACGAATCGGACATAAATTTATATATATGTATATGTTACAGCGTGGGGACTAGAATATGTTTCTGAATACAACTCAGATAATATTTCTACTGACTAAACAATTTGTCAGTCAAAAAGTACAATTAGTTGAGAAGAAATTGAAAATGTTACATAGTTTAAATATCTAGTCTTGGTAATTAACAAAAATGAAAATTGTGGAGAGAGAGAGATTAGAACAAGAATGGTCATGTATGTTTAAAGATTCTTCTTCTTTTGTGGTCACACTGTTACCAGGTTGTTTTCCAGTGTCGAGGTTTTTCTGGGGGTTTTTTTGCGCTGCTCTAGTGACTTGAGTGATAGTTTTTTTTTTTTTTAAAAGGATCCATCTGTCCATCTTTATCGTTTCCTTTCTCTCGCCTTCTTTCCTGATGTTCTTTTCTCGAATACTATGCGTACATTGGAGTTTGGTTGCATTCTTAGTAAGTGGTCGAACAACTTCATTCTTTGCATCTCATTGTAATTCAAACAAAGGTTCTGTGTCAACTTTCTTTCTTATGCTGATGTTGGTGACTCTATCCTTCCTGATGTTCTGTTATAGAAGACTATGTATGCAGTGGAGTTTGGCTGCATTCTAATTAAGTGGCCAACCCACTTCATTCTTTGTTTCTCAATGTAATTCAAGCAACGTTCTGTTCAAACTGTCTTTCCTATGCTGATGCTGGTGGCTCTGTCTTTCCTGGTGTTATTGGTAACTTTTCATAGACATTACTTTCACATACAGTTCAAGGCTTAAATAGTATAAAAGAAACTATATCATAATCCAAGCACCTCGCCGGTGCTACAGAGTTCGTGTACTGCCGCTGAGATCTTCATGTGTAAGAAATAGATCGGAGCACACAAGGTTACTCACCAAAGTGCATTGGTGATGGTACTTCAATCAATCATACAATCTGTATCCCATGGTGTAGTCAACAGAACATGGTCCAATCAACAGAACATGGTTCAGTCAACAGAACATGGTTCAGTCAACAGAACGTGGTACTGAATGACATAAAATCATAATTAACAAATAAACGGTTTTAAATGAATGAAACAATCAAATATTTGTTGTTCCTATTGCAGGCGTTAACCTAGACCGGTTCCAGGCTACACCATACAGCATTGTACTGGGAGAGAATGACAAGACTTTGGAAAGAGTGACCGCTGAGAGATGTGCACAAGCTTGTCTGGAGGAGACATCTTTCGTCTGTCGTTCATTTGATTATCAGGTAAGCCATTAGTATCATGTTGTCAGTAAATATGTAGATTGTAGTGTCAGTGTGTTTTATAGAGAAGATAGTGTGCAGTAGAGATGGTAGTGTGTGTAGTAGAGATGGCAGTGTGTAGTAGAGATGGCAGTGTGTGTATTAGAGATGGCAGTGTGGGGTGTAGTAGAGATGGCAGTGCGTGTATTAGAGGCATCAGTGTGTGTAGTAGTAGGATGGCAGTGTGTGTAGTAGAGATGGCAGTGTGTAGTAGAGATGGCAGTGTGTGCAGTAGAGATGGCAGTGTGTGTAGTAGAGATGGCAGTGTGTGTATTAGAGGCATCAGTGTAGTGCGAGTAGAGATGGCAGTGTGTGCAGTAGAGATGGCATTGTGTAGTAGAGATGGCAGTGTGTGTAGTAGAGATGGCAGTGTGTGTAGTAGAGATGGCAGTGTGTGTATTAAAGGCATCAGTGTGTGTAGTAAAGATGGCAGTGTGTGTAGTAGAGATGGCAGAGCGTGTAGTAAAGATGACAGTGTGTGTAGTAAAGATGGCAGTGTGTGTAGTAGAGATGGCAGAGCGTGTAGTAAAGATGGCAGTGTGTGTAGTAGAGGCATCAGTGTGTGTAGTAGAGGCGGCAGTGTGTGTAGTAGAGGCGGCAGTGTGCGAAGAAATGAATCGATAGTTTCACAACCTATCGCTAACACTTCTCACTGGTAAGAGACTTAAAAACGAAACGAGATTGTTCACATTTCCTAATACTCTTACATTCATTCTCATGTTTTTGTTGTGTTTTTATTCTCTGACGATCGTGATCACAAAAGTTACGAAAAATGTAATTTATTTTTGTATCTGAGAATTTGGAAATGGAATAAAGATTGAAAATCTGTTGCTGTAGTCTAGTATGACAGCGGTAATATTGATGCGGGTGTAGCAGTTGTAGTAATAAATGTAGAAATGATGGCAATAGTTGTTGTAATATTGTATATAGAAGTTGGACACATAAGTCTGAGATGAACAGATGGGATCTTAAGAAAAGCACAAGAGAAAGAACTTTCTGATATGGACAAATGAAATAGGAATCATAAACCAATAAATAGTACAACAATCATAAACGGACAAATGAAATAGCAATCATAAACCAATAAATAGTACAACAATCATAAACGGACAAATAAAACAGCAATGATAAAAGGTCAAATGTACAACAATCATAAACGGTTTAAAAAACAGCAAACAAAAAACGGACAAATAAAACAGCAAATCATAAACGGACAAATAAAACAATAATCATAAACGGACAAATAAAACAATAATCATAAACGGACAAATAAAACAATAATCCTTTCGTTCGATATAAAATGAAATAAATCATAAAGGAAATAAACAAAATCATAAACGGACAAATGAAATACAATCATAAACCAAATAAACAATAATCATAAACGGACAAATAAAACAGCAATCATAAACGGACAAATAAAACAAATGATAAAAGGACAAATAACAACAATCATAAACGGTAATAAAACAAAACATAAACGGACAAATAAAACAATAATCATAAACGGACAAATAAAACAACAATCATAAACGGACAAATAAAACAATAATCATAAACGGACAAATAAAACAATAATCCTACGGACAATAAAACAATAATCATAAACGGACAAATAAAACAACAATCATAAACGGACAAATAAAACAATAATCATAAACGGACAAATAAAACAATAATCATAAATGGACAAATAAAACAATAATCATAAACGGACAAATAAAACAATAATCATCAACGGACAAATAAAACAACAATCATAAACGGACAAATAAAACAACAATCATAACGGACAAATAAAACAACAATCATCAACGGACAAACAAAACAAGCTACCTCCTCGGCTACCCCCTCCCCCAAAAAAACCTAGAAAGATGGAAAGACTGAATAAAGACGATCCAACGTTGAAAACAAGAGTACATTTGGTTGTCTAATAAATCATTTCATGGAACTAGGGAACTAGGAAATAAAAGAAAATAATATCATGTTTGATAGTAGCTTCGGACGTCATCTGATGAATGTTAGATTTCTCTTTCTGTCAATGTTTTCTTGTTATGTTCAATGAACTTCTCAATCACTCATTCTGTCAGGATGATTGTGTGTGCATTTCGTTTCCCGAGTCGGAGATCATCAGCTAAAAATACAAAGACAGGAATGAATGATTCAGGATTTGTCAGGCTTTTATTGGGAAACCTAACCTTATGCAGGTTTCTTAAACCTTTTTCTTGAAACTCATTTCTTGGTCTTCATTTCTTGAACCTCATTTCTCAAACCTTATTTATTAAACTTCATTTCTGAAACCTCATTTTTTAGCCTCATTTCCTAAACCTCATTTCTTAAACCTCATATCTTAAACCACATTTCTCAAACTTTATATCTTAAACCTCATTTCTTAAGCCTCATATCTTAAACCTTATTTTCTAAACCTCATTTCTTAAACCTCATTTCTTAAACCTCCTTTCTTAAATCCCATTTCTTACATCTCATTTCTTAAACCTCATTTCTTGAACCTCATTTCTTAAACCTCATTTCTTAAACCTCATATCATATCTTAAACCTCATTTCTTAAACCTCATATAGTATATTAAACCTCATTTCGTAAACCTCATATTTTAAACCTTATTTCTTAAACATCATATCATATCTTAAACCTCATTTCTTAAACCTCATATCATATCTTAAACCTCATTTCTTAAACCTCGTATCATATATTAAACCTCATTTCTTAAACCTCATATTTTAAACCTTATTTCTTAAACCTCGTATCATATATTAAACCTCATTTCTTAAACCTCATATTTTAAACCTTATTTCTTAAACCTCGTATCATATCTTAAACCTCATTTCTTGAACCTCATTTCTTAAACCTCATATCTTGTTTGATTACGTAATTCCTTGTCTGTCATATCTTACCCTCAACAAGTAACTTGTTCTGTCTCTCTGTTTTAGACAATGTGTGTCATCTGCTCTTCATAATACTCACCTTCTTCTTCTTCTTCTTCTTTGCGTTCGTTCTTTACGATCAATTTTAATCACTCTTTGTGATATGTTTGATCTTTGCCAAGAACGTGTATACGTTGCACATTGGTTTGGTAGATAATACTCACCTATTGTTCATTCTTATTTTCATTCTCGTTGTCTAATTCTCTTGGGGTGGAAAGTTAACTACAACAGTTGTAAGTCAAGATGATTGCAACAATTGTGCGTTACAATGTGATGTTTCTGTTAAGCTATGTATAGACATGTTTAACGATTGATTGATTGATTGATTGATTGATTGATTGATTGATTGATTGATTGATTGATATGACTATCCTCATTGCACTTCGGTGGGTTACCATATTGCTCCGATATATTTCTTACATAGGAATATCTCAACGGCAGTGCACGAACTCCGTAGCACCAGCAAGAATCCCAATGTAATTTAGAAGATGGTGCAGATATTTTGTAGGAATTTTATTGTTATACTTTTCTAATGAATTTTACCCCGACAGCCGCTTTTCTCGATTTTTAACTGTCAATGGTTCTTTTATGTGCTCAAATTGAACACGGGACCTGTGTTTTATCGTCCGTCTTCGATAGGACTAGGAACTTAATCTTACCTACACTGAGATCATGGATATCTGGAAAAATATATCGATGGCTCCACAAGAGAGTTCAATTTGAGCCGGTAACAGAACCATCGGAAGTTCAAAAACGAGAAGACTGGAAAGTCGCTGCCTGTGCTAATTTCTTAGCAAAAACTATATTAAAAAATAATATTTCCAACAAAATATCTTCAACATCTTCAAAATTACATAGGGGTCTCTCGCTGGTGATATGGAGTCCGTGCACTGTAGCTGAAATCGTCTTGTGTAAGAAAGAGATTGTAGCACACATGGTTACTCACCGCAAGTGCAATGATGATAGTCCTATCAATCAATCAGTCAGTACAGACTTATCCATATATCCATCCGTTTCTTAAAACTTAATTTTCTCCAGTGTTTCCACACAACCTATGATCTTTAATAATTTCACAAAATTGTCGAAATCCTGTCGGTCGCTATAAACACTGTAGACAGAATCGTGTAGACAGACAAAATGTGATATTAAAGTGGAAAAATAGTCTGTAGTCACGTCACAAACCCGTCTTCGTATTTTTTACTTTTCTTCAATTTCGTCTGGCCTTAAAATTCTAACGATCAGAAGTTCCAAGGAGCAATGTTTTATCTGCGGGCTAGTAACTCCTTGTGGTAAAATCAGGGGGAAGTCAGGATTGTTGGCAGGAACGAGGAGATAGTTTATTATAGCAGGGAACCATGTTAGCGAGTGAGTACTAAGGACCCTATCAGACGAGCCAAGAGCCGTTTGCAATCTCTTGGAAAGTTATAAAGCTTCCTGAAAAGATAATAAACTTTCGTTGCGAGACAGAAGACCAATTAGAGACGAGGTGTACTATCCGGCTAGCTTGGGGAATTGTTGAGGCAATGAGAAGAGCGGAGTACAGTAGCGTGGAGTGGAGTAGCGTGGACTGTTATGAAAAGTAAAATGTTTGAAAACAAATCGATAATTTCTCCATGGTTAAACTGTGCACTTAAATTATTAATTGATACAATATTTTCTGCAAAATTTAAAAAAATATCTGCTGTTTTAAAAAATATGAAGATAGTGCAAGAACAAGAGAGAAAGAGAGAGAGAGAGAGAGAGAGAGAGAGAGAGCGTGAAAGAGAGGTAAAGAGAAAATATAACAGATAGATAATAAAAAGTTACAAGATAAAAAATAGATGCTGTTCTAAAAATATGAAGTTAAGGAAAGAACGAGAGAAAGAAAGAAGAGAGCAATAAAATGGGAAGAGAAAAGAGAGAGAAGAGTACATATGAACAGACTCATAATAAAACACCAACATATTAAAATTTGTGTTCTTCTAAACAATATGGAATTAGTGAAAGAAGAGAGAAACAGGAGAGAGAGATAAAAGAGAGCAAGAGAGAGAGAGAGAGAAGAGAGAGAGAGTATGATCAGTCTCATAATAAAGATTTTAAAAAGATTAAAATGGGCGCTTTTCTGAAAAAAAAGATGAGGTTAGTGAAAGAAACAGAAAAACTGAGAGAAGAGATAGAGAGAAAGAAAGCCAAAGAGAGAGAGAGAGACAATATGAACAGACCCATAAAACATTTTTTTAAATAAGCGTTTTCTGAAGAAAAAAATATGAAGTTAGTGAAAGAACCATAGAAAGAGAGCAAAGAGAGAGAGTGAGAGAGACAATATGAACAGACTCATAATAAAATTTTAAAAATATATATACATAAAATGTGTGTTTTTCGGAAAAAAATATGAAGATAGTGAAAGAAACAGAAAGAGAGAGCAAACAAAGAAAGAGAGAGAAAATATGGATAGACTCATTATAAAAAAATCCGAAAGATATATGAGAAAATGTTCAATGAATGCTTCACACACAACAAAGCCGGTCCTCGTTTTCAATTATTTCGTGTAATATTTCTCAATAGATCAATCTGCAGTATTTTTTATCCGGTTGTAAATCCGGTTGTAAATCCGGTTGATACTGGAAATGTAAACTGTTATGTTCCAAGTAATATTACTAATTCCGTGTTTGTTTTCTTTTCTTTTATTCTTGAGTGTAAGGATTTTAAATTGTCTGTTTGAATATTTGATTTGTGGTGGTGGTGGTTGAAGAAAGGGTTTGGGTGTCATTTTTTCATTTGCCACATTGCTTCGTGCTTCAATTTTTTCAAGCAGTTATTTATAGATTACATGTGCTCGCCTGCATAGCGTGTTCGTAGCACGTTGGACAACGGGTGACAAGCCCCCTGTGAGTGCGGTTCAATTCCGCAGGCTGGCAGAAAAGCCACCAGGTTCTCTAGATTTACAGTGTTTGTGGCACCGAACCGAAGGGTTACGATGTCCATGGCAACCGAGCCGAAGAGCTGAAACTCAAGTGCTTCTGGATTAAAAAATAATTAAAAAATAGATTACATGCAAAAACAATATAGACATACACACACAGATACATACGTGGACATACTTTAGGAATCGACGTCGGAGCTGCTGTGTAAGTGTTATGTCGTTGTACCTTTAGTTGATGAAATGAGCACCATTGAGTAGACCATGTTTGTGTGCAGACGAAGATTTGAGAAGTCTGTCTTTTTTGTAATTCAACGTCAGGAAATGTGTTCCACAACAACACGAAACATGATTTAAGCCATCAGGAAACATGATTCACGTTTACAGGAAATAGGATCAGGATTAACGTTTACAGTAAGCAAGATCAACGTCAACAATAAACAAGATACACGCTGATAAGATTCGTGATTCATCAATGCAATGAAGACAATTATCGTTTTCAAGAAACAGGATTCACATCAACAGAAAACCGTTTTCCTGATGGGAGGAAACCGTATTCACTCCGACAAGAAATCATATTCACGCCGACGGAAACCATATTCACGCCAACGGAAAACTACGTTCAGCCAGACGGAAAATTATATTCACGCCGACATAAAACAGTAATCACGCTGTTGGAAAGTCATATTTACGCCGACGATAAACAATATTCACGCCGACGAAAAATCGTATTCACGCCGACGGAAAACTATATCCAACCGACGGCAAACCATATTCACGCCGACGGAAAACTATATCCACACCGACGGCAAACCATATTCACGCCGACGGAAAGCCCTATTCACACTGACGGAAAACCGTATTCACAACAACGAAATCTCGTATTCATGCAGATATAAACAAGATTCACATCGACAGAATAATTGATCCACGTCGACAGGAAACATCATCCTCACCCCTATAACACCATCTCTCCCCATACAACATAATATTCTCACCATTGTTGTCTATACAATATTTCCAATTTCTGCACTTTTTGTACACGAATTATCTCCAGTGTATTCACTCGGTTTCTTCATTGTGTCTCCTACGTCTACCTCGCAAAATTAATTACACTATTACTCAAACAATTTCACTTCCATCTGTACCCATTAAAATCAAACAATCCACACGAGAAGAATTCATTTCTCTTCCTCTCTTTATTCCTCTACCTGTATCTATCTCTCTCTATCTCTCTCTCTATCTCTCTCTCTCTCACTCGTTTATTTTCATCTGAAAATCATGCCATCCTGCACCGAATTTATTTTACATTTCCTAACATACCAGACCATATATATGTATGGACGCCCTAGGGAAACCATGAAACGAACTTTGTCGAAAGAAGAAAACATATCGGACTCTGGTTATTGGTTATTGGTTACTAAACTGGCGTCATAGCACTCCGGGCAGACCCATAGGTGCTCAGTCTCCCCAACAGATATCGAAGAGTACGCATACTGATGGTTCCTGTGGCTCGCTGATTAAACACATCTCTCACTCTGCCTCTCAGGCATCCAGTTCGACTTGAACAACGGGTAACTCCAAACTATTTAAATTGCTTGATCGATTCAACATCGATTTTAGTGTCCTCATCCAACAGATAGTCGCGAAGAGACCGAAGATTATCCCCTTATCCATCTTCAACTCCCTAACAATCGATGCTGTTGATGCAAGCCTGTCCGCTCTCTCATTACCGTAAACACCCGCATGCCCAGGACAGTATATCCACGTAAGCCGCTGGAGGTTAGAAACTTCTATAGACGACATCCACTCATACCGAAATCTGCCCTTCTGGATCTTGTGAAGCATCGACTGGGAAATTAGATACAACAATTCACATAAGAGTACAGAAATCCAATGGAGGGCAGCAGTAACGGCTCAACCTCCATCCTCATACTAGAAGTAGTTGTCCTGTATGCCCCACTTTCCTCTGCAACAACCCTACCATGCGCATTAGCCAAGAAACCCCAGCCGGATTCTCACCACGTTGAACCGACCCATAGGACTCTATTCCATGGAAGAGATTGAGCAAGTTGCCCAGCACCGAGCGGTATAAGAAATGACATGCAGGCCCTATGTAAAGTATATCAGTAGGCCTACTGGAGGAATATATATATATATATACTCTTTGTGTCCCCAACTATTTGAGGAGAGCCACGTTCACAATGTCTGATACAACGTACCCTTTCTCCTTCTTCTTCTGCATTTAAATATTCTTTATACTTGTTTTGTATTTCCAAATCTCTTTTTCCGCTTGAAAATGCATTACTTTCAGCAAGTTTAAATCCTTTCCATTTTTCCAAGTTACTATCTTGAGTTCTATGGAATAATTGTTGTCTGTATCGGTTCACGCCATCTTTCTTGACTTAGTCTTTGTCTATAGCATTGCTTCCTTCTCTGTCTTCTTGAATTTTCTATCTAACCAACATTCGATCTGACTATCCAATTGAGTAAAAGTTAATCAGACAGACTAGCCCAAGACACAGACATCCCAACTCTGTAACTCGATAAAGATGCAAAGAATAGGGAATATCTTTTGGGGAAAGGAAACATTAAGATTAAGCTTAAGTATAGGGGAAAATGGGCGGTATCTATTGTGACAGAAACCAGTCAGATGGGCACAGAGAGATAAGGAAAGATGTGAATAAGAAAAGACAGGCACAGACTAACAGATACATAGAAAGGTATGAGGACGGATGGATAACAGACATATATCATCTCCAGAGATCAGATATACAAAGAAGGTAGACGAACAAAGAGAAAGGAGGACAGGGAAGAAGAGACAGACAGATAGATACAGAGAGAGTGAAAGAGAATTAGAAGATATTTGCAGAAAAACAATATATCCAGTGATACAATACAAATGTTTGAAAGGAATAATGACATGGATTCTCTTGATATGATACCCTGTTTTCTGCCACAGAACATAGTTTGTTTTTTTTTTTTTTTTTTAAATTAGAAATTAGTTTTTCTTTGTTTTTCTAACCCTTCATTCATGTATTAGAATCTAGATATGCTGTAGTGTCAACACCTTTATTTTTTATTTCGTATATTTCTTGCATTTGTACTTTGAAATGTTTACAACTGTTCCAGTTTTATTTCATTGTTTGATTGATTGATTGATTGATTGGTTGATTGATTGAATCATCACCATTGCACTTCAGTGAATTAACATAAGTGATCCGGTTTATTTTCTACACAAGAAGATCTGAGCAACAATGTACAAACTCCGCAGCACCGGCGAGGGTCCCCGATGAAACTTTAAAGGCGCTAACAAGTTTTGCCAAAATATTGTGTTTTATTTGACTTGAGAATTTTGCACTGACATCAGATTTGCAACCTACCCTGATCGATTTTCAACTGCCAATTGTTATTTTACTTGTTTATCTTGAACACAGTCTAAGTTTTATTGTTCGTCTTTGATAGGACTAGAAACTAGATTTCACCTACATTGAGATCAGAAATCTGGAAAATCTCCTGATCGCTCCAAGCGAGAGAGAAAGAAAGTACATCTAGAAACGAAAGACAAGCACGTTACCTCCACTTCACAGACACCTTCCAAATGTATGTGAAAGTTAAGCGTATTTCCTACATATATCTCTCTAAATTGATACAGACAACGAATTAGTTGTTGATATTTAAGGCTTATAATTTTATCAGTTATAAATGCCTATTCCGCCCCCTACTCCTTACCCTTCCGTCCCGTTTCTGTGACTGTCTTGTTCTAGTTAACCCTTTCACCTTGTAATTTGTTTTCAACGACCGACGCATTTATTTTGCAATGTATATTAAATTTGCTAGTATTCTGATTTTGCGCCATCTTAAAAATATCACTAGCCGGTATATATGCCCAGATGGACGAATGGATTAAAACATAGCTCGTAGTCATTAGACTGACATATTCAAAACAAAGTTAGGTCACATATGTTCTATGAAACTTTCATAGTGAGAATGAATCACGCATGCCTACAGTCACCTTAAACTACACGTGCATCACGCATGCCTACAGTCACCTTAAACTACACGTGTATCGCGCATGAAGTATAGGAAACCTGTTACAGCACTGATGGTATGAGCGTGACGGCTGCAGAGGGGGACATCTGACCTATAGTAAAGGTAAAGGAACCCTTTCATACCTCGTGGTATATAGGTCAATACAGTGTTAGGCCTGTATTTTGTATTGACCGTCGACACACGATGGGTGATGTGGTCAGCATCACGCCGGCCGCCTTACTTTCCCAGAGCATGTCTGGTACCCAGTTGAGGCTGGGTCGACCTGAGCCGTCGCGGTCGGGAAAATTCACGCGCATTGCGGAGCTGAACCCAGACCACCAGCCTTGAGAAGCGGTTCACTAACAACTACAGCAGCGGCTCACATCTGACCTATGAGAGAGAGAAATTCTGAAGTACTGTTAGGATGGTAAAGTTGCACTGGACACGCCTTTGATGACGATATACAACATATATAAGAAAAACAGCATCACATGTGGAGACAAAAGAGAGCACAGAGAGCAGAAAGAACATCCTATGTATCAGCTCCAGTTTTACCTGCAACAACTGTGGCAAGGATTGCCACTCCAGAATACGTCATTACAGCCACAAGAAACGTGATTCAGCGCAGAACATACTACGTGACGAAAGACCTATTGTCTCCTGAGACAAAGAGGCCAACGATGATTATATATATATGTCAGTACGAGGCAGTGGACTACCAAGATGAAAGTGGCAGCAGTACATCTAATAAACCTTGAACATGACTCTGGAGGTGGCAGGAGAACTTGCTAGAGACATAAAGTTTTTCAGACGGTCTGTAATGAAAGTGACGTTCCGCAAAGGGACATGCTATTTGATGATGATATACAACACAACGTAGATCTCATAGTTACACACAATGTCTCAACTCCGAAACAAATCTTAGTACACATAATGTTCAACTCTGGAACAAATCTTAGTACACATAATGTTCAACTCTGGAACAAATCTTAGTACACATAATGTTCAACTCTGGAACAAATCTTAGTACACATAATGTTCAACTCCGAAACAAATTTTAGTACACATAATGTTTAACTCTGGAACAAATCTTATGAGCATCAAATGTTCACCTCCAGAGATCAAATATAAAAACTGCAAGAGTTCAGCGTTTTAGTGCAGGACAAAAGCACTCACAGAAAGAGAATGATTGCAAAATGAAGAAAAAAAAACAAAGAGAAATTAAACCAGAGGAACGAATTAACGATCTAACTCACTAGATGAAACTCTCATGCGTGTTCTGTGCTCAACCAGGCAGTAAGAGAATGGAGAATCAATCATGTGACAACGTTTAACGATGTATGGTTTTTACGGTTGATATGCAACTTTTTCTGAAACTCATTTGACTTTTTCAACTGTTTTCTTCTAGTCTATTTAAACGCCTCATTTCTCATTTATTTTATCTTATATTATATTATCTTTGATTTTCACTGAGAAATGAATTGATATCTTTCTGGACAGACTCTGTCTAACAGTGTCTTGATATAAATATAATCGTAGTCAATGGCAACAAGAATATGCGCTTCTAAAATGTTTGAGTTTCCTATTTATAAAACAAAAAAGGTTATTTCACATCAAACATGACGTATAGTCGTTCTCAACATTTTATTTCCCACAGTGGCCAGTGCACTTACTTCCTAAACTGATGATCTCAGTTTGATCCTTCGTTAAAGTGGGATTGTATTGTCTGTTGTCTTTCGCCAGGTGGATGATGAAATTAACTGTCCACTCTTGTCGTTAAGCGTAGGGATGGGGGCTTTAATGTGCGTTCCAGTGCCTGATGTGTCACCCTTGTTGTGTTATATCCGTGTTTATTTAGTGTGTTCTTGATGTTGTCTATCCATATTTTCTTAGTTTTCCCTTGTCTCTAGTACCTGATCGCTTTTGATTGTATGCTGTTTTTGGTGGCTGGTTGTATTCAATTCTCATTAAATGTCCGAACCACTATTTTTGTTGTATTTAATTGTATTCGGTGCATGAAGTTATGCCCAATCTGCTTCTGATGTCCTCGTTCGGCAGTCTTTTTTATTTCCTTGTGAACCCCACTGCCTATGCCTCTAAGCAACTTCATTTCACATGTAAAAAGTGATCTTTCTGTGCTATGTTGCTATCAGGAACAACGTTTGGCATTGGTAACACAATGCTGGTAGAATTTTTTATCATCTGTCTTTTCACTTCCATCTTGATCTTTGGGTGTTGTAGGTGCCAACTGGTAGGTCACTGCATTTGCTTTTGGCATCTTGTCTCTATTTCTCTATCGAGTTTTCCGTCCTCTGTAAAAATGATGCCTAAATAGAAGAAACTTGTTTTACTTTGATATTATCTATTTGTATGCTTGCTTGACTTGATGTTCTGCTGATTTTCATGGGATTGTTTTCAGATCGAAAATGTCTCTGATATCGACCTTGCGGTATGATAACTGGTTATATACTGTACTTTAAACTCTTACTCTGTCAGTGTTACAAACTATATGGTGCAGTTGACATTCTGCAGTAGAACATCTACCACAAAAATATCAACTCTATTAATGTCACCACTAGTAAGCGAAGAACGACATTCCATCATTAAGTATCAACATCACCGTCCACATCCGTCATTAAGTATCGACGTCATCGTTCAACATGTTAATATACTGGATTGAAATATCAAGCACTGAAACGTTCAAATCTGGTAACACTGTAGTTCAGTTGCCACAAATTAGTACCCGACGTTATGGAAATGTCAAAATCCTTATCGAAGCTATCACAAAAGCGCTATGAAGCCGCCACTTTACTTTAGCTAAAATGTATTATTGTCATAAGTGTTCTCATAGACATGTTTCTTGAGTGTATTAAGAGAAGCATTTTTCTAAAATATTTTATAAAATATCCGTTTCTTGTGTGTGTGTGTGTGTGTTGTAATATTTTTGCTAAATTGGAGCCAGCACCGTTAGTTTTTCGTAAGTCTAAAGAGTTAATTACAAAATCCTTTACATGACTTTGCGAATCAACTCCCAGCATTTTAACGCTGTTTGTGATTTTTCTAGGCATTATTACGCTCAGTAGTTTCCCATTGCTTTCTGAACGGGTGGTGACATCGTCTTTTTGTAAAAATCCACGTGAAACAATTTGCAAGCAGATTGTCCGCAGCGTGATTCGAACTCAGAACGTCGGGGTTAATAGACCGAGTCACTATCCCCTAAGCCACCTAACTCTACACGTAGTTAATATAAAGTATCAACTTTAGATTTTCTTAACTCTACACGCAGTTAATATAAAGTATCAACTTTAGATTTTCTTAACTCTACACGTAGTTAATATAAAGTATCAACTTTAGGTTTTCCTAACTCTACAAATAGTTAATATAAAGTATCAACTTTAGGTTTTCCTAACTCTACAAATAGTTAATATAAAGTATCAACTTTAGATTTTCTTAACTCTACACGCAGTTAATATAAAGTATCAACTTTAGGTTTTCCCAACTCTACAAATAGTTAATATAAAGTATCAACTTTAGGTTTTCCTAACTCTACAAATAGTTAATATAAAGTATCAACTTTAGATTTTCTTAACTCTACACGCAGTTAATATAAAGTATCAACTTTAGGTTTTCCTAACTCTACAACAAGCAGTTAATATAAAGTATCAACTTTAGATTTTCTTAACTCTACACGTAGTTAATATAAAGTATCAACTTTAGGTTTTCCTAACTCTACAAATAGTTAATATAAAGTATCAACTTTAGGTTTTCCTAACTCTACAAATAGTTAATATAAAGTATCAACTTTAGGTTTTCCTAACTCTACAAATAGTTAATATAAAGTATCAACTTTAGATTTTCTTAACTCTACACGCAGTTAATATAAAGTATCAACTTTAGGTTTTCCCAACTCTACAAATAGTTAATATAAAGTATCAACTTTAGGTTTTCCTAACTCTACAAATAGTTAATATAAAGTATCAACTTTAGGTTTTCTTAACTCTACAAATAGTTAATATAAAGTATCAACTTTAGGTTTTCTTAACTCTACAAATAGTTAATATAAAGTATCAACTTTAGGTTTTCCCAACTCTACAAATAGTTAATATAAAGTATCAACTTTAGGTTTTCCTAACTCTACAAATAGTTAATATAAAGTATCAACTTTAGATTTTCTTAACTCTACAAATAGTTAATATAAAGTATCAACTTTAGGTTTTCCTAACTCTACACGCAGTTAATATAAAGTATCAACTTTAGGTTATCCTAAGTCTACACGCAGTTAATATAAAGTATCAACTTTAGGTTTTCCTAACTCTACAAATAGTTAATATAAAGTATCAACTTTAGGTTTTCCTAACTCTACACGTAGTTAATATAAAGTATCAACTTTAGGTTTTCCTAACTCTACACGTAGTTAATATAAAGTATCAACTTTAGGTTTTCCTAACTCTACAACAAGCAGTTAATATAAAGTATCAACTTTAGGTTTTCCTAACTCTACAAATAGTTAATATAAAGTATCAACTTTAGGTTTTCCTAACTCTACACGTAGTTAATATAAAGTATCAACTTTAGGTTTTCCCAACTCTACAAATAGTTAATATAAAGTATCAACTTTAGGTTTTCCTAACTCTACACGTAGTTAATATAAAGTATCAACTTTAGATTTTCTTAACTCTACACGCAGTTAATATAAAGTATCAACTTTAGGTTTTCCTAACTCTACACGTAGTTAATATAAAGTATCAACTTTAGGTTTTCCTAACTCTACAAATAGTTAATATAAAGTATCAACTTTAGATTTTCTTAACTCTACAAATAGTTAATATAAAGTATCAACTTTAGGTTTTCTTAACTCTACAAATAGTTAATATAAAGTATCAACTTTAGGTTTTCCTAAGTCTACACGTAGTTAATATAAAGTATCAACTTTAGGTTTTCCTAACTCTACAAATAGTTAATATAAAGTATCAACTTTAGGTTTTCTTAACTCTACAAATAGTTAATATAAAGTATCAACTTTAGGTTTTCCTAACTCTACAAATAGTTAATATAAAGTATCAACTTTAGATTTTCTTAACTCTACACGTAGTTAATATAAAGTATCAACTTTAGGTTTTCCTAACTCTACACGCAGTTAATATAAAGTATCAACTTTAGGTTTTCTTAACTCTACAAATAGTTAATATAAAGTATCAACTTTAGGTTTTCCTAACTCTACAAATAGTTAATATAAAGTATCAACTTTAGATTTTCTTAACTCTACACGTAGTTAATATAAAGTATCAACTTTAGGTTTTCCTAACTCTACAAATAGTTAATATAAAGTATCAACTTTAGATTTTCTTAACTCTACAAATAGTTAATATAAAGTATCAACTTTAGGTTTTCCTAAGTCTACACGTAGTTAATATAAAGTATCAACTTTAGGTTTTCCTAACTCTACAAATAGTTAATATAAAGTATCAACTTTAGGTTTTCTTAACTCTACAAATAGTTAATATAAAGTATCAACTTTAGGTTTTCCTAACTCTACAAATAGTTAATATAAAGTATCAACTTTAGATTTTCTTAACTCTACACGTAGTTAATATAAAGTATCAACTTTAGGTTTTCCTAACTCTACACGCAGTTAATATAAAGTATCAACTTTAGGTTTTCCTAACTCTACAAATAGTTAATATAAAGTATCAACTTTAGATTTTCTTAACTCTACACGTAGTTAATATAAAGTATCAACTTTAGATTTTCTTAACTCTACACGTAGTTAATATAAAGTATCAACTTTAGATTTTCTTAACTCTACACGCAGTTAATATAAAGTATCAACTTTAGGTTTTCCTAACTCTACAAATAGTTAATATAAAGTATCAACTTTAGGTTTTCCTAAGTCTACAAATAGTTAATATAAAGTATCAACTTTAGGTTTTCCTAAGTCTACACGTAGTTATATAAAGTATCAACTTTGGTTTCTGAAGTCTACACAGGTTAATATAAGATCACTTTAGGTTTCTAGATCTACAAATGTTAAATTATAGTATCAACTTGGTTTCCTAGAGTCTACATAGTTATTATAAGTATCAACTTTAGTTTCTACTCTACAAATAGTTAATATAAAGTATCACTTTGGTTTTCTAACTTACAGTGTTAATATAATTAACTTTGGTTTCCCTAATCTACAACACAGTTACATAGTATCAGTTTTTTCCTAACTCTAAACAATAGTTAATTAAAGTATCACTTTAGGTTCTAACTTACAACAACAGTTATATAATATAACTTTAGGTTTTCTAACTCTACAATAGTTAAATATAAAGATCAACTTTAGTTTCCTTAACTCTACAATAGTATAAGTATCACTGTTTTTTAACTCTACACGTGTTAATATAAGTATCAACTTGTCGAGTTTCAACTCAACGTAGTTATATAACGTATCACTTTAGATTTTCTTAACTCTACACGCAGTTAATATAAAGTATCAACTTTAGGTTTTCCTAACTCTACAAATAGTTAATATAAAGTATCAACTTTAGGTTTTCCTAAGTCTACAAATAGTTAATATAAAGTATCAACTTTAGGTTTTCCTAAGTCTACACGTAGTTAATATAAAGTATCAACTTTAGGTTTTCCTAAGTCTACACGTAGTTAATATAAAGTATCAACTTTAGGTTTTCCTAAGTCTACAAATAGTTAATATAAAGTATCAACTTTAGGTTTTCCTAAGTCTACAAATAGTTAATATAAAGTATCAACTTTAGGTTTTCCTAAGTCTACAAATAGTTAATATAAAGTATCAACTTTAGGTTTTCCTAACTCTACAACAAGCAGTTAATATAAAGTATCAACTTTAGGTTTTCCTAACTCTACAACAATCAGTTAATATAAAGTATCAACTTTAGGTTTTCCTAACTCTACAACAATCAGTTAATATAAAGTATCAACTTTAGGTTTTCCTAACTCTACAACAAGCAGTTAATATAAAGTATCTAAAGTTGAATGATTGACTACATTACACCTGGTATTACCTCATTGAGCTCGGTCCTTCTCTACAGAAATGACACGCTCCCTGCTGAAAGTATTTTACAAAGCACGAACTCCGTAGTTCCTTGTTGTCTCTAGAAAATAATGCACTAGCGATCAGAACAGCGCGGTTCGGATTCGAACATACGACCTTCAGAACGCGAGGCAAAAACTTAACCACTTAATCACAGAGACCACACCCCCCACCTCCTCCTTTTATTCAATTTCACACAATGAGTAGTATTGTTATAAATAGTTAAATTTGTAATACCACATCTCTGCCTTCTGTAATGAAATGTTGAATAATTTTTGCCTGTACACAATTTGCTTCCACATTACAAGATTGTAGTCTCTTCTTTATTTTACTTCTTATTTTTTGTGTGGGCCAGTTTTCTTCATTCACAAATTGTTACTTCATTATCATAATTTTGTTTTTTATTTGTGTTTATTCAAGAAGTTCTCATTTGGTGTGAAAATGAAAATCTGGCATATCCTTTACACGACGTACCCATCAACCACAGTAAACGAGTCGTTGATTTTCTAGGCACCACTTATACGTTCAGTAGTTTGTCATTGCTTTCTGAACGGTGAGGTCAATTTTACATTTTGCAAAAATCCCACAGAAACGAATTTGCTTTCGTTTTTAATACTTTATGAAATTTAGATTTCGTCTTTTTTTTTGTGAGCAGCATTACCTTCATATGTATGTATATGTGTTTTCTGTACATGTTATGTGATATATATATATGTCGTTTGTCTTATGAGTAGATTTAGTGTATGTTTTATGTACAAATATCTTGTATGTTTTATGTACTAAATATCTTGTATGTTTTATGCAAATATCTTTGTGTTTTATGTCAAATATCTTGTATGTTATAGTGCAAATATCTTGTGATGTTTTTATGTACAAATATCTTGTGTGTTTTATGTACAAATATCTTGTATGTTTATAGTCAAATATCTTGTATATTTATAAGTAAATATCTTGATATGTTTAGTACAAATATCTTGTATGTTTATGTAAAATATCTTGTATGTTTATACAAATATCTTTGTGTTATGTTAAAATATCTTATGTTTTGTTTTATGTTTCAAATATCTTGTTGTTTTGTAATAATATCTTGTATGTTATAAGTAATATATTTGTGTTTTATGAAATACTTTTTTATGTGCTAAAGTGCAATTTTTCTTTACATCTTATCAGATGAATTGTTTTTATATGCGTTCTAATATATGTTTCTTGTTGTGTTATAAGAAGCATGCATTTTTCTTGTATATGTTATGAAGTAACTATTTCTTGCATGTGTTGTAAAATGCTTCTCTCTTGTTACACATATTCATAGATGTATGTTTCTCACACAAGTTATTATTAATACTTTCTACATCTTCGTTGTCTTCCCTTCCTTCATTGTAACCAGTGGCGGCTCGTGATCATTTTTGTTGGTGGGGCCAGATATAAATTTTCGGAAAAATCATGGTTTGGGGTTATTATATTTTAATTAAAATAATAATAAATACACGTTACACATTATTTTTGGTGGGGCCCGGCCCCAGAGGCCCTTAATGACGAGCCGCCGCTGATTGTAACTCAGTGAGGTTGTTGGGGAAATGTAATGGTCTTCTGTGAGCCGTATCTAATACACTTGTCCGTCTCCCCAGCGTGCTCGTAGAGCGTTGGACGACGGCTGACAAGCCCCTGTGAGTGCGGTTCAATTCTGTGGACTAGCAGAAAAGCCACAGGTTCTCAAGATTTACGGTGCTCGTGGCACCAAACCGAAGAGTTACGATGTCCATGGCACCGAGCCGAAGAACTGAAAGCTCAATTGCTTCTGGATCGAAAAAAAAAATTTTTTTAATTCAAATACACTTTACTGTAAGTTAGTAATTATTTCTCTCAATTTCTTCTCGATGCCACCGTCACATTATATTGAACAATTTAATACAATCACATATTTCAATCTAAGAAAATATTTTACAAAAAATGTCAACAAACAAATAACATTTTCTTAACACATTCCGGAATTAAGTTTTGTCAACATGAAAACTAAGAAAAGCACCGACAGCTTCTGAATGCACCATTAAACAGTCTCCCCACTGGTACTCAACCTACTTATCATTGAAAGCTTTACAAATTGTCAAAGTGCTGAATAATTTAAAACAAATAAGAACATACAAGATGTATCTAATGGAACGCTGACAAGAGAATGCACTTTGGTAATGAATCGATTCTATTTTTGTGTTTGTCCATTATGTAATTATTGTGAGAAACAAGTAGCGTCTCATTTTAGACAGTCTAAGAAAATATCACAACAAATTAAGCACTGTACAACATATAAATATAGACACACTTATCACAAATTAAACACTATACAACATATTAATATAGACAAATATATCACAAATTAAACACTATACAACATATTAATATAGACAAATATATCACAAATTAAACACTGTACAACATATTAATATAGACAAATATATCACAAATTAAACACTGTACAACATATTAATATAGACAAATATATCACAAATTAAACACTGTAAAAATATTAATATAGACAAATATATCACAAATTAGACACTATGCAACATATAAATATATAAATATATCACAAATTAAACACTGTATAGAAAATAATAGACATATATATCATAAAGTAGACACTTTTACAACATATTAATCTAGACACACTTATCACAAATTAAACACTGTACAGCGCACAAATATATATACATTTATCATAAATTAAACGTTATACAACTTATAAATCTAGGCAAATTTATCACAAATTAAGAACTGTACAACATATAAATCAAAGCAAGTTTATCACAAGTTAATAGCCGTATAAAATTTAAATCTATACACATATATCACAAATAAAACACTTACAACACACAAATCTAAACACTTACAACACACAAATCTAAACACTACACAACACACAAATCTAAACACTTACAACACACAAATCTAAACACTACACAACACACACATCTAAACACTACACAACACACAAATCTAAACACTGCACAACACACAAATCTAAACACTGCACAACACACAAATCTAAACACTACACAACACACAAATCTAAACACTGCACAACACACAAATCTAAACACTGCACAACACACAAATCTAAACACTACACAACACAAATCAAACACTGCACAACACACAAATCTAAACACTGCACAACACACAAATCTAAACACTTACAACACACAAATCTAAACACTGCACAACACACAAATCTAAACACTGCACAACACACACATCTAAACACTTACAACACACAAATCTAAACACTGCACAACACACAAATCTAAACACTGCACAACACACAAATCTAAACACTTACAACACACAAATCTAAACACTGCACAACACACAAATCTAAACACTTACAACACACAAATCTAAACACTTACAACACACAAATCTAAACACTTACAACACACAAATCTAAACACTTACAACACACAAATCTAAACACTGCACAACACACAAATCTAAACACTACACAACACACAAATCTAAACACTTACAACACACAAATCTAAACACTGCACAACACACAAATCTAAACACTACATAACACACAAATCTAAACACTACATAACACACAAATCTAAACACTGCACAACACACAAATCTAAACACTGCACAACACACAAATCTAAACACTGCACAACACACACATCTAAACACTACATAACACACAAATCTAAGCACTACATAACACACAAATCTAAACACTGCACAACACACAAATCTAAACACTTTACCATATAGAAATCGATTCTAGTAAATGTATTTATTTACCGATATCGCAATGGCTCAAAAAGAAGAATTGTAACATCAAGAATACCAATACGGAAACATTATTATTATATTTATTTTATTTTTGGGTATTTTTATTGTGGTTTATTCAATAATTCTCCGTTCAAATGTAATTCTTTGAGACGCTGTGTTTAGTCAGTTCCACAAATTATCTGGCAATTATTGTCACATTACAGGCATTTCGAACGCAAAAACTAAGTCATCTTTCTTGTCATATTCTTCTATCTCACACTGTGAGGTCGTTGTTTTATATGAAAATGTAAGGAAACATTTACAACTGTTCTCAAAGCTACGGCGTAAGTGTTCTGTCGCCTACACCTTCATTTAACTAAATGTGACTGAAAATCTATGAGTAACTGTCAATTTCATCTACTTTTCCAGCAATAGTCTATGTAAAAAAATGCGACAAGCAGAATTGAACTAGTATCCAGGGCCGTGCGCTGTTGTGATACAGAGAGGCGTCCGCATCAGGCGGAACCGTAATGAGGGCGGCATAAGCAGCAAAATCAAAATCACAATTGAAGATTATTTGAAAGAAAAAACATTTAAGCGTGGCATTTCGAAGATTTGCATCATACTGAGAAAATATACCGCACGGCCCTGCTAGTCTCTGTTGACAAGAATCACTTATCTCTGAGAATAAAATCCTTTCAACCAAGTAAGCCAAATGTGAATAGAATTCTGGGCATCATCTATGAACTATAATATACCGTACTCTCAATTCTGACAATCCAGCAATTATAATGTCCCCTACATTTCAGAATATTCGTAGAATATAACGTTAAACTGGAGCAGCGGTAGCTCAGTTGTTAGTGAGTTCGCATTTTAGGCGTGTGGTCCGTGTTCAATTCAACAGTGGGCGTGGAATTATTTTCAACCGTAACTACTCTCAGGATGACCCAGCCTCAATTGGGTACAAGGAAAAGCACTAGGAAGTAAAAGCGGCTAAGATGATGTTGACAACATCCCCCATCGTGTGGAGACTGTCAATGAAAACTACGGGCTAACACCATATTACCCATCGTGTGAAGACGGTCAATGAAAACTACGGGATAGCACCATATTACCCATCGTGTGAAGACGGTCAATGAAAACTACGGGCTAACACCATATACCCATCGTGTGAAGACGGTCAATGAAACTACGGATAGCACCATATTACCCATCGTGTGAAGACGGTCAATGAAAACTACGGGCTAACACAATATTACCCTATATACTACATGATATACAGATGGTTCCTTTACTTTTTAGGACATAAATATATCAACAATTTATGTTGAGGAATTCTCTAAATTCAAGAATATTACAACTTAACAGATATAAAACAGTGCTTGTCAATGAATAGTGTAGCGTAGGGTGGAACAACATGATTGCATACCTGAATATATTCTTCTGCTTCAACTTTATAATTATCAACAATTGTGTTTCTTCTACTCAAGTCATTCTTTGTTACTTTCTGAAGATATTGAGGGGCGTGTACCATGCTGACTTAATTCACAATAATAACACAACGTAAACAAGTCATGGATGGGAATAGCTACTAGTGAATGTAATTCCTCACGTCTGCTATAATTCTAGATTTGATTGTTTCCATAAATGTAATCCGTTTATAGCTTCCGACGCACATAGCTAGCTCCGTGTATATAATATAATCTTTATAGTCTAGTATAGATGGGTATAAATCACAGCAACAAGTTTATAGTTTTCTATAGATTGCCTCTAGAATCCAAAATGAATACAATAAAAAGAGCAGTTTATTTATTTGGGAAGTAATTTTGACTGCGCAGGAGATACTAAAAAGGAAATTATGCTACGGATTGTCAAAGCAAATGTTGTCAGCTTTTAAAAGTCACAATAAAATAGGGAGCTCCAAGTTATGTAGTTTTAAATCTACATTATTACAATTAATCCTAACAGCGAGAGTTGAAACATGACTAAAGATATGGAAAGTAAGTTGAATGCATTTGAAAATATATGTCTTTGAGAAATAATGAACATAAAATGTGACGTATTCAGGAAGAGGGATGAAATCAAAGTAATGTATGGTCAATCATTAGTAACAACTGGTATAAGGAAGAGAAGATATGTTGGACATACTCTGAGAAGAAACGATCAAAGAATTACAAGGCAGATACCGTCGAATTTGGGGTAGTATTCGCCGAAGTTACTGTGGAAGTGATGTGGCGTTGATACTTTCACTAAGCTTAAATAGACTAATAAGGTTCAGAATGTACATTTTTTTTGTACATTTTTGTCATTTTGTCATCTACCGTCTACTTTAAAAAAAAGGGTTCTCCTCTAGGATATATCCCAGGTTATGAAACCAGATAGACGAGATACTAGAGACTGACAAGTTTACAGAAGAAAAGCTGTCACTCCAAAGTCTACACTCAATCATTTCACTACGTCATTTTTTCAATCTCCGGACGCATTCATATTGCAATGCATAAAGAAACAAGGCAATATACTAGCTTTGTGTTACCATAACAAATACTGGGAGACAGTATAGCAGCTCAGAAGGGTGAACGGATTAATAGCTAACAACTCAGGCTTCATCTTACACGTGAATTAATCTCTTGCATACCCAGCTGCGTTCACAGTACGTTTTGGTTGAGATGCAAACTTTGTATACAATATCATCAGGCCGATGCCCCATTCGTTGTTTAGTTACAGAAACCGTACTAGTCGCATAATCACTCAATAACCCTGAACTAATGGCATGAACTCTAATACGTGTCTAACTATTGTCTCTTGTTTTATTCTCACTAGATCACTCAATAAACCTGAATTAATTATTTAAACTCCAATATGTGTCTAACTATTGTCTGTTGTTTTACGCTCTGAATCACTCAATAACCCTGAACTAATGACATGAACCCTCATACTGGTCTATCTGTTGGCCGTTGTTCCACTCACGGCACTCATTCATCCAATTATAAATTGGTCTTACTTAATAATTGTTTTATTACTAATGGGACACAACTCTTAGTGATATTATGCGTCATTTCCTATCTTAGAATTTCTTCGAATTTGTCTATAAATAGATCTGAATCAACAACGCCCATTTTTCTAAGTTCAAGTAAAGGATGATTCACCTTAGTGATAACACTTCATTTGTGTTACTTAATTGATCGGACTAGTAAACACGAACTTTTCTTCTGTCGTGACAATATCCCCGTTCAAACACATCAGTGTTCAATACCTGGCTGTTTTTTCTACTTCATTTTTATTACTTGTTGTTTACCCATCATTTTGTAAGAGTTTACAATATTTTACTAAATAATATCTTACATAATATGTCTGTCCTCTTTCCCTGCTATCTTTGTTGTCTTTTGTCTTTCCCCGTGTGGATGATGGAATTGGTTGTCTACGCTTGCCGTTAAGCGTAGGGAGGTGAGCTTTAATTTGCGTTCCAGAGCCGGTTGAGTCGCCCCTGTAGTGTTATATCTGTGTTTATTTAGTGTCGTCTTGATATTCTATTCATCTTTTTTTTAGTCTTTCCTGCTATTACAGATAGGAAATACAAACAAATAAACAACAGGTCATGAAGAAACACAACCAAAACAAATACCAACACTTTAATTATTGAAAGATCTTTATTTCTTTCAAAAACAAATAACATCTCCTCCTTTATCTCTTTCTTATACACCATTTATCATACTTACTCGAATACTTGAACCCTCGGCTTCAGCTCAGTGAAGATGACACAGCGTGTGAGGAAGTCAAATGTTGCTTGTATATGTCCGTCTATAACTATACTGTTTGTTTTTTAAATTTCCCTTCGCCTTTTTTTACCTTAGGCATGAAGTACTTGTCCCTTCACATTTCTAGCTCCGAGTATATGGTATGTAGGAGGGTCAGTTCCTTTTATGACGTGTAGAACATCAAATGTGAAACTGAACACGCAACCCTCCTGTTTCCGATTCCAGAAGAGAACTCTCCACACATTATGCTAATCCAACTCAACTATATTCTACAAATGCTAAGTATACCTGAATTCTTCACAATGAGTCTTTTTATTTTGTCATGTTTTGTACGACCAACACGTCCTGATATACCCAAAACACAACTCGCTCTTAGTTTGAAAAAGATCTGCATGTAAAGAGATTATAATTACTTGAAGAAAAAACAAACAAATACAATAATGTACCACCAATGTTGAAGCTGCCATTGAAACCATCTGGTCATCTTGTACTACACAATGTCAAGTAGCCGTATACAGTCTTATGTACACCAGGATATCAGCTCCATTTAATAGGCTCTGACGAAGAAGGAATAACAGCATTGTGCCTGGTTTTCAATATAGCTCCGTCCCTATCGACAGAGATGGACAACACAGAGTTTGCACAAAGCATAAACTCCGTAACTCCAACAACATTCTTAGAGATTTCTGAGAAAAAATGCAGATGTGGACTGATCGGTAGAATCCAGATTCGAATCCACAACCTTCAGAACATGAGACAAACGTCTTAACTACTTTAACTCTATTGGGGGTCTCTGTGGTTAAGTGGTTAAGCCGTTCTGCTCACGAGTGCAGTTTTTCCAGAGACCCTAGGATTGTTGCTGGAGCTACGGAGTTCGTGCTTTGTGCAATACTCTCGGCAGGTGGCGTGTCATTACTGCGGAGAAGGACCGAGCCATATGGGGTAAAACTCGATGCATTGAACTCAATCCGCCTGGAAATCTGCCCAATACAGCATCAGAACCAAGACTAATATCTACAACAGCTGTGTGTTGTCAACATTGCTGTACGGATCGGAATGCTGGAGAATGACAGAGCAGGATATGTCCAGACTCTCCACCTTTCATACAACTTGTCTGCGAAAAATCTTACGCGTGTACTGGCCGACTACTATCTCGAACCAAGAATTGCTTTAATGATGCCAACAAGAGAATATGGGCACTATCATCCGAAGACGACGCTGGAGATGGATTGGACATGTGATGCGCATGGAGACTGGCTCCGACACGAAAACTTCACTGAGATGGACTCCAGAGGGTAGGCGAAAGCGTGGAAGACTCAAGACGACCTGGAGGAGAACGATAGAGCAAGAACTGAAGGAAATGAATCATAGCTGGAACACAATACAGAGGAAGGCCATGAACAGGGAAGAATGGTGTACGTTTGTTGCTGCCCTAAAAGCCAAGGGCGTAACAGGCTAAAGAGAGAGGATTGAACTCAATCCTTCGGCTTTATAATCAACTCTATTTGTTCAGATTTAATCATACATGTATGTCATATGACTCATCAATATGTGTGCACTAATGTGACTTCTAGCTTGTCTGGGGACATAGTTCTTTGTCTGATCTCTTCATTTTCAAGTATGTCAACTTGTCCTCTTTAATCTTATTTGTAATTCTGTCACATACTGTTGACTCCTACAAGAAATGATTACCTCTCTTGAATTAAATCAATCTTGATTAATAATAAATAACATAAACCTAACAAATAACAGACAAATCTGACTTAATTGTTTTATTTTTTAAATCAGATTTTTAGCTAAAGACCAAAAATAAGAAAGTTGTTGTCAGATGTAGGTTATTTTGATAAAATCCTAAGCGTTAACACCTTGTTGTACCCAGGTAAGATGAGCCGGTCACGTTGCTCGGATGCCATCTTCTTCATCAGCGATCTCTGGTAATGCGCTTAATTTACTGTGGACCACAAACTGGGCGGTCAGCTTCAGGTCTGTCAGCTTTCCCCATAGCTTAGTTTTCAGGTCGACTGGGTGTGGCCACATGTTGCGTCTCAGCTCACCCAGGAGAGGACAGTCTTGCAGGATATGCTCCCACAATGGCCATGCTTGGATGTCTGATAAACGCATCTCAAAACAATTGAGATAGGGCGAGTTTGACGAGACAGATGATCGGTTGGTGGACAGAAAAAAAAGCTTTAAAGACACTCTTAAAGTGTCTCTAAAAGTCTTCGATATAGATACCATTTCCTGGGAATCCCTTGCGCAAGATCTTCAAATGTGGTGCTGTAACACCACAAGAGGAATACGCATAACTGAGAACCGTCGTACTATTGAGGCGCAGATAAAGCGAGCTGCGCGAAAAGCCAGAACACACACCACCCACATGTTTAACCTTGTTCATGTATGCCCTACCTGTGGTAGGGGATTGTGTTGGAATATTGGTCTGTACAGTCATCTCTCTTCCGCACACACCAGATAGATGCAACAACACACCTCTGAGACTGTTACCATCACCGCTTACGATGGGCTGCTATTATGTATTATTATTTTGCTAGAAACGTTCAACATAGACTAGACAGTAAATGTCAAATATTTTAAATATTGACACGATCTAAACTAAGCTCTTGTGAAAGTCTTAAAGATATTTGTGTTCGTACTGTCGATTTTTGTGGTATGTTTTATTTCTTGTGTCACGATTTGTAAATGTTGTCTTTTTGATTATTTAATTTAAGGGCGATAACAAATTGAATGTAGTCAATAGTTATTATTGTAAAGGGCAGTAACCATGTTCTATAAATATAATTATTGTATGCGCTATGGTTATGTCAGTGTAATTATAGAATTAAACCTTTTCTTCTCCAGACAGAAAGCTGTCAATATGTTATATTTCGAGATAGTAAGATCTTCTTCTTTCTTCTTCTTTTGTCGTCACATTGCTACCGGATTGTTCCACAGTGTCGTGGTATTCAGATTTTGTCTTGCGTTGTTCTAGCGGTATGGGTGATTGGTATTTTTGCTCTTTGACAGGATTCTGCTATGCCATCTAACCACCTTTTGTGGCACTCTTTCGCCTTTTTCCATGATATTCTGTTGTAAAAGACGCTGTATACTTTTGAGTTTTGATGCATTCTTATTAAGTAGCCAAACCACTTCATTCTTTGTTTCCCTATGTAATTCAAGCACTGCTTTTTGTCCAACTTCTCTTATGCTGATGTTGGTGATTCTGTCTTTTCTCTTCGTTGTTGGAACTTTTCGCAGGCAACACATTCTCATGGACTGCTACAATCACTAATGTGAGTTGTTGAATGAGTTATGACATAAAGAAAACTTATTATCAATATAAAAAAGGCAGCCATCATTTGATTTCACATTCAGACCTTTCAGTTCATAATATTCTTGTCTCTCGCTTGCTCGCTCTCTCTCTCTCCCTCTCTCACGTTATCACATTCTTCTCGTCTCTCGCTCTCTCTCTCTCTCTCCCTCTCTCACGTTATGACATTCTTGTCTCTCGCTCGCTCTCTCTCTCTCTCCCTCTCTCACGTTATCACATTCTTCTCGCCTCTCGCTCTCTCTCTCTCTCTCTCTCTCCTACGTTATGACATTCTTGTCTCTCGCTCGCTCGCTCTCTCTCTCCCTCTATCACGTTATCACATTCTTCTTGCTCTCTCTCTAGCTCTCCTACGTTATGACATTCTTGTCTCTCGCCTCGCTCCTCTCTCTCTCTCTCTCACGTTATCACATTCTTCTCGCTCTCTCTCTCTCTCTCTCTCTCTCTCTCTCTCTCACGTTATCACATTCTTCTCGCTCTCTCTCTCTCTCTCTCTCACGTTATCACATTCTTCTCGCTCTCTCTCTCTCTCTCTCTCTCTCCCTCTCTCACGTTATCACATTCTTCTCTCTCTCTCTCTCTCTCTCTAGCTCTCGTTAGAAAAACTGAAATCCCGTTATGCTATTTCAAATTGTAAAACTGCATTACTTTTGTTTACGTGTTTTGCTATTGCTACATAATTCTACTGCCGGCTTCCCTTATATCAATAATGACATTTCAATCACAGACCTCATTCTATTTCATAATACTTTGGAGCAAACTTATAAATTACCTGGAGAAGAACAGAGAACAGGAACTGGGAGAGAAGAAATATACCAGGAACGAAATTTTGAGAACGGTCAAGAACAGAGAAGTGCGGCGCGGTATTGATGATGCCCTTCGCGCTAAGGACGCCACATGATAGAGAGAGAGTGTGTGAGAGAGAGTGAGAGAGAGAGAGTCAGAGAGAAAACGAGTAACAACCATTAAACAATAGCGACGTATTGTTATGATATCTTGAAGATATTGACAAAACTTTCAGTTCGAGAAGATCTCGCATTATGTTATGTCTAACGACGTCACAAGCTTTCTTTCATCTTCTTATTCTCTTTCTATCTTTCCATCTTTTATTACTTCTCTCTCACTTTCTTCCTTTTTTGCTTTCGTTCTCCTTCTACTATCTTTAACTTTCACCATCTCTCTATCTTTCCTTCCTTTTTTTCTCTATATTTTCTTACTATCGTCCAGGTTATAATGGCACTAAAGTTAAAGTTAATTGCATGTCTTTTACAGGACTTTGCGAATCAACCCCAGCTTTTAACGCTGTTTGTGATTTCTCTAGGGATTATTACGTTCAGTAGTTCGCCATTGCTTTCTGAACGGGTGGTGCCATCGTTCTTTTGTAAAAATCCACGCGAAACAATTTTCAATCAAATTTGTCCGCAGCGTGATTCGAACTCAGAACGTCGGGGTTAATAGATCGAGTCACTATCCCCTAATCCACAGACGCCACCATAATGGCACTAGAGTACGTCAATGGGATTCTTGCACCAACATTTCTGACTATTTTCTTACAGGTATTCACGTCAATATTGTTAATTTTTCTACTTCCATATGTTACACAATAAACTTCGTTTTCCACATTCTCTGTGTACTTTTCCCTTGTCTTTATCCTTTATAAAATTCAGTCTATGTTATGATGCCTCTGACTGATTTTTGTGTTCAAGCTTGCTTTCCATACCACCAGTCACCTACGCAATTCAGGCAAGCCTTGCTCCGACTTCAGGAGTACTTGTAATTTAAATCCCAAAAGTAAAGATCAGAGTCTTCTATAGTTCAACCGTGTACCGTATTCGTTTCAATGATGTTTATGGTGGTTTTGTTGGGCTTTTTTGTGGAGGTGGGAGTGTGGGGGGGAGTAGAGATCAAGTTGGCCTTTTTGAGACCTAGATGGATACAACTCCGGAATTCTCTCGGCACGACATAACTAGCACGCGCAAGATGTTATAAGCTTCGTTATGTACAATCCCCATCTTTGTCTAATTTTACTGAAAGAAAATGGACTGAGAATATGTCCAGCCAATCTCTTCTATAACTAATTCATTCCGCTGTGTTTGAATACTCATCTCATTACGTTCTGGAAGATTCCAAGTTTGTCATGATATCTGCAAATATGTTATGTACAAATAAATACATGAATGTAGCATAGAAACTTGCAGGACAGATCAGAATAATGTAACACATCTTGAGATGACAGTCGAGAATATTCCATCAAACATCTTAGTTGAAAAAAAAAATCGTTGCAAAACTTAAATATTGGTAAATTGAAATCAAACACAAAATTAATTTGAACGATAATTGGTGACGTAAATGGCAGAGGCTTTGCAGCATGATACGTCCTTCAAATAGGTGGAGAAAAGCTTCGACAATTTGGACATGTTATACGCCCCTGGCTACAATCTTCTCACTAATTATCTAGAACTCGCTGCACGTATTTCGAATATGTCAAAGAGATTTGATGCCTGCATACAACAAACATAAACATCGCTAGGATAGTTGTCAGCAATTAGAGTTGGTTGTCAATGCGACAGCTTCTTATGGGAAATAGAAGTGATGCCGTTAAGATCTGTTAGCCAAACAGGCAGGCTTTGTTTGTTATTGACAATCTGTGCAACAGTCAATCTGGCAACTGTTTTTAACAGAGTAAATCATCATTATCTGTCACGTGTCTGGTATCTTTTATTTTTGGCATCTACATTATCGTTGAAATATACATCTATCTCTTTTTTATATCTCGATAGTTTTCGAGATATGTGTCTGTCACTTTTTTAAATCTCTAATTCCTGATCTGTCCATTTTAGATTAAAGGTTTAAGTTTTTTTTATATTTTGTTCATTTTAATATTTAAAATAAATGCAATAGAATTAGTTTTTAACTCGTCCCAGCACTCTCATCCTTAATTCTCAATATTTGATTTACTCTCATCCTTAATCCTCAATATTTGTCATACTCTCATCCTTAATCCTCTCATGCAATATATCATAATCCTTCCATTAATTTATCAGAGATCACATCGTATTCCTCACGTTGTCAGCACTAACGTCATCTTAACATCTACTTTCCTCAGATGAAATCAAAGTATTTGAATACAAACATGTTTCTGTTGATAAATCAGATCGTCTCAGAGTTGCATGAAGAAATGGAACCATAGAAAAGATATCTCCATCATTAAAAAGCTGATGTATTACTGTAAACATTTGAAATATCACTTACAACTGAATTTTCTGTACTTTAAAGTCAAAAAAAAAAAAAATATTTGTTTACCAAATGTAAGTTAGATAGTTGTGTAACTGATTAGCATTGAGTAAAGGTAAACACTACAATAAAGATTGAGTTAACAAAGAATGATTACAGAAAAAATCGATTTTTCAAAAAGAAGGTCTTCATCAAGGCCGGATGGGAAGATGACACTACCAGAGCATTTTCTCAGTGAAAGTGAATCATTGCTGATCCACTTGTATAAGGGGATTATTACTATGTGACTCTGCTTTATACGAATAATTTCTCTATCAGTAGGAAGCTCCATCTATTCACATTACACATCCAGTCTACAGTGTGGGAGAAGGGTTTGTGTGGGGGCAGAGTCTGTATTCTACACTTGACAAATTCATCATCATCAAATAGCTTGTCCTGAGCAGAACTTTCCACCCCAACAGTCCTCCGAAATTTCTCTCTCTCATAGGCCAGATGTCCTGCCTCTGCAGCCGTCATGTTCAAACCATCACTTACATCCTGAATCCATCTTCTCCGTGGTCTTCCTCTTCTTCTCTTTGCTGATATGTCTCCTTCCATGATGGTCTTCTCCAGCCCTTAGTGTCTTTTTATATATCCACAAAATTACCAACATAAAATGATCACCCCATTATCCTATCAACTGTATCCTATCAACTGTGCAATAGTTCATATACTTCCTCCTTTTTGTCTCCATTCATCATCAGCTTGAGCCGTCTCTAACTCAAAGATTCAGTACACAGAATTTCCAGAAAATGGTGTTCTTTGTCCTGATGATACACTTTAAAAACTTACTGTCAGTCTACCTCCTGATGTTTTCTTCCCAGTTATATACTGTCTTTCCTTGATCTCTTGCCCTTAATAACTCCCTCTAATACACTCTTCAACACGCTGACATTTCTTTCAATGCGATCCATCAACGCCAATTTCTGCATCTTTTATTTTGTAAAAGTTCTCGTCTAGTTTTCCCAAGCATTTATCATTTCACTGCTTGTTGTAGAAAAATGTTTCTTTATTTCCATGATATTTACTAATCTCTTCCGCATATGTCTCTCGCTACATTTAAAAATCCAGCGTAATATTTTCTACTTGTTTCAATACAATACACTTAGAACTGGATGCCTGAGAAGCAGAGTAGAAGTGTTTTCGACTTGTTTCGATACAATACACTTAGAACTGGATGCCTGAGAAGCAGAGTGAGAAGTGTTTTTCGACTTGTTTCAATACAATACACTTAGAACTGGATGCCTGAGAAGCAGAGTGAGAAGTGTTTTTCGACTTGTTTCAATACAATACACTTAGAACTGGATGCCTGAGAAGCAGAGTGAGAAGTGTTTTTCGACTTGTTTCAATACAATACACTTAGAACTGGATGCATGAGAAGCAGAGTGAGAAGTGTTTTTCTACTCTCTAATACACTAGAACTGATGCCTGAAGCAGAGTGAAGTGTTTTTCATTGTTTCAATACAATACACTTAGAACTGGATGCCTGAAGCGATGAGAAGTGTTTTCACTTTGTACAATACACTTAGAACTGATGCCTGAGAAGCAGAGTAGAAGTTTTTTCGACTTGTTTCGATACAATACATTAGAACTGATGCCTGAGAAGCAGGTAGAAGTGTTTTTCCTTGTTTCGATACAATACACTTAGAACTGGATGCCTAGAAGCAGAGTGAAGTGTTTTCTACTTTCGATATAATACACTTAGAACTGGATGACTGAGAAGCAGAGTGAGAAGTGTTTTTCGACTTGTTTCGATACAATACACTTAGAACTGGATGCCTGAGAAGCAGAGAGAGAAGTGTTTTTCTACTTGTTTCAATACAATACACTTAGAACGGGATGCCTGAGAAGCAGAGTGAGAAGTGTTTTTCTACTTGTTTCGATACAATACACTTAGAACTGGATGCCTGAGAAGCAGAGTGAGAAGTGTTTTTCCTCTTGTTTCGATACAATACACTTAGAACTGGATGCCTGAGAAGCAGAGTGAGAAGTGTTTTTAACCACTGAGCACGGAAGCATGAGTAAGCATCATCAAATAACTTGTCCTGGGCCGAACTTTGTCACCTATAATTTAGAATTTCTCCCTCTCATAGGCCAGATGTCTCACCGTCATGATCAAAGCATCCGTTACATCCTGAATCCATCTTCTCCGTGGTCTTCCTCTTCTCCCCTTTGCTCGGTTTCCTCCTTCTATGATGGTCTTCTCCAGCCCTTTATGTCTCTTTATATGTCCAAAGAGATGTCAGTATGCACACTCTTTGATGTCTGTTGGGGAGACTGAGCACATATAGGTCACCCGGAGTCAATGACGTCAGTTTAGTAACTAATAAACAATCAATACAAAACAAATATTCGGAAAAACGTGGGTTGTTGTAAAGTTAGTTTTACAGTAAGAATAGTTTCTTGTTGAAAGAATCAGATATAGATATTTGAATAGACTGTGCTGGCTGTATAGATTGAATATTCACGAGATCTTAATGAGAACTGGTCTTGTGATTAGATGAGTCGTATAGAGATAAGAGAGGATTAAGTAGAAAAATGTCAATGAGAATGAGATTAGAGTTGATGAAGCCTAAGAAAAGTAGGAGAAGAAGAGAAATGAAAACATTCAGAAACAAATGAGTCTCTTTTTTTATTAATTCTTTTTCATTTTTCTTTATTTTTAAAGGACTGTTTATTTATTAAATTGTTAACAAACATTTTATTTTTATTTTTCGTCAGTTTGCAGTCCGATGTTCGTACAAATATATATACAGTTTGCAATCCGAGGTCCATACAAACATATATACAGTTTGCAATCCGAGGTCCATACAAACATATATACAGTTTACAATCCGAGGTCCATACAAACATATATACAGTTTGCAATCCGAGGTCCATACAAACATATGTACAGTTTGCAGCTCGAGGTCCATACAAACATATACAGTTTGCAATCGAATCCATACAAACATATATCAGTTTCAATCGAGTCCATACAAACATATATACAGTTTGCAATCGAGTCATACAAACATATATACAGTTTGCAGCTCGATGTCCATACAAACATATATACAGTTTGCAATCCGAGGTCCATACAAACATATATACAGTTTGCATCGAGTCCACAAACATATATACAGTTTGCAATCCGAGTCGACAAACATATATACAGTTTGAATCAAATCCATAAACTTATACATAATATCATACAGTTTGCAATCCGAGGTCCATACAAACATATATACAGTTTGCAGCTCGATGTCCATACAAACATATATACAGTTTCGTAATCGCAAAGTCCGTACAAACGCTTATTCAGTTTGCAATCCGATGTCGGTATAAACATATATACCGTTCGCAATCTCTGGTTTCTTCACGTTAATGTCGACGGTGCCAGTGGATGTTCTAATTGCTTCATGATTCATATTCTGTTGACGCGTACAAAAAAGAAACTTAAAGATGAAAAGACTGTCATTTGTTTTCAAAAACTTTAGAGACAGAGGAAGCATGAAAAAATAATGAAAAACATACTAGAGAGAAAATTACACACGAAAATAACAAGAAAAATAATGACAGATGACAGATAGCTAGACACCAAATGAAATATTATGGTGACATTAAGAGTCATGTCACTTTATTAATAAACCGTCTTGGAAAATGCAAGTAGAAGGTAGAAGAATGAAGGAAAGACACAGATTTAATTGGGGAGGAAACAGCAGAAACAAAGCAGGCAAAAGTCTGGCAAAATGTGCAAAGGACAGAACCTGTTAGAGAGCCAATACAGTCAACCTTCGATGTGGAAATGTTACGTTTGATTATTGATTGATTGATTGATTGATTTGATTGATTGTGTTAGCACACAATTAATGACAGATGAAATATATAACAGACTATAACAAATTAACAAAGTATAACAACAAACATACCAGCTGAGACGTATCTATAGATCGAACAACTGATAAAGCCACGGACTGGTTTAACAAGTTGAGATAATACACTCACCAACAAAATAATAGTCTAAAGGCAAAGGGCTGACTTCACAGCACCGGGTTTTCTCATAGTGCTCCGTCCCTGTCGGTAGGAATGGCACGCCATCTGTCAAGAGTGTTATCGAAAGAACCAAGCAATCTCTTGAAAAATTGCACAGTGACTAGCTCCAGATACGATCCTACAACCTTCAAAACTACAGACATACATCTTAACCACTTTGCCATATAGACAAAACTACAGGCATACATCTTAACCACTTTGCCATATAGACAAAACTACAGACACATCTTAACCACTTTGCCATATAGACAAAACTACAGGCACACATCTTAACACTTTGCCATATAGACAAAACTACAGGCACACATCTTAACCACTTTGCCATATAGACAAAACTACAGGCATACATCTTAACCACTTTGCCATATAGACAAAACTACAGGCATACATCTTAACCACTTTGCCATATAGACAAAACTACAGGCATACATCTTAACCACTTTGCCATATAGACAAAACTACAGGCAAACATCTTAACCACTTTGCCATATAGACAAAACTACAGGCACACATCTTAACCACTTTGCCATATAGACAAAACTACAGGCACACATCTTAACCACTTTGCCATATAGACAAAACTACAGGCATACATCTTAACCACTTTGCCATATAGACAAAACTACAGGCACACATCTTAACCACTTTGCCATATAGACAAAACTACAGGCATACATCTTAACCACTTTGCCATATAGACAAAACTACAGGCATACATCTTAACCACTTTGCCATATAGACAAAACTACAGGCATACATCTTAACCACTTTGCCATATAGACAAAACTACAGGCACACATCTTAACCACTTTGCCATATAGACAAAACTACAGGCATACATCTTAACCACTTTGCCATATAGACAAACTACAGGCAACATCTTACCACTTTGCCATATAGACAAAACTACAGGCACACATCTTAACCACTTTGCCATATAGACAAAACTACAGGCACACATCTTAACCACTTTGCCATATAGACAAAACTACAGGCACACATCTTAACCACTTTGCCATATAGACAAAACTACAGGCATACATCTTAACCACTTTGCCATATAGACAAAACTACAGGCACACATCTTAACCACTTTGCCATATAGACAAAACTACAGGCATACATCTTAACCACTTTGCCATATAGACAAAACTACAGGCAAACATCTTAACCACTTTGCCATATAGACAAAACTACAGGCATACATCTTAACCACTTTGCCATATAGACAAAACTACAGGCACACATCTTAACCACTTTGCCATATAGACAAAACTACAGGCAAACATCTTAACCACTTTGCCATATAGACAAAACTACAGGCATACATCTTAACCACTTTGCCATATAGACAAAACTACAGGCACACATCTTAACCACTTTGCCATATAGACAAAACTACAGGCACACATCTTAACCACTTTGCCATATAGACAAAACTACAGGCACACATCTTAACCACTTTGCCATATAGACAAAACTACAGGCACACATCTTAACCACTTTGCCATATAGACAAAACTACAGACACACATCTTAACCACTTTGCCATATAGACAAAACTACATGCACACATCTTAACCACTTTGCCATATAGACAAAACTACAGGCACACATCTTAACCACTTTGCCATATAGACAAAACTACAGGCACACATCTTAACCACTTTGCCATATAGACAAAACTACAGGCATACATCTTAACCACTTTGCCATATAGACAAAACTACAGGCACACATCTTAACCACTTTGCCATATAGACAAAACTACAGGCACACATCTTAACCACTTTGCCATATAGACAAAACTACAGGCACACATCTTAACCACTTTGCCATATAGACAAAACTACAGGCATACATCTTAACCACTTTGCCATATAGACAAAACTACAGGCATACATCTTAACCACTTTGCCATATAGACAAAACTACAGGCACACATCTTAACCACTTTGCCATATAGACAAAACTACAGGCAAACATCTTAACCACTTTGCCATATAGACAAAACTACAGGCATACATCTTAACCACTTTGCCATATAGACAAAACTACAGGCACACATCTTAACCACTTTGCCATATAGACAAAACTACAGGCACACATCTTAACCACTTTGCCATATAGACAAAACTACAGGCACACATCTTAACCACTTTGCCATATAGACAAAACTACAGGCACACATCTTAACCACTTTGCCATATAGACAAAACTACAGGCACACATCTTAACCACTTTGCCATATAGACAAAACTACAGGCACACATCTTAACCACTTTGCCATATAGACAAAACTACAGGCACACATCTTAACCACTTTGCCATATAGACAAAACTACAGGACACTTGCCATATAGACATACTACAGGCACAACTTTGCCATATAGACAAAACTACAGACACACATCTTAACCACTTTGCCATATAGACAAAACACAGACACATCTAACCACTTTGCCATATAGACAAAACTACACATAATCCCACTTTGCCATATAGACAAAACTACAGGCACACATCTTAACCACTTTGCCATATAGACAAAACGACAGGACATCTTAACATCCATATGAAAACTAACACATCTTACCCTGCCATATAGACAAAACTACAGACACACATCTTAACCACTTTGCCATATAGACAAAACTACAGGCATACATCTTAACCACTTTGCCATATAGACAAAACTACAGGCACACATCTTAACCACTTTGCCATATAGACAAAACTACAGGCACACATCTTAACCACTTTGCCATATAGACAAAACTACAGGCACACATCTTAACCACTTTGCCATATAGACAAAACTACAGACACACATCTTAACCACTTTGCCATATAGACAAAACTACAAGCATACATCTTAACCACTTTGCCATATAGACAAAACTACAAGCATACATCTTAACCACTTTGCCATATAGACAAAACTACAGACACACATCTTAACCACTTTGCCATATAGACAAAACTACAAGCATACATCTTAACCACTTTGCCATATAGACAAAACTACAGGCACACATCTTAACCACTTTGCCATATAGACAAAACTACAGACACACATCTTAACCACTTTGCCATATAGACAAAACTACAGACACACATCTTAACCACTTTGCCATATAGACAAAACTACAGGCACACATCTTAACCACTTTGCCATATAGACAAAACTACAGGCACACATCTTAACCACTTTGCCATATAGACAAAACTACAGGCACACATCTTAACCACTTTGCCATATAGACAAAACTACAGACACACATCTTAACCACTTTGCCATATAGACAAAACTACAGACACACATCTTAACCACTTTGCCATATAGACAAAACTACAGGCACACATCTTAACCACTTTGCCATATAGACACAACGACAGACACACATCTTAACCACTTTGCCATATAGACAAAACTACAGGCACACATCTTAACCACTTTGCCATATAGACAAAACTACAGACACACATCTTAACCACTTTGCCATATAGACAAAACTACAGGCACACATCTTAACTACTTTGCCATATAGACAAAACTACAGGCATACATCTTAACCACTTTGCCATATAGACAAAACTACAGGCATACATCTTAACCACTTTGCCATATAGACAAAACTACAGACACACATCTTAACCACTTTGCCATATAGACAAAACTACAGACATACATCTTAACCACTTTGCCATATAGACAAAACTACAAGCATCACATCTTAACCACTTTGCCATATAGACAAAACTACAGACACACTTTGCCATATAGACAAAACTACAGGCATACATCTTAACCACTTTGCCATATAGACAAAACTACAGGCACACTTTGCCATATAGACAAAACTACAGGCACACATCTTAACCACTTTGCCATATAGACAAAACTACAGGCATACATCTTAACCACTTTGCCATATAGACAAAACTACAGGCACACATCTTAACCACTTTGCCATATAGACAAAACTACAGACACACATCTTAACCACTTTGCCATATAGACAAAACGACAGACACACATCTTAACCACTTTGCCATATAGACAAAACGACAGACACACATCTTAACCACTTTGCCATATAGACAAAACTACAGGCATACATCTTAACCACTTTGCCATATAGACAAAACTACAGGCACACATCTTAACCACTTTGCCATATAGACAAAACTACAGGCACACATCTTAACCACTTTGCCATATAGACAAAACTACAGGCACACTTTGCCATATAGACAAAACTACAGGCATACATCTTAACCACTTTGCCATATAGACAAAACTACAGGCACACATCTTAACCACTTTGCCATATAGACAAAACTACAGGCACACATCTTAACCACTTTGCCATATAGACAAAACTACAGGCATACATCTTAACCACTTTGCCATATAGACAAAACTACAGGCATACATCTTAACCACTTTGCCATATAGACAAAACTACAGGCATACATCTTAACCACTTTGCCATATAGACAAAACTACAGACACACATCTTAACCACTTTGCCATATAGACAAAACTACAGGCACACATCTTAACCACTTTGCCATATAGACAAAACTACAGGCACACTTTGCCATATAGACTCCGTATACTCACCAAACGAAGACGCTATAGGAGATAGACATTACTAATAAAATAAATACTTAATTATGAAACATCTTGTTTCATAGAAGATAATCCTGGCCACAAATTGTATTAAGACTTTACCGTTATCTTGACAAATGGTTGCTTGTCTAAACAAGTTTTCATGGGGAAAACAGCTTGTTCTGGTATACAATGACAGCAACTTATGGTTATCTCGTCTGAAAAATGTCCATGAATAGCCTGTTAACAAATAGAAATATAACCTTACAGATCAATAAAAATAAATACTTAATAAAGCAAATAGCAAACCTTTTCATATTTAAAATGCATTTCTTATAAACTAGAAAACCTGGTTTGGATGTTAGAATAAGAACTAATCTTCTTATTTCGAATGTTGAGGCAATTTTGAGAACTCACCGTTTTATTTAGAATACTAAAACACAAACTCACCTTCTTAATTCCAATGTTGCAATAAAATTTCGATTTTAAATTTGAATGGGGAGGAAACGAACTCACCTTTTAAAATTTAATATAAGCAATAAAATACTCTTCTTAATTTAAAGTTGTTACAATAAGTCATTTTTAAATTTGAATGTGACAACAAGAACTCACCTTCATAATTTCAATGTTGCAATAAAAATGAGTCTTCTTAATTTGAAAGTTGCTGCAAGAACTCACCTTTTTTTTTATTCTAGAAAAAACAACGCATCTTCCTAATTCAGATGTTGCTACAAGAACTCACATTTAGTCTTTCAAGAATCTGTGCTAACAAAAGATTATTCATTACTGATGAAGATACATTATTTTACAAACAACACTATAGATAATGTATTCATAATACTATGTTTAAAAACAAACTATTCCTAAGTATTCTAATACAACTACAGATAAGGTATTCTTAAGGCACATTATTGATTGATTGATTGATTGATTGATTGATTGATAGGACCATCACCAATACACTTTGGCGATTAACCATATGTGCTACGATATCTATCTTACAAATAAAGATTTCAGCGACAGTGCATGATTTCTATATCACCGGTGAGGGTTCCCTGTAAAACATATACTAAAACTAAAGATAAAATATTTATAAGATAATAGTTCCCCCAAAAAAAAACTAGGCTGAATGCTACAGTAAGAGATAAACTATTCCTGCATCTGCGGCAAAAAGTTATGCGGTAAAATCTCTCTAAACCTAACACCAGAACTGAAGAAGAAATATAACATACAATCTAAACGCAAATCATGTCGATGGAATATCAGGGCGGCTCGTCATTGAGGGGGCCTGGAACAGTGTCTGAGGGCCTCTGGCCCCACCAATAATCGAAAGGGAGAATAACTTCCAGCAATAGACAAATAATAGTAAATACTCCAAAAACCATGATTTTTCCGAAAATCTGTGTCTGGCCCCCACCTAGAAAACTGACCACGAGCCGCCACTGTGGAATATTGTAGCTAAAATTGTATACACAAAACCATGTTTTGTGTGCACTGTACAATTACATTACTTCAAGTTTTGAAATATTGTTTTAAGTCATAATTCACAAATATAAATTTCGCTTACAAATATTTCAGAATGTCACACTATACAGTTTTGTAAGCTAATATGAAACTGCATTATGCTTCCAACAATATGACGAAACAACATATGTACACTTCTGTATGATTCACATCGTCTGCTGCAAATATCATCTGCTTTTCTCAGTTATGTATGATACACTTACGAAATTGTCTCCATGTAGTTGACATTATGAAACTTGATCAATTATCATTTCCGCAAATGTTGTTTGGCTAAATTTAGACCAAGTTAAATATTGTGTGTATTTATGGAACATAATTATTTCCCCTGACGCTACATAATTTTAGTTAATTCTTGCCAAATTCTAGCGTAGGTCGGATGATTGCTAGGTTATTTACTTTCGGTGAA